>OY804604.1:36102645-37302645 GCA_963680895.1 Fragum sueziense | reverse complement strand
CAGTTGATTAAAGATTGAAGGAATTCTAAATTTGAAATCATTTGAATATATTTCATTACGCCTTAGATCATTTTGACTGGCATGGCACATTACGTCTTTATTAAAGGTAAAATTCGAGAAAACCATCTTTTTTCATTTAAAGAATGTCACTAAAGTGACATTTCACATTTATTTCATTTTTTAAAAGTATGTCTTGATGCAAAGATTGTGTATTCTAATGCGTAGAAATACTATCAGTTTTTTAAAGGTGTAATTTACAAGCGAAAAATACTCCTTTAAAGTTGAAACAGAAATGACAAATTCTATATAAATCTGAACTGTTGTCCACAACAATTTGCTTAATTCTAGCACAATAATATAGATTTCTCGTAAGCGATTCAATATTTTGGCTTGAAATTTTCAGAATTTTCATAAGAAAATATGCTCTTTCAGATAGAATAAAAGTAAAATTTATGTAAAAATTATTGTGAAATGTCACTTTAATGTCAGCAATTATTATCGATACTGCTAAATAGGTCATATTTGTTAGACTATGTTCTTGTTATTCCCAATTATCTAAAACAACATCTCTTAAGAAGACAATATCAAGATCAGTTTTGTGTAGATAGATAATAAATCATGTAATAATAGTTGACATTAATGGGTTAATGGATACAAAGATAACGATTATTTTGCCGTTTTCGAGATAACAACGGACTTAGAAATGGCACGAACATTGGAATACCCTGATAAATAGGTCTACATTCAATAATACAGTCGACACACGTTGTGACGAAGTCCGAGGGGCCGTCAAAATAGCTTGACATATCCGGAGTTCAACTGATCCGATTTTGTTCGGCTTCGATAAAGTTGATATTTGACCGTTTGTGAAACTAATCATTTACGATTATTATTGAAAAATAGTAGGAAAAGGAAAGAAATTGCTCGTTTCGAGCAATTTATATCCTTTTCCTACTATATTTCAATGGCTATATTCGGTTCGAAATTATTTTCTTTGAAAGAAAGTTATGGCCATTGATGAGGACGGGACCAGATTTGAACTTCGACTTAAGCGAAAATTCGACTTATCCGATGTCGACATAACGAGTGTCGACTGTAATACTCTCGATACACTTTATGGTACACATGCACCAAAGAAACACCTTATGTAATAAGGTCTGACATTAACCTTTTCCCAAACGACAAAATGTAATGGTGATCAACTTAAAAAACTGCAACAAATGAAAAAAGGAAGTTATTAAAGATAGAATTTGTGTAAAACATGGCATAGAAAATATTGAGATAAAAGGAGAAACGGCTGGTTATCAGCAGGTTCTTCTTTTGTTTCAATATCTTCCCAAGCATTTTCTATTTGGGACGTCAAAACCAGGTCTTGTTTGGGAAAGGGTTAATAGATTAATAGATACAAAGATAACGATTACTCTCCGTTTTGAGATTACAGCCGACTAAGTCACGACACGAACATAGAAATACCCTAATGTATCGGTCTACATTCACGATACACGTTTTATGGTACAATTATACCAAAGAAACCCATTATGTAATAAGGTCTGGCATTAATAGATTAATAGATACAAAGATAACGATTACTCTCCATTTTTGAGATTACAACCGATTATGACATGACACGAACATTGAAATACCCTTATTATGTATCGGTCTACATTCACGATACACTTTATGATACACATATACCAAAGAAACACATTATGTAATATGGTCTGGTATTTGATACAATGGATGGAATGGATGGAATATTAGATGCAAAGATTCAACGATTACTCTCCGTTTTTGAGATAACAACTGACTAAGACATGACAAGAACAAAGAAATACCCTGATGTATGGGTCTTTATTCGATAATTCTTTCGATACAAATTATGGTACATGATATACTTAAATAAACCAGAAGATCATTCCGTTTTGTCCAAACAATACTTAGTCGTGTTATTCTTAATATCTATGTTAAGAGTTGGTTATTGGAGTCTATTCAAATACGAGCGACTTATTACTAGAACTTATAGTCACATTGCGGCTTTCAGAATGTTCAAATACCAAGACGTCGGTATCTTCGATTACGTTTTCATGATGTCTCTATTTGCCAAGAACAGCATCTCTTGATTTATCAAACTATGAGATCAGTTTTGTGTAGATTGATAATATACTTGTCAAAACTTCTAACCGGCCACTTTACAAACAAAGATAACTTTTTTCTGTGGTGATTGGATTTTTATGAAATTTGCTATGTAGATTTTTAAGCAACATTCCTGATGCTTTTTGCGTAGACTGACCGTTGATTTATCGCATTTAAAGCGCGGCACGAAAAAAAAAAAAGCTCAAAAAGCTCTTAATTCACACAGAGCTCAGAATATTGACAAAGTAGTGATTTTACTATCATTGACCGTTAGCTGAAACCTAGACTAAGAAAAAATGGAAATGTTTGATAATTGTGTATGGGATATGGTCCTAGAAGAAAATGTAAGTGCTTATGTATGATAAAAAATGGTTCCTAACCGCACGGTCTATACATGTAACACGTTTGAAAATGCTTTAACCCATTACCAGATGGCAAAATTTGGGACTGTTCCAAATTCAAAGACGATGCAGACGATAACGGAAAATGAAAATAAAAATACATTTTCTGTTCTTTTTGTGAAGAAAACATCATGGGAAATGAATAAAAGCTTGTCACAAGCATTTTTTTCATTTCCCACGACGTTTTCCAAAGCCAGTTTCGTTTTGGTAGTCAAAAGAAGTCACTGTGTGGTAATGAGTTAAATATAGACTCATTGTTGCTGGAGACCTCGAAGATCCGGGTCTCCGTTTGTTGTATCGTTTTTTCTACATCAGACCATATTTTTAGCATATCCGTTAAATAAAATGTTTTGCCAGTTGAATTTAAGCACCATTTTAGTTGACATTAATGGGTTAATGGATACAAAGATAGCGATTACTCTCCGTTTTCGAGATTACAACGGACTTAGAAATGACACGAACATTGGGATACCCTGATAAATAGGTCTACATTCAATAATAATACTTTCGATACACTTTATGGTATACATGTACCAAAGAAACCCATTATATAATAAGGTCTGACATTAATAGATTAATAGATACAAAGATGACGATTACTCTCCGTTTTTAGATTACAACAGACTAAGACATGACACGAACATAGAAATACCCTGATGTATCGGTCTTCATTCACGATACACTTTATAATACACATATACCAAAGAAACACATTATAATTATGATAAGGTCTGGTATTTAATGGAATATTAGATACACAGATTTAAAGATTACTCTCCGTTTTTGAGATTACAACCGACTAAGACACGACAAGAACATTGAAATACCCTGATGTATCGGTCTACATTCACGATACACTTTTTGGTACACATATACCAAAGAAACACATTATATGATAAGGTCTGGTATTTAATGGAATATTAGATACAAAGATTTAACGATTACTCTCCGTTTTTGAGATTACAACAGACTTAGAAATGACACGAACATTGAAATACCCTGATGTATCGGTCTACATTCACGATACACTTTATGGTACACATATACCAAAGAAACCCGTTATGTAATATGGTCTGACATTAATAGATTAATAGATACAAAGATAACGATTACTCTCCGTTGTTGAGATTACAACCGACTAAGACATGACACGAAAATAGAAATACCCCGATGTACCGGTCTATATTCGATAATTCTTTCGATACACATTATGGTACATGATTTTACAAAATAAACCAGAAAATTATTCCGTTGTGTCCAAACAATACTTAGTCTTGTTATTCTTAATTTCTATGTAAAGAATTGGTTATTGGAGTCTATTCGAATACGAGCGACTTATTACTAGAATTTATAGTCACATTGCGGCTTTCAAAATGTTCAAATACCAAGACGTCGATATCTTCGATTACGTTTTCATGATGTCTCTATTTACAAAGAACAGCATCCCTTGATTTATCAAACTATGAGATCAGTTTTGTGTGGATTGATAATATACTTGTCAAAACTTCTAACCGGCCACTTTACAAACAAAGATAACTTTTTCTGTGGTGATTGGTTTTTATGAAAAGCGCGACACGAAAAAAAGCTCAAAAAGCTCTAAATTCATACAAATCTCAGAATATTGACAAAGTAGTGATTTTACTATCATTGACCGTTATCTGAAACGTAGACTAAGAAAAAAATGGAAATATTTGATAATTGTGTATGGGATATGGTCCTAGAAGAAAATGTAACTGCTTATGTATGATAAAAAATGGTTCCTTACCGCACGGTCTAGAACACGTTTGAAAATGCTTTAAATATAGACTCATTGTTGCTGGAGAGCTCGAAGATCCAGGCCCAGGTTTCTCGAAAAAACTTAAGTATATTCTCATGAGAACATGCTCAACTTCAAAGGAATACTCTCCTACGTTGGAGGGTATTTGATTATGAAATAATAACAAGTTTAGCGGTCTTTATTGCCAATAAAACCCGATGTGCGACGGACTACATGTGTAGGTAAAAACCGAGGCGCACAGCGCCAAGGTATATGCCTTAACATGTAGTCCAGAGCACAGAGGTTTTTATTACGCAATAAAGACCGCTAAACTTGTTATTATCTCCATTATAACACTCTAAATAAAAAGCGCACATTAGAAATGTGTTATTTTGTGAAAATTCTGCCATGAACTAGTTTTCGGCGTAGGAAACGCATTGTCGTTTATGTGACGTCATTTGACGTTACCTTGACGCCACGTGACGTTTTGGCGCATACACAAAGCATTATTACATAGGGTTTTTATTGTAAATAAAACCCGATGTAGTTCTTCTTTCGCTATATATGGATTTTACGGAAAAGTGTTATAATTGAAGTTCACGTGGATTTCGTGCGATTTGAGCACGGTGCTCAAATTTGCGCACGAGAACGTACTTAAGTTTTTTTCGAGAAACCGGGGCCAGGTCTCCGTTTATTGTATCGTTTTTCTACATCAGGCCATATTTTAGCATATCCGTTAGATAAAATGTTTTGCCGGTTGAATTTAAACACCATTTCACCGTGCCTCCTATTCTTCCTGTTTCTTGTGAAGACAAAATGTGTACAAATTTGACAATGTTTTCCATTGTTTTTCTTTGTCTGGGTTGCAAGCTAACGATCTGTGGAACCTAAATTGATGCAAATGTTTTAATTCGAGCTCTATTTGGATTTAGAGCTTTTTGAGTGTTTTCCTTATTACACACCCAAATTTATTTATCATTGGTGAATCATCATTGAAATACACGTTCTCGTAGATAATGTTAAAAAATTCACATATCAAATTTCAATAAAATGTAATAACTTTTAAGAATGTTATCGTCATTAGTAAAGTGGCAGATTAGGACTTTTGACCAGTATATATGTTATAATGGATGACATTTATAGCTTAGTAGAGATACAAAGATAACGAGTTTGCTCTGTCCAGAGAATATAACGGAATTCGAAAAGACGCGAATGTTAAAGCAACCTAGTACATGTATATTGGATATCAAGAATATCGTCGCTCTTCAACAAACACCTCGTAACTGCAGCTTCTTTTAAAGTGACATTTCACATTTATTTCATTTTTTAAAAGTATGTCTTGGTGCAAATATTGTTTATTCTAATGCCTAGAAATGCTATGAGTTTTTAGATTGTTATTTATAAGCGAAAAATATTCCTTTAAATGTGAGACAGAAATGACAAATTCTATATAAATCTGAACTGTTGTCCACAACAATTTGTTTATTTTTTGCACAAAAATATATATTTCTCGTAAACGATTCAATATTTTGACTTGAAATTTTCAGAATTTTCATAAGAAAATATGCTCTTTCAGATAAAATAAAAGTAAGATTTATGTAAAGATTATTGTGAAATGTCACTTTGAGCTGTCGTTACAAAATTTTTGTTGAAAAGCAGCAATATTGTCCTGTAAATCGGACCTACTAAGCAGTTTTAATAAAGACTGACATAAATGACTAAATTTAGATAAAAAGCAAAAAAAATGTCTGATCGTGAGAAGGTATTTGTCGCCTTGTTCCGCACGCAAACAGAATGTAAGATACCGGAAAGTGCAAGAAAACTAAATCTAGAGGTGCGTTCTTTAGAGCGAGATCTTTAAAGATTTCTTAAGATGCTTTTGATAGAGCGTTTTTGAGACCGAGATTTTAAGCGAGGTGTTCGAATGTTCCATACTTCATACAAATGACGTCATCATGACGTCATTTGTATGAAGTATGGAGTATTCGGAACTCCGCGGTTTATGAATCATGGAGCATTCGAAACAGCTCGGTCAATTCTTTACCATATAGATTCTACAGAATTTACCGAGGTGTTCCGAAAGAAGTAGAGAGCAATGGCGGCTCCAAGTGATCGTCTTAAAAATCTTGCTCAAAAGAGCGCTTTATCCTAAAACATCTTAAGAAATCTCTAGATGTCTCAAAAAATCTCGCTCTAAAGAACGCGGCTCTGGTACACAATAGACATATAACATAATTTTGTAATTTGTTCATTATAAACTATCTTAAATTTTGGAATAGGCAAGGTAAGCTTTCGTTTATAATGAACTGAAAAGTTGAAACGCGGAAATTGAACCTCTCAAAACCAGGAAAATGCACAGACACACATTTGTGAAAGACTGTACCTTTTCACAAAGGCGCAGTTTTAGACTGGTGTTTTTTCTACAAAAACTGTTGTAAAGCTGCAGTAAACGACAAATGGATGTTCATATAAATTTGGCCTGTGTAAAAATAGCAGTTTATAAAGCTGAGGCGAAACGAAAAAAATGTCGATATTCTTATTTTGTCTTAATGTTTGTACTATATGTTTACCTTACGTGCGCCATTATGTAAAACTGGGCTTGGAAAGGGTCAAGCTAAAATTCTACCAGACACTTTCCCATTATAATTTGCAACATTTTATTCATATTTCTGCCATTTACACCTCCCAGAACGGCATTTGTCATTTAAATTTCAAATTTAAATGCTTTATCGCATCGGAAGTATGGCAGACGGAACGTGGGTTTTTACGTGAAATACTCTCCTAGACCACAAAATGGAAACCGTTCTTACTCCAAGTTCCTTTTGAATTTCACTATTATGTTCTTTGTCCAATTGTGGCATCAGAATTAGCCTAAACTGTTCTTCTTTATCAAAATTTGATTTTTATCTGGCTTTCGAAGAAGGTCCCTTTCACGGTGACTGGTCACATTTGATTTCGTATTTACCATAGCAATAGTAGATAAGCAGGACAAGTAAATTGTTAACTTAGCCCTTTACGATTGTAGAATGATTTGCATCTAAAAATATGTCCTTTCAAATTGCAAAACCTTTTTCGGGGAAATAGCTCGAAAATCACATTATCCATGGCATTGGAATTTTTGGTGACACTTTATCGTTAATTCCCCATTGAGATGCGCATAAGAATTTCAGAAATCAGTTTATATCAATATTTGCATCCATTGGGTTTTCAGTCATTTCAAAAGGCTGCAGATGTAATATTACATGTAAATAGTTCGATCAGTGCGTGCTTCAATGACTTTCCAATCTTATTTACTCGGTGCTTCAAAGGCACATCGTTGCTATTGTTCGGAAACGCCATATCTCTATTCTGAATTAACATAACATACGATATGTTGTTTACATGTAGCCCTTTTCGAAACAAGATCTGGTTGTGATGTGACAAGACGGAAAGGCTTAGAAAACACTAAAACAAAAGAAGAAAATACGGATAACCAACATTTTCTCCTTTTACCTCAATATTTTCTGTGTTCTATTGTACATGGCATTGCTTTATCAACATCGGTCCGTTCTGTCGTTTGCAGCAGCTTTGAGTTTTTACTATTTCCATAATATCACCGTTTGTGAAAGGTTCCAATTCCCACACATTGACGTTTTTTGACGCGCAAAAAATATGCATACCTATGAAAATATTGTTGAAAGAGAAGAATTTGCTCGTAACAAGCCGTTTCCTCTTTTACCACAATGGTTTCTTTGAATTCCTAAAATACTAAAAATATGTAAAATTCAACATAGGCCCTACCTGAAATAGTTGGCCGCAACATCTGTGAATTTGCAGTGGCGGATCCAGAGGGGTTTCGGGGGAGGTGGGTTGAAGCGAACCCCCTCTCCTCTATAGCCTAATATTGGGTAAATCTGAAATTTTGCCGTCTAGTAATGGGTTTAGAAAATGGGTAATCCTCAGAGGCATTACCTAAGGCAGGGGAAGTAATCGCTGTTGTGACTGAGATATTAGCAGTAGGAGTTGTTTGTCTTTTTCACAGAAATTGATGACTCTCATTTTCAGAAGACAGAATTAAAGACTGGATTAAAATAACAGAGGATTAAGCCTTTCGAAAATGAAACAAATTAACTGTAACTATTTTAAATGAGTTGAAGTTACTAAACTTGATCACTTGATATTTTGCTAGACTATTTTCACATGGGGCAGCAAAATCAGGTCTTGTTTTGGGTAAAGGATTAAGACCACGACATAATTGTTAGAAATAGATGGCAATTCGGCATGGAGTGTGGCATGAAGAGTATACAATTCTAGTGCAATCCTTTCTCAAATATATACACAGTCGACACGCAATGTGTCGAAGTCAGAGGGGCCGTCAAAATACTTCGACATATCCGGAGTTCGACTAATCCGATTTTGACTATTTTCGATGACAGCGATATTTAACCATTTTTGATGGGCATCATATGTGTCCATGATTGAAATATAGTAGGAAAGGGAAAGAAATTGCTCGAAACGAGCAATTTCTATCCTTTTCCTACTAAATTTCAATGGCTATATTTGTATCGGAATTCATTTTGATATCCATAATATGTTTAGGATTGGACATGACTTTCACTTCGACTTGAGCGGAATTTCGACTTATCCGATGTCGACATAACGAGTGTCGACTGAACATGTAGAACATATGAGAAATACTGCAGACGACAATTTGAACACTGATAGTGACGGGATGGGACTACAATGTAACATAGACAATCTATAGCACGGTGGATAATCACGTGATACAATATTTTCAGAAAATCTTTAATAACTTTGTAAATGCTGAACCGATTTGAATTCGTTTGAAGCAGAGAACGTGGACAGACGTCACGCATTAGATGGACGTGGTTGATATTTAAAAAATCAACGGATAAAAAGGTTATTGAAGATAAACCAAAATTTTGGTTTATCTTCAATAACTTTTTATCAATTGATTTTTCAAAAATCCAACACGTCAAGCTTATTCTTGGCATTTTCTTACCTTCTCTGCTTCAAACCGCATTCAAAATGGTAAAGTATTAAAAAGATATTGAAGATTATCGGAAATTCTGAGTCACGTGATTATACACCGTGTATAGGTAAATGGAGAAATACCGGTAGCTTTTTTCCGTTTTTTTCTCCTTGTTTTGTTCAAATGTCCCAAGTTTTCCCTAAGTTAGCGACGCCAAAAACAAGGTTTTTGTTTTGGAAAAGATGTATGTAGTCCAACACATAGGCTGACAAATCATATATCTAGGACCCATTTTAGAAGTGATGTACTAGTCTCTTGCGGGCTGTTTGAACCTTAACCTTTTGCCAAACAAGATCTACGTTTTCATTTCTTACGAAATTGTTTTGTTAAATATTGATAGAAAAGAAATCAATTTCGGAATATCAGCAATTCTTTCTTTTGTCTCGATATATTCTCTTTTGATATAACAAAAACATTAATACTGGTATTTGTTGTTTTTTTCTTCTTTATCTATTTTCAAATTGGAGCGGCCTGAAATAGTGCGTTTTAAGAAAGGGTTTAAATTACAAAAATTCGCGCACAAGGACCTTTATTTGTCTGAATCACACAATAAATTGGTTCTCTTACCATCTTTGTAGAGTACGTAGGTACACACTTTGGAAACCTGTGGAAAATGAAGCAATTTCTTGTGACAAGCAAGCAAGCTTGTTATTTTACTTTATTTCACCATAATTTATCGAGAAAATTCTTGACATATTTTTTAATCTTCTTCACATTATTTAAAATGGGTCGTGCGTTTACAGAATTATTTAAGCTAAATTATAAAATGCGATTCTTAGTCGTGCCATTGTCACATTCAGGCAGCTTTGAAGACGAATAACTGTGTAAAAAGCGCAAATCCACAAACCATTTGGGGTATTCCATCCATCATTTAATACAAAACACTTCGATGAACTTAGGACATCATATGTAGCAACGGAAATTGACGAGGGTATCCACCGTCAATTTTCGTTACCACGGATGGTGCATGAAAACAGACGAGGGTATCTCTCGAAATTGTCACGAATGACGTCCTAGTGTTTGGTATCTAATGATGGGTTGTAATCTTAAAGTAATAATAGCTGGCAAAAAAAACCTGCCAATTTGCCAAAAAAAAGGGTGTACAGTATTAAAGTATGAGCAAAAAGATGCAGAAACACCGTATTTCAAGTGAGTAACCATGCGCTGTTTACCCACAATAAGCGTATGTATATTGACATTCTAACTTTCCACGGCGCTCAAAAGTTTGCTGGGTGTTTACAATTGTGTCTATATATAGATTTATATATTACATATTTCGGGTACCTGCAAAAGCCGTAAATATTCGTTTATAGTCGGGCAATCATGTGATACAAAGGTATCTAATAAAAGTGACACGTCACGCTAAAAGGGAATTTAAGTTCATAAAACACAATTTCGAGAAACGACTCATACTAAGCAGACGTAAACTAGATGTTGCTTTTAGAAAATGAACGCATAGTAAGATAGAGAAATTATTCGAGGCCTAGAAAATTACCTACGAGTTATGAGTCTCGAATCTTTTTAGTCAGCGCAGTCCGCACAGGCTGGATATTGTCTATACTTTTATACTTTGCAGAAGGTTCCTCTTTAGTGCGACGGGTAAAAAAATTGAAACATTCCGATTTTCACGGAATTTCTGCACGTGCCTGGTTACGAATAAATATTCAACTATTTCCCTAAATGACAAAAAATATAAATATTCTCAATTAAAATCGTTTGAAGACTGCATAACCAATGACATTGGAAATGTGAATTATTTACGATGTGACATAGAAAATATTTAGGTAATAGGAGAGACTGCTAACAATTAGCATTCCTGTCTTTTGTCTCAATGTTTCCCGTGTTTTGCAAAAAAGAAGTCCAAAGCAGGTCTTGTATAGGAAAGGGTTAACCAACTGAAGTTATTTTAATAGTCATGCCTCACTCTTTCCCAAACGGCAATAAGTTTGATACTCTATTTTGAAAGTTTTAAACATGACATACTATGCGCGTTAAGATAGGATTCGTTGAATTAAATAAAACTGAGAAAATATCTAAGCAACTGGTGGAATTGCTTGTTATCAATATTTTCTCCTATTACCTCAATGTGTTCTCAATCCCTTCTAATGATGACATCAAAACAAGGTTTTAATTGGGAAAGGGTCAGATTCTGCTTGACACGTCATGCTAAAATCATGCTTCTATGAAGTCAACAGAAGACCATATTTCGAGAGACAGGTCACATTTAGCAAGCGCCAACGATATCCGTATTTCGATAATAATATAATAGTGTGATAGGAAAAACATGTAAATCAGGAGTATCAACTTAGTGTCAACAGTTCCGATCCTGATCAGTCTGTGCTTTCCTCGCAGACTGTTTAGGGTTGCTACACACTTCCCAAAAGGTACCTTTTAAAGAGACATCTCGCATTTTTAAATGTTTACTGTTTATTCTCTGACGTCATTCCACTCGATTTTAAAATAGATTCCGTAGACGCTCGCTTATAACCGCTCAGGACTCGGATAATTCCGACTCGCCCTTGACATTGAAAACATGACATACTGACACACCTTGCAAGAAAGGGAAAATGTACCAATGTACCATTCTTTCACTGGTTTTATTGGTTTTATGCAGTTGGACTATGCTTTGTTCATATCATCAGATAATGAGAACTCGGTAACAGAAAAACTTCAATCGTGACACCTATAGCAACTTTAAAGTAAGAAGACTATTAAGAATCGTGCCAATAGTTCACAACTCCATATGAACCGAGTCAACCTTTTAGTCCATTTGTTGGTATAAAAATCTTACTTGGACAAATTCAATTATATTTAATTCTAGACAGAGGAATACGCCTCTCTTCCGTCCATTTACCCTTTCCAATACCGCGTCATTGTACAACATTGAATATTGCAAGAACGTGAATAAAACCGAATGTGTTTTTATCTTGCAATTTTCTATTGAATGGAAAGGATTGAAGGACAAGTAGATGCTGATTGCCCGCACGAGGTATTGCTTTCTATAGATTTCAAAGCAGTTTACTTAGCTTTGTCAAAATCAAGTATATTTTTTGAAAGTGTTAATGTCTGATTTTTGTCATATCACGCAACGTCTCTATTTATCAAAAAGCCACTACTGTTAACCAGGAGGCGAATGTCGCACATACTAGGTTTGCAAGCACAATGCAGATATGAGAGGGAAAAGGCTTTCTAAATGTGTTCAATGCTAAACCCTATGGTGTTGATACTCAATGAAATCGTCTTGAAGAGACGAGACGATTTCATTAGGTATCCACAACAGAGGATTTATTGAACATTAGACAAAAGTCTCCATTTTGAAAATAAAAAAAAATGTTGTGATACCATGGTGCTATCTGAGAGGTCTTACAGGCCATAGGTTAGTAAAGAACAACATGGATCTATCCATTTCTTATCTTATTACAGGGTTTGCATGGTACCTTGATACTACCTTAGAAGTTGTGTGATGACAAAATGGATCTTAAAGGGACATTTCATTCCAATTTCAATTTTTCAAAGTATGTCTTGATGCCAAGATTGGTAATTCTAATGAGTATACAATACTATTAGTTTTTTGAAGTTGCTGCCAATAAGCGAGAAACACGCATTTAAAGTTGAGGCATAATCGATAAATGGCAATTAAATCCGAACTGTTGTCCACAACAATTTGTTCAATTTCAACACAAAAATATAAATTTCTCGTAAACGGTACAATATTTTGGCTTGAAATTTTCATAAGGAAATAATTATGCTCTTTCAGTTAAGAATAAAAGTAAAATTTATGACAAAAAATTCTGAAATGTCACTTTAATCAGGCTGTTTATGTACACTGGCTAAACTAGAATCATGACTGACCCAAATACACCTATGTTCTACATCCCGACCCAATTTTCGTCCCCATGTTGTGTTCTCTGAGGAAATATTCTATTATGACTTCAAAATCAAATTACCGCTGAAAAATATTTTACAAAAAATTCTGGGGATGTCATTAATGTGTTTACGAAAGGCTGGTGGTTTCATATTACTCTTAATAAACAAGATGTCAGGACAAATAAATTTGTCCTTTAACCCTTTCAGAAACAAGAACTGGTGCTCCCTATAATGAAGCATTGAAGCATAAGAGGAAAATGCAGATCATCAGCATTTTCTTCATTTGCCTCATATTTGCTACTCTATTCCCTACAAATACCGAACCTTTTATGAACTTGGTTGAGTTTTCCATGATCATGTACATTTACACCCAGTCTCTATTATTACTTCGAAACTGAATTAGCGACCAAACTCTTTCATAGAAAGTTTGAGGTATCACAAAGGCTATTCTCTGTATCGTGGCCCATGTATTCCCACGTTTAAGGTAAGTTTGACGAGCGGCCATGTGGCTTACAAATTTCGTGTTTATTCTGCGGCATCAAATGTCCATGCTACAATTTTCATCATTTTTTCAAAGCGAAACATTCCCCTGTTTTATGATAGCGAATGTCAGAAATAGTATTTTATTGTTCTAGATGTAAAGATATGTCAGAAAATTTTAGATTTCAATTATCTTTTTTTTATTTTCGTGTAAAAATGTGCTGATTGTTTTAGTAGAAATAGCTCTTGGCATTATCTTCAAAATACCGAAAACAAAAAATATTCAGTGGGTACTTTTTGGTAAATTAAATAAAAAGTTGCAAAATTTTCTTAAAAAAGAGTGATCTTTCAACTTTTCCTATATTTTTTTTTCAGAAAATGGTTATAGAATATTTCTTTCAATAATTCCATCACATTTGTGCATATGTTAAGTCTCTAAATTGATATAACATTTGGAATTATCCATTCAGAATAACTTGCTATATGACTTTAAAAACATAAGGGTAATTTTGGGAAAAATAGTAATTACATGTACTAGTCAAGGGCAGATAACTCTGACACGAAAACGAGTCAGGAAACTTACCCTGATTGTTTTATTCTTTGTTCAGGAAATGTTACTTTACAACAAATGTTCAAATAAAAAAATCATCAGGCGAATGAAAAGTAACCTCCAAATCCAAACTTACCTTAAGGTAGAGTACCCGTAATGTGGCCATTGTGAGATTCATAAAACGTCGGCGTCCTTACGTAGTCTTATAAGGATTCCTGCTACTAGAATATCGTTGGTACAGGCAATGTACACGTTATTGAAAAAGCATTGTGGCTTTTGATCAGAGTGTGCGTAATAGCAAGCTGATCTTGAATCATGTTTGTCTCAAATTCCATTAGGGACATTTATTTAAGATCCTGATTCTAATCGACTCTTTCAAGTTATGTTCATGTCTTGCAAACCTCCTCCCATTAAAAAAAGGGAAAAAAGAAAAATAATAATAATAATAAAAAAAGAAATACACTTTCACGTATTGTATATTTAACACTCATCTTCGCAAGCCAAGGGTTCTACTTATAGACCCTGAGCTAGAAACATGTTTGCTCCCCCCCCCCGAGGGAATTTGGTAGACATGTTTTTTCTTAAAGTATATTATCTTACAAACATTTTGAGCGTTGTTTGCACTCTGGCCGTTGGGGCTTTTGGCTGTAACCCTTATCTAAAACCCTTAACCCTATCATTTTTTTCATAAAAAATTACATTACTTATTGGTCATATTTTCATCAAATATTGACCTACATATGTCAAAGTGGTATCAAATGAAAGCCTATGACTTGCTCTTCATTTTGAAGTTATTTTATGCAAATTAGCTCATTTGCATATGCATGAATATTAATGATTTCCCTTAAAATTTGCATTTTTGGGCGAAAATTTGATAAATAACTTATAAAACATGTAAACATGGTTTATCTTAAAGTATATTTTATTAGAAACATTTTGAGCCTTGTTTGCACTCTGGCGGTTGGGGCTAATCGCCCTAACCCTTATCCAAACCCTTAACCCTACCAAATTGTTCATTTAAATTTTGAAAATGACTTTGGTCATATCTTGATTGAATATTGACACACAGGTGTCAGAATGGTATCAAATGAAAGCTTATGACTTGCTCTTTCATTTTCAGTTATGTTATGCAAATTAGCTCATTTGCATATTCATGAATATTAATGATTTTCCCTAAAATTGCGATTTTCAATAAAAATGTGGTAAATACTTTCCAAAATGAGGCGTTTTTGTGCAGGAGAATTATGTAAACATAGCAAATCTTAAAGAAAATTATACGAGAGACATTTTGAGCGATGTTTGCACTTTGTCCGTTGGGGCTTTTGGCCAAAACCCTTATCTAAACCCTTAACCCTATAAATCATTCAATCATTTAAAAACGTTTTTGGTCATATCTTGGTTGAATATTGACCTATAGATGTTATAATGGTATCAAATGAAAGCTTTTGACTCGCTCAATAATTTACTATAAATTTTATGCAAATTAGCTCATTTGCATATTCATAAATATTAATGATTTTACTTAAAATTGTGACCTTTTTGCTAATATTTGGTAAATAGTTTCAAAAACATTGTGTTTCTGTTCTGGGGGAATCATGTAAACATGGTTTATCTTAAAGAACATTTTATTAGAAACATTTTGAGAGATATTTGCACTCCGGCGCTTGGGGCCTTTGGTCATAATCCTTATCCAAACCCTTAACCCTATAAAATTGTTCACTCAAATTTTCAAAACATGCTTGGTCATATCTTGATTGAATATTGACCTACTGATGTAAGAATGGTATCAAATGAAAGCCAATGATATATTCTTTAATATGCAGATATTTTATGCAAATTAGTTCATTTGCATAAGCATGCATATTAATGATTTGTCTAAAATTTTGATTGTTTTGCAAGGTTTTTTATTTTAAATACGTACCAAAAGGTCCGATTGTTTCTTTCTCGTGAGTTTTCAACCATTTAATATCCATGTTCACTCTTTTAACAACATATAAGCCTTGTTTGAAATCTATTTGATGTTTTGTTTGGAAGTAACAGTAATTTTAAAGTGTGCAGCCCATTATATTTTGTTCCTATTAATCTTATTTTCAATGTATGTATTTAGTTTCCATTTGATCTTTTTAATCTTTATTGTTTTAAGTGCAAATAAGTTAAATTAATTTCTTTTATTGTATTGGTGTTCTTGCTTATATCTAGTTTAGTTGACAGAATGTTATCCTTTGTAAAACTGCTACATGAATCCAAAATTGAAGCAAAATAGGACTTTAAACATAAACATTTTATCATATGCCATAGAATGATACAAAATGGGGGACTTTATTCTAATACACATGTAAAATTAACCATTCCAATTATTTTTTTAAGTTTTATGGATGAACAGAGATCCTGTAATGTAGACAAATTGCATACATACAGCAAAATAACATTGTTAAGCAATTATCAAGGCCTTACTTTTGCCATTCACATGGAGAAAACAGCATGGTTTTTCTCCATCTGGAGAGCACTTCCTTATGTTTTCCTCATAGACAAGTCAATTTGTTGGCCTTAAGTGTATTTGATATGTGGCTGACAGATCAGGGATACTGGTGTTACCATTCCTTTATGCTCTATCAAGGCATTTTCAATTCAGATAAATTGAGCTTGGGGTGCCATATATAAAGCCTATGTATCAGATACATAAAATCAAGAGATGTACGCGATGTATGTAGTTAGAGTACAGACAATTACTGGTTGTGATCAAAAGATTATTGCATTTATTACGATGCATTTATTTATCTGTATCAGATCAGAACAGATGTGAACTGATCCATACTACCAACAGCCCATGCTGAATGTATATTCATATTCTTCCTTATCTACACATATTTCTTACATGTGCTTTCAGCATAGTACCATCTCACAATAAATTGAAAATGGTTCCCTTGCGATACACAATCTCTTTCAATATGGCATATGTTTTCCAGGATGGCATTCGATGGCCATAGATATCTTCAGATCAATATTTTCCTGATATTTAAATGCTACAACTATGCTACCAGGTTTAAATCAGCATGTGAAATTCCATATTAAGACACTTGCTTATTGCACTGTTCTAGAACAATTTGACCAAAAATGATTCACATCGCACTTGGTGGCAATCTTGGAATTACTCAAACTGTGGGAGTTGGGCAAGTTTATCATGATGGAAACCGACATAGATCAATTACTAAACATAACTGGGTTACTATGTACATAACATAACAGGATTACTATATAACATATAGCACTGTCAAATGGAATACATTTTATGGATTTTCCACAATAAATGTGTTTTTGTCCCAAACATTTAAGAATCAATAGTATTTATGAGTATGTAAATGAGCAAATCGACATGAAGTAATTATAAAATATACAAGCAATTCACTAGTTTTCATTTGATACCATTTTGACGTTTGTAGATCAATATTTAATCAAGATATGACCAAAAACGTTTTGAAAATTTGAATAAACAATTTGATAGGGTTGAGGGTTTAGATAAGGGGTTTGGGTAAAAGACCCAAATGCCACAGTGTGAACATTGCTCAAAGTGTTATTCATGTAATGTTCTTTAAGATAAATTATGTTTGCATAATGCCTTTGAACAGAAACACCTTGTTTTTGATAGTATTTAACACATTTTCGCTGAAAAATCACAATTTTAAGGAAATTCATTAATATATATGGCAATGCAACTGAACTAATATGCATGAAAAATAATAGCATATGGAAGAGCCAGCAATAAGCTTTAATTTGATACCATTCTGATACCAGTAGATCAATGCATAATCAAGATATGACCAAAAACGTTTTGAAAATTTGAATGAACAATTTGATGAGGTTAAGGGTTTAGATAAGGGTCACCGCCAAAAGCCCCCATCGCCAGAGTGCAAACATTGCTCAAAATGTTTCTTATAAACTGTTCTTTAATTTAAACTATGTTTACATGATTCCCCCTGAGAAGAAACACAATGTTTTTGAAAGTGTTTACCAAATATTCGGAAAAAAGGTCACAGTTTTAAGTAATGTCATTAATATTCATAAATATACAAATGAGCTAATTTGCATAAAATTTATAGCACATCATTAAGCAAGTCATAAGCTTTCATTTGATACCATTTGAACATCTGTAGGTCAATATTCATCCAAGATATGACCAAAAACATTTTGAAATGAATGAACAATCTTATAGGGTTAAGGGTTTAAATAAGGAATTTGGCCAAAAGCCCAAATGGTCAAAGTGCAAACATCGCTCAAAATGTTTCTTATATAATTTTCTTAAAGATTAACTATGTTTACATAATTCCCCTGCACAAAAATGCTCTGTTTGGAAAGTATTTACCACATTTTTGTCGAAAATCGCAATTTTAGGGAAAATCATTAATATTCATGAATATGCAATGAGTTAATTTGCATAACATAACTGAAAATGAAAGAGCGAGTCATAAGCTTTCATTTGATACCATTCTGACACCTGTGTGTCAATATTCAATCAAGATATGACCAAATTGATTTTCAAAATTTAAATGAACAATTTGGCGGGGTTAAGGGTTTGGATAAGGGTTACGGCGAAAAGCCCCAACCGCCAGAGTGCAAACAATGCTCAAAATGTTTCTAATAAAATGTACTTTAAGATAAGCCATGATTACAAAATTCCCCCTGGACAGAAACGCCTTCATTTTGGAAAGTATTAACCAAATTTTCATAAAAAATTAGCAATTTTAAGGAAAATCATTAATATTCATGAATATGCAAATGAGCTAATTTGCATAAAATAACTACAAATTGAAGAGCAAGTCATAAGCTTTCATTTGATACCATTTTGACATATGTAGATTAAAATTCAATCAAGATATGACCAAATAATTGTCTGTATATTTAAATGAAAAATTTGAAAGGGTTAAGGGTTTTAGATAAGGGTTACAGCCAAAAGCCCCAACGGCCAGAGTGCAAACAAAGCTCATCTTGTAGCATTTGTTATACGCTTTCAGAAAATCATACCCTTCAAAATTCCCTCTGGGGGGGAGCAGGGGTTATTGGTGGCTCAAGGTCTATTACACTTTGTTCCTTACGAACCCTTGGCCGCTCGCCTTTATGGAAATCAAAAGTACCGCAGTGCGATTTCATTGGAAACGATAACTTTCCCATTATCCAATCAAAACACACTTTATAAGCCCTCTTTGTCAAAACGAAAACAACGCGGCCGACGTGAAAATCGATAGCCTTATTTGATGCACCGCCTAACACGTTTTAGTACGAGGCTTTTGATTGGCCAGAAATAGCAACTGCAAAGGGCCGCGACTTTTCATCACCGAAAGGTGGCGTGTCGGTACTTTCGATTTCTATAGAAGCGAGCGGCCAAGGGTTCGTAAGGAACAAAGTGTAGGTAGAACCCTTGGCTTGTGAAGATGATTTAACACTGTGCATGTGCTAAAATACTTCAAGATAGAAAATTTAAAGTGACATTCCACATTTATTTCATTTTTATGAGTATGTCTTGATGCAAAGATTGTTTATTCTAATGCGTAGAAACGCCATCAGTTTTTTGAACTTGTTATCTATAAGAGAAAGATACGCCTTCACATTTGAGACAGAAATGACAAATTCTATATAAATCTGAACTGTTGTCCACAACAACTTGTTTAATTTTAGCACAAAAATATATATTTCTCGTAAACGGTTCAATATTTTGGTTTGAAATTTTCAGAATTTTCATAAGAAAACATGCTCTTTCAGATAGAATAAAAGTAAAAATTGTGTAAAAATAATCGTGAAATGTCACTTTAAACGGTAACACATATTTTCAAAGGGTCCATAGAAAGAAGCATTGCGCTAAGAAAGAACCTCGTATACTAGGATCGATTGATGGTACTTTAGCTGTTCCGACAAAGGTCTTACTATAATACCTCTTGTTTTGTCGGATAAATGACCCATTAACGTTTTACAAAACAATCCCTGGATTTGATGTCCCTCGTCAAGACAGTAATTTGGAAAGCATCGAGAGAAAACGAGAAAATGCTTTTCTTCTGTTCTCTCCGATGCTATCTAGGCTATGGTACACGTTTTTTTGTATATACGAGTATTTATCCGTATACATTGTTTCGTCATAATTCGTTTTGCATGTGCACAAGGCTTATATCATTCCATCTGTGTAAGGGTTAACCCTTTCCCAAACCGCAAAGTTTTAAGTCGGTCATACTTCCAAAAATTGAGAAAACAAATTAGACGTTAAAAAGGATAGGATTTGTGTATAATATAGGCCTAGCATAGAACATAATGAGGCAAAAGGGACAAAATGCTGATTATCAGCATTTTCTTTTTTGCCCCAATGTTTTCCTCGATGTTTTCTATCAGGAACGTCAAAACCAAGTCTTGTTTGGGAAAGGATTAATTGATGAACAAAGGCATTTGTCGCTTTTGAGGTCTAAGAAGTCATTATTTTCACATTTACACGGATAAATAGCTGTTTTGGTTATTAGCGCCAATATTATATCGTTATGTCAAAGGAAAATTAGACAGTCAAATCGATGCTGAGGATTGCTAAATATCGTTGCTTTTCAACAAAGACTAGTAACTGCAGTTTAAACCAAGCTGCAGTTACGAGCTTTTTGCCGAAATATCGATATGACCAAGATTTTTCTTCATATGAAACAAAAAACGCCTCCACATAGTCAGTATGTATATGGATAAGGTCATTAGATAGGTCCGCACTGCCCCCCTTTCTCTGCTTTTCAACGAAAACCTCGTAACTGCAGCGCACTGACCCCCGTTCGCTGCTTTTCAACGAAAACCGCGTAACTGCAGCTTAAATCAAGCTACAGTTACATTGTATGAGTTTTTCGTTGAAAAGCAAAGCTTTTATAATGGACCATTATATACTCCCTGTTTTTTACATATCAGCCTGGTGGTCAGAGTGGTCGGATAAAATATTGTCCGGACAACTCCTCCTACAGTTACTGTCCGATTTGCTTCATACTTGGCACAAATGTTCATCGGGACCTATGTATGTGCAACACGCTAATTTCGCGAAAATTAGGACAATGACTTTGCGACAATGAGTTTCTGATACGATGAGAAATCACTTGTCTGTGACAAGTCTTCACTCAGTTACTGTCTGGTTTGATTCAAACTGGGCTGAAGTGTGCAATAGGACATTTAGATATGCATATTCAAAGGTCGCGAAAATTCGATCATTGATTATTTAGTTACGACCCCTGATTCGACGAAAAAACTCTAAATACGAACAATTCCTCCTTCGGTTACCGCCCGATTTGATTCATGTGCGGCAGAAGTGTGCAATTAAGGACCCGTATATGTGATCAATAATTTTGTTGTAACGACCCCTTTAAAAATGTTGTTCGAACAAATGTACTTGCGGGGTAGTTTTATTTCCTCTAGTGATAGAAATCACAGGCGGCAATCACGTGACTTTGTTATGATATAGTTTCCTCACTTATGTAAACATAAACACTCGGTAAGAACACATTTTCGCAAATTTCAAATCAAATACTTAACTCTCGGCATTGATATACCTACCATTCGATGCGTCGTAATCTCCTGTTTATTTTGATACCAAGATCATCCCTCAAATCCATGTCAAAGCTGAGAACATTCGTGCAAAGTGCAAACTTTTCTTAAGAAAACAATAATATTATATCACGGCATTTGAAAAAACTTTGCACGAATGTTCTCAGCTTTGACAGGGATTTGCGAGAAGATCTTGGTACCAAAATAGACCAGAGAGTATGTCGTATCGAATGGCAGGTATCTCAATATTGAGTGTTAAGTATTTAATCCAAAATTTGAGAAAATGAGTTCTTACCGAGTGTTTTTGTTTACATAAGTGAGGAAAATATATCATAACAAAGTCACGTGATTGGCACCTGTGGAAATCTACTGTTTTGTTTATTTGTGTTTGGGGATGGTCACAGATTTCATTGAAATCAAATTATGTGCAAAAAACATTTATGGCTAATATAGATCGTCCAAAAAAAGTGGCAGATGTTTACATTTTGTTTTCTTAAATTATACTGTTATTAACCCGATTAATTATGTATCAATAATATAAACATTGTCGATTTAAATCTCAAATAAATAGCCTGACATCCATTTGAAAATGAAATGGCCTATTGTTCATCTGCCACTCTTTTTGGACGATCTATAATTGGTCGCATGCCATGGGTTACTACAATGTCTTTAAAACTACATACTGTATCTTTAGAAGCGATTACATTGACCTACTATAAAACGTTTCAAGAAGATGGTAAATGGCGTTTTCATCTCTAAATGGGTTGTTAAGAAGGGAGAACAAGTGGCATTACAACTAATCCCTCTCTAAGACTTCTGCTTTGATCGAAATATCTTCTGAGACCAAGCGATGGTATTTTAGGTCATTACATACACTGCCCTCCAAAAGTTCCTTCACACTCAAGTTTAATGTTACTGAAATCAATGTAATACCTCACTTGTAAAGAAGCAAATCCTCGTGTCATGTAAAATAATTTTGCAAAAATGGGTTTTCCCTGTCTATGGAGAATACTTCTGAGGTCTAGTTGTCAATGATACCCAGACGACTAAAAGATGAAATCGCAGAATAGGTCACATTTTCCGAACTTTAAAAATATGTGAAAAACACCCACTGAACGCAGTGTTATGGGAAAGTCCCATCACCAAGCAATTTTGTTTCAATTTTTGCAGATATCTGTTCAAAAATGTATTATCTAAAATGTAGGCCTATCAACAAAAATACAAAATAAATTTTATTTTAGTAAAGTTTATGACTGGTATGCAAAGGGAGCATTTTTGACGAATTTTCAATTTTCAGATTCTGAAGCCTCTATCAAGTTTCGGACATCCATCACAATAATTTTCAATGGATAACATAATTATGAAATTTTCTTTACAAGGACAAAGCAAAGTTTTGAAAAAATACTACATTTCAACTTAGACAACTATTTCTGAAGAAGATAGGTATTTACATGGATTATAGAACAAGAAAATATCAGTGTGAAGGAACTTTTGGAGGGCAGTGTAGGTTTGGTTCTGATTTTTTACTCTTTCGCTTTATTCCACTGGCGTCCCTTTAATAGAATGATTCGAAAAAAATATAATGTTCTAGCTTTTGCACAATACTTTCGAACAGTTTTTTTCTCAAACTTATCAGCATTCAAGAAGGCATTTTCCAACATAGCAAAAAAAAATAAAAACAGTACCTTTCGGGAAAGGATTTAATGTCTGGAAAATGTATTTTTGGTGTATTATGCTGACGGACTACAGACACGTGCAATCCTTTATGGTAAAACATAGAAGCGTATGGTCGAATTATACAATTAAGGTCAATACGAAGCTTCGTCATAGGAACACGATGATAAAGTACTTTTAAGGTAAAAAACATTTCTTATATCCATTTCTATGTCCATATTTTTCTTTCGAAAAAAGGACTCTTTAGAATTATAATAACGATGCATGTGCAGTAAAGACAAAATCAAAGTTGCTAGATGATTCCAAATTTTTAGTAACATTTTGTAAATAAATCTCTAGAAATATACTAGCTGTGAAAGGAAATGCAAATATTTGTTGGATACAGAAACCGAAAAGTTATCCGTGGGTTGTACCGGTATTTAGTGTTCGGCCTACTTTTTGGATCAATGAAATTGCAATATATTTTGAAATTTCGCCGTTCTATTTGACATAAACGGACTGCCGGCTAGTTTATGTGACGTCTATAGATAGACACGCCCAGTCTCCAATGAACCGCAAGCGAACACTAAATTAGATAAAGTCTGTATAGTACATTCTACGCGATATAAACATTCAATGCGCTGTGCGCATTTGAATGTTTATATCGCGTAGAATCTACCATACAGCCTCTATCTAATACATCTCTTCAAACTTTAAAAATTGGATTGCTCATGATGAAGAATAACCCTAACCATGAAACTTTCTATAAAACTCAATTTACACTTTTTGAAAATTGCCTCCCAATTTGAACCTTATTAATTTAAATCCTTTTAATCAGAAATATGTCATTGCTGCATTTATAACCCAGGGGTCGGGTTCGATACCGTAACTGTTCAGTCTTTCTGGTGAGCTTATGGATTCTTGTCCCGTCTCCAGAGTCTAGACGGTCTTAGCTATTTATATACTGGCAGTAAACTCTGCTCAATCAATTTGTTTTGGGCCAGTCTTAAGAAGTGTCATTTTGGGAAAAGACAGGGACTATACAGATAGATTATAATTGTAATGAAAGTACGCATACTAAACAAATGTATTTGTGAATACATTATGGTCTCAGTTCGAAATCAGATTACATGTACCTTCATTTAGAGTTTACTTTAAGAAGCATAGGTTGCGACTTCTCTTGCACAGAAAGCATTGAAAGACATTAAACAAACTCATGAATTGGCATAAATTAGAATTCTTTACGCACTAATATTAACTATGCTAATTTGAACAGAGTTTATATCATCAAAGTGAACAATTTTGTCGTCTGCAGCATCGTACAGAAAATGAATAGTGAAATGCTTTACTTTTTAGGAAAGGTAGAATCAATTTGAATAGTTTTGAGTGATGGATAAAGAAATGAATGACCACAGTTGTCTGTACTCAGAACACTCCGAAATAATTACTGAGATATTGGTTGGCGTTATTCCATTCCCAAAATAATCCTTATTGACCGCTATGTACTGAATAGCCCATTAGTTAATTTTGGTCCTTGTGCACCAAATATTACCAAGGAAATCGTTTAAGAGTTAACTGTCGCTTTTCTTCTAGAAGTCTAGTAACTACAGCTTATTTAAAGGTACTATTTCCCAGATTTTGGACCAAAATTTGTCAAAAACAAACGAAATGTACACTTTTTAAGCTTTATATGACCTGATTAAATGATTACGACAAACTATTGAAGCAACGACTCATTTTTTCGCAATTTGATACCGAATTCATGAAGCGATGTCGAAAGTAGGTCAAAAACAGTAGGACCTGTGACTTTCTTAAATGACGTCACAACATACATGATGACGTCATATTGAAATTCAAACATGAATCTCGTTTGAATCTTGGTCCGCGCTGTATGCGCATGCGTGACAGTTAAAAAATAAATTCAACCGCATCTGAGACGGGGTTGAATTTTGGTTTGGATTCTCCCTAAATTCGGCTATCTCTCTTATAATTTCGGCTCAATCTCTGTCTGAATCGCATATTATTAACCATTCTGAGGTGGCCAACACAAAAGTTTTGCATATTTTTTTTAAAAAATAAATCATTTTTTGCAATTAGACCATCTGTTACCATCGCCCTTTAAATAATTCTCATACTACCAAAAAAATTTACACACACACACTAACTTACAGGTGGGGTCATTTATGACCTCAGACACCATTTCTTGAAATAAGTCTTTGTTTTTGCCACGAAACATCGTTATGAAGAAAACATACAAGAAGAAAAATGATCATTCTGTTCTTGTCTTTTGGGCAATGTTTCTTTTCTGGTTTATATTTTAAAAACACATACTGTTATGGCGCCGTGCATTATATTGCAGCACTTTTCAAGAAGAAAAAAGCCGTCACTCTCTGAGATTCATAACTCAGCTTACCAATAAACGTTTACTTTTCATGCTTTGTTATGTATCAAAATGATAGTGAGATCACAATCTATTTCCATGAGATTCTTCTTTTCTTCTAAAGGTTGATAATAACATCTTTTAAAACTTTTTTTAATTCTTTTATTCGATAAAACAACTGCATACACCGTTCGATAGTATAACCATTTCAGTCGGTCTTATAAGGTAGAACGGCCGTTTTTAAGTATTCGAACCCTTAAATGCACTAAAGAGCCAGAGGCGATATTTGAAATGTGCCAATAATTCCTAAAGTGTGTTATATTTCCATTCCAAATATACACATAAGCATTTTGAACGGTTTATAATTTTGAATTAATGCATACTTTCGGAAATATTTGACAAAAATGTTCGAAATTACCTCCCTATGAATATTGAGTAAAATAATATTTGTAAATTATTTTCTTCTTGAAGCATAATCTTGAAATCCCGCACGGTGAATCAAATTATGTGATGTGCATTTACAAATGAGTGTAGTTTGATGCATTTCATATGGCTAAAAAGTGCTGTTTTTTTTTCAGGGTCTGTAAACCTTAAAGGTTCACACTAATACGGTATTTTCGTGCGATGTCGTAAAAATGAAAGTGATGAAAATTTTAATGTTCGTCTTCGTAACTCATCTGTATAGATACGATAACGCCAAACGTTTACAACGTCGACCGAAGAACAGGGAACGATCTTCTTAACTTAACAGTGACGTAATTTCAGACAAACGAACAGCATTTCGTGGGTATTGTTATAACATCTCGCAACTGCGGCTTGATTCAAGCCGTAGTTACTAGATTTAATTACAACACCGACGGTTTATCAAAAAATAACAGTTAACCCAGTCTATTTTTAGAACAAAATTCATTGGCATTGTCACATCGTACGAATCTTAAAAATATTCACATTACGGGTATTTTACTTTAAGGGTACTAGTTTCATTTAATATCATCTCGCCGCTTTTCAACGAAAACCTCGTAACTGCAGATTAAAACAAGCTGCAGTTACGAGGTTTTCATTGAAAAGCGACGATACATAGCATCTGCAGAAAGTATGCACTTAAACATGCGAACTTTAATCCTCTAAACTTCTCTCCAAAATTCGTCGATAATTTTCCACTAAATACTCTCTCCGGATTTGTAGTTTTATTAAAAAGAGAAATAAAGGAGAAACGAAATCAGAGAATTTCCGAGAATTCTGTGAAAATTAGAGGCGTACCATCTGCGACAATTGTTTGATTTTTTCGAACTATACGCGACTTGTTACGTGACTAATCGCTTTTCAACAAAAACCTCGTAACTGCATCTTAAAACAAGCAGCAGTTATATAATACGTTCAAAGTTAAACGGGAATGTTTTACGGTTGTTTTGGTTTATTTTTAGGTAGGACTATTACTTTTACCTATGTAAAATTAAAGCGAGAAAGCGGTAACTATTCTCGTTTAATTGTGAATCTATTATAGTCTATCGGTTATAACTGTAGACTTGTATACAAACACTAAAAAAACAAATACATAGTTTTAATATTTACCAAACCATTTATCGTGAGGTATACGAGAGTATTAATGTCCTACTCGTTTATTCTCAAAAGAGAAAGTGTTTGTGTTGGGCCATTTATCAACAACAAGAAGTAAAGTGTTTGTATACAACTCTACAGTTATAGCCGATGGGTTATACGAGATGTATTTGTTTTTGTTGAAAAACGACAATATAGGAATACTTTTTTGATTACTTATAAACCTGGATTTGGGAATTGTTCTTTAAATGACGTCAACTTGGATTCAGTACACCACAACACGGTGGGAAGCCCACGTGATTTGGGGGAAACGGTCATACCGAAGATTCGTCCGCTTCAAGTATGTCTGTCAAATTATTTAGCTATTTCTCTATGGATTTCGACGAGATACACCTGATCGTGCGCGCCTTTGAAAGGACCATTCCCGATTCTTGTTCACTATGTACTGAATTCAATGTTGTTGTTTTTTCAAACGTTTAAAATCAATGCTTTTGTTTGAATCTTTGAAGAAACCATGATGTTTGGTGCGGAGGAAGTTAGAGTCCGGAATGGCCCTCTCAAGGGCGCATATAATGTACTTTCTTCAAAATCCGTAGAGTACAAGCTGAGAAACAAAGCGCATATGTACTTGAAGTGGACGATTTTTCGATATGCACACTTCACAAAAGTCACGCGTGTTAGCCTACACATCGTTGTATATGTATACGATTTTCCCATCTGCATACGCTTTTCAGGCTACGTAGAAGCTTTGGCAGATACATGTATTAGTATGCTAAAGTCCCTTCTTATAAATATTATTTTACTCTGCAGTAGCTTTCAATTTTGGACAGTCGACATTTTGCTCTTTGACAAAAGGAATATACGTACGACCGTACAATCGTAGCCTTATGCTGTTTCTAATCAGTATTTCTCTTAAATAGTCCATTGACTGCTTAACCCTTTCTAACACCTTTCTAATAAGCAATTGTCAAAGTTTCATTGCTTTTATAACATAAACAGTGTTCATTTTTCGTCTTTGAAATGTCTTTTACGATCTGTCCCGAAATTTGAAAAAAACTTTATGTTGGGCTGTATGACGTCAACCTGTGGCAAGCCTGAGATTTCTGACACAGTCAAGGCACGACTTTTCTGTCATCAAGTGACATTCCACAACACATTTAGATGTTTTCCGATATATTCTATTGTCATCGCTTTATGATAGTTACTGGGGTGGAGTCAAGTCATGATATATCGTCACACCGTGGAAAATTTACGGAATTGATAAATCTTTATTTGTTCGAAAATCAATATTTCTCAATCCAAGTAAAAATGTTCAATTAATCAAGTAAAACGGGTCGCTTATAAAATACCGTTTATATAGTGAATTTCCATTTATATGCGGCGAAATCAACTTCCTCGCTTGGTACCCTTTATATGGCTAACCTACGTTTTTGCTGACTGTGCATTGCCTCTTTCTAAAATCGAAAACATGTGGGCTTTTCCATCTAGAAATCTGCTACAGACGACATAACTGAAGGTGATAAAGATATCTTGTCTTAAGTATCCTTAAAGTGTCGTACAAATTCACAATTTTGTCTAAAGTATATAAAGTGATAGTACAGACAAAAATGAATATTGAGGCAAAATTAGAAAATGTTGGATGTCAGCATTTTCTTCGATTGGCTTAACAACATATCAAGGCTTATCTAACGAGGAGGCCAACACAATGTATTGTATGGAAAGGGATTACCTTCCTCAAACCAACTTGTTTCGCCGTCATTGTAAGGCTAAAGAGACGACTAACTAACTACCTAAATCACAAAGTACCTATCCGTCAATTACCGTTGATTTATTATTCGATATTTCTTCCATTTATTTTTTTTTTCAAAGACACTGTTTCCAATTCCGAGGAGTCGCAGACGACACAATGATTATAAATTTAGCAATTTGTAAAATCATGGTTGAATAGTGCGGAAAATGAAATTGAAATGATATTGAACCTTCATTTTTGCGCATTTCCGTAGGATATCCGATGTCTTTTTCGCGACGATACCGGGTCAAAATTATCAAATACCACTGCCCAAATGTAAGCATAGTTCTAACAATGTGACCCTTTAAAAATGGATACGCTATAACTAAATGTATAATCCGACAAATGACCTGGCAGTGGCAGAACAACTGTAGTTAATAGTCAAAGAAATTCTGCCAGGTCATTTATCGATACCTTTAACAACCACAACAATTGATTTTGATCGAATAACGGAATTATAATTCGACGTCTTTACCGTAATAATTCGCCAATACTTGTGACAAAATCACAGCCAAGTGTTAAAGAAAATAACGAAAGATCGTGCAAGTTGTGTTTTACGAGGCTAGAGTCATTTCTCTTGTACACGACATTTGCATTAACAGTATTGGATATAGGCTCGTTTAGTGCGAGGACAAGCCTATTCATTTCATAGAAATCTGTGTTAATGTCTTAGACAATTGTGTTTAATACATTCTGCTTGTGTAAGAGAGTGGGTGATAAATTGCTGGAAAATTGCGTACATTGTAATAAATTCTATTCATAATATCTGTCAGATTTTTTACGGTGTTACAAGTTTTATGACTTGATATTGAAAGATACGTTACCCAATTTGACGGATCAACAATGAAGATTGTGAGTGGATTTCCTCTAAACATGGTAAGAGTCTTGATTAATGGTCTAGAATAATGGGCTAATTCTTAGTCACCTAATTAGATTTTTATGTAATTTCTTCCTATTGAAAATAACCCTTTTCGAAAGTGGGTTAACCCTTTTCGAAACGCCAAAATTGCACAGCGGACCAACTTGAAATCTGCTTCAGACAATTGAAGGGATGGTGATGACATTTGTGCAGTATATCACAGAAATGTTCATTAACCCTTTCCCAAACAACGAAATTCTGGACTGTTCCAATTTTAAGCCTTTCCCAAAACGACAAAATAATAGGGTGGTCCTTTTCAAAGGCTGCTGTAGACAACAAAATTGGTGTTAAAAAGGAAGGGATTTGTGTACAATATAGCATAGAAAATATTGAGACAAAAAGAGAAACTGCTGGTTATCAGCAGTTTCTTCTTTTGTCTCAGTGTTTCCCAAGTTGTTTTCCTAGCAGAGACGCCAAAACCAGGCCTTTTTGGGAAAAGGGTTATAAGAAGACTTTTCAGATTACCCACATTTCTTTTCTTTCAATACCCCCCCCCCAAAAAAAAAAAAAAAAAAAAATAATAAAGGGATGTCAAATCAGTTTTGAAAACATTTTGAATTAACTTTTATGCATTAACGTTACTTTATACTCAAGTTGTATTACAACCATGGAAAAACGTTTTATGTGATTTTATTGAAATATCAAATGTTGACTTTTATCATCATAAATTACACATCGTGACTGTTTCCAATTATTAGTTCAGTAACACTGTGTTGCATTCTTTGTTTATATGTGTACTAATATTTAAGTATCTCTAATGTATGTAAAACTTTGAAAAATGCATTGCAGAAAGACCAAGGCCATTTCAAATAAAACAAGCAATACAAATTTACGGAAACAATGTTGCTTAAGGTAAGACCTGGGAAATGGGCTTTGTGACCCGTTATGGAACAAAATTTGTATGGTGCGAAAAAACGATTTCAAAGCGAGGTAGTTCTTATTCTCTCAAATTTTTAATTTTTGACTTTTGTTGGGGGGGGGGGTTTGATACTCTGCATACAAGTTAGAAACATTTTCACAAAAAAAAGTTAGAATATCCCCCATAAATCTGAGCACGCTTAGTGATTTCCGTTGTTAAGGAAATAGGCGACATTTCATCAATTTCTTTAAGAATGCTCGGACTTACGGACGTCACGGAATAAGTCGAATTATAACGACTATACAATAAGTGCATTACCCAAGTCCTACCTTTATGCTGTAAAATAGTAAAACGGGACCCTGTAGTACCGGACGCTATATGGAATGGCAATGATTTCTGTGCTAAAATAGACTTGGTTTACCGTTATTTTTTGATAAACCGTCGGTGTTGTTATAAAATATCGTAACTACGGCTTGATTAAAGCCGTAGTTACGAGATCTTATAACAACACGCACGAAATACTATTTGTTTGTCCGAAATTACGTCACTGTTTACTCGATAAAATCGTTCCCTTTTCTGTGTTTCTTTTCGGATGGTGTGACGGAGCCAAGCAAACGTTCCATTGTATTTAACATAGAGGCAAAACCTATTTTACCGGATATCAATTAATGGACATTTTCGACGAAGACGCCGACACCAATGCCGACGAAAAAAGAAATGCGACATTAGCTTCCCTGACGTGAAACTTATAATTCTGTTTGGAGAAGGGTAATTACAACAGGAACGATATATAGAATTACATGGTTGCCGCACACCAGACAGTAGAATGATCCAATTCCCTGTCAATTGTATCTCGAATCAAAATGGCAAATAAAACATACTTTCACGGTCAACATGGCTTCTTATTTTGTTGACATTTTTTACAGCCCGGAGTAAAAATACTGATACAACTACAAGTAATGACAATGAGAAAGAGAGCTACGGTCGACAATGTCATAACTACAGCTTAAAAAAGCTTTAGTTACGAGTTTTTGCGAACAAATACGACGATACATTACAGATATTCAAGCTCATCATATTAAACTAAGAACAACATTTAAGAGTGGGCTAAGACAATCTTACTTTGTTATTTCGATTCTTAATTAGACTTATCCACTGAGTACAACACACACACATGGTTTAATAAACATTAAAAATAGTTTTTGTTGCAATTTAAAGAAACCTTTTCCCCTCTTGTGTATGATGTCATGGGCAAGTTTAAAAAAAATGTGACCGTTCACTTTTACATGCCTCGGCTTTTACAGGGAAACATATTCTACCCAATCAAAGCTAAAAAGATTTGTTATTGTGTGTTTATACTGAGTACCAAGTTTAAAGAAAATTGCTTCACAAATAAAAAAGATATGTCATTTAAACATGTCAAAAATGTCAGGAGTGAAATGCTTTTTGTGTGACACTTAACACTTTGACCAGATTTCTAAGCTATGGTAAATAAAAGATAGTGACAGGATACTACAATAAGCACTTGTAATTCATAAAACAACATGTGCATCATCATCTTAAAATTACCTTTTCATCTTATCTTCACTGGTTTAGGATATGGAGCCTGTTTTATACAACAACCATCTAAATTTTATGTCAGGAGTGAAACACGTTTATTTTTTAAGATGTGTTCTCATTTTCGTCTATTCAACCAGAAATCTACTACTCAAACTGTTTTACAAAGCCATCAACCTTGTGGACATTCTGCACTCTACTATTTAGTGATTCGTGGGTTACAATTTCTCATATTGTGCAATATATATGCTGTCAGGAGTGAAACGCTTTTTTGTTGTCATTTTGCAAGATTGTGCACACAATTTTAGCTAGAAGTAAGCGAACATGAATTTTTAATATAATTTGGACACTGCTTAACCATTTAGAATAGTTTTTAGGCATCCTAATTAAGAAATCTGGATGATATTCTGTAAAAATAGCTGTTATTCTTAAAATTTAAATGTCACACTTTGGTCACATTTTTTTAAACCTGCCCTCATTTCTTGCCATCTTGTCTAAAGTACAAAGAAACTGTTATCGAGAGAGATATACCATAGGAACGCTAGAATATATAAAAATTACATAATTCATAAAACAACAATAACATAGTCTATAAACCCATTTAGAGAAGCCTTACAATGATATATGTCTTGTGAAGCTTGAATCCCTTCCAAAACAATACTTAGGTTTTGGCGTCAAAATACTTTGGAATATGTAAAAACAAACTTTAAGAAGAATATTAACGCAATATTGTTTGTTTTTATGACACTAGGCCAAAACGATTCAGATAAGTATTATACATTCACAATTAAACGAGAATCGTTACGGTTGTTTTGGTTTATTTTTAGGTAGAGTAGTTACCTTTACCTATGTAAAATTAAAGCGAAACAAAGGTAACTATTCTCGTTTAATTTTGAATCGATTATACCCCCATCATATGTTTTAACCCTTTCCCAAACAAGACCGGGTTTTGAAGCCCCTAATAGCACTGTGTTGTAAGTTGTCCGTTAGATTTGTGTAGTTTGTACGGAAGTTTTGAGTGGTCAATCAAAGATGGCGTCCGTGGAAAATCGTTAGAGGTGGGTGTCTTAGTTTTTCGTCGATAATTTCCTTAAATGGCCGTATCTTGTCTTGATACTGATATCATCGTACAGGAGAAATGTATACCTAATAACGGTGCTATATAGCCAAGTACCAGTGTTGTCCTATCGTACTCAGTCCTTGTGCAAAGACAGCTAAACACGGAAAACTTTTTTCGAAGCGAGAAAGTTGGCCTTTTAAGGATGATTACATTGTACACAGCGAACTAGGGAACAAACTATTGCTCTAACTTGGATGTTTTGAACATCCTCTTTTCTATGGTTACCGTTATAGTACACAAAAATGTCCAGAATGACCACAAACGCTGTGTTTACTAAATGGCCAAACAACGGTGTAGTCCCAGTGAAAATATGCAGACACAACGGTGCAGTTTCTGTGTTTTATGTACGGTGTAGTTATTATTTTCACAACAAGTTGTGAACGGTGTAGACTTGGTATGTTGTATAGCGCGAACTAGCTCTAACAGCTAGCAGATCATCTGCACATCTGATTTATCTCCCTCAAATACTTTGGTCTTAGAAAACACAGTTATTTCCCTTGATGACAACGCCACAATCCTCAAAGTAAACGAAAACAAAAGTTCAGGAAATATGCCGTTTTCTCTTTTCTTCATTCATAAAAGCCTAAAACAGTTCAATGTATATTTAATTTAATTTTTGGAAGACATTTTTTGTTATTTGTTATTGAAAAAACCCATCTGACGGACATGATAATCACAAGGAATACCATCACAAAATATTAAACAAGACATACGATAACAGTCATTTTAGAGCCATGTTTAGTGACTTACCCTAAGATGTGGGTGCAATGGCCAGTTTCTTGTTCATCCGTTCATTTGATTTGTAGATTCGAAATTTCAACTCTGGCTTTGAATTTTTCTTTGTAACTGTTTTAATTGGTTATTACAATAAATTCTTGTAATTAATGAAATGATTTCAACTTAAGGAGTATGATAATTATTGATCAACATGTATCTAGTTTTCAAATTGACCCCTCATTGAAGTATGATTGTACCCAAAATAAAGGATTCCATCAACAAAACATAAATTATAAATAACAAAACATAAATTATAAATTTGTTTCATAAACATTTGGGCCTTTCGTCTTGTTCGACTTAAAGTAATTAAGTCTTGAAAATAGAATTATGGAACTGCAAAATTCATTTTGGAATTTTCATACGTAATTAACCTCTTCTTCAGGACTGACAATTTTCTGACCAAGATTTTTTGGGCCCACTCATAAAATGTGACCATTTGAAATGAAAAAGACAATATTCTAATCGCCAAAACCGTTTGACTATTGGAGTAAAACGCATTGAAGTACTTCCAAGAGAGTAGAACTTACATCCATAAATAAATGAAATGCAATGTTTTCCATCGGGAACCGACCTTTCTCGACTAAGATAAACAATTACCAAGTTGATCAACGCTTCTCAATGACTTAATCACAATTGGGAACAAACTGTTCATTTCAGCCATTGTTTTCAAGTCTCGTGGGGAAAGAAAAGAGTCCCTATCCGTATCATCTGTTTCATCACGTCCAATGGAAATATCAGGAATTAAGGTCGGAGCTTTTTGAACGACTTTATGGGGTGTTGAACTTCGTAATCCATTCGTATTTTTTTATGTACTGGACTCATGCATTCAAAATCGGGGATATCATCGATAGAAAGATTGTTAAGCCCAAAATCCTTTTTTCTACATTGATGAGGTCTATCTTGTGTATTCTATGCTCGCAAATGGGGATGATGTCCTAGTCTGACCTCTTGATAATATTCGGAATGATACTACAGTTCAGAGTTTTCAAACCTGAATATCTGACCGGAAATGGTCCTGTCCCGAATGCTTCACAAACTTTTCGAAACTTCCTTCGAAATGACAGTTGTAACAAGTGAACAGCATGGAGCTGAAAATAAAAGAAAAAAATAAAACATACACCGCCAGATTCTTGGTACTTTCTACTTTTTGACCCTTTCGGAATTGCTTTGACAAATAGCAAAGAAACTAGATTCTTTCTATATTCTGATTAAAGTACATTTTGTAGACATATTGTCACCTTCTTTGCTGCAAAGCTGCAAAGTCAGTCACCTATTAACATAATTGTTGAATATTTTCGGTATTCTCAGCTGTGAAAACGTTATCATTAAACATTACTATTGCTTCAAGTCTACACCGTTCACAATTGAATTATGTCTACACCGTTCACAATTCGTTATGAAAATATAACCACACCGTACACAAACACAGAAACTGCACCGTTGTGTCTGCATATTTTCACTGGGACTACACCGTTGTTTGGCCATTTAGTAAACACGGTGTTTGTGAACATTCTGGACATTTTTGTGTAAAACGAGGGTAACCATAGAAAAGAGCATGTTAAAAACATCTAAGTTAGAGCAATAATTTGTTCCCTAGTTCGCTGATTACTATGTAATCATCCTTAAAAGGGCAACTTTCTCGCTTCGAAAAAAGTTTTCCGTGTTGGGCTGTCTTTGCACAACGACTGAGTACGATAGGACAACACTGATACTTTGATATATAGAACCGTTGATAGGTATACATTTCCCCTGTATAATGATATCAGTATCAAGGCAAGATACGACCGTTTAAGAAATTTATCAATGAAAAACTATGACACCTACCTCTCATGCTATATCGTTGTCGCCATCTTTGAATGACTACACAAACCTAACGGACAACTTACAACACAGTGAATAGAAATGGCTTGGGAAAACATTGAGGCAAAAGGAGAAACTGCTGATAACCAGCAGTTTCTCCTTTTGCCTCAATATTTTCTTAGTTATATTATACTCAAATCCTTTCTTTTTCAATGTCCATTTTGTCGTCTGCAGTAACTTTCAAATTGGACCACCCTAAAATTTTGTCGTTTGGTAAAAGTTTAATAAAAATTAAGCAAAAGGGTCCATGACCGTCTTTAATCGCTCACCTGAACCTAGATAGCCTATAAATCACAATGATGTCAAGTTCAAGGACACATAATTTAATATACGAGATTATGAATTAGCTGAAAATCTTGGTCTTGAATGATCAAGATCATTTGTGGCTGTAACAGAGAAAACAAGGTCCAAGAAAACGGCAATTTTGTCAAACTCAAGGGCACTGGAGATCTTATGGTCATCACCAGTATGTCCAAGTTTTGATTTAATTTGTCAAAATGTGTAATTGTTAGATATCCAAGATCTTTAATTATCAACATTGTGACCTAGTTGTGTGCTAATTGGTAAATGTGTGTGGTTGTTTGAGTGAAATTAAAGTTGTCAAAGTAATTTTGTAAAATTCAATGGTACATAACTCTGTTTTTAGTCCGATCAGGCTGAAAATTAAGCTCGTACAATATCCTAAGGCCACTAACAACTTTGCCAAGTTTTGTCTTGACTTGTCAATATTTGTGATTAGAACGGAAACAGTCATAAACGGTAATTTTGTCAGATTCAAAGTCCGACAACTCCAGACTTTAAATTAGACTGAATATCAAACTCGTCAAAGAATTTGTGGTGACTTACACTACAGCCAAGTTTGGTCAAGATTAATTAAAATGTGTACAAGATAGAGTGTTAACGAAGTCAAACTTAGCTATTTTTGACGTTCAAAGGTGCATAATTGCAGACTTTCCGATCAGATCTGACCTCAAATCCAAAAGATTATGGTCATAAATTTCTTGCTCAAGTTTGGTCAAAATTTGTCAAATTTTGTGGATGTTAGAGTTTTAGCACTAACTCGTGGACTGACGGACGGATGGACAGACGGACGGATTGACAGACGGACAAAAAGTGACTACAATGGCTCACCTTCAGCGCTTCAGGCTCAGGTGAGCTACTAAATATCGCATTTTGAAAGGTCACCAACTCCCATTATCTAAATCTCTGATTACTATTATATGTTACCCGTCAGGCCAAAAGGGACCTTATCAGAAGTCCAAAAATCCAAATTTTAACAAACTTGTCAGATTTGGTACAGGTCAACCAGATACCGTTTGTGAAAAATGAACATAAAGTAAGATAGGAAAACATTCCAGATTTAGAAAATTACATACAAGTGCGCAGACTGACTATGGTCGATATTTTTCACACTTCCTACAAGGTCCCTTTTTGCACGATCTTATACATCTGCAATTTCTGCATTGTAAAAGGTTATAGTGTAACACCTAATAATCAAACGATTTCAGGGGAGATTTGAAGCGTTTTTCGCGGAACACATATCGACCCTGGGTTGATAAAGTGACCAGTTCTACTTCGTTATATTTCCATCTGGAGACTTTGTTTTGTTTTCCGGGGAAATCCCCAACTAAGGCTTCTTAACCAATCAATAATGGCCAGAAATTAATGGGGGCGAGTGTTAATCTGTAACTGTCTTTAGTAAATAGGGAAGAACAATTGTGTATTTTATTAAGGAATTTAGTAAAGAGGTATGAAAAGATGACGAACTGTGAAACAAAAATTGAAATAGATATTAGGTAAAAATACTTGCACTTTGAAATTGACCTAATGATTTCCGATTTAAGAAAATATTTACACTCTGGAAAATCTTGACATTGGTTAAAGACGAAATAATAACGTTAGTAAAATTGTGGTGCTTTACAACTTTTTTTGATTGAAAACATAATGAAAAAAAGAAATTTCTTGTGACAAGCAATTTCTTCATTTTACAATATGTTTTGCTCAAGTCGTTTCTTGTTGCTCTTCCAAATACAGTAAATAGGGGAATAGGAGCATATTTCGACGCTCATGCATGCAAGCTAAGCAACAGGTTATAGTATAACACCTAATAATCAAACGCGTATCGCCAGTCTATCAAGACCTTGGTTATGCGAATGTTGTTTTAAGAGATATTCAAGACATCGGTTAGTCAAAATTACGTCTTAAATGTTTTGATCATGCCCCTGCATTGTAAAAGGTTACGGTATAACACCTAATAATCAAACAATTTCAGGCGAGATTTGAAGCGTTTTTCGCGGAGCGCATATCGACCCTGGGTTAATAAAGTGACCAGTGCCACTTCATTATATTTCCCATCTGGAGGCTTTGTTTTGTTTTCCAGGGAAAATCCCCAACTAAGGCTTCTTAACCAATCAATAATGGTCAGAAATTAATGGGGGCGAGTGTAAATCTGAAAACGTGTTTAGTAAATAGGAGAGAAAATGATGCGTTTTATTACTAAATTTAGTAAGCAGAGTAGAAAAACCATAAAAAGTGAAAAAAACACCGAAATAAATCGGGAGAATAGCAGTCTGAAAATGCACAATTTTGTCTTTAAAATGACAATATTAAGAAACTAAAAATGAAAGAGTTTGAAGAAAAAAAACTAGAAAAATTGAGGTATTATACGACTTTTTGGTAGAAAACATTCTGGAAAATCAAGAAATTGCTTGTCACAAGCAATTTCTTGATTTTCAACAATATTTTCTCCAACCCAATTTTAAGGGTCCTTGTGAATTGTAAACAAAATGGAATGGAGGCGTATATTCACGCTAATGCAAGGCAAAAAGGTTAAAGTATAACACCTAATAATCAAACAATTTCAGCGGAGATTTGAAGCGTTTTTCGCGGAGCACATATCGACCCTGGGTTAATAAAGTGACCAGTGCTACTTCATTATATTTCCCATCTGGAGGCTTTGTTTTGTTTTCCAGGGGAAATCCCCAACTAAGGCTTCTTAACCAATCAATAATGGCCAGAAATTAATGGAGGCGGGTGTTAATCAGAAAATGTCTTTAGTTCATGTAAATGGGGAAGTAAAATGATGCTTTTTCGTGAATTGCATTATTTTGATTCTTTACGGTTAATACAATTCCAATTTACAGCTTCAACTAATGATTTTGAAAATGAATGACTTCACGTTTTGGAAATATCTGTATTAAGAGGGAAAGAAAATTATGGCCGCTTTCATCTTAAATAATTGACAATGAATAAAAACTAATGGGGTTGAGAATGAACGTGATTTTTAATTAGTTAATAGGGTAAACATGTTTGTTTTGTTTTTAATCTTTCCTTGAACGTTTAATCTTTTTAAAACTAAAGATACAATTTATACCTATTTGTACAGAAGAAAAAAGAAACAATAATATAATCTTATAAAACGACCTGCATATTGTAATACATTGTTTTAGTGACCGGGGATTCAAGACAGTAGCCACTTGTAAGTGGATCATGGACTCTGATTTATCTGTACATTTCCTTCTTTGAATGCGATCCGATTGACAGGGAACTAATTTATTCTATCCACCGTCTGGTCCGCATTGACCGTGAAATACGGGACAACACGACGGTCATATAGGTCGGTAACAATATCATGGCACAAGTTTATGAAAAAAAACAACAACACATTATCGAACTTAAATTCTACTGTTATTTTGCGTGTGATTGATTGTTCGAATCTTGCTGGTGTCTCACACCTGTTAGAATCAAACCAACGCATGCATAATTTTATCGTGATCAAAAAAGTTTTTAAATTGTTTATAGATGGTTATATAGTTAAAAGTTTAAACATGTTATATACTATCTTAACCTAACTATAGTGATTCAGTTCCACATCGTACAACCGGCAGTGGCGACCGCCGATCACGGTACCTAAGATAAATCAAAGTACAGTCGACACTCGTTGTGTCGAAGTCGGAGGGGCCGTCAAAATACCTCGACATATCCGGAGTTCGACGCATTTGCTTTTGTTCGACTTCGAGATATTTGATATTTGACCGTTTTTGAAACTTATCAAGTACGAATATTATTGAAATATAGTAGGAAAAGGAAAGAAATTGCTCGTGTCGAGCAATTTCTATCCTTTTGCTACTATATTCAATGGTCATAATTATTCAGTTCGAAATTATTTTGTTTTGAAAAAAATATGTCAATAGATGAGGACAGGACCAGATTTGAACTTCGACTTAAGCGGAAATTCGACTTATCCGATGTCGACATAACGAGTGTTTACATAAAAAATCTTTACGTACGACATGGTGATCTCGTTCTTCTGTTGCTCTGTATTCACGCCTTAACCCTTTCCCTAACGGCAAAATTTAGACAGGCCCAAATTCAAAGATGGTGCAGACGACAATTTCAAGTAAATGGAACTTTTCATTTTGAGGTCTTTTTGTATGGAAAACATTGTGGGAAATGAAGAAATTGCTTGTCACAAGCAATTTCTTCATTTTCCACAATGGTTTCCAAAGCCATTATAATGTAGGGAGTAAAAAAGAGTCAATGTGTGGTAATAGCTTAATCATTTCTACGGCTAGTGACAAACAGTAAGGGTAAATTCCATTTCCCGGCGGACATTTAAGTCTTCTTACAAGTTCGTAGATAAAGCATAATTGCCTCTACACGCAGCATTATGGACATTAATGGAGATTTTCCGGGAAAGATTCCTGGTCTGTTTAAACACATCCTGTCAGCGGCCTATATATCAGAACAAGTTATATGAATAGTTAGCTTTACTTTTTTTTCTCTTCATTATTGATTAACATAAAATGAACATTATAACAACAATTTACAAAACAAACAAACACACATTGGCAAACAAAATGTCACACAAAATTTATATTAGACTTGTATATTATAAGAAAGAATATACATACATTTTAATGAGAAAAAAAAGGTTTAACAGTATCTAGTTCATGATATATCGAGTTGATTCCTATATAAATATTGCTTTTGTAAATGAAGGTAAAAGAGTACCAATTGCATCATTATTGTTGAATCTGAAGTAATATTGTGAAGAATTTACAACTACAGCAAATCAGGAGAACGAGAGTCGTCTAGGCCATAAATCATCAGTAGGGCTTGATTTGTTAATAAAGTAATGCTCTCACATACTTTATCAAATCTATCATAAATATTTGGAGAGAAATGTGAATTTCCGTGAATTATTGCAGTCAAATGTGTATTTGGATGACGAATTCGTTTCAATTTGAAAACAAGCACAGTTTGGCGAAATTTTTGTCTTTTTCTCCCGTGATTTTCAGTCGACACTCGCTATGTCGACATCGGATAAGTCGAAGTTTAAATCTGGTCCCGTCTTCATCAATGGACATAATGTTTTTCAAACAAAATAATTTCCAACTCAATATAGCTATTGAAACGTAGTAGGAAAAGGATAGAAATTGCTCGAAACGAGCAATTTCTTTCCTTCTCCTACTATATTTCAATGATAATCGTACTAGATTAGTATCAAAAACAGTAAAATATCAACCTTATCGAAGCCGAACAAAATCGGATAAGTCGAACTCCGGATATGTCGAGGTATTTTGACGGCCCCTCCGACTTCGACACAATGAGTGTCGACTGTAATTGAAATCAGCCCGATTCTGATTGCAGATGCTCTACTCTCCTCAATCATGTGGTGTAAAATTAGTGTGACTTTTTGTCAAACATCGCTGCTTTCCAACAAAAGAAGCTGCAGTTACGAGTTTTTTGTTGAAAAGCAACGGTATATTTCAACAGAAGGTGAAGAATTCAACAAGGACAGATCTCGTCCAATGGTTTTAGCGATACGACAAACGTAATGAGTTTTATTGACAAAGATCTTACTCAAATGGTATTTTCCTATTTTTCTCCGATCCAATACCGAATGATGAAGTTACATGTAAAGGCACAAGGTTTATACGTCGCGAAATTAGTCTAATTATTTCGTGTGGCAAAGGGTCGGGCAATGGCATAAACTTTGCGTATAATAAAAAATCCAGGGGTCGCGAGCTCAAACCCCGGCTCGGCCAGTATCCATTCTGACATTTGAAAAAGTCGTTTGTCTCTCTCTCAACAACGGGTGTAAATCACATATGTGAAAGAGCAGCTGGAGGCTCGGTTTGGATGTTGTGATTGTACTGGTGAGAGAAATACCAGGAATCCACGGTTAGACGGTCCAGTCGCCGCGATATGGCCATAGCAGTTGAAAACGGCGCTAAACCCCCAAAATTAAAGAAATTGAGTATAAAAACAGAACCCCCATTAAGAAGAAGCCGATTAACTTTTTCGTAGAAATGCGTAGAAACAAAATTTGTAAAAATTGTCCTTGAAACAAACACAGAAAATGTTGATTATGTTCGTGCAACCATACAAACGGTCTGCGTTATTTCCAATGCCCTTGTTTATATTACGTCCTTGCATTGTCCAACCAGTTATGTGTAAGATATAATTTTATGTACTGTAATCATAAAAAACTGTATTTCTTCATTGTTCATTTTCCCGGCATCTGTCAGATTTTGTCCACTGTATGTCCGCATTATAAACAAGGAAATATAACGTTCTGCGATGCATGGCTACATGCAAACAACCACCAGTCCATTCAGAGAAAACGATCCTCAACCCTAAATGGGCTGATGTTCCTATATGCAGTCCAACTTTTTCACGTTCTTTACTGGCCAGGTAATCTCATTTGCATATTATCTGCCATACTACCTCCCTTTAACCGTCACAGATCAATTTGAGTTCTGATTGGTCAACATGTAATAGTTTAGAATCCATTTTCTTTATTTATAAAATTTGACAATTTGGCAAACAAGCAGTAGATCTATTATTTTAAGAATTTAGAACATTTTGGCTCTTCAAGAGTAATTTTTAGACATGGGTGTATATTGAGGAAAGGCCAGTCCAAATGACAGCCCGAGGAGGGTCATGTCAAAAAGCGGCCAAAAGGTCAGTGATAAAAGGGATCATGCCATATTAAAATTGCTTGTTTTGGATGTATGAAGGATTGTTCTGGAATTTGAGGTAAGCCATAACATTTTTGCGGACTCATGGGCTGAGCTATAAGCCAAAACGTTATAACGGTCGGCTATGGGAAACGTAATACTTCCATCTAACCATATAGCTAACAATGAATAACCCGGAAGAGCTTCTCTAGCTATTGGCTAAAGATGCTCTGCCGGACCATTTATCGTGACCTATGATTTAATAAGTATATCATTATATTTGGTTGGAAAATGTGAATATCCGTGGAAAAAATGGTGAACTCTGGATGCGAACTATGTATTCATTTCGCTATTCTAATTTCATTGATGCTTTAAAGGTATGTTTCTTAAGAAGAAACGTTTCAAAATAGAAGTAAAGTTTGTTCGTAAAATATAGTTTGATTCATATCCTTTCTGTTTTTCTTTGAAATAAATGAATAAATAAATGGCAATCGTAGGAGAACACGAGACTGAAAGTGAACCTGTTGACGGTCGCCATTAAAGCGATTTTTTGGTGACAATGATAATGAGATATCTGATGAAAATCAATCATGTCTTCAAGCTTTCTTCAGGAAGTCAATCCCTAATGAGATTCACACGACGTCAGAATTATTCGGGCGAGGTCGAAAACATTCGGCGGTGGTACTTTCCACCGCCGAATGTTTACGACCCCGCCCGAATGGGTTCGGTTACGTAACGACGACGCTCGAAAAAAAGCCGATGTTTTATGAATCTCAAAATGGCCACATTATGCATAATCTTCCTGAAACCTAAAACTTGCAGACAGCAATCATTTTCAAGGGGAATCCTTAAGGATATATGTATGTAATATGAACTAATATACGTGCTGACTTTTCCAAAGCAACGTGCACAAAACGATTTGTTAGCCGTTTCTATATCTAGATTTAGGACGAATCTGGAACGATTACCATACAACTGGTCTGCAGTCGTTTTCAGTTTCCTTGTGTTTTCTATTCATATTGACATTGAAGTGTCTATTAAATTACATACAGGATACCATAACACATTCATGTAATCATCAGAAAACTGCTTTTCTCAAACTGCTTTGTATGGTATTAAAAGGAAACAGTTGACAGTCTGAATGATTGTGTCGACTTTTCCATAGCATTACACCCACTGTTACAACAACCCACAAGTAATAATTACACGTTACCATGAGACATATACTCCTCACAAAAAGTTAAACAACAAAGATAATTTTCTCTCTCAAATGTATTTTATCACAACTTATGATCTATGTTTTGTACAATACAAAGTTGGGTCTTATCACACAAATTACGTTAAATGTTTGGGAAAATCATCAAACAGTAACAAAGTTACAAATGCTTGAAAAGCGTCCCGACGAAACAATGGTGCAAAATGTCAATAACCAGCAGTTCAGAATGTGTAAAAAGTCGTTGTCCGTTTTTGCATGTTCCTTCATTTTGTCTGCAAAACCTGTTCCTGTTCATCCAGAGTCTGTGGGAGAACAAGCTGACCATGAACACGCCTTTCAAGACTGTACCAAGCGTGTTCTATTGGATTTAGGTCGGTCCAAAGACCTTGCAGGCCAGTAATTATGTCTAATATCGTTGGTCCACAGAACTTCAGTCACAATTCCATAACAAAGAGGACTGGCATTACCATCCATTAATATAACATTTGGACTCCAACGTCCATACTGGTCTTGTTCAGCGATGGTACAGTCGGCAAACTGTTCATTACCGTTTCTCCAAACACGTGTCATGCCAGAATGAATCAATGCACACTCTTGACTCGTCCGTTAAGAGTATATGACGACAGCGGGTGACACCCAGTTTCGATGTTGATGTGCCGATATCAATCTTTGCCATCGATGTTGTTTGGGAAGTGCAAGTCATGGAGGTGGTCTTTAACCTTCTATGTGAGGCATGTTCCTCAGTGTTTGGGCGGGGACTCTGTTTCCTGACACCTTCTGGGGGCAATTTTGCAGCGATCTGGCCGTTGTGTGCCTGTTCCTACGGGTAAAGGTTGCAACATAACGGTCTTCACGAGTTATTGTTACTCTTAGACGACATGAACGTGGTCTCTCTTTCATCTTTCCAGTTTAATTGTACCAGGTTTTTGCTCTTAAGACGATACTGCGATAAGAAATAAAGTGAATTACAGCAACAGTCTGTGTTGCCCCATCCTGTAGCATTGCAACAATCTGTGCAAATTAATTTGACAGCAAGTGACCTTTTGGCATGATCCAAATGTTAATGACATCAAAGATGTCAAATTGGCGCATTTTTAAGCACATACGGTGCTAATGCCAAGTTTGGAATCTGTATATGCGACACGTTTTGCATGCATGTTTTGGGGGTGAGTGTGTTCATATCACGTGGTCGCCGTTTTTTGGATACAATAACATTGAATATTCTTTTAATTGTGTTTTAACATAGATATAGCTGTCCGAATAATAAATTTGTGCAAAAAAAAATCTGTGAGGCTAAAAAGAACATTGAGAAAATTATATGTGTTGCTTAACTTTTTGTGGGGAGTATATATCGAAGTACGTTGATTCCCATACAGTTGGTATGCAGTGTAAGTTGTTTGTTTTGATTTTGAATTTAATTGTTTGTTCATGAAGCATTGCTAAAGAAGAAACGTCTGGCCATTAGTCCCACCATTAAATCTGAGCCAGGGTCTGGAAAAGAACGGTAGGTGGATGGACGGACATACAGATAGACACATGACAGCGTGCAATCACAACTCATTATCCTCAGCATTTTGTGCGAAAGTTAGCTGAAATTGAATGTAACTCAATAATTCACATTGACATATCATTTGACTGTTTTACAAATATTTGCTCCAGTGGATCCCAACATACCTTTAACATAAATTTTAGTCACCGACCGGAATAGGATTAAAGATTTCTTTAGACTGGACCATGAGATATCATTTAAGAAAAAATACGGAACTGCAAACGAATGAAAATACTGAAGAATTTTCAAGGAGAAAAAAAATATTGTAATTTTTTCGGTGCATGACCGCAAGATAATAAATTGTACAATTTTCCATTATCTCGCTTCGCGATGCGAAAAATTGCTCTAATAATGGAAGTAATTCAGCGTGTGAATGAAATCTGCAATAATATTGTTATTGAAGAGAGCAACATATTTCTATTGATTGCTGGAGGATTTTTACTGCTTCTTTCATACCAAGACATGAACTGATTTGATAAGATTTTTACGTGAATTGTAATGACCACTATGACATTAGAATCAGCATGGACGCGTGCTACTAGTAAACTAACTAGTGCTTAAATGGGCATAACATTCAAATGTCATTTTTAAGTAAGTGTTGGTGCTAAGATTGGTTATTCTTATGCGTAGAAATGATATCAGTTTTTGCAAGTTATTTATAAGCGAAAAAAAACGCCTTTAAAGTTTAGACAGAAATGACAAATTCCATGTTAATCTGAACTGTTGTTCACAACAGTTTCTGTAATTTTAGCGCAAAAATATATTTTTTTCGTAAACGATGCAATATTTTTTGCTTGAAACTTTCAGAATTTTCATAAGAAAAAAATGCTCTTTCATGTCAAAATGAAAGTAAAATTTATGAAAAGATAAATGTGGAATGTCACCATACATTTAGTTAGTTTAGTTGGTTAAAACTGGCATTGTAGACTTCAACGGGAAAGGAAGCTCTATGTCGTTGGTTTGAGTCCGCCCATCAATCGTATGGGTACATGTATGTCCTAGGACAAAGCATCTTTAACCGATTTCTAGACACTGACGTAATTGATGCCCTTTAAGATAAAGGCTGTGGAAAACATTGTGGAAATTGAAGAAATTGCTTATTCGTGTTCTGCTTCAGACGACAAATTGGGAAAAAGAAGGATTTATTAACGCTACAACACAGAAAAAACAGAATCAGAAGAAGAAAATGATGATTGATTATTATCAGCACTTTCTTCTTTCGGTTGAATGTTTCCCCAAGCATTCACTACCAAAATTATGAAGATGATGAAAGCAACGAAAATTCCAGATACAAGGAAAATTGTGGTTCACCTTCCCTGCATTTCCCAGCACAATTAACAAGTTTGTTTACAGAATGTCCAAGAAGTTTTATTTTCCCGAGGTATCACTATGTGTAAATGACAGGTGGAAAACCTCGAGGACAACTGTGGTTAATGGCCGGTTATCAACTTTGAAAAACATATCGCTGCTTTTCTTCGAAAGGCTCATATCTGCAGCTTTAAGCAAGCTGTAGCTACGAGGTTTTTTCAAGAAAAACGGCCATGTCTTCCTATTGACGAAGATTTGTAAGTTTGATATAAAAAATTATGTGCGGTAATGATTATCATGATTAGAATATGTAGTAAACCAAACAGTTCCATTATGATGCGTACCAAAGAAATAGACTACCATTAATCAAATATAGTTATGAGTCATTGGTTATTACATATAAATAAATCTTGATTAATCGATAATTAATCGCAGTGAAATTATACCTTTTTGGTGACATACAGTTAATCATAACTCTTTAGAATCCAAAGAAAATACAAGTTAATAAGATGTTTCAATAACTCAGAACAAAGACCAAGATTTAGGCTTCTACAGTCCTCTTCGGGCTTTCCTTATGCCACGGAACAATAGGTTATGTGGGTACCGAGTAATGATATTAGTAATTTGATTGCATTACAATGGCCATGTGCCTTGTTGGCGTAGTGGGAATATTATCCGGTTTCATATGAAGAAGATCTAATAGTTTTTGAAATTTCCAAGTATTTGAATTAGTTAACGTCTAGTTGGCGCTAGATTCGTTATGAATTGTGTATAAATAAATCAATGCGCAGACATTTGCAGCCATTAGATACTTTAACAATTGACAAATTGCATTTTAACGTGCAGTGTCATTTAGCATCGAGTGAATCAAATTGAAATTGAAAATTGCAGAGGATTTTAAGTGCTTCATTTAACGTTTACAAATTTCATAAGATACTTTTATTTGTATTTCGTTGATATTTTGGCAAAACCCCACATAAAAGAGAACAACGACAGCTACTGGTGTTTGTTTCAAGTCCGATTTGAAATAACCTGTCTAAATTGCAATGGACCGTTGAACACATAAACGTACCCATATGTATATGTACGTTTAGTTGCTGCTTGCATCAATACACGACGGAGAATTGCATGGCACAACACCAAGAACTACAGATCTTCAATTATGCTGATACTCGACAAATTCAATTTGGTTTGAAGCAGAAAAGATGTGAATATACCCGGCATGTGTTGTCATTGTGTTTTTCTTCTGAACAACATCTGACCAAAAATGTTATTTATGATCAAACAAAAATTTGTTTGTAATGTATCCTTTGCCAATAACTTTTTTAAACAGGTCTTGTTTGAAAGATTCTCTGTATTCAATTAATCTTCTAACTTATGCCTCAATTTCCTATGTATTGTATTTCACACAAATTCTACAATTCGGTTTTGCGTCTTTGTTAATCTTATAACATATCGTCGCTTTTCTACGAAAACCTCGTATCTGCAGCTTGATTTAAGTTGCAGATACGTGGTTTTTGCAGAAAAGCAGCGATATACCGTAACATATCATTTTGAGAAATGTCAAAATTCCCTGTTCTTTTAGTTCAAGGCCAGTTCTGAAATGTCAGTTGATTTATATTCAAGTTTGCGTGTGGTCCTCGACACGTGTTTCCGTAAAACAAACGATTTCACTGTCCAAGAATTGGACCATCCGGGTTTCGTATTTCGCCTTCATCAGTACTATAACATCGGATCATACAATGATTGTTGTTTGTCTTTTTTTAGAAAATATCAAATTTGCCTGTTCTTTTAGTTCAATGACAATACTGAAATGTGTTGCTTTTCAACAGAAACCTGGTTACTGCAGGTTAAATAGCGGCAGTAACGAGGTTTTTTGTTAAAAAACGACGAAATGTCGGTTGATTTATATTCAAATGTGCGTGTGGTCCTTGAGAATAGTTTCTGATAACAAACAATGTAATTTTTCAAGAATTGTTCTGGATCTTCGATGACCTTTTAAGTCAGGGACTTAAGTTTAAACCTTTTCCTGCTGCCTTTAATTTTGTTTCAAACAAGTTTCCTTTTTAGAGACGTTTCAATATTTATCTTTAGGTTTTTGTCGCAATAATTGAGTAGAAAGTAAACAGTGTATGCTAGCATCAGACTACATATCTGTGCAGGCTGATCTTAGTCTATACTGTCTACCAAAGCTTTGATCACAGTTTATCAGAATAAACTCTTCGACTGTAAACTTGCGCTCGAGGCGATTTGTCAATAATAAACAAGAAACAACAGCTGCTCGCCCACATAGATTAACGATTATAAAACATGTGGTAAAAGACAAATTTGTCTGAAAGGGTATTCGCCGCGGTCGCGGCCGGGTATTGAACCCGGAACTCCTCAAATGAGATTCCGATGCGCTGACAACCGCGATATAGCCGCGGCCCCTTACATTTGTAAGCCATTGATTCTAAAGTAAGGAATACAAATGTAGCTATCATCCGGGTGATTCCACCAAGCGAATTTCAATGCAATCATCGTAACGTATTAATAGGAATATTTAACTTTTTGAGGCAAATAAACAAGCTCTTTCATTGGTAAATAGCATCGGTATTATTGCCAAACCTCGCACATGCAGCTTAATTAAAGTTGCAAGTAGGAGGTTCTTGTTGATAAGCGACGATATATGCAAGAAAAAGCAAAGTAAAGTATTGATGTGGTTTGATAAAATGTCCAAGCTTAATTGAGTGAAGTTCAATGAAGTCATATTAACATAACGTCTTGATACAAATTCACAAGCCTTTTTCATTGGTATATTATATCAAAGAAATGGCAAAGTAAAGGATTGATTTGGTCTCAATAGAATGTCACAAATTAATTGAGTGACAATACTGGTGGCATGTAATCATCCCGGATGTTGTACAAGTCAGAAATAGCCGCACTGGATATCAATCAACTATTAGGTCTTATAGGACAACTCATGTAGCGGCACCAAATAAAAGGCCATAATTATATGTATACAAGATGAGACAAAATAATCCAAACCGTTGGTCGCGTTTAAAGTGTCGTAACTACAGCTTATTCAAGCTGTAGTTACGACAAATTTTAACGTGACTGACGTTTCAGTTTGACTTCGTCGCTCTGCATATCAATTAATTACTGGTACTGGAATTCGATGGTAAACAAGATATTGATCTCTGTCTACATCGGCATATTATTTTGGAGGATGTCGATCAAATAGCCGATAAAAGATATATTTCAGACATTAAACTCAGCCAAATATTAATTTAGGGTAAATTATCTGTCTGAGACGAAATACTGTAACCCTTTCATAATCATGCCATGGTTCTGAACATCCCTGATGGAATAGTTTTAGGCAAAACTAGGATGTAGCATTCTGATGACCGACATTTTGGCATTTTGCCAAATTGTTGCACTTTGTGCCGTAATATAAGCACAAATCATTTGGATATCCTCTTATTCCCCGGTCTTTCAAATTGGAACAGTCTAATGTTTTTTTTTTCTTTAAATTCAGAGAAGACTAAGATAATTATATCTGTCTTCCAATCTATACACGATTCAATGATATTCATTCTCTATACGGCGACTGAATTGCACTCATTGCACCCAGACCATAGATGCATACTTTTGTATTGGCCAATTACACAAATCATGTGATCGGAGGTCTAGATTAATTCTTCTATCATAATATAGCATTAATTTTGTGGCAACCGTATTTCAAGATCATCCTTTGATTATATGTTTGTTTAAATGTTTCTTTATATTAGTTGTTATAGGTCATTGAGAAGCTATTAGGAAGCAGTATAGATCTTGATAAGTTCGACAGAATAATCAGGGTCCATGTGAAGATCATAGTTTGTATCCAAGCCAAATTGCCATTTTCCTAAATTCTAGCTCATATCATTGAATTGACAGATGCGGTAAACTGAGGGATCCAGGTGCAAGTTCGAACCCTGGTGCAGATAGTATTCTTTTTAGCTTTTGACGAGTTATTTGTCTTTCACAAATTGATAATACGTTTATGAATCTTCTCAGTGGTACATGTATGAGCAGTTGATGGCTCGCGCGTTCTTTTGTTTGTAATCTTGCCATAATTTCCAAGAACACTTTATATAGTGCACTGATACACAAATCACACAAATCATGAGCAGTAAATTATTGAATCCTGGATAAAACCCCTTTCAGTGTATCTAGCAAATGACTCTTTTCGTTATTTGTCTTCTTTTCTTTAACATTTGCCCTCGTTCGAAAAGTTTCTGCCAAGAGTAGCTTCTTTGTCCGCATATAGCACAAATCGTAAGAACTTTACCATATCACCATAAAAACATTCCCGAATAATGTTACCGATGATTTTACGCAACATCCATTGACCTACATGTCATGGCTAATTCTTGAATGATTTACGAGATGTTCCCGCATAACACCAATTGATGGCAACTGGTATCTATTTGTCGTCATCGAACCTTATTTTTGGTATTTTTCAACAGAAACAACTCATAAAAGCGATTTCTCTAAACAATAATAACAAACAAAAAGAACAAAAAAAAGAAAAGAAAAACATCTCATAAAAATAATATTTTCATTTTTTTCAGAAATGATTTCACGGATATTTATAATCGTGTAGAACATTTGAAAAAAAGATCTATGAGGTTTCCGCACCGAACATCCTCGGAGACACCCATCTATTTCCGGAATAGCATTGTAGGCCAGTCACTTTAGCATTTAGGGTACCACTAATTCTAACAGAAATAATTTTGTAACTGAACGAAAGTCTTTTATATCACGATCAACATACCAAAAGTCCTCAGAGCAAATCTGGGGGGAAATGGTGTTAAATCACGCTAAAAGATGCCTTGATATGATCGTAATACACTGGTCCATCCTAACCACCATACATTTTCTCGAGTAATACGTGCTTCTCTTACACTATACTTTTCACATATCATTTTTAATTTGATTGAATTTTATATGAAAATTGAAAAATGTATTCCTTATAAATAAAAATTCAAAATGATAGATATAACGAATAATTAAAAATAATTTCGCTTTAAATAGAATTATCTTCGATCGATTTTTAAAAGTACAGAAGCTCAATTTGACTATAATATTATTACATCTGTCAGATATAGATTATTCAAATCGGAATTACACAATTTGCGAATAAATCATCCTTTACTCGCCCCCAACCACTTGGTTTGAGGTCCACACATGCTTTTTTGTTATTATACGCCCGAAGGGTCGTATTTTGTTATGGCCCGATCGTCCGTCTGTCCGTCTATCCGTCCGTCCGTCCGTTAGCAATTTCTTGTGTGCGCAACTTCTCCTACAACTTTGATCGGAATTTGATCAAACTTGCCATAATGAATCTTCATGGTATCTAGTTGTGCACACCGCTTACGGAATTCAGATATCTCTTTTCGTTCTTGAATTATCTTCCCTTGAATAAAAAAAATTGCCCATTTTATTGTGTGCGCATTGTGTGCGCAACTCCTCCTACAGTTTTGATCAAAATTTTATCAAACTAGCCATAATACATTGCCATGGTGTCTAGTTGTACACACTGCTTACGGAATTTAGATAACTGTTTTTGTTTGTGAATTATCTGCCCTTGAATTTAAGGAAAAATGCCCATTTTCTCAAAAATACCCATTTTCTCGTCTGCGCAACTCCTACAGATTCAACCCGAATTTTATCAAACTAGCCACAATGAATCTCCATGGTATCTAGTTGTGCACACCGCTTACGGAATTTAGACAATTTTTTTCGTTCTTGAATTATCTGCCCTTGAATAAAAAAGAATACCCATTTTATTGTGTGCGCATTGTGTGCGCAACTCCTCCCACAGTTTTGATCAGAATTTTATCAAACTAGCCACAGTAAATATCCATGGTGTCTAGTTGTACACATAGCTTACGGAATTTAGATAACTGTTTTCGTTTGTGAATTATCTGCCCTTGAATTTAAGGACAAATGCCCGTTTTCTGAGAAATGAACATTTACTCGTGTCGCAACTCCTACAGTTTCGACCAGATTTAAATCAAACTAGCCACGATGAATCTCTATGGTGTCTGGGTGTGGAAGCATAATTTGGATAACTTCTCATGTTTGAATTATCTGCCCTTGAATTGAAAAGAATGGCCAATTTTACTGACAAGCCCTTCTCGGGCGCATTACCATGCTGATTGTAATGACATTAACATTTACTACACATCAGACGTAAAAAGTGGAACAAAGAGAAAGAAAATATGGGACATTCACAAAACCAGAAGAACTGTTGGATTCGACATTTGTAGATCATAGATGCATTTTCTGGTTGTGACACCACTTCACATGTATAATTATGGTGTTGGTAAAGGGGTTCTCCTTAAGAAAGCAACCAATAACCAAATGATCAAAGACCAACTTTCTCTTCTCTCTTTCTCGAAGATGTTTCTCATAGTGTTATAGAAAATGTTGGAGGAAGGATATTTGTACATATTTACAATGGAGAAACCACAAAACACTTGAATAACATAAGATTTCAAAAAAATATTTATAAGACACAAACAAGCTCCACATTTGTACAAGTTAAAAGTCTTCCTCCAACTGAAGCTGCTGCCAGATACCACAGTTTTAGAGCCTATCTTCAAGTCCAAAAGTGGGTAGGAAACACTATAGAACCAACTGAATGGGGCTGGAACAAAATCAACAACAAATTAAATCCAGTCTGCTTGTCTTGTCTGGTGCACCCGAACGCCTGCTTAAAATGATTACGTGTAATTGCAAACTAAATTGTGATTCCAAAAGGTGCACATGTAGGAAACATGTTCTGTCCTGTTCAGTGGGTTGTGGAGAGTGTCGTGGTATAAGCTGCACTAATGTGCTCTTAATTAATGAAGATTTCGAAATGGATTGAATTTATAAGTGACATCCATATGAACATGTATCTGGAAAAAAAGCCTTTATAACATTTAATACAAACACACTGTAGATCTAGATCAAGATCAGATTGTGTGTACGCACTGTCTGGTCACATTAATATGACTCGAAATCCATTACAAAGTGATAAAAATGAATTTTGTGCTAAAAATAGACTTGGTTTACCGTTGATTCAAGCCGTAGATACGAGATTTTATGACAACACCTACGAGATACTATTGTTTGTCTGAAATCACGTCATGGTTATCTGGATAAAAGTATTCCCTATATGCATTATTGGCCAGTGGCTATCTAAATAGCAAAAACCAATCAGTAATGAAAAACAGTCATTGATTTGACGTCTGTGAAGAGAATCGAATCGTAAAATAAACTGCAAAAGATGGAAGTGATGGCAATCAGATTTTTATCCTTTTGTATCAATATTTTCTTTGTTATAAGGTACACAAATCCGATCTTTTTGCAAATTGTTTTTGTCGTCTGCAGCAGCTTTAGAATGGGAAGTCTAATATTTACTTTCAGATGTGTCGTATGTTTCGTTTATATTGAAGTAAAGTACCAACACAAGTATAGTGTATACAGGAATATATTCTAATGAATTATAAACATGTATGTACATCAACAATATAACAAACTAAAGCTATGTCTAATGACTGAGTGTGAATGACCTAAAAATAATAAGAGCAGGTGGCTTATATACTAGCTAATTAAAGTATATAGTCTGTTTCATATAAAGCATTCATCCACTCATACAACATCTCCCTTCTTTTGAAAGAAATCAAAGTATTACTCTTTTAAACAATCAATTCAAATGTATAAAGAGTTATCTTCAACGTAAGAGTTAACACTGTACTGCAGACGACACATTCTGAGTCAATTAGCAAATTATCTGTAACTGAAGTATCATGTTACCTAGAAAGAGACATTCATTCATAAAACAAAATACTATGGAATTTACTATAAAAGATAGTCAACCTAGTTTTGCCATTCATCACCAGTAAAGCGCTGATTTTTCTTCACAACTCTTCCTGACCGTGTGACATATCTACCTGGGTCATATTTCGGGGATTTCTCAGATTCTTGAGGTACAGTAAGGGGAGTTTTATCAAGCAAAATGTTCGTGCTAAAAGGATTTATATCTGTTACATTCTCAGACGTCGGATTGAGATGTTTCCTATTCCGTCTGTATGTGCAACCATCTCTTGTCTGTACAATATATGATCTATTGTTCAACTTTTTGATGACTTTTGCTTGTTTCCATGTCTTGTTCATGTGAATGCGAACTGAGTCATTAACATCTAAAGGTTTAAGCTTTCTGGCTGATTTATCATAATCTGACTTTTGTTTGCTTTTTGACTTTGACATTAATCTTTGAACTTTTTGTAAATCGACTTGTTGGGGTAAGAGTGATTTACCTGTAATTGGAATGAACGATTTAGTTCTGCGACCTAACAATAACTGTGCTGGCGAGTAACCACATTCCAAGGGAGTGTTTCTGTATTCAAGAAACGAAATGTATGGACTTTGTTTTTCAGCAACGGCTTTTTTCATAAGTTTCTTAGCAATGCCTACACCTTTCTCTGCCAACCCATTACCTTTCGGATAACGCGGCGATGACGTTATGTGTGTAAATTGCCATGAGTTTGAGAACTGTCTAAACTCTTCACTTATGAACTGCGGTCCATTATCAGATATAAGAGTATCACATATACCATATCGGGACATATGAGCTCTTAGTTTCTGTATTACAGTGCTTGATTTTGTGTCTTGCAAGTAATCGACTTCAAAATATCTACTGTAATAATCGATAGTCAACAAGTAGTTTTTTCCATCAAGGTGAAAAAGATCAACACCTATTTTTTCATAAGGCCTATTTGGAAACTCTGTTGCAATCATCGGCTCATTTGCATTTGAGTCACGGTGTGTAAGACATGTGGAACATTTCAAAACGAATTCGGTTATCTGTTTTGTCATTCCTGGCCAAAATAAGTTATCTTTAGCCCGTTCTAGCGTCTTTGTTACACCCATATGACCTATGTGGAGCAAGGTGACTAGCTCTTGCCTAAGTGACCTGGGAATTACAATAGTTTGACCTCGAAATATCATGTTGTCCTCGAATGATAATTCGTCGCGATGGTTCCAGAATTCGAGTATCTCTTTGTCACATTCGGAACGCGTGCCCGGCCAACCTTGTAATATAGTCTTTTTCAAAGTTTGCATTTGTGAATCATTTTCCAAACTATCTCGCACTTTTTGCAAACGACTGTCAGTAACGAATAAATGTTTCTTGACAGAGTGCACATGCAAATCTAGACCTTCGATCATGTTCGGAAACGTGTCTTTGACTGATTGACGCGAAAGACAATCACTTACCGGTATCGACTTTCCACTAACATGACGAACAGTGATTTTGTATTGCTGCAACTGCAAAAGCATTCTCTGCAACCTTGGCGGAGCAGCGGCAAGCGGTTTTTTCATGATCGATGCAATCGGCTTGTGATCGCAGAGACAAATTATTTCTCTACCATATGTATACTGGTGAAAACGTTTCAGACCATACAATATAGCAAGAAGTTCTTTCTCTATCTGTGCATACATGCATTCTGTTTGCGTCAAGCTTTTCGAAGCATATGCTAAGGGTTTGTCATTTTGGTAAATGCAACAACCAATTCCTGACTGGCTAGCATCAGTTTCAAGTACAAGCTGTTTTTCTGGGTCGAAATAACCAAGAACCGGAGCATTTGTGATTATCTCTTTGACCTGATTAAACGCTTTTGTCTGGGGATCATCCCATATGAAATCTGATTCTTTTTTGAGTAACGCCCTCAGGGGAGAGGTTGCCTCAGCTAGATTTGGTGCAAATTTTGCAAGATAATTAACCATACCTAGAAAGGTCTCCAGTTTCTCACGGTTTGTGGGGATGGGGATCTGGGTTATGGCCTTTATCTTATTGGGGTCTGGTTTCAGCCCTGAACTACTAATTACGTGTCCGAAAAATGGTACTTCATCCACGCCTATGATGCACTTTTCTGGGTTAAAGCGAATACCCTTTTCTCGCGCTCGAATCATCGCATTTCGGAGATTTCGGTCATGTTCTGCCTTTGTTTTACCATATACCAGAATATCATCAACTATAGCCTGAATACCTGTCAAATTTTCAAATACTTCTGTGATCTTTTGCAAAAATATGTCACTTGAAGCATTGATTCCAAAAGGAAGTCTAAGATGACAATATCGGCCAAACGGAGTGTTAAACGTAGTAAGCAAAGAAGACTTTTCGTCGAGCTCTACACTCCAGTACGCGTGTCTAATGTCAAGGATGCTGAAATATTTCGCACCTGATAACTGGGAAGTAATATCATCTAATGTCGGCATCTGAAAATGGGGTCTGCGGATCGCCTCATTCAATGCTTTCGGATCAAGACAAATTCTAAGCTTGTTCGTTTTGGGTTTTTCTACCACGACAATCGAATTTACCCAATCAGTCGGTTCTGTGACTTTTCTTATGATTTTATCTTTGACCATTTGATCCAATTCTGCCTTAAGCCTGTGTTTCAAAGCTTCTGGAATTCTGCGCGGAGCATTTACAGTAGGAGTGACATTATCCCTCAAATGCAATTGACACTTACCCGGAAGTAACCCTATGCCTTGGAATAAATCATTATACTCCTCCATAACATCCTCTTTCGTCATAGACTGATTTTCTATTGCAAAGGTAATCTTTATCAAGCCAAGATCAATTGAAGTTTGTGTGCTTATCAAAGGAGGTGCTGCAGTGTCAACGATATAAAATCTTGCATTGACCTTTGAGCCTCGGTATGAACAATTCAAATTTAACATACCCCGAGTTTTCAACATGTCTCCTGAGTACGCGATCAACTTGCAGTCTGGCTTTTCTAGTGTATTCTTAATACCTAGCAATTTGAACATTGTGAATGGAATTATGTTGGCGCTGCTACCTGTATCAACCTTAAAATTGATCTTTGTGGAATTTGGACCAACATGGAGAGTAACAAACAAGGAGTCACGACGGTCTGGTGAAGTTGTAGAAGAAGAAGAAGCGCTTACCGTGTTGACGCTATATTCCGTATTCTCACACCCTTCACTCACATTCTCATGCACATTGTTCACAAATTTATTAGATCTACATTTTCTCTGAAAATGGTTCATCTTTTTGCATTTTTTGCACTTTTTACCCTTTGCAGGACAAACAGAGTTATTGTCATGATTAAAACCACATCGATCGCACTCCCTCGAGGTCGATTGTAGCCCTGACTTCGTCTGTTGTTTTGGTCTAGCCCCCGATCGTTTTTGGCCCACCGCGTCCACGTTTGTTGGAGCGTTTAGCGTCATAAAGCTGAGTTGTTTCTGGCAATACTCGTGGTTTTGTACTATATGTATTGCCCTGTCCATTGTTAGCTTATCGCCTTCATTGATAAGTTTTTCTCGTACACGTTGATCGTTACAGCCAATAACTATTCGATCACGTATCATGTCATCCGTTATGTCCACTGTGTCACTGTATCGAAAGTTACAGTCTCGGGCTCGAATCCTAAGCCTCGTGACAAATGTATCAATCGTGTCCTGATCCTGTATTTCTTTGTAAAAACGGAATCTTGCAAATATCGGATTCAGTTTGGGTTGTACATACTCCTTAAAACGATCGTAATACGTTTTCAGCAACTTCGATTCGTCGGCGGAGAGTGTCCAAGATTTGTAAATCTGACGTCCCTCTTCTCCAACCCAGAGAAGCAAATACGATACTTTCTCTTCTTCCTCTCGCTCGCTGAGTGGTCCCGAAAATATCAGTTCTACGTGCGTTTGGAACCTGTCCCATTGCTCAGGCAAATTCGAACTATTCCAGTTCATCACCGGCGGAGGTATTCCCATTAAATCCATATTGTTTTCACACAAGAAACAATAAGCGAGAAATGTATCAAAAATCCAGTGTTTATTCTGACACCATGTCGTATGTTTCGTTTATATTGAAGTAAAGTACCAACACAAGTATAGTGTATACAGGAATATATTCTAATGAATTATAAACATGTATGTACATCAACAATATAACAAACTAAAGCTATGTCTAATGACTGAGTGTGAATGACCTAAAAATAATAAGAGCAGGTGGCTTATATACTAGCTAATTAAAGTATATAGTCTGTTTCATATAAAGCATTCATCCACTCATACAACAAGATGTTGGTTTAAATGTATTTGATAAGTTAAACTTAGTAAATGAGTGGGTGGGGTAATTTCACCTGCAAATTCATTTTACATGTCTAATTGAAATAAAGAAAATATCAAAGTCTATGTTTTTTTTACCTTATAAACCCCTAATATTACATTATCTATAATATGTTTCATCCGCAACAACATATTTGGTTTTAAAAGAAGGGTTTCTAAGCCTACACGGAAAAACATTCTTTTGGCTTTACTTGTAGGGGTCTCTTCGTTAGATCGATATTTTTCATATTTCCCCTCGAGTAACATTTGAGGACTTTTTTTCTGGAATGAGTAGATGGTTGTAGATTATAAAAATGTTGGTTTCGTTTCTGTTAGAATAAGTGGTGGGTTGGGCCTATTTTTCGGCTAAAGTGACTGGCCTATTGTACTTTTTACTGCTGTATTGTTGTTCATTTTCGTCCAGCATCCTCCAAGACATGAACCCTTATTTATATTCATCTGCCAAAGAATGAAAGAAAGAAAAAATAACATCCTTGTGAGTTTGACAATACAACTCTTTGATTTCTTCACAATTTTCTGCATTTTATTAGATAGTATAACTCGCATTTGATATTTATTATAACATTTCGCTGCTTTTCTGCCAAAACCACGTATCTGCAGCTTAAAACAAGCTGCAGATACGAGGGTTTCGTAGAAAAGTGGCGATTTGTTCGATACTGGATCTTCATAGATACCGACAAACGTAGAATGGGGGCTTAAATTCCTTTGGTGGCCGTAGATAATGTAATGTACCACAAAAATAATGCAAACTTTGACTTCACCATGTTGTTCTGATTCTTGAAATCTAGCATGAGTCCAATTTGTTGTTCTTTTTAGACTTATCTGGTTTATAGTGTAAGGACATCTGCATTATGTGATGATCCCAAACCGGAAATGTTAAATTATCGGACTTAACAGAAGTTGAGCTACATGTATTAGAGGACAGCGACATAAAATACGTAAATGTGCTGACTATAGAGCGCCAATATTTTCTCTCACAGTGTCTTCGAAACGTCATATCAACATATCGTTTTAAAAATAACTCTTTTCTATCGCGTCACAATTCATTACGATGTTGTTTCATTAAGGATGAATCACGTTCCAGTTTCGGTGCACGGTGTATTGGTTTCTGCGAAATATTTCCTATCTTAAATAGCTTCAGCGTAATCAGAAATGTCCTGCATTAATTGGGTCACAAAACCATTTACCTTCTGCTATATATAACAAATTGTTGCTTTAAAACAAAAAAAACTCGTAACTGCAGCTTGTCTCAAGCTGCAGTTACGAGGTTTCTGTTGAAAAGCACCGAAACCTTAGTTCACAAAGGATAAATTCATTCTTAGTTTCGGTGCACGGTGTATTGATTACTGCTACGTGTACACGTTATCCATCTTAAATAGCTTAAGTATAATCAGAAATGTGTTACATTAATTGGATGAAAAACAGTTTACCTTCTCATATATAAAATCAACCGTAGCTTTACAACAAAACCCTCTGAATTTAAGCTTGTGTTAAGCTGCAGTTACCGGGGTATTGTTTAATAGCAGCGGGAAATGGGTTAGCAAAAGATAAAATCAGTTCCAGTTTCGGTGCACGGTGTATTTATTTCTTCAATACATTCTTCATCATTCTTCATCATAGCTTCAGGGTAATCAGAAATGTCTTACATTAATTGGATGACAAAACCATTTACCTTGTCCTTTATAAAATAGTTCGTCGAACGAAAAACCCAAAACTGCAGCTTGATGTAAGCTGCAGTTACGAGGGTTTTGTGAAAAAGCAGCGAAAAATTGTTTTTTTTTAGAAAGGATAAATCCAGTTCCAGTTTCGGTGCACGGTGTATTGATTTCTGTTACACAATCGCTATCTTAAATAGCTTTAGGATGATCAAAAATGCCCTACATTAATTGAAAGACAAAACCATGCATTTACCTACTCCTACATGTACACTCACCCGAACTTCTAAACGGCCACCTCATTCTTTCACCTATAAATCAACATCTCTGACGAAAACTCATGTTGGTTTGGTTCTTTGTAAAATACATTCATTTTTGAAAAATATGACAAAGTTTCATGAAGCTGAGTTCGAAATTAATGAAATGGTGACATTTAGAAGTGCACTACCCCATAAATAAAAATTCGCATGTCACAACTTTTATATCCCATGTGATTTCTGTGTGCATTTATTATGGCTAAGAATCCCATTCTCGTGGATAATATGCATTCTTGAGGATACTGTAGGGTATGGTACAGTACGGAAATACCAGGTTTGCCGAGTCAGGTCTTCTAAATCATTTACTTTGGCAGTGCTCGAATCCGTCTGTTTAACAAGTCCAAGATGTGATTCTTGATTAATCACGAAACGTATTTTGTGTCCAATCCATTTTCCGATAACATAGGGGATGTTTAGTACAGTTTAGACTTCCAAATATGTTTCACAGTGTTAAGGCTTTGACATTTCGTTGACTATGCGGCCTAGGATCACTTTTATTATAGCGCCTCATAGCCGTTTGTAGTGGATTGGGTGGCTAGGATTGCCCAAATTTCGTCTATCTTTATTTGTACATGCATGAAATAATTTGTAAAAATTGCTTAATAAAGCTGTCCATCTTGTTGACGAATAGTAGTCCTTAAGTGTGGCCGTCGTCGTGTTTCATGAACACTTCCGGTACGCATGCACTCATCCTAAATTTGCTTATTTGTGAAAAAGCCGCAAATATCAGATTTGATCCATCGACAAACCAACAAAACGATATGTTTACCCCAGAAACAAAAGAAATCGAATGATTGCATTAAGATTTTGATAGAAAAGGAAATTATCAAATCGACCTTTCTGACTGGACCCCCAACATCAAACATTCCGAAGGTAATTTCTCGCGTTTTAATAATAATTCTTGTCATGTTAAATGTTTTTCTGACTGGGCTATCGATATGGAATACTTATCAAAAGAGAATCGATATCTATCACGTAATTCAAAATACACACGTGTAATTCTAACGTTTCGGTCAAAATGACGTAACGTGCATCTTTTTTGACGTGACGCTACTGTTTCTTGTTCGAAAAGATAGAATGTGACTTTGTTAAGTACAAAAAGCAAACACACAATCCAAGTGAATTAATATAATTTATTTATTCAAAAAATAAAAGTGGCCGTTTAGAAGTTCGGGTGAGTGTATATGAAATAAATCGTTGCTTTTAACAAAAAGATCGGAACTGCAGCTTCTTTTAAACTGCAGTTACGTGATTTTGTTTGAAGCAACACATAATTGGTTCACAAAGAAGTAATTCAGCTCCAGTTTCGGTGCACGTGTATTGATTTCTGCAACACATTCTTTATCTAGAACAGCTCAGGGTAATCAGACATGTCCTACATTAATTGGATGACAATGCTATATACCTTCTTCTATGTAAAATAAATCGTCAACAACAAAATACTCATAAATGCAGCTTGATTTAAGCTCTTGTTGCGAGGTTTTTGTTGAAAAGCAGCGAAGGACAAATGATTAATCCAGTTCCAGTTTCGGTGCACGGTGTATTGATTTCTGCTACACATTTTCTGTCTTGAATAGCTTCAGGGTAATCAGAAATGTCCTGCATTAATTGGATGACTAAACCGGTTATCTTCTGTAATATAAAATAAATCGTCGCTTTTCAACAAAAACCTCGTAACTGCAGCTAGTTTTAAAATGGGGGTTTACAAAGGATGTCTCTAGTTCCAGTTTCGGTTCGCGGTGTATTGATTTCTGTTACACATTCTCTGTCTTGAATAGCTTCAGGGTAATCAGAAATGTCCTACATTAATAAGATGACAAAACTATTTACATGTACGAGGGACGGTCGGAAAATAGTTGGACTTTTGACTAGTTCTCTAAAACCATTTAACTTTTTAACAAAATTCTTTCTACACTGTTTGAATAAATTGTCCATCTATGTACTTCTGCAATATTCATAGGAGGTTTATTAATCCCAATATTTACCATGAAGTAGACCCACTGTATTATGTACAGTGTTACATGCGGTATCAAAGACGCCATGGTCTCAAAATCCTTCCCAGCAAGCATTTCTTCAGATCTAGACACAAATAAAAGTCACGCGGGGCAAGGTCTGGGCTATAAGAAGAGTAAAACAACTATTGTCATGTGTAATAGTTGATAATCTCCACTGTAGATGCGGTGATATAGGAGCATGCTTAATCATGAAGTAGAAAATATTTTTCTTTGCTAATTTAGGACGCGTTTACGTCAGCATTTATTCTTAGATTTTTCTGAATTACTTCAGAATTGTACTTGACATTGACAGTTTTTACCATTTGACGTGAAATGAGTAACAATCAATCCTCGTGAATCCCCAAAAGCAACAAACATGGCTACCAACCGAAGGTAAAAGCTTTATCTTTTCATGGGTGGGGAACCAGCTCGTTTCCATGACTGCTTTGATTGATTTTTTATCCCAAATTCGGAATTATGAACCCGTATTTAATCTTCGGTGATAATGTAGTTCAAAAACTAAACTCCTTCGCGATTAAAATGACAAGAATGTTCTTTTGTTTTGGTTACCCTTGTTGTTCCTCTAACAAATAACCTATGATACACGAAACCCCTATCACATATTAGTGAACAGAATATTGTATATATACAACTATCTTTGAAAATAAACTGACCACATTATTGGCAAATGGTTGCAGATTCCACCAATATATAATGTGTTTATACAGTTGCAAATGGAGAGACAGTAGCACGAAAAGTCCAACTACTTTCCGACCGTCCCTCGTACCTTCTCCTTTATGAAATGAAACCTCGCTTTTTAACACAACCCTCGTAACTACAGCTTGTTGAAGCTGCTGCTACGATGTCTTTGTTGTAAAGCAGCATAATATTGGTTTACAACGGATGAATTCAGTTCCAGTTTCGGTGCACGGTGTATTGATTTCTGCTTCACATTCTCTATCTTGAATAGCTTCAGGGTAATCAGAAATGTCCTACATTAATTGGGTGAAAAAAACATTTACCATCTCATAAATGAAATTAATCGTAGCTTTACAACAAAAACCTCTGAATTTAAGCTTGTGTTAAGCTGCAGTTACTGGGGTTTTGTTTAAAAGCAGCGGGAAATGGGTTAGCAAAAGATAAAATCAGTTCCAGTTTCGGTGCACGGTGTATTGATTTCTGCTACATGTTCTTTATCTTGAATAGCTTAAGGGTAATCAGAAATGTCCTGCATTAATTGAAAGACAAGACCGTTTACCTTCTGTAATATAAAATAAATCGTCGCTTTTCAACAAAAACCTCGTAACTGCAGCTTGTTTTAAAATGGGGGTTTACAAAGGATGACTCTAGTTCCAGTTTCGGTGCACGGTGTATTGATTTCTGCTACACATTATCTATCTTGAATAGCTTCAGGGTAATCAAAAATGTCCTACATTAATTGGATGACAAAACCGTTTTCCTTCTGTAATATAAAGTAAATAGTCGCTTTTCAACAAAAACCTCGTAACTGTAGCTTGTTTTAAAATGGGGTTTTACAAAGGATGACTTTAGTTCCAGTTTCGGTGCACGGTGTATTGATTTCTGCTACACATTATCTATCTTGAATAGCTTCAGGGTAATCAGAAATGTCCTACATTAATTGGATAACAAAACCGTTTACCTTTCTCCTATATTGAAGGTCCGGTCTCTACGATGCCAGTATATCGTCCCTTTTCACAAAGAAATCATCACTGTAGCTTATTCATTGCCGTTAATAAAAAAAAACTTTTGAAAAGAAACAGAACAATAAAATAAAATACTGGTTTTAGACTGCCGCGAGATAGAAATGACCACGGTTCTCATCAAGAATATTTGCGAGGATATTAAGATATTTGCGAGGGCGTTACATGTACCTGTTCAGTCATATTTAGTTCCAGCTCTTTTGTTTCTTCTTTCAATGAACTTAGGATCATAAGAATTTTGCATTGTTTCGAAACTTTTTTTCAGGTTTTAAGTATACCACGCAAAGTCATAAATCAGAATAAGAAAGTTCAGGAAATATAAAGATAGTGGTTGTCATCGTGGATATTTTACACGGGTATCTCGTAAATCATTCAGGATTTGTCCATGATGCTGTGAAACAAAAAGCTGCGTCATATTATAAATGAGCCAGGATCTTGAAAAACGTCCCTTATAGCATTTTTCAAAATTGAGTTGGAAGATCAGCCTGTTGTCAAATACAGTCCAATATGCATCCATGCTGCTCTCTTTAAGTTACTACAGATTACGAAGAAGCTATTGGAGAACAATGTGGATCCTGATCAGACTGTGCGTATGCACAGGCTGATCTGGATCTATGTTGGGCTCAAAAGCCTTAAAGGACGTTTTTCCAGATTCTGGCTCAAATCTTTCGAGAAGTCCTTATTATGTATAAAAGATAAATGAAAACCCATTGTAAAACATTTAGACAATGTCTCAATGTTTTCTGATATACGTTTTCTACAAATCCTTTTTCTCTTCAACTCCTTTTTTGTCGTTTGCGGCAACTTTCAAATAGGGCCACCCTTATAATTAATATTTTGGAAAGGGTTAAAATAATCCCTTGTGTTAAGCTCAAGGGTAAATTATTTGCGAAAGTATTAGATCTCTTGCAGTCGAATTCTTCCGCCACGGTGGTATTATTCTTTGTCCAAACGTGATTAGAAAAAAAAACAACATTTTAAAGCATTTAAATAAAACGAAGTAAATGCTAAAATAATTCTCTCAGTTGGTCTAAATTTTTTCGGGACTATATTGCACAAAATATTTTCTTTTTTTTTCTTTTTGAATATCAATCTTGTATTATACAGCAACTTTCACATCGAAACATGAAGAAGCCCAAAACTTAGAGACTTTTTTAAACGGAAAAATGTATCAAGAGCAGTTTCTAAGATCATGGGTCAACATTACGAGAATTTTACGGTAGTAGAATACGAGGCAATTTCTACACAAATTACTTTGAAATGCGTTAAAATTCGTTTTAATTCCGGAAACTGAGATTGAAATGGAGATTGGATTGTGTTTACTCATTTAACCGAATAACACAATTTAAGATTCCACAAGAGAGTAAATAAACAGAACCGAACGCTGCTTTTCTACGAAAACCTCGTAACTGCAGCTTAAAACAAGCTGCAGTTACGGGGTTTTCATTGAAAAGCGACGATAAGAATCTCATTGCATCTAATACCTTTCTGCCTGGAGCCGAGCCCGGATAGCTTAGTCGGTAAGGTCAGATTATGTCAATCTATGGGTCGTTGGTTCTAACCCCGGCTCGGCCAGTATCAATTCTGACATTTGAAAAAAAGTCATTTGTCTCTCAGAAATGGGTGTAAATTATATATACAGCTGGAGCCTCGGTTAGGATATTGTGATATCACTGGTTGTAGACAAATACAAGGAATCCGTAGTTAAGTGCTCCAGCCGCCGCGATATGACCATAGCAGTTGGACACGGCTTTAGACCCCTATAAATCAAATCAATTTTTGCTTGTATTTGACTATTTGTCCCATTACCACACGGCAGAACGTAATACTTAAGGTATGCAAACCATATAATAAGCACTGCAGAGCCATAGGCGAAATTTGAAAAGTGCTAGTAATTTATAAAGAGTGTTACATTTCCATTCCAAATACAAGCATAAGCTTTTCGAAAGGTTTAGATTTTTGAATGCATGCATACTTATTGAAATATTTGACAAACATATTCAAAATTACCTCCCTTGCATATTAATATAGAGTAAAATAATATTTGCAAATTATTTTCTTCTTGAAGCATATTCTTGAAATCCGGCACGTCGAATCAACTTAAGGGGGAATGCTCCAGTTTCCTAATTTTTTCCCCAATAATAGAATTTATTTACATTTTGTATGTTGAAATTACATGTTATCACCAATTGAAAAAATAAAATAAAAATGGATGGTCAGCGATCTTGTTTGAATTTTGTAGGCATTCGTATCACATACCCCTACATAGAAAAAATGCACAATTTCTTGCACCTGTCCAAGGTCACTAAAATGCTAATAAAATGCTGTATAATCATCGTTTAGTCCCGAAACGGATTTAAAGTAACGTCTTACATTTAATAAGAACAGAAAACCCAAAATATGTGATATTATAAACGCGTAAATGTATAAAATAGCATGCTTACGTGTTCGGTTAGATCAACGAAGCTGGGGTGTTTTACGCCAAAATTTGCATATTTTTGGGAATATTTCAAGTTCTACATAATAGAATTTGTTAAAACTCCGTCATTGTATTAAGCAACATGTCCTGGTAATAATTAAAAAAGAAAATGTACACATGAATAAAATGACGCAAAACAGTGGTAACTGCATACACACTTACGACTTTCTTGCTCTAATTAATCGATTTCCATCTTGAGGAAGTCAGTTTGGCATAATAAATCGTCGTTGTAAATGCAAAACCTCATATCTCGTTTTTGGAAAATTTTGAAGGGGAGGGAAAAAAGTGTAATAACTTTTCTCAAACTGTATTGTTTTACTTGAAATTTGGACATATTGTTCACAAATGATGTGCCACCAATACTGATCAGTAAAATATCTCAAAACTTGCAAGAATTGTCTGTAACTGGACACATAATTTTTTACTTTGAAAATCGCGATCGACATACGAGGTTTTGCATTTACACCGACGAAATACACTTTTGCCGTCGAAAATAAATTGTAATGATGTGTTATATTATTGAAAATATGGTAGCGAAACATATTGGTACGAAACATTTAATTTACTACAATAATGACCGAGTGTTCCGAAAAACTGGAGCATTCCCCCTTAATATGTGAATTGTATTTACAAGTAAGTGTAATTTGATGAATTCCGTATGGCTAGAAAGTGGTGATTATAAAGATGTGCTGTATACCTTAAATGTCCAATGTTAAATTCACGGGTGTTGCTTTCAATATCAAGTAGGCTACATTGAATTTTACATTTTTGGATGTTTTTGTGTGGAAAACATACTGTGAAATAAATAAATGGCTTGTCACAGCTCCAGTTTTTAGTTACCTGGTTTTTGGTGAAAAGCAAGGATATAGTATGGTAGGAAAAGCAATCTAGATCCTGAGTATTACTATAGATAGAAAGCGTCGATGCTAGTTAGTCTTCGAACTCCGTGCAAACTGACCAGGGTCGATATTATTTAACATTTCCCAGAAGGCCATTTTCAGCAAAATGCAAATGTGCATGTGATTGCAATTTATTCCCCTAGTCTTGACTTCAATACTGAAGGTAATCATTTCGGGTTTACCTTTTCCCAAAACAATACATTGTTTAAACGTCGTTAACATATATTACATCGGAATGCATTCAGATAACTAGCATTTTCTTCTTTTGTTTTAATATTTTCCGTACTTAACCATATGACAGGATTCTGACAAGGCTTCATTTTATTCCATGGATCAATGGTAGACATTTTTCATATGCAAATGGCTATAAAATACAAAAAGTTCCGCGTCATAAAAAGAAACTGTTAATGTATTCCATCAATCATAGCATATCAAATATTTTGTGCAACTTCGAGTGTCATTCTTGGCATATGGAAAATGACAAAAGTGTCCTCCGAAAATTTCCATTGAAACGGGTGATACCCGAAAATTTACAGGGGTATCCGGAATTTAAAACAGGGATACCATCGTCAAGCTTTGGCATGGATAAAGCCCGAATGTGAACGACGTGCTTGGTACCTTATAATAGATGGAATACGTTACACGAAATTATATTTATAGAACAGTCACCAAATTCCAATAGCTCTTGCAGTTGCTATCTCATGCCATCTTTTGTGACATCACCTTTGAAAAAAAGCATTTCGAATTAAAAAAAAAATAAGGTGTCTCCAAAACAATACCGAGCGAAATTACATAATCAACTATCGGCGTAGACGTGTCTTATATTGAAATTTTATAATGTTTTCAAGGCGTCAGGGAAGTATTTTGATCTCTTGACTTACACTCATTTGTCATACATAGACAATATGACAGAATTCTGGCAAGGCTTTCTTTTATTCTACGGATCAATGGTAGACATTTTTCATATGCAAATTGATACAAAATACAAAAAGTCCTCGCGTCTTGAAAAGAGTGGATTAATGCATTCAATACATCATTAGATATCAAACATTTCGTACAGGTGCGTACCCAGGCATACTCCCATACTCCCGGGAGTACCTCGAATTTGAAAAATGATTTTTTTTTCTGTGACCTAAAAAGGGTGTTAAAACCGAAGCCTAAGGGGGCACAAGGTAGTATGAATTCACCAGAATATTATTTCGTACATGATTGTAGCAAAAATTTCATTTTTATAAAGGTTGAATTTGTTTTCTTAGTAATTTTGTCTTATTTTCTACTGTGTGTATTTTGTAGCTAGTACTTAACTCGTATCGGCAGTGGTTACTCCCCTTAAAATTACTTAATGGCGGGTAAATACGGACATCTCGCTTTGTCACAGGCGGCAATCACGTGTTTTTGTTATGATATATTTTCCTCACTTATGTAAACAAAACACTCGATAAGAACACATTTTCTCAACTTTTAAATCAAATACTTATCTCTCAGTATTGAGATACATACCATTCGATGCGTCGTAATCTCCGGTTTATTTTGATACCAAGATATTCCCTCAAATCCATGTCAAAGCTGAGAACATTCGTGCAAAGTGCAAACATTTCTTAAGAAAATATATCACGGCATCTAAGAATACTTTGCACGAATGTTCTCAGCTTTGACAGAAATTAGAGGGAAGATCTTGGTATCGAAATAGACCAGAGAGTATGACGTATCAAATGGCAGGTATCACAATATTGAGTGTTAAGTATTTGATTCAAAATTTGAGAAGATGTGTTCTTACCGAGTGTTTTTGTTTACATAAGTGAGGAAAATATATCATAACAAAGTCACGTGCTTGCCGCCTGTGTTTGTATGCGGAATATCTTTTTTTCAAACTCTATAATTTGAAATAACACCCCTCGGCCCCTCTTAACCATATTTCCAAAATATTCGCAGTGCACCGGTAGAGTGCATTGTCAGTTGTGGATCTAAAGGGGGTAGCCTTACTTTTTCATTTTCATAGAGAAATTCAGCCCAAACTGTGAAATAATAGGAAAACAAAACCCATAGAATCAGTCGGCATGACGTCATAGTCTCACATTCATTTTTTCATCGAGGGTACTTCCTCGGTCTTTATCGTTACGGGATACCATTTTTGAGGCAGAATATTTCAAAAATCCATCGTTAAAATTCATAAACAAAACTCTTTCGTTAAAGATTGTGATTTAAACTTTCTAACTACCAACGCATTTTTAATAATCAGGCTTAGTCGTCGAGATATTAATGCTGAAAGTTGGTAATGCTTTAACGAAAAAGACCGAAGCTTTCACCTCCACCTAGACTAGCCCTAGTCGTTTCTGTTTGCGTTATTTGTAAATGGGTGCATTATTCTGTTTGAGACTTGCCTCTATAATCCAAGTCCAAGGTATTTATTGCTAACAGAAACTAGTATACTAGGATGTCATTTAAAAAAGGGTCTTTGCTTTTATACTATAACCTTTATACTAGGGTCTGGGCCAGACTAACCTCCACCGAATGAGTGCAGGTCCGCACTTTATGACTGACGACGTTTTTGATTGGTTGAAGGGATTGTTCCGACCGAATCAATATTTGTATATATATTCGAACCCCCTTACAGAAATCCTGAATCCGGCACTGATTTTCTATGATTCAATACGAATTTGAACCTCTTTTTACCATCCATCCATATGGCATTTTTTCTGTTTCTGAAAGAAATATGTTGAGTTGACATATCTTTTCTCGAACAATATTTCGGTATTTTGTCATAATAAGTCGTCGTCCTGACTGTATGATTTATACACTGTCACAATCTGCTTCCATCAGTAGGCTAACACACACACTTGGATTCAGTCTAAAATAGATAATTATTCCACTGTTTTATACCTGATTCTAATCGTTACAATAAGACAGAAATGGAATTTAAAGTCCCGGAAATGGCACCATTTACTCATTTATAAAGTTTTCTTACGTAGAGGGAGGGGACACCCCTCACAAACCCTCCCCGTTCGCAGCCCCAAAGTTCATAACCACTTGACGCGCCTGTATTGGTAAACATATTCGCTTCGTATTTGAAAAAAATTGGGCAAAAAAGATCTTTCTGGTTCCTTTATTCCATTTTTCGTCGGGGCTTCGCCCCCTTGACCCCCTAGAGGGGCTCTGTCCCTTCACCTAGCTGGGGTCTGCGCACCCCCGATATCCCTTCTTCTTTTTGGTAAGGGAGTACTTCAATTTCGGCCCCAGGTACGCCTCTGTCGTACATCTTTGGGCATCAGACATGGTAACAGAAATTGGCGAGTGTATTCCTCGTTAACTTCTGTTGCAATTGATGACACCTGAAAATTGAAGATAGTTTCTGGAATTTAAAATCCAAACTTGCAAGAAGTGTTTGGTGGTTAATGATGGATGCAATACTAGTACCCCAAATGAACATGCATTCAAACAACCTTGATCGAATCCAAATGGCTCATTTAGTTGCAATGCTATATGACGGCAATACCGAGGAAAAGTCGTTCGATTTTAAAAATCTCCTCAAAAACAACTCCATCCGAAATAACATAATCAGTTATTGGCGTAGCGATGTCTTATATTGAAATGTTATGTTTTCAAGGAGTCAAGGAAGTATTTTGATCTTTTGACTTACACTCATTTGTCATACATAGAAAATATGACAGGAATCTGGCAAGGCTTTCTTTTATTCCATGGATCAATGGTAGACCTTTTCATATTATGCAAATTGATACAAAAAGTCCCAGTGTCATGCAAAAAACGGTTAAGGTATTCCGTCCATCATAAGATATCAAACACATCATGCTACTTCGGGTGTCAGCCGAGGCAACGAAAATTGACGAGAGTATTCCTCGTCTATTTCCGTCACGATATAAAATATCAGGAAATTAAAAATCCGCAAATATTTTTGAGTTTCTTGGCAAGGATGACGCCCGAACTTGCAAGAAGTATTTGGCTCCTAATGATGGATGGAATACCTTTAATCAATTTGCATTCAAACAACGGTATACGAATCCCAATAGCTCAGTCGGTTGTGTCCCATGGTGTACAAACCCCACGTGATTTGTGACGTCACGAATTGGACTAGGATAGAGTAAATAACAACAACAGTGAATTACCTCTTGATTCTGGTAGGAATTTTGTCTATAAATTTCCTCGCTTTTGTCCTATCGTCACTTTCAATTGGCGCGAGTCGTCGTGTTTTAATGCTTGACAAGCGGTCGGCATGCGTTCGATAAAATGTGCTAAGAAGAATGAGACTTTTGAAGGCGCATAATTCAATTGAAACCATTGTTATCCAGATTATGGTTTTTCTACTTATTTTAGTCATGAATACGATCAAAAATTTCTCATTGTTTTAGAATTTCTCTTTGGTCAAATGCACGCTAACTTATGGTCAATGGATTGTAGCGATAGGACAAACGTAATGAAAATAATTGACAAAAATCTTCACGGAAACTGTAAATTTCTCAATTGTTCCTCCGCCCAAGATCGCATCACAAGTCAGGAAAGTTGTACACCGTGAGTCTGGTTGATTGATTCGGGAGTCAAATAATGCAAATTTGAACAGCATTTCGGTCATATCGCGACGACTGGAGCACCTAACAAGTGGTTTCTGGCTTCTACTTACCCAACACTACCACGTCATCAAATCCAAGCCTCCAGCTGTTTGCCCCATTCAAATGCACGACAGCCACATTTTTACTGTAAAAAAGTTGAATGCTGAGATAATTATACACTATCAGTTTCTTGAAAAATAGTACACAAGACATTGAAACTGTATTCCGTGTCGGGCAAATATCTTGTCTGACATTTGATGAATGTCATTTTAACATGTGTCATTTGTCTCTCCCAAATATGGGGGAAATTTCATATATAATATTTAATTTCGCTCTGACAATATACGTTGAAATTGGACTCCTATATAGCCTTAACCTTTTCCGAAACGTAATAAACAGACTGTTCTCCTTGCAAAATGCTGCCAACGATGAAAGGGGTTGGAATCGAGTCAGGATTGGTGTGTAATGTATAACAAAGAAATTGACAAAAAAGGAGAAATGTTGGTTATGATTATTTTGCATTGACTCTTTTGCACCAATCTCTTTGCAAAGGTTTTCTAAGTTGAGCGTAGAAACAATGTCTTGTTTTTGGAAAGGCTGTTATATCGTACGTATATAGGTCGATGTCCGGCAAATTGAATACGAAATCATATCAGGGTTGTCTTGACCATTTAATATCGCTGCTTTGCAACAAAGACCTCGTAACTGCAGCTTGTTGTAAGCTGTAGTTACGAGTTTTTTGTTGAAAAAAAGACGATATCAAACATCTGACTCGTAACTTGTCAATACCAAAATTCCCAGCGTAGCGATTTCTTTCTGTAAGCCAAATAAGTAATTTAGTAAGCCAGAGACTCTTGCTGGCGCCTCAAGCGAAAATCACTTTATTTCTTATTCAAGATATAAGATATTGTTACAAAATGTTGGTTATATGTTGGAATAATAAGGCCACTGGTGGTGAACTCGGCCAAAGCGAGGGACGTTTGTTCGCGATCAATGTATGCCGTCAGTGTTGTTACATGTATAAAATATCGTATCTACGGCTTCGATAAAGTCGTAGTTACGAAATTTTATAACAACACCGACAGTTTGTTAATACAAAATCGGTAAGCCCGATCCGTTTTTAGGACAAGTTCATAGTCATTAGAAAAAAATCTATAAACGCACAGTTTAACGCAAAATATCTATACCTTGTTGTAGCAAAAAATGTTTTAGTTCACCACCAGTGAAGACGGTAGTTCATTTATTGATATAAGAAGTTTCTATCATTCCTCTTCTATTCTATGTTTCTGACGAGAGAACCATTAACAACCGTAAGACGACCTGAATACAAAACATGCAATAGATTTTAGAATGAAGAATATCAACGAATCTAAAGACACTGTCACTTTCAGAATAAAATTGACCATTAAAGTGACAGTTCAGAATTTTTTCTCATAAATTTCACTTTTATTTTTATCTAAAAGAGCATATTTTCCTATGAAAATTCTGAAAATTTCAAGCCAAAATATTGTGCCATTTATGAAAAATATATATTTTTCTGTTAAAATTACACAAAATGTTGTCCACAACAGTTAAGATGTGTAAAGAATTTGTCGTTTCTGTCTCAATGGCGTGTTTTTCGCTTATCAGCAACAACTTAAAAAAACTGATGGCATTTATACCCATTTGAATAACCAATCTTGGCACCAAGACATACTTAGAAAAAATGATATGAGGATGAAATGTCCCTTTAACGATAAAGGTGACACAATATGTGACCCATTACGTTAAAGGGGACCTTATAGTAAGTGTGAAAAATATCGACCCTAGTCAGTCTGCGCAGTCCGCGCAGACAGACTAGGACCGACACTTTTCACTTGTATGTAATTTTCTAAATCTGTAATGTTTTCCCTATTGTGTTATATGTTCATTTTGCGCATACAGTACGTATCTGGTTGACCTGTGCTTAGTCTGACAAGATTTTCAAAATATGGATTTTTTACTTCTGATAAGGTCCCTTTTAGCGTGACGGGTTACATATGTTTGTATTCACAGCATGATAACCCTCTTGCAAACGGAAATAGTTTAGATACTTCAATTGGAGAGCAGTGCAGAGAAAAAAGTGTGTTAATCACATTTGATTTTATGTTCAATACAACATAAGAAATATGGAGACAAGAGGAAATGGTGATCATCAGCTTTTTATACGCCTCGTATTTATACGCCTCGGGAGCCGGTCGTATATTGGCGTCATCTTCTCCGTCTGTCCGTCCGTCCATCCGTGCGTTCGGACCTACGTCCACTTTCGTTGTCAATGCACCTAAATGGGTAGATATGCATGAATAGTCTAGAAGTAATGATTTGATGGTACATTGAATTTAGCCTGAGATATGCCCTCTTAAAACTTAGTCACCCGGGCTTATTGAAATTGCAGCCTTGTGGCGTATATTGTGACTATGCCATTCTTGTTCTCCTTTACATTGTTGTTTCCACGAGTCTTTTTAATTTGGAGTGTGAAAACCAGGTTGTATTTGAGAAAGATTTTTGCTAAGTCATTTTTTTCAAATTTGTCCATATTAAGATTTTTTAGATTTTTTCCAGATGTTCCATCAATTCGATGTTTTTCCAATTCGATTTTCTCAACTGTTTTTCAAGATGTTTTTATCAAGTTTTTTTTTCCGCGAGCCTGCTTTGAAACCTGCAATAGTCTTCAAAATGAATGATTGCCATTTTCATAATATCTATGTTATATAATTTATAAAAAAAAGAAACACAACGCTAACAGTACTCATGAAAAATATTAACAATACCATTGTTATTGGAAAAGAAATGATTGGGCCATTAGCATGTTCTTTCGCCTCCCATACATGTACACTGAACCTCAGTAATAACGCACCACTTTTTCTTGTTTTATATTGTTTCAACAAAATCATTCATTTTGTTGATACAGTATTATTTGGTATCCGTCAGACACTAGGTATGCACACAACACACTTTTAAGCACAAAATCCATTCATCCGTGACGCTAGCCGTACAAACTTGGTAAACAGGTTTTCTGCACGTGCTGTAGTAATGACCTCGTGCACAAACTAGCTTATCGGTTTAAAGTGTACATGTAGTCGGTGAAACAAAGAAAACACCCAAACATTTCATCGATCGGAATTTTTTGATGCTTTAAAAAATGCCAAGACTTTCCACAAACGAACGTAATCGTGCTACTGGGATGTTGCAGGCAGTGATGACGTCACATGCTTTGTAAACACGATGTGATTTCATCACAAGATTATTGGTCGGCTTAGAGAACGTTTCCAACAGACTGGTGCACTGCTGGACTGCCCGGGAAGGGGTGCACAAAAGGTCCCAACTGCAGCTCAACCAGGTACACAGGTTTAAGTGCAAAGTGATACAGGGATAGCGGAGAGCCATGCCAACTGCCAGAATCCCAAATGTGATTAGTTCCATTCGTCTACGAAGCGCAGATTGTATTGCTCTGCAAAGTGGTCCCACGCAATACTGATTTTGTGACTTTCACTTTAGAGGGTAGTCACGTTTGCGCCTTCGTCACGCTTGATTGCTTTAAGGCAGCGAAACAATGTTTTGGACAGAAACGAATAAACTGACAGCAATTCGGGTTGTGGTTTTACAGCTTGAAAAAGTAACATAATAAAAAAGTTATAGTGAAAAATGTAAGTGGTGCGTTATTTCTGAGGTTCAGTATATGTTCTCGACCTATTTGTGTTAAGGATGCCAAAAACCTAGGCTTCTTTTGACAATAATACTTTGTAAATTGAGCGTCTAGACAATTATCATTTGTTCTAAAGAAGTTGAAAATTCTATTTCCGCATTCTTTTTCAAAGACAGAAGTTTGGGCTTATCCATTTCAAATATGTTGCAGACACTGATAGAAAGAAGAAAATAAAACGGGTCTTGATAAAGATAGCATGTGTGCGCAATATAATTATCACAAAAGAAATTCATGCCAAAGGGGAACCAATGTTTCCTACGCTTGCTACACTTAAGTATGTCTGCCAAAGCTATCTTGGTTAGGAAAGGGTAAGCCAAACTGCAGTTATATCGAGTTTGCGAAAGACAAACAAGAACTTCCGGGTGGAAAAGTATGGGAATATTTAGGATAAGGTTTAAAGTGACAGTTCACATCTATTTTTCGTACATTTTACTTCTATTGTATCTGAAAAAGCAGATTTTCTTATGACAATTCTGAAAATTTCAAGCCTAAATATTGAAACGTTTACGAGGAATATATATGTTTGTGCTATAATTAGCTCACCTGAGCACAAAGTGCTCAAGGTGAGCTATTGTGATCGCTTTTTGTCCGTCGTCTGTCCGTCTGTCCGTCCGTCCGTCCGTCCGTCTGTCCTTCTGTCCACAATTGGGGTGTTTACGCTCTAGCATCCACAAAAGTAAGGCAATCTTGATCAAACTTGGCCAAAACAAGTAGGATCATAAGTTCTCGGATGAGTTCGATTATGGGCCTGATCGGACCAGAATGTGGGGAGTTATTTGCCATTGAATGTCATAAAATGCTGTTTTAACTTTGTTTACACTCTAGCATCTACAATTACCGATCAATCAAGACAAAACTTAGACATAATGTTGGAGACCATAAGATCTCGGATGAGTTTGATTGTCAGTCTGATCAGAATGGAAAGACAAGAGTTATGTGCCCTTGAATTCGACAAAATTACCATTTTCGACTGTTTTCAACCTTGTTTACACTCTAGCATCTACAATTATTAATGAATCAAGACAAAACTTAGACATAATGTGGGGGACTATAAAATTTCACGTGAGACTAATTTTCAGTCTGATCTGACCAGAAAAACGAGAGTTATGTGTCCTTGAATTCTCCAAAATTGACATTTTTGGCTGTTTTCGACCTTGTTTACACTATAGAATCTACAATTATACATCAATCAAGCCAAAACTTGGACACAATGTTGGAGACTTTAAGATCTTGGATCAGTTCGATTTGAACAGAAAGTCAAGAGTTATGTGCCCTTGAATTTGACAAAATTGCCGATTTTGACAGTTTTCGACCTTGTTTACACTCTAGAATCTACAATTATCAATCAATCAAGGCAAAGCTTGGACACAACGTTGGGGAACATAAGATCTTGGATGAGATCAATTTTCAGCCTGATCTGATCAGAAAGACAAGAGTTACGTGCCCTTGAATTTGATAAAATTTCGTTTTTTACTGTTTTCGACCTTGTTTACACTCTAGAATATACAATTATCAATCAATCAAGACAAAACTTGAATACAGTGTTGGGGATCAGAAGATCTCGGATGAGTTCGATTTTCAGTCTGATTTGATTCTAAAGACAAGAGTTATAAGCCCTTGAATTTGACAAAATTGTCGTTTTCGACCGTTTTCGACCTTGTTTACACTCTAGAATCTACAATTATTAACCAATCAAAACAAAACTTGGACTCAGTGTTGGGGACCATTAGATCCTAGATCGGTTTGATTTTAAGTCTGATCTGATTAAAAAGTTGAGAGTAACGTGCCCTTGAATTTGACAAAATTGCCATTTTCGGCTGTTTTCGACATTGTTTGCACTCTAGAACCTACATTTACAAATTATTCAAGAAAGAACTTGGACATAATGTTGGGGACCATAAGATCTTGAATGAGTATGATTTTTAGTATAATCTAATAAGAAAGTCGAGAGTTATGGGCCCTTGAATTTGACAAAATTGCCTTTTTTGGCTGTTTTCGACCTTGTTTACCATCTAGAATCTACAAGTATCAATCAATCAATCAAGACAGAACTTGGACACAATGTTGGAGACTATAAGATCTTGGATGGGTTTGATTTTCAGTCTGATCTGATGAGAAAGTCGAGAGTTATGTGCCCTTGAATTTGACAAAATTGCCATTTTTGGCTATTTTCGACTTTGTTTACACTCTAAAATCTACAATTATTTATTAATCAAGACAAAACTTGGACACAATTTTGGGGCACCATAAGATCTCGGATGAGTTTGATTTTCACAATGTTATTGACCATAAGGTCGTTTTTAGTCTTAAAGTCATGAATATTAATCGAATTGAACTAAATTTTGCTCATATCATTTTGTTTCAGGTGAGCGATATAGGACCATCATGGTCCTCTTGCTTAACAAATTGTTGTGGACAACAGTTTAGATTTATTTAAAAATGAAATCGGAAAGTTATGTCCCTTTAAGTTGAAAGACATCTAATGAGCGCATATGTTGGTAATGCGACAAAGACTCAATTTCAAGACAAATATGATTTGTCAAGTTAACCAACAGAGTCGTAAGATTAACTTGAAAAAGCTTAAGTTACGCCAGTCTTGACTTTCACCGACTATGATAGACTTACATAAACTTCTTGCCGGAAATGACATGGAAAACCTTTCAGTAAATGCAAATGATTCTTGTAAAACCCTTTTCATAGTCTCATTCAAAGAAACCGTAAGAATGTATAGAAAGGTCTCATAAATCGGTGGTAAATTGAAACCATCACAAAATCATTGAATTTTATACCCGATTCGGGTCTATCATCTATTTATTATTATTGCTCTTTACTCTAAGCATGCGCGGATCCAGAGGGGGGTCAGGGGGTCCTGACCCCCCCCCTGGAATTTGGCGAAAAAATCGGTTATCAAAAAGATTACTGGTTATGTCCCAAAATAGCTGCGTCATTCGTCCATGTGTGCCACCACAAACTGTTGTTACATTTAGTCCTTCATGGTATCTGTATGCGCGGATCCATAGTAAACCCCTGACCCCCCTGGAGTTTGGCAAAAAAGGGGTTAAAGATTGGTTGATCCCCCCCCCCCCCCTGGGAAAAATACCTGGATCCGCGCTTGCTAAGTATATTCCTTTTAATCTAATCGGTCCCCACTTTGATAGGCTTTTGGTTCTTGGGCAATTTAAAGTTTAATCTTCCTATTTTATCTAAGATTCTATCCGTCATAAATATCATTGGTACATGTTATTCAATTTCCAATGCTTCTTCCCTATTCAAACAACTTGTCGTCGTTTTTCAACAAAACCCCCGTAAAGTCTGTGCGCTTGATTTAAGCAACAGTTACGAGATTTTTGTTGAAAAGCGACGTTATGCTTTTCATTTAACCCTTTCCCCAAACAAGACCTGATTTTGACGTGCCTATTAGAAAAGTCTTGTGAAAACATTGAGACAAAAGAAGTAACTGCTAATAACCAGCAGTTTCTCCTTTTGTCTCAATGTTTTCTGCGCTATATTATTACATATCTTACATTTAGTAACATCCATTTTATCATCTGCAGCAGCTTTCAAATTCGAACATTTCAAATTTTTGCCGTTTGGGAAAGGGTTAATTTATTCACTTTTCTGGAATCTCTCGCCACCTGCACGAGTCCAGCATTTTGTAAACAGCTTTGACCCTTTCACAAACATAAATATTTGGGTTCAATTCAAAAGCTGCTGCTGACGACAAAACGGATGTTGATAAAGATTGAACTTGTGTACTACATGGTATAGAAAATATTGGGGCAAAAGGGGAAATGCTGATGCTACTTTTGCCTCAATATTTTCCCAAGACTTTTTGATTAGGGACGTCAAAACCATGTCTTGTTTGGGAAAAGGTTTAATGGTTGAGAGGATTTTAGAAGCATTAAAGTGACACTATTTGATGCGCGTCAATCACACAGAACGACGGAAGGCTTCCCGGATATCTGTTGTCTGTGCTACATATCGCTACTTTTCAACAAAAAACTCGTAACTGCAGCTTGTTTTTAGCTGCAGTTTCGAGTTTTTTGTTGAAAAAAAGACAAAAAAAAACGACGAAAGGCCTATATCAGGCAGTACGCCTAACATTTTATACATAACTACTGACAAAAATGGAAAAGAAAAGAAACAACGCCGCCAGCATTTAGTACTATTGTCTGAATAATTTTGTGCCATATTGTACACCATTCCTCTATACACCTATATTGTATTGTCCAATAGCTTTCAAATAGACAATAAACAACAGAAATGGAAAAATCAGAGTAACCTGCTATTTTCTTGTTCGGGAAAGGAATCAGTGTCACTTTTTATGCCTCCTTCCTCATAGAAAATCTAGGAAAGTTTCTTTCGTCCGTTTCTCTATCGGTAGAATGTCTATCACTCTGCATTATCTAACGACATTATTTTTATGACGGTACTCAAAATAACGTTGAATTGTCAGTTCTAAGTTTGGGAAGTGCGTGAAGTTGGCAGGACATTAGACATTAGACATTAGACATTCGAACACCGCACTTAAGTTTGGGGCTGTATTTTAAAGATCGAGACTATCAAAGTGTGTTCTTTAGAGATATTCTTTTTCAATAATTTTACTAGGCCGACATAGAAACTCAAATGTCGGTACATTTTATTAGACTCAGAAAGTTTTAAAAATAATAACAACTTTAATCTTGTAATTGCATACACGTTTACATCGTGACTTTGTATGATGTCATAGAATTTCCTTGTTTTTCATGTTAAAATTATCCCAATATACTGAAAAAACTGGTTATCACAGTAGTGCTACGATTATGTTGTTGGCAAAAACGACAAAAATAAAAACAAAACGTATTCTGCCTTCATTTCCACATAAACTGACAGCAATAAAAACAAAATCGAGTGTCTGCTGTATGAAAGTTCAAAGTCTGATTTCTGTAGGGACTGCACGTACAATTTATCGTCATTCCAGACGCAGTATTATATATATCATATGTCCACATCTTCACGTTTCTGGTCTATTGGGACCCAAGATGCACAACGCGGAGTGACAGTATGATAGGTTATATCTAGTAGATAGATATATTTCATATAGAATATTATGAGCAAAATTGTCATAATTCTTATAGTCCTGCTCTATCGGGACTCATGTTGCACAACGAGATGTGATGGATTGATAGTTTATACTTTACAGACAGATTTATTTCATATATCATAGATCTTGTGATGAGTTCATTTGTCGTAATTCTGATATCTCTTTTATCAATCGTTGACTAGTATATAGATAGATGAAAAAACAAAACATAAGGGATATTGTGTCGATAGGTTCTGTATTCTACGAACTGTATGCTAATGTTGCATTTCAGATCAAACTGGATCCTCGTCAGTCTGCGTATACACAAAGTCTGAACAAGCTGCTGCTTTCTTACTTCATTTCTATTTATTACAGCAGAAAATAGAGTTTATCTAAAAATATTTTTTTTTAATTTCGCGGATGAATATTTGGTTATTTATCCTTTAGCTGTCCCGTTTTAGTTTATTGTTTCTCCTATTGAGTAGACAGCTAGAAGTATGACCCGAGTGCCTGATATATATTTGAAGGTTTAAATCTGATTTCTGTTCGGACTGCAGATATAATTCATCGTCATTCCAGACGCAGTATCATATATCATATACGTCAACATCTTAACGTGTCTGGTCTATTGGGACCCAAGATGAACAACGCGGAGTGATGATTTGATAGGTTATACCTAGTAGATAGATATATTTCATACATCATATATCTTGCTCTGAGAACATTCTCACCTTTTCAACAAAAACCTCATACTTGCAGCTGAAAATAAGCTGCAGTTACGAGGTTTTTGTTGAAAACCGAGGATATTTGAAGGTTTTTGTTTGATTTCTGTTGGGACTGCAGATACAATTTACCGTCAATTCAGACGCAGTATTATATATCAAAAATGTCAACATCTTAACGTGTCTGGTCTTTTGGGGCCCAAGATGTACAACGCGGAGTGATGGTTTGAGAGGTTATATCTAGTAGATAGATATATTTCACACATCATATATCTTGTTCTGAGAACATTCTCACCTTTTCAACACAACCCTCATAACTGCAGCTTAAAACAAGCTACAGTTACGAGGTTTTTTGTTGAAAAGCGATGGTATTCGAAGGTAAACGTCTGATTTCTGTTGGGACGACAGATATAGTTTACCTCCAATCCAGACGCAGTATTATATATCTCATACGTCAACATCTTCACGTTTCTGGTCTTTTGGGACTCTAGATGCACAACGAGGAGTGATGGTTTGATAGTTCACAGTGTAAAAGCGTACAGTCGCGTGTATCGGAAGTTGCATCTAACTGTACGCAAAATATCACTAGTGGTGGTAAACAAGCTGATGGTTTGGATTTTCAAAAGCAAATAAGTAAAAATCGGAACAATCTTTCTTGACGGGGTTTTCAAATTTGAAGAGAGAATTAGATAGGCATTACCTAAAGTAGTTACGATTTCTAGTATGTCAACGGATTTTGTGTGTAAATTCGTATCAAAATGTCAAATCACTGTTTTTTGCTGTTTTTCGTCCTGCTTACTGGCACAATATGGCTAAAATCTCACGATCTACACAATATTGAAAGCCTAAATATGCATCATCTAGTAGCTAAACCTATCTACTATGATTTGCAACAGTTGTTTACACAAATGTGGTATGTAACACAAAGCTATCGGCTTTTGAATGAGACTGGTGTATTTTTTCCGACTGTACGCCTAGTGCTAAATGACAAATTGTGTTCTGTACGCCTAATGGCGATTTTACATGACCTGTTGTGGCAAAATCTCTGTTCAGAAAATGTCAATTACTACTTCGGCTACACATACACAATGCATCAGGGTGCAATTGATTAGTTCATTAGATCACTTAAAGGGTTACGCTCACTTCAAACATACGCAAAACTTCTTTATGCTGCACGAGTATAGCGGTCGAATTTATTTGTCTGTCCACAATGAATATCGAGGTTTTAGACCGACGAAATTCTATTGTATATCCGAAATTACGTTACGGGTTACTTGATAAAATCGTCCCCTATTGATGTTCCTTAATTTAAAAGTAGTTTGGCTATGTCCACAAGACCAGTTACTTTTTAATCTCTATAGATATTCCTAAATGAACGTAGATTATTTTGCCTTGGTAAACAATAATTACGGACAACTACATACAGTAAAGGATTATCATGCGATGCTACTATAAACCTTGATTCCTTCTTGCGCGATACTTAATGTACTTTTGCATGCGTACAATTGTGTGTATGTGCGTGCGTGTTTGCTTACGTGCACGTGGTTGTTTGTGTGTGTGATAGTACGTATAGCTTGTGAGTGCGGCTGTATCACATACTTTCGTGTTAGTGTTGACTTATATAGTTTGTCGTTCTTGCTTTCTTGTTGTTACCGCGGTAACTGACGTATTTATCTCTATCTTTAAATGCCATCGTGGCACGCTGTTCAAGTTTACTTTCGTGAATATGAGAGTTATAATATACTCACAAAACTGCCAACGCATCACTCAAATCTTGTAGAGTATTAGTACTGTTAGTATTTCTTTCAACGAATCTACAGAATAGGTTCAAACTTTGCAGATGCCGACTACCACCATTTGAACAGAATCCTGTGAAATTCCAAAGTAAATGCGACAGTCAGTTCTAAAAGATTGAACTTTCAATAAGGATATCCTTTTTTTTAAAATTCCAAGAGGTTGAAATTTGGTTAAAATGGGATATTCACACATAATTTGTAAACCATTTATATTGGTTGAAAGAGTTCCTGTGTAGAAAAGTTATGTTCCTTAAACAAATCGACCGCTCTTACGCTTATGAGACCTCGTACTTCATGCATGTGGAGGCAATGTTACATCGCTAGCGTCGTTGGTTGTCAGTGTTGGAGGCGACGGCAACGTCGGTTACGTAGACAGAAACTTATCTGTTTATATATTACGAGCTGTCTAAGATGTAATCTTGATACATGTTTTTTACACATATACAATAGATGCCACCAAGATCTTCCATTTGAGACCGTTACATTTGAGTTTGTGACCATGACCTTGACAGATTGACAGATTGTCTTGCATTTAAAAAGGTGCGTCTATGCGAGCTGCGTTTTCCAGCTTTCAAAATAAATTCTTTCAAAATATGATTTGTATGACGCGGTCACATAAGAGAGAAAACTTACAATAGTTTTATGGATGTGTACAGAAACATCTGATAAACAAATGCCAATTTCTGAATCTAGATCTTTGACAATGAAGAAGTTATGTAATTTTAAAAAGTGACGCGTTAGAACTTTTGCTAAGTATATAAATTTGAACAAAAAAGTTTGCTTTCGTGAATATGAGTGTTATAATTATACTGATACATGTAACCGCAACCGGCACTTACGACTTACCACTTACGCAAAGGATATCTATGCTGTAATTTCCAAATCTTAGTCGAGTTCGCTACTCGATGAGTTCGACAAGGATACTTCTCTTGAGCAGGACAAAACTTGAAGTCCAAAATGACCGTTGAAGTGTTACCACAGCCCTGCTTGTTACTGATTAAAATCAATTATTTCCAGATATCATTGGTCTCTTGAGTCATTTATTTTCATTGGAATCTCTGACTTTCCAGTCATGTGATTTTCCCATCAAAAGCCGTTAACCCTTTCCCAAACAAGACCTGGTTTTGACGTCCCTAATAGAAAAGGCTTGGGAAAACATTGAAACAAAAGAAGAAACTGCTGATAACCAGCAGTTTCTCCTTTTGTCTCAATATGTTCTATGCCATTATTTACACAAATTATATCTTTAATTACTTCCATTTTGTCATTTGTGGCAGTTTTCGAAGTGGATCACCCTAAATTTTTGCCGTTTGGGAAAGGGTTAAAGAGACACCCCGTAGATATCTTCTCACAAAATGTACTTCTTTTTATTTGAAAGATCATATATTTTTATGAAAAGTCTGAACATTCTAAGCCAAAGTAAGTATTGTGCTGTTTACCAGGATCTTAAAATCACAGAACATAATTATGTTAATGGAACAGGCCCGTAAGAACGGGGGGGGGGCTAACCCCCTGAGTGGGCCAAAAGTGCTGAATTTTCCCTTTTCACGGTGAAAATATGGGGAAAAGCCAAATTAGCCCCCCCAACCTATCTTCAGACACTGAGCTTCAGCCCGCCCATATAAAATTGCTTCCTACGGGCCTTTGGAATATGCCATTTTCATCTGAGTTTTCAAAGAGTTTTTGGGCTTATCAGCAACAACTTAAAAGGTCTGATATCATTTAAATTATTTAGAATAATCAATTTTGGCATCAAAATACATGTATATATTAGAAAAAATGAAATAGGATGTCTCTTTAATAAATGTAGGAGATGATGGAGTGTGATTTGGCAAAACCTGCCAATATACGTATCGTCAAGTAACTAGGAACGTTCTGTTGAAAAAAACGTCCATAAATGTAGGTGTGTAAATGAACTTTGTAAGGACGTATGGTGACAGGTCACTCAGATTGGCTCCTATATAACTCTATGTAAAATCCTCCTTACAACACATTTTTACACCTTTTCCAACATTCCAATGAGCAAAGCTGCACGTAAAATGGCATAGATCCATCCTTGCCTTGTTTTTTTTCACAAAATGGACCCACCTCATGTAATTCGTTTTTTCACAATTTTCGTTCAAACATGTGTAAAGTGTATTTTTCCGCGCCAAAATGGACACACCCGAAATGAGGGCCACGTGTCTCCCTGTACCAAAACACACACAATAGTCCTGAAAAGAAGGATGAATTCTGGCTCAAAAATGAGAAAACATGTCATCCAAAAGCATCAATGCAAACCGTAGCTAAAATCATTCACGAAGAGAGCAATGTATCACCAGAAAAGGAGTCAAGAACTATTTTAGCACCCCACAAACCGGAATGACTACTTGATCCAATAAATCATGGAAGGATCTTGATCCAAGGATTTGAATCCCGACTCTATCAATTTCCTTTCGTCATTTTGACTAGAATGATTGTCTCGCCATAGGACGAATCAGCTAGGTATGATGTTTAACTGGTGGTACATAAGGTTTGGGATGTTGCTTTTGTGCTGTTGAGAGAATTGCATGGAACACATGGCTTTGTATAAACCAACGCATAGTTACTGCAGTAGTATTAAACGGGGTGCTAAATCACTTCCAAATACTTCTCTGATTTGTCGCTAATATTTACTACATAAACTCATCTACAGTACATCTACTGCGTCTACGCCTACGTCTGTCGCTTTTACGCGTGTTTGGACAACTGTTTTCTAGCAATTCGTGGTCATATTTGCTGTCGACTTGTTTGAGACCAGATCGTTTTAATGTAATCACATGTAGTTATTTGGAATAAACACGCATTGCAAATGTTCTATCTTTGAATAAAGCAATGAATGGTTGATCAAATGTCATCTCAAAGCTTTTCAAACGAAACTTGATTCCACTTTTTCAATCGATTACAACATATACGGAATGACATAACGGCACTAGGCGTACAGATACATGTTCCTCAAACTGCACTAATGATGCTGTACAGTTTGCACTAGGCGTACAGTCGGAAGAAATACACCAGTCTTATTCAGAAGCCAATATCTTTGTGAAACAATGTGCATACGTGCATACAACCGACGGACACAATAGCAGAGAGGTTTAGCTATTACCAGGTACAAGTTTAAGCGTATATTATTGTGTAGATCACGCGATTGCAGTCAAAATTGCACGAATTAGCACGATGAAAAACAGCACAAACCAGTGATTTGACAGGTAAAATCCAATTTTATAAACAAAATAGACACCGATCGAGAAATCGTCACTGCTGAAATGAAAGTACACTTAGTCTACCACATAACGTTGAAAATCGCATAAAAAAAGATTGTTCCGATTTTTACTTATATACTTTTAAAAAGCCAAATTATCAACTTGTTTATCAGCACTAGTGATATTTTGCGTACAGTTAGATGCAACTTCCGATACACGCGACTGTACGCTTTTACACAGTGAGTTTATATCTAGTAGATAGATATATTTCTAACATCATATACATGTATCTTGTTCTGAGAACATTCTCACCTTTTCAACAAAAACCTCATAACTGCAGCTTAAACAAGCTGCAGTTATGAGGTTGTTATTGAAAAGCGATGATATTTGAAGGGTTTTGTTTGATTTCTGTAGGGACTGCAGATATAATTTATCGTCATTCCAGACGCAGTATTATATATCTCATATGTCAACATGCTCACGTTTCTGGTCTATTGGGACCCAAGATGCACAACGAGGAGTGACGGTTTGATAGGTTATACCTAGTAGATAGATATATTTCATACAGCATATATCTTGTTATGAGAACATTCTCAACTTCACAAAACAACCCTCGTAACTGCAGCTTAAAACAAGCTGCAGTTACGAAGTTTTCGTTGAAAAGCGATGGTATTCGAAGGTAAACGTCTGATTTCTGTTGGGACGGCAGATAGAATTTGCCGTCATTCCAGACGCAGTATTATATACTCAGTTCCAAAAGAAAGTGTGCACTTTTAAATTTTGAATATCTCGAAAAGTATACCGTCTACCGCAAGGAAATTTTGTACGACACATCTCAAGACTATTGACAAAGGATATATTGATGAAGAAATCACATAGCACGCACGAAAATTCGGCTTGAATGCGATGTAGCATTTTAGTGTTTAACGTATGTCTGACGCGCTGGATGAGTTATCGATCAGAAATTACACTCGCTGCACTCCTTTTGGCATATCGTAGCATAAAATCACATGCTCATTACATTTTTACATCGTGCATTAGCGTGAAACGAATTACAATTAACGTTGACGAGCAAGACCGAACCTGGTGAAAACAAAAACCTCCCGAAAATTTTAACTTGTACGGTATTTATGTTCTAATAGCAATTGGTCATTTGTATGGCATGTTAGAGGCAAAAAAAATCGCTTTAGAACGTTATTGCACCGTTCGACGGCAATTCACTAGACTACTGACGTAGTGATTACTAACGTTGACGTACACGTAACGTCTACAATAAAGTTCAAGCTTTAACGTGGAAACGGCTTGGAAGGTCTGCCCAAACCCTACAACGGCATATAAGCTTGTAACTCCATCCACAGGAAAAGCTGTAAAGAGTGCAAATCTCAACACCATCAACACCATAATGATCTGACTTTGTGTACTAGTATGCAATATGAGCAATTCTATCGACATCTGTTTTGACGCCAATTTTCTTAAAGGTCTAATCTGAAGTATGATATTACTTTAACTTCCTAAATTGCCATATACTTTGTGAAAATTAAGGTAAAGGTAAAACGCAAAAGTGCACACTTTCTTTTGGAATGAGTAAATATCTCATACGTTAATGTGTTCACGTTTCTGGACTTTTGGGACTCAAGATGCACAACGAGGAGTGACGGTTTGATAGGTTATACCTAGTAGACAGAGATAATTCATATAGCATATTATGAGCAAAATTGTCATAATTCTTATAGTCCTGGTCTATCGGGACTCATAGTGCACAACGAAATGTGATGGATTGATAGTTTATACTTTACAGACAGATTCATTTCATATATCATAGATCTTGTGATGAGTTCATTTGTCTTAACTCTGATATCTATTTTATCAATCGTTGACTAGTACATAAATAGAAGAGAAAAACATAAGGGATACTGTCGGTAGGTTCTGTATTCTACTAACTATATGCTATTATTGCATTTCAGATCAAACTGGATCCTCATCAGTTTGCGTATACGCAAAGTCTGAACATGATGCATGTTGCTTTCTTACTTCATTTCTATTTATTGAAGCAGAAAATAGAGTTTATCTAAAAATATTTCTTTTAAATTTCGCGGATGAATATTTGGTAATTTATCCTTTAGCTGTCCTGTTTTAATTCATTGTTTCTCTTATTGAGTAGACAGCTAGAAGTATGACCCGAGTGCATGATATATATTTGAAGGTTTAAATCTGATTTCTGTAGGGACGGCAGATATAATTTATCCCGTCAATCCAGACACAGTATTATATATCATTTACGTCGACATCTTCACGTTTTTGGTCTATTGGGACTCTAGATGCACAGCTATGAGCAATGGTTTGATAGTTATTTTCCTAGCCGACAAATTTATTTCATATATCGTTTATCTTGTTTTGATAACATTCACAACTTTTCGACAAAAACGTCATAACTGCAGCTTCGAACAAGCTGCAGTTACGATGTTTTTGTTGAAAAGCGATGATATTTGAAGGTTTTTGTTTGATTTCTGTAGAGACTGCAGATACAATTTACCGCCATTCTAGACTCCGTATTATATATTTCATACGTCAACATTTTCACGTTTCTGGTCTATTGGGACCCAAGATGCACAACGAGGAGTGACGGTTTGATAGGTTATACCTAGTAGATAGATATATTTCATACATCATATATCTTGTTCTGAGAATATTCTCACATTTTCAACAAAAACCTCATAACTGCAGCTTAAACAAGCTGCAGTTATGAGGTTGTTATTGAAAAGCGATGATATTTGAAGGTTTTTGTTTGATTTCTGTAGGGACTGCAGATATAATTTATCGTCATTCCAGACGCAGTATTATATATCTCATATGTCAACATGCTCACGTTTCTGGTCTATTGGGACCCAAGATGCACAACGAGGAGTGACGGTTTGATAGGTTGTACCTAGTAGATAGATATATTTCATACAGCATATATCTTGTTATGAGAACATTCTCAACTTCACAACACAACCCTCGTAACTGCAGCTTAAAACAAGCTGCAGTTACGAAGTTTTCGTTGAAAAGCGATGGTATTCGAAGGTAAACGTCTGATTTCTGTTGGGACGGCAGATAGAATTTGCCGTCATTCCAGACGCAGTATTATATACTCAGTTCCAAAAGAAAGTTTGCACTTTTAAATTTTGAATATCTCGAAAAGTATACCGTCTACCGCAAGGAAATTTTGTACGACACATCTCAAGACTATTGACAAAGGATATATTGATGAAGAAATCACATAGCACGCACGAAAATTCGGCTTGAATGCGATGTAGCATTTTTAGTGTTTTACGTATGTCTGACGCGCTGGATGAGTTATCGATCAGAAATTACACTCGCTGCACTCCTTTTGGCATATCGTAGCATAAAATCACATGCTCATTACATTTTTACATCGTGCATTAGCGTGAAACGAATTACAATTAACGTTGACGAGCAAGACCGAACCTGGTGAAAACAAAAACCTCCCGAAAATTTTAATTTGTACGGTATTTATGTTCTAATAGCAATTGGTCATTTGTATGGCATGTTAGAGGCAAAAAAAATCGCTTTAGAACGTTATTGCACCGTTCGACGGCAATTCACTAGACTACTGACGTAGTGATTACTAACGTTGACGTACACGTAACGTCTACAATAAAGTTCAAGCTTTAACGTGGAAACTGCTTGGAAGGTCTGCCCAAACCCTACAACGGCATATAAGCTTGTAACTCCATCCACAGGAAAAGCTGTAAAGAGTGCAAATCTCAACACCATCAACACCATAATGATCTGACTTTGTGTACTAGTATGCAATATGAGCAATTCTATCGACATCTGTTTTGACGCCAATTTTCTTAAAGGTCTAATCTGAAGTATGATATTACTTTAACTTCCTAAATTGCCATATACTTTGTGAAAATTAAGGTAAAGGTAAAACGCAAAAGTGCACACTTTCTTTTGGAATGAGTAAATATCTCATACGTTAATGTGTTTACGTTTCTGGTCTTTTGGGACTCAAGATGCACAACGAGGAGTGACGGTTTGATAGGTTATACCTAGTAGACAGAGATAATTCATATAGCATATTATGAGCAAAATTGTCATAATTCTTATAGTCCTGGTCTATCGGGACTCATAGTGCACAACGAAATGTGATGGATTGATAGTTTATACTTTACAGACAGATTCATTTCATATATCATAGATCTTGTGATGAGTTCATTTGTCTTAACTCTGATATCTATTTTATCAATCGTTGACTAGTACATAAATAGAAGAGAAAAACATAAGGGATACTGTCGGTAGGTTCTGTTTTCTACTAACTATATGCTATTATTGCATTTCAGATCAAACTGGATCCTCATCAGTTTGCGTATACGCAAAGTCTGAACATGATGCATGTTGCTTTCTTACTTCATTTCTATTTATTGAAGCAGAAAATAGAGTTTATCTAAAAATATTTCTTTTAAATTTCGCGGATGAATATTTGGTAATTTATCCTTTAGCTGTCCTGTTTTAATTCATTGTTTCTCTTATTGAGTAGACAGCTAGAAGTATGACCCGAGTGCATGATATATATTTGAAGGTTTAAATCTGATTTCTGTAGGGACGGCAGATATAATTTATCCCGTCAATCCAGACACAGTATTATATATCATTTACGTCGACATCTTCACGTTTTTGGTCTATTGGGACTCTAGATGCACATCTATGAGCGATGGTTTGATAGTTATTTTTCCTAGCCGACAGATTTATTTCAGATATCGTATATCTTGTGATGAGTACATTTGTCATAAGTCTCATATCTTGAGATTTGAGCTTATTAGTTTATTTGTCTTGTTTTATCGATTGCCATTTTTAGACGGGACCTCACTTATTCGAGACATTTATTGTACACCGATGGTGTATATCAAATGCTACTCAATTTAAGTTTTATCCTTTCTTCTTTGAATGATTCAATCGTGTCTGTTTTTATCTAATCGCTGTTTTTATAGATATAATTTCTCAAGCATTCCTACCTACATTTACATGTAGGGCATAACGATGACGCAAACTCTATTTATATATTGCCTATGTCTACAAGGTGAGACACCTGCAAGATTCGAATTACCACATGCAAAATTACAGTAGTTTGGAGTTCAAAGTTGTGTTGTTTTCTTGAGTAGATTTTGTGCCATAATATCTTGACTGGACTGTAGAACACCTTAAACCTTTGTTGTTTATGAATTCCTCCCCAAATATCGAGAAAAACTTCCTTGTACAGCTGTCAGGTTTCGATTGTAGGCTTAATCATGATCAAGTTAGATCGACAAATCGCATGTTAATACAGATTACCCTCGCTGACTAAAAGCCATTTTAACTATCGGAAAACAGAGGAAATACCAGTGCACAGATTCACATTCTCTGCAACTAGGCCTTTTTGAGCGCTATTATCGCTTACGAATTCTTGTAAATGGGATAAACATACGTGGACAGCAACCGGAAAGAAGAGCAAAATAAATTATGACTTCTTTATGTCAAATTCAAGCCCCATGTTGTCTGTACTCATATGAATCGTCCCACAGTATAGGGTTTGATAAACAATACATGAAAAATTTGCACTTTGCAAAAAAAAAAAAAAAAAAAAAAAAAAAAAAAAAAAAAAAAACGAACAACAAAAACAAAAACCTCTTGAAAAAATGGCACTGCATACGTAGGTCTACATATGCGTCAAAATTACAGAAAGTATCATCACAGCGATTTCAACGTAGTATATCCCAAATGAGATTCGCACGACGTCGGAATTATTCGGGCGACGTCGAAAACATTCGGGGTGGCAATTTCCAACGCCGAATGTTTACGGCCGCGCCCAAATAGGTTCGGATACGTAAGGACGTTGTTTTATGAATTTCAAAATGGCCACATTACGGGTATTCTACCCTAATACGAGTTCATCTACTGATTGCTACATGTACGGGCTTTTCAGAAGTTGACCCTTTCCCAAATAATGAACTCTTAAGATAGTCCTATTTGAAAGCTGCTACAGACGAAATAATTGGTCATTACAATGGAAAGATTAATGTGCTTTAGAGCGCTGAAGATATTAAGTCAAAAGGAAATGCTGATTATCACCATTTTCTCATTCTGTCTTGATGTTTTCCTCGGTCAATTTAAATAGGGACGTCAAAACCAGGTCTTGTTTGGGAGGAGGTTAACCTATTACCACATAGTGACTCTTTTTTACTTTCCATAAGAAAATGGCTTTAAAAAAACAATGTGGAAAATGAAGAAATTGCTTGTGACAAGCAATTTCTTCACTTTCCACAATGTTTTCTATACAAAAAGACCAAAAAGCTAAATTGTCATTCACTTAAAATTGGTGTCTGCAACAATTTTGAATTTGGAAATTTCCCGTTTGGGAGAAGGTTGATATCCGATGATAATTTCAAGGATTGTACAATATTACACAAGCTGCAATAATTATTACATGTTGCTAAGGCAACATAGCAAAACATGAGTTTTAAGGAGAGAGACGCAAAAAATTCTATTTCAATTTTCCTCCTTGGTTTGAAATTTGCATGTGAGAGGCTTCTGAACTGATGATTCTTCTTTTTGCTCAAGGGTCTCTAAGATATCGTCTGTAAGAAGGTCACTTTTACCATATGTAGTACAAAGGACACCATAAATCATGTATCAGACAGACTTCTTGTCAATAAATCTACATAATACCTCATTTACCGCATGTAATTTCAATGGGACAGACAAATTCTGAAACGAGCTTTGTCTGATTCAAAGTGACGTGTTTCAAAAAACATCTTATAGATTCAGCGAATAGTCCTGTATGCCATCAGTTGAAATGTTAAAAAAATCTTTCGTTTTTCTTCACAAACCATAGACAAAGCTACAGTTACCTTTTGTTTTAAGTTGATGCTACGACTTTTTAAAAGCAAAACGCGCTTTTTAAAATTATAGCAAACCTACTGAAAACCCTGCATTGTAGAGAAAGTCGCAGATTATATCGTTGGAAATAAGATCCTGTTCGTTATCAAGTAACACTAACCCATTTCCTATCAATGATAATCAAACTGCTTTATCACAAACTTCGATTTTTGCCAATAGTACTTTTTGTGGCCTGGATTTAGTTAAATTGTACGATCATCTCCACAGACGTTATGATCCGGAAACTGGAAAAGTGGGCCTTATTGTAATATAGGAATCCTTTTTCTTCATTGGCCTTTGCCAATGCTGTCTCATAAGTACCATTCAGCTAACGCATAGTTCCTAGAAGCTAATGAAGAAGCTAGTTGAGAATAATATGCATCCTAGTGACCAGACAGTGCTTATGCATATGATAGTATAACTCTTGGATGACGATTTGGCCACGGACGTTTTGGCCAGGACGTCTTGGGCGTATATCCTGCCACGCCTTCCCTTTAGATGCTATTCTTAAAAAGTAAAAAGACGCCAGAATAGTCAGTTTAGAATTTTAGAATTTGGGGCAACCTGGGTACATACTGGTCTTAACCCTTTCCTAAACAAGAAATCGTTTTGACGTCGGTGTTAAAAAATGCCAGGGAAATCAATGTAGCAAAATAAGGAAATGCTGGTATTCATCATTTTTGCCTTTTGTCTCATTATTTCCGTGCTATATTGTTCACAAATCTTATCTTTACCAACATCCATTTTGTTATCTGAAGCAGCCTTCAAAATGGAGAACCCTGGAATTTTTACGGTAAACGCTATGCCCTTTTTGTCAAGATCCCAGCCCAATTATAAACGACAGACAATTTCAATATAAATCTAGATCAAATCGCATCATTCCCATGTTAATTCAAGATGTGACAGTCAAATCGAAGACATGTCTCGACTTTGATCAAATTGGACGTGACATCTTGAGAAATGCCATAAAAAGAGTATGGAAGTTTTTTTCTTTTACAGAAATTAAAAATCACAAATAATTATCTTGTCATGTAAAATATCTTTTTTAAAGTTTTTTTTCAACCGAATTATTGCTGTGAACTTTTGATCAAAATATAGTTTACGTGTTATAATGGGTAAAATGGTTTACAGACAAAGAAACAATGTCTTGTTTTGAAATGGTTATATCAGACATACCCCTATCTGTATTGTATGGAAAAGGGTAAATCTTGCCTATCAAACTGTATAAATGACACATAATCAGGATATGTGTGCCTTCTGAGTATCATAATTCTTTATTCCCACAAAACACATATTTGATGCATACTTTTATTACCCCATATATCTGCCCATTAGCATTTCCCAAATTGAAAGAGATTTGCAAACACAAATGCAGAAATTTTGTGCTTAGTGTTCGACCTAATTATTGGACCAATGAAATTGCTATATATTTTAAACTTTCGCCGCTATAGTTCGCATAAACGAGGCTGTCGGCTAGTTTATGTGACGTCTATACATAGCCACGCACCCGTCTAACTGCTAGCGAACACAATGAAGTATTATTGTAAATAATACGTTTTATGCTCCTTTTGAAATTATAGTGCAAGTATATTGGGCCAAACCGTAGTAAAACAAAGTGTAAACATTGGGCCAATACCTTTATCTGCACTACCCTGTATAACGCTAATGCTAATGAGGAACAAGCTAATCGGCTTATCAGTGTATAGTATTCTATCACGTGACTCTACTTGTCTTTCTTTGTTTATATGCTGCCAGCACGTTTTTGCAATGGAAGTTTTATTTGTCGAATTAGAATTGGTATTTTGAACCGATAAGGAAATTATTTGAACGACAAATGATACAATATTAAAGTTGAATACTAGCGGAAGAGGAAAAATAGACTAAACTGTGAGCTAAACTTTGTTTCGAAGTGATTACGAAGGAAAACGTTTAACGATTCGGCACTCGTGTACCGAATTTTCGTTGTGTAATGGCAGCCTCCTTCGTAGTTGAGCTAATCGGACATTCGTACATCTGGTATAATTCGTAAACAGTGATGGTTCATTCTACAATCTGAAATTGGATTGCCTTGTGCAGATGGTGTTTAGAGTGACAGTCGACAGGTTTGCGAAAGTCAATTTTAGTAGTGGCCTAGATGTGTGTTTTCATCAAATTGGAAGTAATGCCTTCATGACAAAGAACACAGCGTCAATCGCGAGGGTTATATGACTTTCGCAAACTTTTGATTCTGGGACATGGTATGAAAGAAGTGTTTGTTTGCCAGGCTCTGTGTCGAGATCCGAGGCAGCCCTCAGGTTTTACTGCGGAAGTGATTGAGATAAACAAACAATTAGACAGTTGATTAGTGCTTTCCCAAACATTAGATTTTGGAAAGATCGTGGATTCTGGGGAGATCCACAATACTTGGCCCAAGATGGCGTGCATTTTGTCGGGCGTAGCAGAGGGGGAAGTCCATCCCTGATGTTCAAGTTCATGCGAAGCGGCAAGGTGCCAAACTAACCAAGGACATCTAAACGATTAAGGCCAGTATCTTTTCAAAATGTATTATTTCATTGAGGACGTCTTTGTAGTCTAGAGTACGGAAATTTGAAACAAGGTTTTTGACTTAGATAAGCACATTTTTAAGAAAGGGTCCTTATGGATCAAAACAATAAAGACAATGATAAGTAAATTAAGTAAATAAATGCATGAAAAATAATACTATGAATCTATGAATGCATAGAAATGGCACATCAATAAGTTAAAATGTGCATGAAGCATTTGAGTTAGGGAATTTCAAAGGTAACCAAAGCAGTTACACCTTCAAAGCTTCGGCCATAATTTATATTTTGTGTGTGTGTGTGTGTGTGTGTGTGTGTGTGTGTGTGTGTGTGTGTGTGTGTGTGTGTGTGTGTGTGTGTGTGTGTGTGTGTGTGTGTGTCAAATACTTCCAGCATCGAAGTTCGATGTCACAGGTTGTAATAAGTAATTGAGGTTCACGAGTAAGTTTTGATAACACAGGGTAACGAAGGATTTACACTTATTTGTAGAGAACCCTGTGTATTTATTCTACTTAACGAATGTATGGAAAAACAATCTGTGTAAAAGTCAAGTAAAGATCAAGGATTAAATCGAAGTCAAGGTGGCCTTCAAAGTTTGGGCCATCGAAGTCTTGACATAATAATTAGCATGTATATTAATTACGGTATGTAGGCTACATTTGTGATAGCAGCAAATGGTTGAGTAGGCAATCAATCGAAGTGATTTTGGCATTCAGAGTTTCGGATATAAAAGGTTTTATTTGGCATCAAATACCCCCAGCATCAATATTTGATTTCACAGGTTGTAACAAGTAATTGTGGAACATGGGTAAGTTTTGATATTACTGGGTAACAAAGGCTTTACATTTATCTGTAGAGAACCCGGTGTATTCTACCTTACCGAAAGTCTGTAGAACATAGAAATATAATTTGTATAAAGGTCAAGTAAAGATCAAAGATTCAATCGAAGTGATTTTGGCCTTCAAAGTGTCGGCTATTAACGATTTTATTTGGTGTCAAATACCCCCAGCATCGATATTTGATGTCACAGGTTGTAATAAGTAATTGATGTTCACGAGTAAGTTTTGATGATACTGGGTAACGAAGGCTTTACATTTATCTGTAGAGAACCTGGTGTATTCTACTTTTAGAATGTCTGTAGAACATTGGAATACAACATGTATAAAAGTCAAGTAAAGATCAAGGATTCAATCGAAGTGAATTTGGCCCTCAAAGTTTCGGCCATTGAAGTGAATTTGGCCTTCAAAGTTTCGGCCATCGAAGTGAAATTTGGCCCTCAAAGTTTCGGCCATTGAAGTGAATTTGGTCTTCAACGTTTCGGCCATCGAAGTGAATTTGGCCTTCAAAGTTTCGGCCATTGAAGTGAATTTGGCCTTCAAAGTTTCGGCCATCGAAGTGAAATTTGGCCCTCAAAGTTTCGGCCATTGAAGTGAATTTGGCCTTCAACGTTTCGGCCATCGAAGTGAATTTGGCCTTCAAAGTTTCGGCCATCGAAGTGAATTTGGCATTCAAAGTTTCGGCCATCGAAGTGAATTTGGCCCTCAAAGTTTCGGCCATCGAAGTGAATTTGGCCCTCAAAGTTTCGGCCATCGAAGTGAAATTTGGCCCTCAAAGTTTCGGCCATCGAAGTGAATTTGGCCCTCAAAGTTTCGGCCATCGAAGTGAATTTGGCCTTCAAAGTTTCGGCCATCGAAGTGAATTTGGCCTTCAAAGTTTCGGCCATCGAAGTGAAATTTGGCCCTCAAAGTTTCGGCCATCGAAGTGAATTTGGCCCTCAAAGTTTCGGCCATCGAAGTGAATTTGGCCCTCAAAGTTTCGGCCATCGAAGTGAATTTCGCCTTCAAAGTGATGTTGATTAACATGCATATCAATTATGCAGGTTACATATGTGACATCAACAAATGGTTGAGTTGACAATCAATGTGATTATTTCAGCTTATGGGATAAAGGGTGAAAAAGATATTATTGTTATTTATGGGTTTTCCTTTCAGGAACAACGTCAAATGGAGTGGCTCGGGAGATGCTAATAGGGCGAGGAAGAGCGAAACAATCTCGATATCAAAGGACGAGTCCATAGACAACACAAAACTCACGACGGCCATACTAGAGCAGTTATCGACAATAACGAGCGACCAGACCAGACAATATACACTCGCTGACAGACGAACCACAACGAGGTCCCTCGTCGCTACAGACGGACACAACATTACACTACGAGAAGAACACTGGACCTCTAATATATAGGACTTGATTGCCTAATTCTTTAATTCAGGGGAGCTAGCATCACACACTCCAAAGCCTAAAATGTAACTTAAATATGATATTCCTCTTGGAAAATGCAGACTATCATCATTTTCTCTTTTGCCAAACTACTTTCCCAGCCTTGTCTATAAGAGAGGCAAAACCTGCATTTGGTTGGGAAAGGGTTTAATCCTTTCCCAAACAGAATAGAATTGGACCATTTCAATTTTAAAAGAGTTGTAGAAGTCAAAATCGATAATTATACATTAACTTGTGTACAATATCACACATAAAATATTTAGGAAGCATTTTCTAAAAGAAGCATGTAAAACAGTTTCTTTTAGGCAAGAGTTAAAGCATTTACCTTAATCTGCTCCATTATTTACACAATCCGCCAATTTACTAATTATAGGTTACACTGGTCTAAACGAAATGGGATCGATGATAATCAGTATTTTTATGTATTATTGTCGGGTTGCTTTGCACGTGCGTTTTTTCAAGTGGCATAAAGATCATGAATCAGCGCTGCAAAATAGACAGGTGGTCTAAGATTATATAACATAGGGGATAGCGAAGGGTCGGATCGCAAGCCCCTTTTTCTTCCTCACGTTTTGAAAATTATGTTCCATCTCCTATTGGCTAAATCCCTAAAAGTAATCAAAAGGATTTCCGTGTAATACATTATATTAGTTATCCTAATTAGTCTTCTGTGAACAGCCATATTCACATAGAAATCGCTTGTATCCACTCATTGACACCATAATCTCTACACAGCCAAACAATTTTGTCAAACTGTTTAATGGCAAAGTCCAACATTGAAGATGCATTTTGGCTTATTCCAATCCATTCAAAAGTTTACTTATTACTAGAGTTCCTTTGAATTATGGATTCTACTATGAAAAATGATTAAAGTAATTGGGGCCAGTAGTAGTTTTCAGATTTCTGAAAAAAAATGTACAGCTCTTTGAACGAATTATGAAACACACTTATAGTGCCGTGGGCATGCCACACATCTTGGACATCTTTTTCTTTCCTGGTCACCAAGTTCCCCTAAATGGCGAAAAGACCTAGCTATGTTTTTTATGTTTGTCAAGATATAAAGGTTCAAATCCAGTTGAAGAAAAATGTCGCTACAACAACGTTGCCGACATTCTATGGGATTAAGCTTGACTCTAAGACTATGGAATGTCGTCTACCAGCTAAAAAAGGGTAAGGGCAAACTGCACACATGCTTCGGGAGCAATCGGATTCACGGCGATATATGGGTCAGAGTGGTTTGCAGAAAAATGGTCCACCGTATTAGCTGCATACCAAATTTGCATTAGAGAATCATCCCCAATTGTCCTTGCATTTGAAATTTAGTTACATAAATTAACAAGAATCTTGAATTAACAAAAAAAAATATTTTAATGTCGGATGATCAAGCTGTGGTAGTTATATTAAATAAAAACCAAACAAGGACAGAACCCTCATGAATCGCTTCTAAAGACGCTTGGTCACTGGTCACTATTACTCTGACACATTATAAATTATTATCAACGTCAGATCAAAACATGCAGCGAGAAACAAAACGTCAGTACTGACGACCTGTCTTGTTTTAATTTCCAGGCAGCGTTCACCGCAGCCCCATACCTGCAACCTCATAACTAAGACATTTTTTCCAGTGCATCTGATACACATTTGACGACCAAAGCCACTAAACTTCTACAAGTTTCATTTAGCCATTGATCTAACCATTGGTGTTGAAATTTCAATACAACCACACGTTAAATAAGAACGAATCCGTGCACACGCTCGTTAAAGGGACATAACATTCCGATTTCCCCTTTAATATGTCTTGGTGCAAAGATTGGTTATTCTAATGCGTAGAAGTGCTATCATTTTTTGAAATTGTTATTTATAAGCGAAAAATATACCTTTAAATTTGAGACAGAAATGAAAATTCCATATAAATCTGAACTGTTGTCCACCACTATTTATTATATTTTAGCACAAAAATATATTTTTCTCAGAAACGGTTCAATATTTTGGCTTGAAATTTTAAGAATTTTCATAAGAAAATATGCTCTTTCAGACGAAAACAAAAGTAAAATTTATGAAAAATAGTGTGAAATGTCACTTTAAGAAGAAAGACAACGTCCGCTTCCAAAGTTTAAAAAAAAGAAGGGTCCGACTTTGACAAACGTGCAAATTCCAAAATAACTTTGTAGACTAGTAGGCCAGATTATGTCTGCTACTGGTTTTCTGCGGCTCTGTAAATAAAATTATATAACGAAGTTTTATCAATTAAATGTTAGATTAAGTCTGAGATGTACAATTGATGTACATAAAGAGTGATGCTGGCTTTCCATTTATTTCAGTAAGTTACCATAGTTTACAATTGATATTTACTGTTCAAAAGATATTGCTCTGTTTATTATTTTACTGTTGAGGTGTCGAAAAGAACTACATGTTGGGAGTTAACATGACAGAAGCAGTGTTTGCCATATTATCCGTGTGTTAGCTCCACAAATGCAAACAACGAACAGTAGCAAAGGGTCCCAGGGAGGTCAGATTATGTCCTAGGAATCCCCCCATTGTCTAATACCTGCTGAAACGTTCTGATGTTATACTTCATGTATTTAGATGGTGATTTGTTTTTTTTTGTTGTTGTTGTGGTAACAACGACAAAAAGCCTCCAATCCAGCCGATCCTTGGGTGGCCGGATCATCAAGGTCGCTTGTGCAACCTTGATAATCTGTGGCATGTTTTTGTGTCCACCTTATTTTTCTAGTCTAAAATTCTTCTCTTGTCATTCTTAGCAAAGCTTTAGTATTAGGGGGATGTGGACAATGAGTTAATATGTATTTGTTTAAGTATACACATCCCCCATTTTATGTAATGGATTACGTTAGATGTTTAGTCATTAATAAATGACAATTTTCACCATAATTGGTATTTTGTTATTATTATAAAGAAAAATAACAAGCAACGGATAGGCTGGATCTGCATTGGAAATAAATAATACTGTGCATTATATGGTACTGTATGATTGCATGAAAAATAGAATGATGTTTGTTGATTTATGCTCATCAGTTGCCAATAGGCACATAGGTAGTGAGTCTATTTCAAATGGAGAGCATAAATTCAGATAGTCTTTTTAGTTGATTCTACGAGATATAAACATTCAATGCGCTGCGCGTATTTGAAGGTTTATTTCGCATAGAATCTACAATAAAACCTTTTTCCTAAAACTTGAATTCATAAGCTTTATGTTAAATTTGAGACAATGCTGGTTATCACGATATTCGTTTCGCTAATGGTTAATATGCTCAACAAATGCAAGGTACTGTGAAACGTATAAAAGTTAACATTGCACTAATTTTGATAATTTAATATAATTAACATGCACTGACAAACAATGTCGACAAAGATTCCAACATTTGTTTCTCAGGCTATTTGGCCAGACTGATGCCGTGTTGCCACACTGAATCCTTTCCAAACAAGATCTAGTTTTGACATCCCTAAAAGAGAATAATTTTGTGAAAAATCTCAAGCAAAAGAAGGTAACGCTGACGAAAATGTCTTTCGAAATTTATACTGATTGTATGTGTTATTGGTAATAAGTACAATCAATAAGCTAAATTACCTTGTCAATTAGTTATTGCATAAAACGTTCAGTTTGTCAACACATATAATATTGTCTACAGAGGCATTCAAACTAGCACACCTTAAACTTTTTGTTGTTTAGAAAATCCTCTGCAACATATCGAGGAATACTTCCTTGTACAGCTGTCAAGTCTCGATTCCAGGCTTAATCATGATCAAGTTAGATCGACAAATCGCATGTTAATACAGATTCCCTTGCTTACTAAAAGCCATTTTAACTATCGGAAAACAGGAAAAATACCAATGCGCAGATTGACATTCTCTGCAACTATTTGAGCGCTATCATCGCTTATTAGTTCTTTCAAATGGAAAAACCTGCAGTTTATACCAAAATAACACATAAGCGCAGAGCAACAGGTAAGAAGAGCAAAATACATTATTACTTTTTATTTGAAATCCAAGCCCCCATTTTGTATGTACTCATTTGAATCGTCCCACAGTATAGTGTTTGATAAACAATACATGAAAACGTGCACTTTAAAAAAACACAAGAAAACAAAACAAACAAAACTCTTTTTTTTTTGCTTTGCGTACGAACATGTGCGTCTACATTACAGAAAACATCATCACAACGATTTCCATACGAGTTCATTCATTGATTGCTACATGTACGACGTTGTCATGAATTTACCCTTTCCCGAATAATGAACCTATAGGATGGTCCTATTTGAAAACTGCTCTAGACGACGATAAAATTGGTCATTACAATGAAGAGATTTATGCAAAACCGTGAAAATATGACAAAATTAAGGCAAAAAAGGAAATGTTGATCATCGTCATTTTCTTCTTCTGTCTTGATGTTTTCCTTAGTCAATTTAAATAGGGTCATTAAAAATCAGGTCTTGTTTGGGTGAAGGTTAACCAATTACCACACAGCGACGCTTTTTTACTCCCCATAAGAAAATGGCATTGAAAAACAATGTGGAAAATGAAGAAATTGCTTGTAAGAAGCAATTTGTTCGTTTCCCACAACCTTTTCTATACACGAAAACCAAAAATGCCAATCACTTGAAATTGACGTCTGCAACAATTTTGAATTTGGAACTTTCTAAAATTTCCGGTTTGGGAGAAGGTTAATATCCGATGATAATTTCCAGGATGGTATAATATTACACAAGCTGTAATAAATATTACATGTTGCTAAGGCAACGTGGCAAAACATGAAATTTAATGAGAAAGAAAGTGAGGTTTGTTCTTCCCTTTCTTCTCTTTATATTGTAATTACTGTTTTAAGGAGTACAACTTATCACTAAATACAAAACACGCCCTGTATTTTAGGGCGTCTTTTCTGACAATGGAACTTGACGATGGACTACCTCGTCATTTTCCGTTGCTATAGAGGATATCCGAAGATGGATGAAGTGTTTTGTAATTAATGGTGGGCTGTGCTTGTCAAAATCAGCTTGCGGTATATTATCACTAGCAAAACTATAGTTTTTTTACGATGACGTAGGAAATTTCTATTTCAATTTTTCCTGTTTGGTTTGAATTTTGCATGTGAGAGACTTTTGAACTGATGATTCTTCTTTTTCTTAAGGGTTTCTAAAGTATCGTCTGTAAGAAGGTTACTTTTACCATATGTAGTACAAAGGACACCATAAATCATGTATCAGACAGACTTCTTGTCAATAAATCTACATAATACCTCATTTACCGCATTCAATTTCAATGGGACAGACAAATTCTGAAACGAGCTTCGTCTGATTTCAAAGAAACACCTTATAGACTCTGCGATTAATCCTTTATCTCATCAGTTGAAATTGGAGGAAAATATTTCGTTTTTCCTCAAAATATCGTAGACCTAGCAACAGTTATTCTGTTACCTTTTGTCTCAATATTTCCATGCTAAATTTTTGACAAATCTTATATTTACCAATATCCATTTTGTCATCTGAAACAGCCATCAAAATGGAAAACCCTTGAATTTTAACATTGTACGCTATGCCTTTTTTGTCCAGGTCCCAGCCCAAATGGAACAGACAGAAAATCTCAATATAAATCTAGATCAAATCCTATCCTTCCCATGTAAATTCAAGATGTGACAGTCAAGTCTAAGACATGTCTCGACTTTGATCAAATTGGATGTGGCATATTCAGAATTTCCCTGAATAGGGCATGGTTTAATGCTTAATTCTAGATATAGGCATACGCATGACAAGTGAATTACCTTGCGAATCTTTCATGTGATTTTAACTGAAGTATCGATGTGATATTTGATAAAATATGGTATAGTAATGGACAAAATGATAAACAGGAAAACAATGTCCTGTTTTGGAAAGGTTTAGATTAGAAACGTCCTAATATGGCCATTATTGATATGTGGTAAAGGGTAAATCTTGCCTTTCAGACTGTATAAATGAGGTATAATCAGGATATGTCTGCCCTCTGTCTTTTTCTTTATTCCCCAAAAAAACACATTTTAAGCATAGGTCTATTACCCCATATTATGTGTTTTTCTATCTCTAAATGAGGATTTCCCGAACTGCAAAATATAATAATGGTTCAAAGTCCAAAGTTTTCATACCAAAATGCAGTTATTGTGGGCTTAAAAATGGAGACCATGTTGGTTTTGACAATATTCTTATTTTCGCTTTCCCAAAGCTTTCTTTTCTACGATTTTACAATCTGTTAGAGGACTAATCTTGGCTATCAGACTTAATAAATGACACTTAATTAAATGTCTGCCAATCATGTTCTTTATTGCACTGATCTTTTCCCTTGGAAATATCACTTGCACTGAAAATTGAATTGATTTGTTATTTAGCTGCATGAACTATTTTTGACAAAGATGTGTATTCAAAAAAATCGCCGCTATATTTCACATAAACGAGACTGCCGGCTAGTTTATGTGACGTCTATACATAGACACGCCTCCGTCTCCAATGAACCGTTAGCGAACATAGTAAATGTCTGCCCTTCGTTTATCATTTCCGTGGTTGGTTACATAGTAGAAACAGAACGTTACAAAAAGTTATTACAATATCTGTCTTCATTTTACTGTATTTTAATCGATTCCCCAAGCAATATTTTTATTAAACATGCATGTTTATGAGAATGGCGTGTGTGCAATGTCTTCTGATACAAAAATGTTCACCTTTATGCGTTTTACATTGATTATTTAGAAAAAGAAATAAAAGAAAATTTTGAATACCATCAATTTCGCATTTTGCGTGAAGATGGCTAGTGAAAAAATGTTAATATAATTGTGTCACCATTATTAACATCATTTTGATGTCAACATAAATTGGAACAGTTCAATATAATTGTCATTTTGGAAAAAGATTAGCCATTTTAACATTACCAGATAAGAGTACCTATATGAGAAAAGTAAATTGAAATAGCAATGCTTCCTGGTTTCTGAATACTGTTTTGTCTTGTTTGATGATGGTATAATTTCAATTCGATTTCAAAGGGTAAACCCAGCCTGTCAGACTAAATCAAAGACATATAATTAAATGTCTGCTCTGTTTATATAACAGAGCCACAAATCGATGCTTTTCAACCAACATCTCGTAACTGCAGCTTGTTTTAAGCTGCAGTTACGATTGTTTGGTTTAAAAGCGACGATATGAGAGGGGGTAATGACTTTTCAAATGGCAATATCGCATTCATTGCTCACCAAACCCTATGTGGTGGGCGCTCATTAGAATGGTCTCTTTGGGACCATTCCAAAGAGTAGGGTTTAGATTTTAAATGAAAAGAATAGAAAGTCAACCTACTTATTGTTTCTCTGATATCACACCCCTTATTTCTTCCCAAGTATATATTTGGAGCCAGTGTTTATTACCCTCTGTGCCTTTTTGCACTTTTGTATTTTGCTTTGTTTTAATACGTTTATCTTGTTTAAAAAAAATATCTAATTTACATTCAATTTGTTTTTGTGTTAAGTAAGGCAGAAAAAATCAAAACAATGACTCGCCATTTCTTGTGAACCCTTTCGCAAGCGACCAAGTTCTAGGATGGTCAAATTTGAAAGGTGTACTACAATACGACAAAAAGAGAGTTACTTATTTTAAGGTAGATGTTGTGAACTATGTAGCATGAAAAATATTGATGTAAACGGAGAAAATGCTGATCATCAGCATTTTCTTCTTTTGCCCCGATGTTTTTTCCAAGCCTAGTTTCTTAACTTCTTTAGTGACGTCAAAACGAGGTCTTGTATTGGAAATTAACGTTAAAGGGTTAAAAAAAGGTTGCGGCTTTCCAATCAGTAGGGTCTGCCTACGCATACTAGTTTCATAACATAAAGTTCTACCTACGCATAGAATTCCACGAACTTAAAATGACATTTCTGCATTTTATCACAACAGGGATGTATTGATAAAAGTTATTTTTATTGATGGTATTAAAGTGACATTTCAGAATTTTGTGTCATAAATTTTACATTTATTTTTATCTGAAAGAGCACATTTCCTTTTGAAAATTCTGAAAATTTCAAGCCAAAATATTGCACCGTTTACGAGAAATTGATCTTTTTGTGTTAAAATTGAACAAATTGATGTGGACAACAGTTCGGATTTCTATGCAATTTATCGATTATGTCTCAACTTTAAATGTGTGTTTCTCGCTTATTGGCAACAACTTAAAAAAGCTGATAGTATTTGTACTCATTAGAATAACCAATCTTGGCATGAAGACATACTTTAAAAAATTGAAATCGGAATGAAATGTCCCTTTAACTTGAAAGTATTCAGGGTTGTTGTTATTTATATAATGGCTTTTCTTCGGAACTACAAATTGCTAATTCGCTGCAAATGTCGCTGGCGATCCCATAGGAAACTGCCAATAACGCCGATCGGCGACTTTCAAACATAAGCTTAATGAGTTTCATTCAGGGTCAAAGTTAAGGTCATATTATCAAACTGCCTGATAAAAAGTATGCTACTAGGCACAACAGTTTATGTGCAAAAGTTCCGGACAGTTTCAGCTTAAAATGGTCAAAATATGATTTTATACTATTCTATAATCTCATAAGCCCCGTTATATATAGTTTTAAAAAATTGGCACTGAAATTAGGACAATTTCAGAAAATTTGGCAGCGAAAGAGTTTTAACTTAAACCGTTGACCTGTCTTGGCGTCACGTACAGAGAATGCTTTCAGTCAAAAGATGAAAATGCTGATGATCAGCAATTTCTCCTGTTTTCCCAATATTTTTTACCCTATATTTTTTTCACCGGTCATCTTTCTATATAAACATCAATGTTGTCATATATGGCAGAATTGAAACAGTCCAAATATTGCCGTCTTTGGAATGGTTAAAAGCTGAAATTATTAAACGATTGAAGAAATTTGGATATATAATAATTCTTTTCTTTTCTTTTTTTATTTCAGGTAAGTTTTCAAAGTAACAGTGCCTCGCATGTGTGAGTATGAAAATGAGCCACGATCTGGAAAAAAATATGTTCATAATGTAGCATTTGAGACAATCGTGATTCGAGATTAGCATGTGTCTATATAATTGGGATTCGTGCTGCTCTCTTGCAGATTCTATAAATCATTTAACACTATTGAGAACAACATGGTGCCTGATCAGACTGCGTGTATACGCAGGCTGATCTGGAACCATGTTGAGATGAAACAAATCTTGGATAATCTTTTTCCAGATCTCGACTCAAATGTGTTATACAACTTAAGCTCGATATTGCGAACACTAAGAACGTAGATTTATCGAAAACATTGATGTATTACCACAAAGTTTAACATAGGTAACAAAGGATTACATTTATCAAAACGGCTAAACTCTAAACTGGTCCAAATTCAAAGATTTTGCAGACGACAATTTCAAGTGAGTAAATTTATATTTCATGCCATTTGTGATGACAAACAATATGGAAATTGAGAAATTTGTTTGTTTCAAGCATTTTCTTCATTTATCACAATGTTTTCCAAAACCTTTAGATTTTTTGGTGAGTCAAAAAGAGTCAATTTGTTATAATGGGTTTAATGAATTTGCTCTCAACGGAAATTCTTGGAAGTATGAAAAGTGTCTACCCTTGTTAGACCACACAGATTGCACAGCCTGACAAGGTCATAACAACGATGCAGAATTTCTATTTTGATTTAAGGGGGAATTACCAGTTTTTCGGAACACTCTGTCATTACTGTAGTAAATTAAATGTTTCGTACTAATATGTTTCGCTACCATAATTTCAATTACATAACACATCATTACAATTTACCATTTTCGACGGTAAAAGTGTATTTATTATGCGAAACTGATTTCCTCAAGATGGAAATCGATTATTTAGTGCAAGACAGTCGTAAGTGTGTATGTAATTACCACTGTTTTGCGTCATTTTATTCATGTGTAGCTGATAAAGATTGCTGTAATTCACTAATACGTGCGCTGACATATACATTTTCTTTATGAATTATTACCAGGACATGTTGCTCAATACAATGGAGTTTTTATCACATTCTATTATGCAGAACTTGAAATATTTCCAAAGATATACAAATTTTGACATAAAACACTCCAGCTTCGTCGATCAAACCGAACACGTGAGTATGCTGTTTTATACATTTACGCGTTTATAATATCACATATTTTGGGTTTTCTGTTCTTATTAAATGTAAGACGTTACTTTAATTCCGTTTTCGGGACTAAACGATGAATATAAAGCATTTTATTAGCATTTTAGTGACCTTTGACGGGTGCAAGTAATTGTGCATTTTTTCGACGTAGAGGTATGTGATACGAATGCCTATAAAATTCAAACAAGGTCGCTGACCCTCTATTTTTATTTTATTTTCCAATTGGTACATGTAATTTCAACATACAAAATATGAATAAATTCTATTTTTGGAGAAAAATAGGAAACTTGAGCATTCCCCCTTATGGTACTTAAGTGTTCATTTTTTAAATGCAATATTTTGTTGATCTCTGATGCATTCAACTTGTTTTATTAGACTGTTTGGTTTAGGGACTTTACTTATTTTTTTTCGCCTTGCGTGGCATACTATTTTTCTAAAATCGTTAAGTCGTAATAGCTATCTGCATTATTGCGTCGTTTTTCAACAAAAACATCGTAACTGTAGCTTGCTTCAAGTTGCAGTTACGTGGATTTCATTGAAAAGCAACGATTTTTTTCCTTGCAGATTATTTACTTTGACGTTATATAACATACAAATATGACAGTTTAAGATGCAACAATTTCGACGCATCAAATTTAATGCACCATTTATGGTGATTATTTCTACATATTTCCATGGTAACACATTTCAGATAATTCTTAATGACAGTAATCAGAGCGTCTTTATTACAAAACAGAGTTACAGCTAAAAATGAGAGATAACCTTTTTGACAAGCAATATTTCTTAAAGTGTTCGTCAAACCCTATGCTGTGGATACTCATTGGAATCGTCTCATTGAGACGATTCAAATGAGTACCATGACATATGGTTTAGATTAAAAGTAACATATTTAGAATAAATTCAACCCCTCTTTTCTGTTGCTCTAACACGTTGTTATGTTTATCGTTGTATTTTGAATGTCATGTCAGCTGAGAAAATGGAACAAGTCGTAGAAAAATTCAGAACGTTGCAACTTTTTATCCAGAACATCGTAACTAATACTTTGTAAAAGCTGTAGTTACGAGGTTTCTTGTGTAATTCGACGGTATTCAAATTACAGAATAAATAGAAGGCTTGATATAACGACTATATCCTTTCCAAAATTACGAAATTTCAAACTGCTCCAATATGAAAATCGCTGCTTACAACAAATGTTGTGATTGTAAAGATAATGCTTCATTTAATAATATGTACTATGTAGCATAGAAAAGATATTAGTTAGGCAAGTAAAGAGGGAAAAAATTATTTACCAGCATGTTCTTGTCTTGCCTGTATGTTTTTAGCATTAATATTTTCTATTTGTTATGACTAAATTCGGTATTATTTTTGCAAAGGTGAAGTCGAAAACACGCATTTATGCTTAGAAAACATAAATTTACTTCAGACATTACTATGCCTTCGGACTATTTTCACATTCAATTGAATGATTTAAGTATATCGTTTGAAACGACAAACGCATTTAATTTTGGTAATCACCCTCTCCATGTTTCTGTTATTAAAACCAATATCCATATGGCAATCTAATCGTTCGTTCACCCAATTGTTTCCAAGTGGAGTACTCCAAATATTTTCTTTTGGGAATGGGTTAGTAGGTTCATGACAACACATGGTAATTTGTAACATGAACACATTGCCCAGCCAGAAACAGAAACGCACTAGCTGTTCTTACTAAATAACAAAAATCTTTGCAGAATAATTTGCTGCTAGAGATCAGAGATACTCGGTGCAATTCTGACCTAAAGTTGGCAGATGGCGCCAAATAATGATTTATGCCACAGACACGTTGCCTAGCAACAAATCTAAAGGAGACAATTTCCTTATAAAAGACAAAGCCTGTGAGATTATCGCGGATATCCGATCCTTGTCATTCACTGACAGACCAATCAATGTCATGCATATTCGTGATAGGATTTTTATAAACCTGTTCCTAAGCAAGACCTAATTTTGACGACCATGATAATGTGGAAACAGCTTTTGAAAATATTGAAATAAAAGAAGAAAATGCTGATATCCAGAATTTTCTCCTTTTGTTCCAATATTTCATACGCTATAATTAACTAAAATCTTTTTTCCATACGTTTTAACCTTGGCATTATTTAGTTTTCGAATTAGATTACCCTACAAAGTTCTAATGGAAAAGGTAGAAGTCTATATATTTTATCATTAAGCAGATAAAAAGGGAAGTATCGTTCGTGAGCACTTTTAATTTTTCTTGTTAGGTTGACAACACTTTTGGAAATATACTGAGAGGCAAAAATAAGTATACACCCTAGTTCTTCCATGTTTTGTGAGAAAACGATGTTTAGATTATTACGATATTTAAACGCCACCGAATGCAGTCGTTTGGTTGATGTTTACGTCTTCGCCTAAGTACCTATCTGTCTTTCCTTCCGTTGCGAAGATCTTATCGTGACATACAGCGGCATCGAAAAGGGGGGTTTAATATTAAATCAATGCAAGAATTCACGTTAACACAATCCCTACATTAATGAACACATTTGGATAAAATTTACACAGAAAATGCCTTGTCAGCTAGAACCAAACGTACGTTATTAGTCTTTTTTCCCTATTACGATGCCTCATGGCAAAAGTGGGCTTGATGCAAAAAAAAATGTATTACATAACCCTTTTTAAATTAATGGACGGATTTTGATAAAATTTGCGTAGAATGTTTATATGCCATATGACTTAGTGTATATAGTGTCGTGTTTCTTTTGTGTTATGCTACGTCATAGAAAAATGGGCCTTAATAGCAAAAAGGACATATTGATCGATTTCTACCAGCCACCGAGAATTGTGTTATAACGTTAGACAAAATTTAATGTTGTGATTTGTTGTGATAAACAATGAAGAAATTAAATACGGATTAATAGCAACATTCGATGCTCAACTAAGTCGCACGTGCAAAATTTGCAAAATCGGCGTGTAGCACGAGTATGGGTAGTCAAGCAATTTCAAGCAAAATTTATCAACACTGTATTATTGGTCTATGGGTAGAAATAAAAAGTACAAAATTTTGAGTTGATATGATGAAAATTAAGAGAGATATCGAAAAACAAAAAGTGTATACTTTCTTTTGCCTCTCAGTATATATAGAATTTTAAAGTTTACTTCGTTTTCAAACCATCTGAATTTGGACGTTTCTGCAGCTCCAGAAATGATTAACGATTCCATTGACCTATTTTAGATATATCCAATATAGAAACATATCGTGGTTTTTCTTCAAAAGGGGTCGTAACTGAAGTTTAGAACAAACGACGGTTAGGGATTTTTCAAAACCAGAGACGATACACATATACAGTCGACACTCGATATCTCGACATCGGATAAATCGAAATCCCGCCTAAGTCGAAGTTAAAGTCATGTCCCATCCTCAACGTAATGATATCAAAATGAATTCCGAAACAAATACAGCAATTGAAATTTAGTAGTAAAAGGATAGAAATTGCTCGTTTCGAGCAATTCCTATCCTTTTCCTACTATATTTCAATCATGGACACATTCAATATCGTTTTCGTCGAAAAAAATCTAAATCGGATTAGTCGAACTCCGGATATGTCGAGGTATTTTGACGGCCCTCTGACTTCGACACAACGAGTGTCTACTGTACATGCGATCGAATTGCTAAGAACTGTTTAAACACGTAAAACTGTATGGAACAGCCAAAAAACTGGAATTTAACTGTTTCCTTTCTTATATGGTTAACATCCTTGATTATTTGTTCTCATCGGGTTCTTTAAAATGGCTTTTTTGATTTGTATTAATTAGTATTTCAAACTTCATTTGAATTCTATTAGTGCACAAGAATCACTTTATATTAAATGAAAATTGACAAGTGAAAAGCGTTTGAGACAAGAATGACTGTTTGTCGACATTATAGGGCTTCATCATTTCAATATAATGTGTTTTGTTGTCATTTTAGAGACTGTTGAACGGCCAATCACCGTTGAGCTTCTTCCGATATGGAGTGTTTTTGTCTGCGATTGCACGGCGGCGAAGCACGTGATAGAACAACTGCAATATTTCACTGGTTTTTTTTATGTTGAAAAGCGGCGATATGCAGAAGATCTTCAATATATGTGACCTGTCACGCTAAAAGGGACCTTATCGGGTGTCAAAAATCATTTTTTTTTACAAATTTGTCAGACTCATCGCTGGTCAACCAGATCCCGTATGCAAAAATGGACATATAGTATGAAAAAACATTCCGGATTTAGAAAATTACATAAAAGTGAAAAGTGTCGGCCCTAGTCTGGCTGCGCAGACTGCTCAGACTGACTAGGGTCGATATTTTTCACACATCCGATAAGGTCCCTTTTAGCACGACGGGTCACATATTTTACACCGATTTGAAAGTTGTTAAAACTAAGAACACGAAATTCACTGGGCATACTCAGGATCTGGATTATTTTTAAAAGGCACAAAATTTTATTTGGTCAATTTTTTTGTTGGATGTTGTATTAAAGAAACACCACACCCTTTAAATCCTTAATATCTTCGCCATTTCCGGCTGAAAACAACCTTTTAAACCGGCGACAAATTCTAAAACAAAGTAATTCTGTATTTCGTCGTTGTAAATGCAAAACCTCGTATCTCGTTTTTGGAAAATTTTAAAGGGGTGGGAACCGGCGAATATAATTATGTTGCAAAAGGCCAATGCTAAAATCACATTAGACCACTTGTTAACGACAGTTTAACTTTGGCGGTTATTCAGACGTGAAAACTGACTTTTTTTCCAAATTACATGTCTCTTAAATTTCACTAGCCTGGCTCCTAGGCCGTGAGAATATACAGGCCGATATATTTACAAAGGTACTTCACTCCTGTTGGAAAAAAATATTTACTCAAATTACTGCCCTTCTCATTATAATCTGTCTGATCCACATTTACAGAGAGTATGGCAGTGTGGTGAATTATAATTTATGTACATTACTTACAAATATTTTATTAAAAATCAGATCAGTCAGACTGGAGCCAGTCTAAAATTTCACCTGCAGACCGTCTCTACGCTATTTCCAAACATGTATCGGGCGAAAGAAAGAAATTGTTTATAACTTGCAATTCCTTAATATCTTTTAATGCATTTTGATAAAGTTTCTGTTACAAAACATGCCAAACTCTAGAATAGCAATGAATTTTGTGCTAATAATAGGCTAGGTTGTCCATTGTGTTTTCATAAAGCGTCAGAGATGTTATAGAATCTCGTAACTACCACTTGAATCAAGCCGTAGTTAACAGATTTTATAACAGCACCTTCGGAAATTACCTCACATTCCACTTGAAAAAAATCGAGCCCTATTGTTCAAGAAATAACAAATAGACAAGGGAGAACACTCGTACAATGAAAACAAATTGTCAAGAAGGAGTAGTTTCCCTTTGACTATAAAAGATTTCCGCTCTGATGAGACAATGCTTGTTTGTACAGTAATTAAATTTTACAGTGTGGATGTCGATGCTTTCAACGAAAATCTCGTATCTGCAGCTTCAAGAAAGCTGTAGTTACGTGGTTTTCGTTGAAAACCGACGATATAAACAGATATAAATGAGTGTCCGTTGCAACTTCGTGGTGCTTTTATCAAGCATTTTGTATGTATGAATTTATTAACCCTTTCCAAAACTACGCCCGGTTTTGTTGTTATTTTGTCCTCTGTTACTATCTCTAATTCTGACCTATGTAGAATTATAAGATAGACCTAGTGCATAAAAGTTTTGCATCAGAGAAAATATATTCCTTATAAAAAATATACATGGACATATGACTCTCCTTCCCCATTTATAAAACATTTTGAAAATTATTTGAACTGTTTATGGCATGCTGTTCTTTTTTTTCACTATTATTTTTGTAATTCTGTTTTACGGTGATCGATTGCTACGTCCAAACCTTATCAAACTCTTTTCTAACCAGAATCTTTTTTGACTAACCAATCATGTAAAAGCTGTTGCGGATCACGAAAAAAGATAAACTTGTGCAGTATTTTACAAATTATATATTGAAGCAAAAGGAGAAAATGCTGACAATCAATAACCAAAAATGAAACCCATCAATGGTTTGATATCATGAACCCATGTGGGCGGGTAGCTAGAGGCTCGGTTAGGGTGTTGTGGTAGTACCGGTATGAGAAACGACAGGAATTCTTGTTTAGATGCTCCAGTCGCCGCGATATGACCATAGCAGTTGAAAACGGCGTAAAACCCCAATTAGCCAAACCTTTCTTATTGGGGACGTTTGAATTAAGTCTTGTTTGGAAATTGGTTAATATATACTCTTGTTCTATGTAATATTGGAATTGGCAAGCTGTTTGATTGATGGCTGGCACGTGTCACTTGTGGCTTTTCCAATTAATGTTAAAATTTCAATTAAAGAAAAAGTTTGAGCCATTCGATGAACAATCTTTCTTTCTAAATGTAGGAAAATTCCTAATGATTCTCTGGAATAGCTATCAACATTTTCATAAGTGACAATACCCCTATCTGTGATGAATACAGTTTTCATTTTGCTTATATTATTTTCTATTGTCTATATATACTAAGCAAAACAATTGAAGGATATTCAAATTGCATCATTTGTAAAAATTAACAAAGGCAGGTATTTGAACAAAAATCTTCAAATAACTTCATATCAATTTGTAATCTTGAGTATCAAAAACATAAAGCAGAGCAAACGTTTCCGGTTTCCCTACGATATCCCGTTATACGCTGATACCATACAACCGAAAATTCACACGTCATGAAAAACGGATATTTCACCCCGGAAGTCAACTCAAACCTTTCGAGTACCTTGCAAATTCATCGCAGATTGAATTATCACATGTTTTGGTACAGTATTCCATTCACGAATAAATGCATGTTGGGATATGCCGGGTTGGTCGGTTGTTGTTGTCGGTCAAGTAGACGTCTACCCAACGTGTTTCAATCATGCTCGATTGGACAAAGATTCTGTGAATGGGATGGCAAGTCCGTAAATTGAAACCAAATCTGTTTAAGATGGTGTTTTACAATAACGACGCCGATAACTTTTACGTTGGCGTCAATGAACGTGCGTTCATCTCTAATTTCCTGTTTAAACGTTGGAGGATGTGAGTCAATCACGCGGCCAATGTAACGTTGGTCAGTAAGTGTCATTTAGCACGAAAAGTTTTCTCTCTAGATTACGTAAGATTCCCGTCAACTCCATAACGCTCCCGTCACCATATGCGTCACATGTGGGGACATTGCACTCGTGTTATCTCTCATTCTTATATCGAGAAAAACACGAATTCTGCAGTCAACATACGAAGCCGAAACCAACTTTGGTTGGCGATGAGTACTGCACCCCATTGCTACTGGTTCCATCTCATATTGGTTCTAGTCCATGCGTCAGTGTCGTCGTGTTATAGCGTTAGCTGTCAACGGCCTACTGGCATTAAGGCCCATGATTATTTAATCCGTTTATCACAGTCTGAATTCTTAGGCTTACCCCTCGCACATCTGTTAGACTCTGGAGTAATTTAAAAAGAATGTAGCTGTCATCAGCCAATGACGTCGCTTACTTACGTCCCCTGTCATGCAGTTTCATAATTTCGACTACCAATTGATATCGTTGATGTAATCGACTGAATACACAATGCAAAATGCAAAATCTTACAGCGACGTCAATCTGACGTTCCCTTACGTTTAATTGACAAACGGCCTGCCAGCACAGAAGATCAGTCAGCCATTAACGTTCAATCCTTTTTAATGAATTAATTATAGGCAAGTACGTTTTAGTTTACTCAATGATGCAACGAAAAATATGCCTTTATGTGAAAAACAGCACCTAAAGAACATGGTATGTTTCGTAGTTGACCCCTGTGTTGTAAATTGTCCTATTTTGGCATGACCAGTGAAGCATAATTCAATATGGTAGCATAAAAATGAGAACGAACGTATGTAATAGTAAAAAAACATTATGGTTTATATAATATTTTATCGAAGTTTCTAAAAATAGCTGTAGTATATATTGCTTAGTATATTTTATCTATACATGCACATTTGAACCATGATCTGGAAAAATGGTTCTTCGTAGATTGCGCCAAGCCCCGATAGCTCGGTAACGGTACCGTCGGAGTCTCAATCTAGGGGTTGCGAGCTGGAACCCCAGCTCGGCCAGAATCCATCATGACATATGACAAAAGTATTTTTTTCTCTCTCCAATGGGTGTAAATTGTCTATGTGAGAGAGCAGCTGGAGGTTCGGTTAGGGTGTTGTGGTAGTACTGGTATGCGAAACAACAGAAATCCAAGGTTAGAAGCTCCAGCCCCTGCGATATGACCATAATAGCGGTTAAAAACGGCGTAAACTCTCAAAAAATCAATCATTTCATAAGTGACGATACCAATGCCCTGTCTGTGTTAAGGTATATGACCCATCATTAAAATACCAGTTTCTAGCCATACGAAATGCATCAAATTACACACACTTCTAACTACACTTCACATAAGTTTTAGTCCATGGGCCCATAACCGAAACCCTCCCCCCCTAGTGGGATTTTTGAAGACCTATATTTTCTTGAAGCTTATGATGTATAGTAATGGATTCAGGTTGTTGTTCAATTTAAAACTGCTGGATAAGCAAATGGCGGGCTCGTTACCATGGCAACCGTCCATTTTTCTACATTCCAGCGCTTGGATCAATTAATTGCAATAAAATTACTTATTTTTGTCATAAATCTTTCAAAATAGTTTTATATTGTTTCCAAGATATTTCTCTCACAATATAGATATTTTTTAGAAAATTTGCTAATTTGCATATTCATGAATATTAATGAGAAAGTAGAAAAATGTGTTTAATTTGCTAAAAACCAGACTTTACTAGTAAATTTAAACCTCCCTATCGGGTAGGATTTTTGAAGATCTAAATTTTCTTGAAGCTTATGATGTATTTTAATACATTCACAATGTTATTTGATTTCAAAATGCTGGATAAGCAAGTAGCTGGCTTGTTACCATGGTAACCACCCATTTCCATTCGTTCAGGCGCTTGGATCAATTAATTGCAATAAAATTACTTATTTTGGTCAGAAGAACTTGAGGCTAGTTTTAAAATGTTGTCATTACATTTCCCTCACAACCAAGATACTTTTCAGAAAATTTGCTAATTTGCATATTCATGAATATTAATGAGATTGTGGAAAATATGTGTTTAATTTGCAAAAAAGGCGGCTTTACTAGTTAACTAGTGAACAGAAACCCTCCACACCATGTGGGAATTTTTAAGACCTATATTTTCTCGAAGCGCAGGAAACATGTTAATGAATTCAGGTTCTTGTTTGATTTGAAAGTGCTGGATAAGTAAATGACAGGCCTGTTACCATGGCAACTGCTCATTTTCCTACGTTTTAGTACTTGGATCAAATAATTGCAATAAAATATATTAAAATACTTATTTAAGATATACATTTATTTTAGTAATGAAACATAAGACTAGTTTTAAAATTTCAAATAGACATTTTTCTTGAAATCATTTTTATTTAGCTAATTTGCATATTCATGAATATTAATGAGAAAGTAGAAATATGTGTTTAATAAGCTAAAACAAGGCTTTTCTAGGGAATAAATATGCTGAGGCATTACGTTTTTATAATACTTTATGTTTCAAATGGATAAGAACACTAATAGATCAATAATAAGTTCATAAACCACTCATCAGCTACACAGAACAAGCGAATATGGGCTCATTGGCATTCACAATTATTTGCATAATTTCTCTAAATGGCAAATAAAATCATTTTTGCATCTTTACCCTAAATTCTGTACTTGTTGTGTTTGAAAATTAAAATTTCATGATTTACCAATTAAAAGGGAGAATCTTAACAATAAATATATGCTCTGAATAATTACCGTATAAATGACAATAAAATTCCATTTAGCGCAAATGACATGCTGAAAACTTTAACCTACTTTCTTTGATTTTTTTCTATGTGAAATACAGTTTTCTTTTATACAAGAAACTTTATTTTGTTAAAGTTAAGTACTAAAAAAATGAAAAGCGTTTTAATAATGAATTCCCATTGGAGTACATGTATGGTCACCTTTGATTTATACCATTTTTGCGTTGTAATGCATGCTTTTTTTACATTAAAATTTTGCTCCAAGTTAAAACTTAACAATACTATTGGAGACATGCTGTGCAGAAGAGAAATCTTCCCAACCACTTCTATTAATTGGAATACTATGTTACAAGAACACAGTTTACCAAATATATTCTAATAAACAATAGTTGAAACTGGACAATTTCATATTTGCACTGTCATGTGCATTAATTGGTGATTTAAAATTGCATATAATAGCAATTTAATTATTCATTTCTTTATCAAATTGTATTCGAGTGACATCGTTTTACACCTTTATAATTCAGAATACTGTGATAATATTAACAGTTATAAATTGTACATATGTACCTTATTGGATACCAGTACTTCGAAAACACTTGATTTGTGAGGAATCCTCTTATTTTTCTAACAAACTGTTGTTTTGAAAGATTTCGTTTAAATAGCAAACACAATTTGCAATTTCTGTTGATTATGATGAGAGGGAAACACATCATATTCCAACTTGTCGTGTTGTAATATGTCGCTGGCCGAAAATTTGAGATCCTTTGTTTTGTTATCAGTTTTTAGATATACTTGTGCATTTCTTAATTCATTTGATACATCTTCACCACAATTTAGTTTTTGGAATTCTAACTTTTGTGGTAGACAACAATCTAACCTCAGGATGAGGTCAAATCCATAAAACACAAGGGCTAACTATGAATAATACATATAAGCAATTTCCAATCAACCTAGGAATCTGCGATTTATATAATATTTATTATGTCATTATATGTGCACAAATGTTTAGATATACAGTTATTAGAAAGCATTTTCACAAAAAAGGAGTAGCCTGCTATGGTTCGACACTTGTATCGAAACGGGAATGAAGGTAAAACATGCATAATGAGTTTACTGGTCTTCTGTACCATCCTATTCTCAAGTAAAATATCGTGGTGGTGATGGGGGGAGGGGGGGGGGGGGTTATAACGCGACAGAGAAACTTAAGAAGATGATGCTCGGTCTGAAGGCAAAGTTGCAACCACTGTCGACGGTATGTGTCATAAATTCACAGACCTGGTATACTTGATGAGCGAATTAAAGTAAGAAATTGTCCATGCATTATCATTTTCAAGATATTGCTTGATCGCAATAGGATGCACACACTTACAGACTGTTTGGTCTAAAATTCCTCAACGATAAGCAAATGACAAAGAGATTACCAGTACTTGTTGCATTCTCATGAACGAGAAAGTGTCCAGAGTCCTAGGTATGTTGGTGTGGAATCCCAAAGGCCAAGAAAATTATTTGATATTTTACAGACAAGGTTCAGTATTCAATGTTTTGGGACAATTGGGGGTTGCAATAAAATATTTTGTTGGACATATTACCCAAGAAATGTACAATTAACGAAGCATGCTATGCCAAGTTACTAGACAATCTGAAGCAGACCATGTGTGAGGAACGTTGCGGCAAACGCTCAAAATGTGAACGCTGCTTGCAACAGGAAATTACAATAGTACACAATTGCCAAAGTACAATGGATGCTGTCGAGAAAAATGGGTATCAATTTGATCACACCCTTTCTATCCACATGACCTTGCTGCTATCTACTTCTTTCCTAAAAGGGATATGAATGGTTGCAATTTTTAGTCTCATGAAAAAAGTTATCGATGCAGTTTAGGTGTGGTTCTTTGGAAAGTTCGGACTTCTTTACTTCTGGACAGATGTCTCTTGACCACTTTTAAAGTTGATTAATTTGAGTTTAACTCCTTTTACAACTGCTATGGTTATATTGTTCGGTCAAAGCTCATAGGCCTGGGTGGAAAGTATTTCAAAAGAAAAGATGACGATCTAAACATAAAGGTTAGGTCAGTTATTCATTGACCCACGCTCGTATTTGAGCATTTGGGCAGATTACATAAAATACGTAAATGTTATTGTATTGTATTATATGTCATGTAAATTAACAGTGAAGAAGCCATTCTTAGCGTGGCAAAATTGTTGATATTAGTGTTTTGTTTTCAACATATCCACCCCACAAAAAAGAGCTTTAACGCTTTATGACCAAAATGTGCCTTAATATCTTTATACCCTCTATAACACCTATTATCCATTGAAGCGTCCCTTGTCCATGTAAGACTTAAAACTTCATGCCAATGAAGATGAAGATGCCAATGGCATACTCTAATGTGGACTCATTATCAAAGAATCGTGTTGTGGTTTCTGTCAAAGAGGCAAAATGCTTATCTCTCTTAGAAAATAATCAATTTGGATTTTCTTCAGTACTTAATTAATGGGAATGGGGATTTATTACCATTTATACGGTAATTAGGACCGTTCTGGAAATATATATTTTCAAGGTTATGTCATTTATTTACTTATTGAAACATGTAGCTTTAATAAGAAATTGAAATACATTTGAAAATACAATATTAAGTGCAGTAGATTTGCAGAAATGAAAAACATTTACATCATTTTTGCATATTTGAGATTTTGGCGGCCATTTTGAAAATTTAAAAAAGAATGATAAAAAGCCTAATAGAAGCATGGCAACACTCTTTTAGATTTAATATACTCATTTTTGCTAAGAAACTATCTCATTTACATACAAAACAAATTAACAAATAACAAATAAAAATAAAAAATTACAAATAATAAACAAATAACAAATTATAGGGCAGTGATATTTCGATATTTAGTCAAGTGGTCATTTTGCGGCGGCCATCTTGAAAATCATTTGAAATGTCGAGTATATCCTAGAATGTCAATAGTCAACACTTTGATTTTTATTACAAGGCATCTAATAAACACTTTAATACAAATTCTAGCAATTATTCGCTGTGGAAATGATTTCCAAATGCAAAGTAAATATAAACAAAGGCAGTATATATACTATTTTTCTCTTGTTTTACATATTCAAGGGGCATAATTCGTGCTAATTTTGGTGTGAAATCATCTTTTACTATTTAACGATGTGAATTGATAAAATCTATAAGCATTTTGGTCATTTGCACTTAAATTTGGGTTATTTTGGATCCCATGAATGTGTATATGGTGAGTTATAAACAAGTATTTTTTGTAATTCAAGGGGAGATAATCAATCGTTCCGCATATGCTTATCCAACACTTATACATCAAACAACAAGTTGCATTTGAAAGGGAATTCATTAAGCTTTACAATGATATAGGTGTCATAAAATCCCGGTAGGGGGGGACCTAGGGTGTAGCCAGCCCACGGACTATTTATTCACTGTGCAGGATTTCAAGATTATGCTTCAAGAAGAAAATAATTTACAGACATTGTTTTACTCTATATACATGTGCAAGGGAGGTAATTTTGAACATTTTTTGTCAAATATTTCCATAAGTATGCATTAATTCAAAATTCTAAATTCTATCATGGACATCATCTAAACAAGAACTTGTTCAGGACATAGGTACTTGTTACCTACTGGTACTTAAGGCCGTAGATTCTTTTGGGTCAGGTCGTATGTTCTGAACCTCATAACTTCTGTAGTTAAGACATCTAGGTTGATTAAAGAAAACTAGGGTATATTGTAAAAGTGTGCTTGAGGTAGTCCAACCCTAATGAGATTCATATATGGCCGGAAAAAAATCGGGCGACGTCGTAATTATTCGGCGGTGGAAGGTTTCACCGCCCAATGCTTGACATGACACCCGGATAGGTTCAAATAAGTATAACAAATGATAACGCCGTCGCACGAAATATTACGACGACGCTTGGATCTAATTAAGGATTGACTACCTAAATGAGCATTTACATGTTCTATCATAGACATCAAAACCAGAACTTCAGGGCATCGGTTCTAAGCACTAAGGCCATGTCATGAGTTCTGAACCTCATAACCTTTCGTAGTTTAGAAATCTGGGTTAATTAAGCGAAAACTAGGGTATGTGGTAAAAGTATGCTTAAATGTGAGAAATTCGCCATAAACATGTCTTAAGGCTAACTTATTCCATCTGACGTTTTCAAAATATTGGGCGACGGTCCTTATTTAATTTGCTGCGTTCTTATTACGTTATGAAATTTTCCAACAACACCAAATTGAATTTAGACCTAGCATAATTTGATTGGGTTCCCTAGTTACATATTCAAATGATAGCGCGCGTGTATCTAACCAAGACTGACGGGAATTCACAAAATCGCAGATATTTGTCAAGAAAACCCTTCATCTTTCGCCATATAGACGACATGTGTCTGAATCAGTTCCCTCAATCATTCTTGAAAACCGTTTTCCCGACAATGCTTTTTTTCTATTCAATATCATCATTAAAATGACATTTCACAATTATTTTTACATAAATTTTACTTTTACTCTATCTGAAAGAGCATGTTTTCTTATGGAAATTCTGAAAATTTCAAGCCAAATTATTGAACCGTTTACGAGAAATATATATTTTTGTGCTAAAATTAAACAAATTGTTGTGGACAACAGTTCAGATTAATATAGAATTTGTCATTTCTGTCTCAACTTTGAAGGCATATTTTTCGCTTATAAATAACAACTTAAAAAAATTGATAGCATTTCTACGCAATAGAATAGACAATCTTCGCATCAAGACATACTTTTAAAAAATGAAATTAATATGAAATGTCACTTTAAGCTGACAAAGCGAACGTTATAATATATGCGAAATGTATTGTTTTAATGGGAAGATATGAGGAAAATATTTGAATGTCAAAACCTTTTTGCTTGAAATATTCTCACGACAATTTTGATAATGGGTGTCAACTAATAACAGGATGAATTTCAGAATGGTGTCCCGTTTAAAAACAACAACTTCGAAAAAAGCACATTTTAGGGAGACAGACTCTTTATGCGACAAAATAGACTGTAGATACGCAAACAAGTGTAGAATACTTTAAAAAAGGATATAATCCTAGTTTTCTACAATAACTTCTTTTTTCGCAAATCCCTCCAAAAGACCTTCTTGAAAGGATCTAAAATCTAGTACCATTTTCGGAAGAAACATCGAAGAACCCTTTCTCAAACAATCAAATGTGATCCTCGTCCAAATTTTGTCATTTCAAATAACACACATATTAGAGAGTTGGTTGTTGTAGTATGACAGTTTTGATCAAAACAGAAACAATGGTGATAATCGTTCTTTTTTTTCTTCTTTTCATAAAACAATCGGACAATTGAGATTAAAGGAGATATTGTAGTAATCATCTTTTCTTTTTCTATCTTTCAAATGTTTGCCTAAAGTAGTTACCGGATACTATCTGAGAAACTGTTAATGGAATATGTCATTTCTTCAATATGGTATCATTGAAAGCCGCATAATCCATTTACAAGTACGACGGCACCGGAGTAGCCTCGTTTTACTATGAATATTCCGGATAGAAAGGTCCTTTCCATCAAGACATTTTCATTGAAAAAAATCGTAAACGGGAAATGATTGCGAGATATAAATGAATACAATCCAACAGCAAAAGACAATGGAAGCGTTTTAAAGGACAAATTTGAGAAATATCATGGATTTCGTTTGAGTCGCTTTAAATAGGGTTTCATTCTAATGCGTACAGTACGGAATATCAGGATTTTGACAATCATAGCGTGTGCGTTCCGCTCAATCGCGGGCAATTCCGTTCAATCACCACTCACGATCGTTCCGGTAGCGATCATGTTTTTTTTCAATCAGCATGTAAAACCAATCATTGCGTTCAATCATGGCCTTATTTAAAAAAACATTCACGAAAAAAGCGATCATTCCGTTCAATCATGTTTTACCGTTCGATCAATAGTTTCGTCTAAAACCGATTCGCTTTTTTGTCACAACAATAACAACAAAATGGTTGCCACGGCCGCTTTTGTGAGCATACCTTTTGCCCAGAAATAAATTATTTGCCAGAGAAAATCTTTTCAAAACAAAGAGAACAAATGAGAAACCAGTGGCAGATCCAGAGGGGGTTTGGGGATTCAAACGAACCCCATATGAAGCCTGATAATTTTATTTTCATGCAGAAATTCAGTGAAAAGTGTGTGATATAAAACGAGTCCCCCCCCCCCTTTGTGTACAAACGAACCCCCTTCACAGAAATCCTTGATCCGCCGCTAGAAACTGGTGATAAACAGAAGTTTCTCCTTTTTCCACCAACATTTTCTATGTAAAGGACTATTTCAAATCGAAATCTCGACAGTAGGTTGAATTATGGATACGTTTTGTTCCTTTTTATTCTCATATCTAGGCCTATACATGTTTCACTTTTTAGCAACTTTGAATAATCAAGGGCCAATTCCATTCAATCAAAAATGCCTAAATTAATACACATTTCTAAAGATTCTTCTTCATTAACATTTTCTTGCGACATCTAATTTTGGGGACGCTTGGGCTGACTTCGTTTGGCACTTCAACTTCACTTCAACTTTTTCAGCCATAAAATCAATACTGATTACTCTTGGCTAGCAATGACTATAGCTCTATGACTATAGCTCATGCAATCGGGAACCATTATTGGGAACCAGCGCTGTTCTGTCTATTGAATTCCTCCCCGTTCGGAGTCAGCCAATCAAAAGCTTTGTTTACCTCGACACTAATTGGTTCGCTGTTATCCGAGGTGTTCCGAATGACGTAATGGCTCGGATGGCCGGACCACACTTTTTCCGGTGGTTGGACTATATCTCGGGCCATTGCTGTTCGATTGGAGCTATAGCTGCAGAAATGACGTCAATAGCTCGCACTATCGGTGTTCGGTTGGGGCGATGGTTCGAACGATGGCGCGAGCCATTGCGAATCGAAGTCAGCCCTCGTCTCCTGCTTTTGTAAAGCCAGCAGCTAGAGCTCAGATCTAAAATAACTTAAGACAAAATTAAATGGGTCAGACATGTTTGCGATGTGTACAAAGTTGGGCATTGGCTATTATTGTTTAACCGAAGTAAACTAGCGCTCATTATTATCAATATTGCAGACGATTACGTTTGTTTATAAACATTCACAGCGCACGGTCACTTCGGTTTAACAATAGACTTGTAGCAATATTCTGCCTGATCGCCGATGAGTAGTCACCAACTCTTTATCGACTTTATTGTATCCAAGAAATGCCACTGTTTGATCTGTTGATTTTTGTTGATCGATAACTAGTTATGAAATAATAACAAGTTTAGAGGTCTTAAATCGCCAAATAAAAACCGATGTCCGACGGACTACATGTGTAGGTAAAAACCAAGGTGCTCAGCGCCGAGGTATTTGCCTAAAAATAACATGTAGTTCAGAGTAGTTCAGAGTCCGGACTTCATGTCTGGAAGTTGATGTCACAGCCCTTGAGTCGCCGCTCAGGCGTCACTGAACGCGTCATGGGGGGGGGGGGGGGGCTGGGGGGTTCACATAAACGTTCCGACACCCCGGCGATGTGGTACTGGCATATATTTTTTTAGAATCCGAGATATTATCGTAGATTAGTTGGCGGTAGGCCTATGTCGTTGATTGATAGAGGCATTGGTCAACAAAACAGAATATTTTCATGATCGGCAGCGTGTCAGCCAATATATTCTGCTAGTTAAAACCAACCTATCAATCAGCTGAATTTTCTCTGTTTTGAAGAAGTCGGTGAAGTCTCATTGACTAATTGCCAAAATTTAATTAGCGCCAATAAAAATATTGTATTGAATTGTATTTAGAATGCCACTGAATGATCAGTTGATTTTAACTTGAAGTGCAAATTGGCCAACATGTCGCCGATCATACAAAAACTGCTATTTCTGTCGGCCAATGCGTCACAATCAATCGACTATGCATCTCAGATTAATCACCTAGAACTTCCCCGATATTACCAAAAAAAGCATTGCTGGCGCATTAGAGCATTATATGATAGCAGCAACCCATCAGCATGTTAGATGTATTAAGAATTTAGTAAAGGGTCAAATACTCACAGACAATTGACCAGCATACAGCCATTCATCTGATAAAGAATAGCCAACATTTCCAACATAATCTTAAGGTAGTCAATCCCAAATGAGACTCATGTGACGTCTGAATTATTCGGGTAATGTTGTTAACAATTGTGGCAGTGGAACATTCTACCACCGAATGTTTACGATGTTGCAAGCATAAGTTCGGATTAGGTAACAAATTTTAACGATGTCCTCCAAAAATTCCAATGTCGCATGATTCCCAATAGGGGTGGACTACCTTAATTCATTTATCAGCAATCTATTAATAAGTTGGCATAGCCGACATGAATCATAATCTACCATATGTCAGCGAAGCCATAAGCCATCAAAGCAGAATACCAGAATACAGCCATTCATCTGAAAAAGTACAGCCAATATTTGCAACATGTTCTGAAGGTAAGTCCATCCCAAATGAGATTCATGCGACATCGGAATCCGGCAATGTGGTTAACATACTGCGGTGCAGCATTCCACCACCGTATGTTAATGACGTCACACAAATAAGCTCGGACTAGGTAACATATGTTTAGAATGTTGCATGAATCTCATTAGGGATGGACTACCTTAATTCAAATATCAGTAATCTATTTATAACTTAGCAAAGCCGACATGAATCATTCTACCATATGTCAGCAAAGCCTTAATCCATCAAAGCAGAATACCAGAATAGAGTCATTCATCTGACAAAGTACAGCACACATTACCAACATCTTCCTAAGGTAGATCATCCCAAATGAGATTCATGTAGCATAGAAATTATTCCTGCAATGTGGTTAGCATGTTGTTGTGGAACGTTTCAAAGCGGAATAATATCAATGTCGCACATATCAATTCGGATTACCTTACAAAGTTTAACAACGTCGATCGAAACATTTTGAAGGTGCATGAATCTCGTAAGGGTTGAATTCCTTAATTCAATTATCAGTAATCTATTTTTAAGTTGGCAAAGCCAACATGAATCATTCTGCTATATGTCAGCAAAGCCATAATCCATTTAAGCAGAATACCAGAATACAGCTATTCATCTGACAAAGAACAGCCAACATTTCCAACATGATCTTAAGGTAGTCCATCCCTTATTTATAAGATTCACACGACATCAGATTAGTATTCCGGTAATGTTGTTAACATTCAGCCGGGAGATTCTCCACCACTGCATGTTAATGATGTCGCACATATAAGTTTGGATTAGGTAACAATGTTAACAATTTCGCATGAATCTCTTTAGGGGTCGAGTACCTTAATTCAATCATCAGCAATGTATTGTTCAGTTGTAAAAGCTGACATGTATCATTCTACCATACATTGGCAAAGCCAGACTAAGCCATCAAAGCAGAATACCAGAATACAGTCATTCATCTGACAAAGTACAGCGCACATTACCAACATCGTCCTAAGGTGGTCCATCCCAAATGAGATTCATGTGACATTGAAATTATTCCTGCAATGTCGTTAACATGTAGTTGTGGAACGTTTCACAGCGGAATAATATCAATGTTGCACTTATCAATTCGGATTGCGTTACAAAGTTTAACAACGACGATCGAAAAATTCTGAAGGTGCATGAATCTCATAAGGGGTGGACTACCATAATTCAATTATCAGCAATCTATGTATAAGTTTGCACAGCCGAAATACACTTTTATCATTCTACTATAGGTCGGCAAAGCCATAATCCATTTAAGCAGAATACAAGAATACAGCCATTCATCTGACAAAGTACAGCAAACATTTCGAACATGTTCTTAAGGTAGTCCATCCCTTATAAGATTCATGCGACATCAGATTAGTATTCCGTTAATGTTGTTAACATTCAGCCGTGGAATTCTCCACCAGTGCATGTTAATTATGTCGCCCATATAAGTTTGGATTAGGTAACTATGTTAACAATTTCGCATGAATCTCTTTAGGGGTTGAGTACCTTAATTCAATCATCAGCAATGTTTTGTTCAGTTGTAAAAGCTGACATGTATCATTCTACCATACATCTGCAAAGCCATAAGCCATCAAAGCAGAATACCAGAATACAGCCATTCATCTGACAAAGTACAGCGGACATTACCAACATCGTCCTAAGGTGGTCCATTCCAAATGAGATTCATGTGACATTGAAATTATTAGCGAAATAATATCAATGTGGCACATATCAATTCGGATTACGTTACAAAGTTTAACAATGTTGATCGAAAAATTCTGAAGGTGCATGAATCTCATAAGGGGTGGACTACCTTAATTCAATTATCACCAATCTATTTATAAGTTCGCAAAGATGACATGAATCATTCTACCATATGTCGGCAAAACCAGCAGAATACAAGAATACAGCCATTCAGCCAACATTTCGAACATGTTCTTAAGGTATCCAGACCCTCAAAAGCACCAAAAACCCAGATGTGAAATTTTAAAAGTGCAAGTTTTTCCTAAACTGTGTTGCATTTCCATTTCAAATACAAATATTTAAGCATTTTGAACAGTTTGAAATGTTGAATTAATGCATACTTATGGAAATATTTGACAAAAATGTTCAAGATTACCTCCCTTGCTTATGAAAATAGAATAAAATGATATTTGTAAATTATTTTCTTCTAAAAGAAGCATAATCTTGAAATCCGGCAATGTGAATTAACTTATGTAAAGTGTATTTACAATTGTGTGTAATTTGACGCATTTCGTACAGCAGGAAAGTGGTGAATTTTTCAGGGTCTGTAAACCTTAAGGTAGTCCATCCCTTATTTATAAGATTTATGGGACATCAGATTAGTATTCCGTGAATGTTGTTAACATTCAGCCATGGAATTCTCCACCAGTGCATTTTAATGATGTTGCCCATATAAGTTTGGATTAGGTAACTATGTAAACAATTTCGCATGAATCTCTTTAGGGGTTGAGTACCTTAATTCAATCATCAGCAATGTTTTGTTCAATTGTAAAAGCTGACATGTATCATTCTACCATACATCTGCAAAGCCATAAGCCATCAAAGCAGAATACCAGAATACAGCCATTCATCTGACAAAGTACAGCGGACATTACGAACATTGTCCTAAGGTGGTCCAATTCCCAAACGAGATTAATGTGACATTGAAATTATTAGCGGAATAATATCAATGTGGCACATATGTATTCGGATTACGTTACAAAATTTAACAACATCGATCGAAAAATTCTGAATGTGCATGAATCTCATAAGGGGTGGACTACCTTAATTCGATTATCAGCAATCTATTTATAAGTTGGCACAGCCGACATACACTTTTATCATTCTACTATATGTCGGCAAAGCCATAATCCATTAAAGCAGAATACCAGAATACAGCCATTCATCTGAAAAAGTACAGCCAACATTTCCCACATGTTCTTAAGGCAGTCCATTCCTTATATAAGATTCACGCAACATCAGATTAGTATTCGGTAATGTTGTTAACATTCAGCCATGGAATTCTCCACCAGTGCATGTTAATGATGTCGCCCATATAAGTTGGATAAGGTAACAATGTTTATAATAACAATGTTGCATGAATCTCTTTAGGGGTTCAGTACCTTAATTCAATCATCATGAGCAATGTATTGTTCAGTTGTAAAAGCCGCCATGTATCATTCTACCATACATTGGCAAAGCCATAAGCCATCAAAGCAGAATACCAGAATACAGCCATTCATCTGACAAAGTACAGCGGACATTACCAACATCTTCCTAAGGCAGTCCATCCAAAATGAGATTCACAGGATGTTGGAATTATTTGGGTCATGTTGTTAACATATGCCTGTAGAACTTTTCACAGAGGAATGTTTACAACGTCGCACATATAAATTCCCGTTAAGTATCAAATGTTAACGATGTTGCTCGGAAAATTTTGAAGTTGCATGAATCTCATTAGGGTTTGACTACCTTAATTCAATTATCAGCAATTTCTTGATAAGTTGACTAAGCCTACATGTATCATTCTACCATATGTCGGCAGATATCGTTTGGTGTTACAGAACCGATATATGCCCGATTTTGACGGAGGATATCAGACCGATCATAGGAGACGATATATCGGTCCTATCATGAAAGCGGATATCGGTTAACCAGCTTTTGGACTACAGGTCCATAATTGGACTGAACATGGAAGTCGATATTGGGAAAATCAATGGAGCCGATATCTGTCCGATCATGAAAGCCGATATCGGTAAGATATTGTTACACAGCCGATAAACGCCCAATTTTGACAGCCGATATCGGTCTGATCATGAAAACCAATATTGGATAGACAGCTTTCCCAATACCGACTGTGTCGCCGCGCCCCACCCAACTTACTGGGTGAGGTAGGCTCTACAGTCTGGAAGCCCCTCCAGGGATTTTTGGTTTCGGAAGCGACCATGGTTTCTTTATATCGGTTCCCGTTCTGGCCAGAGTGGCCTGTTGTGCCGGCCGTGCGACCTGATCTGGGTCCGGGTTGTCTCTCCTCTTACCAGGATGACCAGAGTGAGATTGAGAAACTGATTCTAGAACGGTGATCCTGATCAGACCTTCATTTGGTTGTGGGTTTTTAGATATTAGACTGGTCAAATTTGTAACCAAAATACTAATATTAATAGGGATCATTTTACTGTTTATTTGAGGCACCGGCTGCACTGAAGCATCATTTTTTTGAGTAAATGGAGTCTGGCTGTCTGCGTTAGCCCTTTCAACAGTGGTTTGAGTGTCGACTTCCCGGACCGACTTGACAAGGGGGGGGGGGGCCCGACACTCACGTCGTCTACCTGTGAGATGTCGGTAAATGTCGAGCTGCCCTCCTTGTCATTTGGCGTTGAGCTACAGGCCCCTTTGTTGTGGGTATTTGGGTATGAGATGGGGCTGTTGTTTGTAGATAGTGGCCCCAGCATGTCAACTTCAGAACTATCGGAGCTGGAGATGGTCAAGAAGGAGCCTGAGTTATTTAGGGCCTTGACTGGTGTTTTTTTCAATTTTAGCAAGCCAAGACTTTATGTCCGAGGAGCTAATGTCACAGCCCTAGTGTCGGCGTCGCGTCCCGTCCCGTCGCGTCTTCACTTGAAAAACTTTAACCTGGTCTATATCTCAGGCACTATTAGAGATACAGCCTTGATATTTCATACATGGATACATCTCGACAAGACCTTTCATTTGGGACCATGACCTTTAACCTAGTGACCTTGACCTTGGAGTTTGACCTTCTTTTGAAAAACTTTAACCTGGCCTATATCTCATGCACTATTATTGATAGAGCCTTGATATTTCACACATGGACAGTAACCTCCTGCCAAGACCTTTCATTTGGGACCATGACCCTTGACCTTGTGACCTTGACCTTGGAGTTTGATGTACTTTTAAAAAAAATAGCTGTTTTTGTGACAAGCTCCCGTATCTATAGGCGAGCTATGTTGTCCGCGGACAACTCTTGTTACAGTGTGGCTCCTTCTCTACCATGCTCGGACCAGTGACCGTGACCTTTGGCAATTGAGCACATGGCGTGGACAACTTCTTTTGATTTGTCAGTATTGGTGAAGGTCAGCATGCGGACCGAACTGGTTTTGTCATAATTAAATTCGAATCGAGGGCCTTGTTTCTACGGGGAGCACGCTGACCCGGGGCTGCTTTGAGCAGATGCTCATTCTTTATAGCAGCCCGGTTTTCGGCTATTTTCTGCTTTTTCTTCATAATTTAGACTGAAATTGGCACTCTTTAGCTCTTTGGGGGTGATGGGGTTTTGCACTTACCCTTATTACTTGAATTTGATTGATTGAGGGGAGGGGGGGGGGGAATTACAAGCAGACCTCTGGGGCATAGTTTTAGCTATAGTGGGGGGCTGGGATGGGGCTGGGGGGGGGGGTCTTTTTCATCTGGGCCTCTTGTACGGGGGGCTTCTGTGGCAGCAACCCTGGCTGCGGGGCATTCGCTCGCTGCCCTAGCCCAAGAGCACCCCTTGGCATCTCTGTACATTCGAATCTGGGATGCCAATTGGTACTCCCGGGAAAACACAGACCGTAGGGAATGGGATCCCCCACAGTTTGCGCACCTGCGGACGCTTCGGTCAGCGTCGCACAGCCGCTTATCATGAGTACCCGCACAGCGGGCACATCTACCCTCATTTGGGCACCTAGCAGAGGTGTGCCCGAACTTTATGACATCGGTAGCACCTGAGGGGTGGTTTGTAGTATGGTGCTACCGGCAGGGATAGGACAGAACCACTGACCGTCACCTCCCCCGGCAAGGTATTGCGGAAGAATGTGACGATCAGCGCCTCCGTCGGATCATCTGGATGATAGATCCTCCAGGCGTGCATTATGGGGACCTTATTATTGTTGACCTCCGCCTTTGGCAATTGAGCACATGGCGTGGACAACTTCTTTTGATTTGTCAGTATTGGTGAAGGTCAGCATGCGGACCGAACTGGTTTTGTCATAATTAAATTCGAATCGAGGGCCTTGTTTCTACGGGGAGCACGCTGACCCGGGGCTGCTTTGAGCAGATGCTCATTCTTTATAGCAGCCCGGTTTTCGGCTATTTTCTGCTTTTTCTTCATAATTTAGACTGAAATTGGCACTCTTTAGCTCTTTGGGGGTGATGGGGTTTTGCACTTACCCTTATTACTTGAATTTGATTGATTGAGGGGAGGGGGGGGGGAATTACAAGCAGACCTCTGGGGCATAGTTTTAGCTATAGTGGGGGGCTGGGATGGGGCTGGGGGGGGGGTCTTTTTCATCTGGGCCTCTTGTACGGGGGGCTTCTGTGGCAGCAACCCTGGCTGCGGGGCATTCGCTCGCTGCCCTAGCCCAAGAGCACCCCTTGGCATCTCTGTACATTCGAATCTGGGATGCCAATTGGTACTCCCGGGAAAACACAGACCGTAGGGAATGGGATCCCCCACAGTTTGCGCACCTGCGGACGCTTCGGTCAGCGTCGCACAGCCGCTTATCATGAGTACCCGCACAGCGGGCACATCTACCCTCATTTGGGCACCTAGCAGAGGTGTGCCCGAACTTTATGACATCGGTAGCACCTGAGGGGTGGTTTGTAGTATGGTGCTACCGGCAGGGATAGGACAGAACCACTGACCGTCACCTCCCCCGGCAAGGTATTGCGGAAGAATGTGACGATCAGCGCCTCCGTCGGATCATCTGGATGATAGATCCTCCAGGCGTGCATTATGGGGACCTTATTATTGTTGACCTCCGCCTCGAGGGTCTCGCTAAATCCCTGTGGATCCACATCCACAGGGATGTTACGGACGACTCCCTTAACCGTAACCATATCATCTGGTCGGTACGCAAAGCACAGCTTACCACAGATGATAAGGGAGTCTCGATTGAGTAGCTTAACGAGCTGCTCCGCCAAGCACACCTCCACCAGGAGCCCGCCTTCTTTCAACGGCAGGACTTTCTTAATTGTCCTTGACAAGGCGGATGTCAGGCCCCTCGAAAGGGCAAGAGGTGAGATTCCCTTGAATCCCCGCCTCCTGTCCCCTCCGATGGGCCTGATAAAGGCCTTGTGCTCCCAGGTGTTTTTGGACAAGATGTGTTGGGATAATTGGTTCACCGAACGACAAAAGATTTGTTCTCATTCTACTGTTCATTTTGGAAAAGGGTTAAATACACACAAAATTTACTATTTTTGTTCTCATTCTATTATAGATCTACTGTTCATTGTTTTGTTACGACACTCAACTAACGGACTTTGCACACGAAATTTAATCAGTATGAGTTTAATGTGGTCAAACAACACTAAACTACGGGCAGCAGTGAGAGAATATATGTAAACATTAATTGGAAAGGATAAAGGTAAATCAGAGGTGACGTTCGCCAAATATTTGACATTCAGCCATTTTGGAAATGCCGCCCGTTTCCAATCAAAAAGGGGAATAACTCGAAATTATTTTGAGTAATTTATAAATCGGTCTCAATTTGACATCTGCTACTTTTAAAAAATATTAAACATTGAAAACGATTTTTTTATTTATTAAAAAAATAGTTAGATCTATAATAATAGGCTCGGAAACTGTTATTTAAAAAAATAAGGATTGGGGAATTTCGTTAAAAATAATTCTATTAATGAGGCAATAAACGTTCATTCAAAAATAGCACTCAGCTGATTGCAAAGATTGAATGATTGTTTTTTGGGCATATTATGAAAACGTTCAGCGTTCAATCGCGATCATTCAGTTCCGCTCGGGTTGCATTCACCGATCGCTCACGTTCCGTTCTGATTGTCAAATTCCTGATATTCCGTACTGTACTTGTCTTTTCGTTAACGACGAAAGCGTGTATACATTAAACACAACAATCAAATCAACAAATTTTTCGACAATGCTAAAATTACGGTGGATAATCACGAGATACAAAATTTTCAGAAAATCTTCAATAATTTTGTAAATACTGTACCGATTTGAATTCGGTTTGAAGCAGAGAATGTGGACAGACATCACGCATTAGATGAACGTAGTTGATTTTTGAAAAATCAACTGATAAAAAAGTTATTGAAGATAAGCCAAAATTTTGGGTTATCTTCAATAACTTTTTTATCAATTGGTTTTTCAAAAATTCAACACGTCCAGCTTATTCCTTGCATTTTTCCACAGTCTCTGCTTCAAATCGAATTCAAATTGGTCCAGTATTAAAGAATATATTGAAGATTATCGGAAATTCTGAGTCACGTGATTATAAACCGTGTAAAACGATAGCATTTACTTCCCTTCTGATGACGTTTTAGTGTCGGCATGCACATTTGAAAATAGACCACTTATCAATAATTGATTGATAACAACAGATTTTCTGAACTCAATAACTAGAAACATGATTATATTATTGTAAATTGTGTTCATGGATACATTGTTATTGTATGTATTAATGTTTATCCCAGTATGTGTAGGTATCATAAGATTCAAATGATATGTGTCGCAAAAACGTTTTTCTACTCCCTTCATTTGACACTAATCAATTCCATATTTGGCATAAATGTGTCTATACCTTCTGCATTTGAAAAAAATCAGATATCTACTGTATATTAGACACAACAAGGACATTATAACAGCTTCCTAGACGCGAAATCAATGGTATTTTTGACAGGGGCATACACAATGCCTTTCTGAACGAGACGATTTTGTACAAGACTTTCTATACACAAATGCAATCAAGTAAAAGTAACGATAAAAGATTTCAAAATATTGCAAATATAAGGCCTTAAAACTTCTTGATAAAAAAGTTTCATAGACGCCAATCATTTCCGGTTTGACAGAATCGTGTCTAAAACCCTTCTTGATGCCTGGATTTTCTGAAAGGACATTCAATACAGAAATTCAATCAAGTAAATGAAGCGATAAAAGATAGGAGAGCTAGACACTTTTGATGACATCTCAATGAATCGTTGCTTTTCAACAGAAACCTCGTAACTGCAGCTTAAAAAGCTGCAGTTACGAGGTTTTTGTTGAAAATCGATGATGTTGTATTCTGTCTGAACCTCAAGTCTCACAATTCATTGAGGATATTCAATGCTTAAATATTAACGTAATGTTTTGTGCGTGTTCAGACGAAAGTTGTCTCTACAAATATCGTCACTTTTCACCAGAACCTCCCAATTGCAGTTGAGAACAAGCTATAGTTATGATGTTCTTGTTATAAAGCAACGATGCGTTGATGTGATTAGATTCAACGGACATTTGTGACAAAAAAACCTTTTTTCGATCACCCATCAAAAATGCCATATTTGGCAGAATTGTGTCTATACGTCCTTTACTCGAACGGTTTTTTTATTTAAAAATACAAAAATTAAACCAATTAAAAGTAACGACAACATAATTCAAAAATACGACAGAAATAAGGCCTTTACTTCTTGATAAAAAAAGTTTCATAGACGCCAATCATTTCCGTTCTAACGGAATCATGTCTAAAACCATCTAAGTACTTTCTATAAAGAAATTCTACCATTTTCCAAGTAAAAGTAATGATAAAAGATTGCAAATATTGCAAATATAAGGCCTTTACTTCTTGAAAAAAAAGTTTCATAGACGCCAATCATTTCCGGTTTGACAGAATCGTGTCTAAAACCCTTCTTGATGCCTGGATTTTCTGAAAGGACTTTCAATACAGAAATTCAATCAAGTAAATGAAGCGATAAAAGATAGGAGAGCTAGACACTTTTGATGACATCTCAATAAATCGCTGCTTTTCAACAGAAACCTCGTAACTGCAGCTTGTTTAAAGCTGCAGTTACGAAGTTTTTGTTGAAAAGCGATGATGTTGTTGAATTCTATCTGAACTCTAAGTCTCATAGTTCATTGAGGATCTTTAATGCTTAAATATTAACGTACGTTTTTTTGCGTGTTCAGACGAAAGTTTTCTCTACAATTATCGTCACTTTTCAACAGAACCTCCCAATTGCAGCTGAGAACAAGCTGTAGTTATGATGTTCTTGTTATAAAGCAATGATGCTTTGGTATGATTAGATTCAACGGACATTTGTGACAAAAAAACAAACAAACTTTTTTTGATCACCCATCAAAAATGCTATATTTGAAAGAATTGTGTCTATACGTCCTTTACTCGAACGATTGTCTTATTTGAAAATAAAGAAATTAAGCAAGTTAAAACTAACGATAACATATTTCAAAAATACGACAGAAATAAGGCCTTTACTTCTTGATAAAAAAAGTTTCATAGACACCAATCATTTCCGTTTTAACAGAATTATGTCTAAAACCATTTAAGTACTTTCTATAAAGAAATTCTACTATTTGTCAAGTAAAAGAAAAGATAAAATATTGCAAATACACGGCAGAAATAATGCCTTTACTTCTTGATACAAAACATTTCATAGACGCGATTCAATTCCGTTTTGACAGAATCGTGTCTAAAACCCTTCTTGATGCCTGGATTTTCTGAAAGGACATTCAATACAGAAATTCAATCAAGTAAATGAAGCGATAAAAGATAGGAGAGCTAGACACTTTTGATGACAGCTCAATAAATTGTCGCTTTTCAACAAAAACCTCGTAACTGCAGCTTAAAAAAGCTGCAGTTACGAGGTTTTTGTGAAAAGGCGACGATGTTGTATTCTATCTGAACCTCCAAGTCTCAAAGCTCATTGAGGATATTCAATGCTTAATGTTAATGAAATATCAGGGCTGCAGATAGGATGAATTAAGTCTTCAAAATACAATACTTCGTTTTCTGTTCATCAAACATCGAGATGATTCGAATGATTACCCACAATATAGGGTCTTGTCTAAAATAACAATTAAAGAATGGCTTGATCCCCTCTTTTCCGTTGCTCTGAGATAAACTATCGTGTACAAACAGTCTAATCAATATCCATGATGTTCTGCTATTCTTCTGTCAAGTTTCTGTAGCAACTGTAAGAGAAGAAATATAAATTCTGGTTTATAATAAGACATATATTGTTAAGGAATATGGTGATCTCATGATCTAACGGCCTTTTTCAAGATCAAGGATTATTTACGAAAAATGAAAAAAAAAAAAAAAAAAAAAAAAGAACTTGAGAAAAACAATTTGGGCGTCCACTATAAAGATAGCTAGGAAAAGGATATTTTAATTCTGGTAATCAACATGTTTATCATTTTTTATCTTAATATGTTCTATGCTATACTGTATACATATTCAGCCTTTTATCAGTAATCATTTTGTCGTCTGCAGAAGCTTTCAATTCGGGTGTCCCTAAAATTCCACGGTAATACATTTTTTTCCCTCTTTTAGTGTTACCAAAGAAGGTAGATTTATCTATAGGCCCATATAAATGATATCGAATCTAAATTTCTTGTAACAGTTTTAGCCAACACGGAAAATAATTCTCCAAATCGTTGGTGTTATTTCAAAACCTTGTAACTCCAGCTTGATTTCAGCTGGAGTTATTAGGTTTTGTAATAACACCGACAAAATACATGTTCAATTGACGTTTTTCTAGAAATATATATGACTTCGCGTTCTCATTTACGAGAAAATACATGTAAATTAAGAAATGTCACCGAAATGAAGACAAATGGATAAATCGTTTGTAACGACATTAACATTTGTTAGAAAATATCATTTAAACATTTAAATGCGAGACACAACGTTAGATTCAATTAATTTTCTTCTCGAATTAGGTCTATTCGATTTACAATCCTTGTTTTGAGTAGTTTTCCTTCTTCGGTAATTCCATTTGACGAATTCCATTTATAATTCAACAAAGCGTTTTTAAATATAAATTTTCCCTTGACACAAATGTTCTTTTTTTGTCAGAAAAGTGGGACACTGTTAGCACATGTATCGCTTAACCAACCCCTATCCTAATGACTTAAAATTTTGTTTAAATCTTTTAAAAACATTTCAATCTGTTCATCAATAAATAAGTAGAAAGAAGGCAGTCTATGCGGGCTGATCTTAGTTTTTTACATGCCAATACTTTGGGCACAACTGGAATAATGCCATCCATGAACAATCTAAATAAATTAATATGTGTACAATCAGGGCCTACATTCATTCATATGGGTACTGCAGCGTTTGTAAGGTCTTTTTTAGTATGCGAGTCCAACGTGGGTTTAGATCAGCCTGCGTATACGCGCAATCTAATCTACATCTATATCGTGTTATGTCATAAACTTTTCAATACTTGCTTGAACTGTTGGACTGCAGCATAGGTCGATCATGATGCACAAAGTTACAAGTTGTTATGCCGAAAACCATTACCACTCAGTGACTCTGTTTAACTCCATCCAAAGAAAATGCTTCGGAAAACATTGTGGCAATGAAGAAAAAAAACACAAAAAGGTGTAAGATTCCAATTACTGTTTATTATCGTCTGCAACATCTTTGGCTTTAGAGACATCTAAAATATTACCATCTAGTAATGGGTTAAACCATTCTCGGATACCCCGGGGTCTGCTTCGCTACATGTACCTAGCCTGGCAGACTCAGGGGTATGCGAGGATGGACTTAAACTATAAATGAGAGATTATTTGAGAAGTACAGAAAACCCATAGCTGATGGTTTGCCGACATAACCTTTGTCAATTTGTTATATGATGACTTAAGTCCTTGAGAAATTCATTCTTAAATACTGAAATCCTACAACTGATGACTGACAGACAAAAGTATGGTATATGATGGCTTAGAACGTAGAGAAAATATTTCTAAAGTACAAAGATCTCTCGGTCGATGGTTGGCCTATAAATCTTCATTTACAACATTTCTCTTTTCTTGTCAAGAATGATTGACGATATTTTGAAAATTGAACAAGAAAAATGATTTACTTGAGTGTTTTGTCGCCTACTTTAATTTAATTTTGGTGTTCTTTATTTTTTGACACTATCTTTTAAACACAATTTTCTTGGTGGTATTGAATTCAACTGATGATATGAACAAAAAGTTTGATATGTAAATACTATTTCAGTTCAATCCCTCGATTCTTGGTGACAACAATATCCCTAAGAAAAGAAGATTAAATTGATATAGAATTGACAAAAAGATCCAGTTCCCAGTACTTATCGCTGCTTTGTCACAAAGACCTCGTAAACTGCAGCTTAAAACAAGCTGCAGTGACGAAGTTTTTTTGAAAAGCGAGTATTTTGTTTTATTTATTAGTTTAGAAATTGTAAACGTATCACATAAGAATAATGTTTTTGTTTTCGTCTTGTAGTTTTACAACAACCTATTTATCACCCTCAGCAACCTATTCTAAACAAAACCCGGAACCAATGGCTCATTGCTATTATGGTTTTATTCCATCCTTAATATGCCTATGTTTTTAGATGTAATAAATTCTTGTTTCAGATTCTCTTCCACCCAATTATACAATGTATATCTTCCTTTCATCCACAAGAATTTTTAATACTATTCATTAAAACTTCCATTACTGCTCTTTCACAAGTTACGGAGATACCGATGTTTATGTATATTTATGATGGATGGGCCCTTAATATAACTGCTGAAATTTTGGGTATTGGTGCTGTATCCAATTTATTAAGGAGTTTACTGTGAATTCTTGGCACTGATAAACCTCTTAGCTATCGTCACATTTCATAACTTAGGTATGACATGATAAAGCTTTTGGTAGGATATACTCTCTTGTTATAGAAAAACAAATACGACAACAACAATGTAGATTTTTGTACAGATTATTGTCAAGCGATAAATGTTAATCTCGTAGGATCCTTACATCAGAACAAGTTGTCGAACTAATCGGTCAATTCTCCTTTGCAAAAGAAGTCTTGTATTAAAATGATACTTATCTGAATCCGTTTGATTACAAAGCAAAACTCATACGTCTGCAGAACGAACGTCCATTATTTATTATTGAATTATTATCAGTAACGATTTATTAGGGAAACATTATAATGTAAGAAAGCCAATTACTATAACAACTTTATGTTAAAAGTAATAATTGAATTTTCATATTGAAGGAATGTGGAATTGTTACCTCCATCATGAATTATGACCGAACTGCGGAAAAGTAATTTGAATTCGAAAGACATAGTTTCCTTACACAAGGATCTCAAATTCTTGTCAGATATATCCCAGGTCGATGTTTTTCTGTGCTATTTTGTATCAATGATAGTCCCTAATGCGTGTTTTTCTGCAATTAGTATTGCACAATGAGACGATTCATCTGCATTAGAATGACAAAATTAAGTAGGAGAATCATTTCAAGTCTGAGTTGACTATTTCATTCAGCTTACATAATAGTAGGCTTTCAAACTATAAGCCCTGTGGTCTTGAAACTTCACATGTGTATAGATCTCATAGCTAGGGTGTGCAGAGCGCAAGAACCACAACTCTACCATTTGTAACTTTTGAGTTATTGCCCTTTGTTTGATTGAGTTAGCAAATTCGTGTCTGGTTTATAACTTTGAAACTATAGGGCCTATGGCCTTGAAACTTCACAGGTGTATAGATATCATAGCTAGGATGTACAGAGCGCATTTCCAAAGACAAATAGGAAAACAAAACAAAACAAACACTACCATCATAATAAATACAATATACTTTAGTGTTTGCTAGAAAATACATCCTAAGGATCAATAAAAAGTTCAAAACATCACCCATTTATATCTGAGCTTCGGGCGTATAATGCCACGCCCAGCGTTGCTCTTGTTTTCAAAATGGTGTACATGGACCTTTCGCTAAATTGCTTATATTGACTTTGTCGTATTCACCTCCTTAGAAATCGACGCTATCTGGTTTAGCAGAGGTCAAGGGCATTGAAGATATTCGAATCCCTTCACGTTAACATTACTCTATGTCACATGTACATGTGTATATCGATGTTTTTCATAATTGTTTTAAGCTGCAGTTACGTGAGTTGTGTTGAAAAACTACGATATGTTATTTCAATGGATTGTAAATCCATACTACGATGACCTTCGCCTGCGAGCATCCTTAATTTCACGATTGGCGCCCGATTAGCTAACTAACACGTTTGACGTAATTAAAAGGCATATAAAGGCAATATAAAGGTCCAGATTATCTGGTTTTCACTACTTTTCCCAAGGCTTGTTTAATTCGATATGTCATGTTAATGACGAAATGCTTTTAAGGAAAAGTGCAATGTAACGGCCATGCGAATTCCCTCAATCAAGTTTAGTTACTGCAAATTGCTGTAGCTGCATTTGTAATTCACGTAGACTTATAATAGTTTTATATTAATTAAGCTTATTAGATACAAGGTACATTTTCTAGAGCAATCGGTGTATTAAAGATGATATTGATTATTTTCTTACAAACGGAGAAAACAATTGGACGTTTATATATAACAATTTTTGAAACAAGTGATTCAGAATTAGCGGTACTGACTCTATAACTTCAATATGAATCCTTCTAAGTTGAACGCATTTTTACAGGATGAAATGTACTATCACTGATCAGTTCACCAAATATCATCAAAATCGAACTCAAACAACAAAGTTACAATAAAACTGGTTTTGTATATAACGCAAGGGCGGGGCAGGTAGGCAACGAGCGTCACGACGTCAAAAGGTCGCAACGTTAAAATAATGACGTTACTCCTCCACATAGTCACCTAGATTTGCAATTTATTTACTGTGACGTTCAATTCATCCACCTAATATATCCCTGAACCATTGTAAGTCGAATGCAGAAAACATCCGTTGAATGTCTAGAGTTTTTTCACCGTAGTCCTTGAAACTACGACGTTTCAGTACCGATTTCAAACAGGGAAATATACAAAATTCCACAAGAGCTTAGTCTGATGAGAATGAACAATTTTAGCTTTCTTGTATTGGGGATGAGACAGGCGACGTCCGTTGCCGTGATTGTTCCTTGCTTTCTGGGTCATACAATTGCATTTAAGTGCATTTGTTGTTTTGATATTATCAAAGAATTTCCTTCTATACGAAACACGTTGGTCCAGAATTTCTTCAATGTCCGAACACGTTTTCCCATAATCACCCGTATTCAGTGGATATGGAATCAACTGACAGTAAAGCATATTCGTGTTTAAATCATCTGCCAGTATTCAAAACTCACTACCATAACTTAGGTCCATCTTGTGACAAATATTTTTGATAGTGAAGCGGCGATCACAAGCGTTGACGCCCGTAATAGCTTTAGTTGACGTCGCGCCCAGACTGCTCCTCTAACCACTACTCCTTTTTTTCCTGCAGCAATGTTCTTCCCTTTTTGAACATTCGGTACCAAACAATTGTGAAATTTTCAAATAAAGAATGTTTATGAGTTTTCTACAGTATTTTGTACGTATCGAATGTGGAATTTCGTTCTGTGCAAAACTTAAAAATCGCGCACATTCGAATACTCTGCCAACGTCATAGTTGACTTTTATCGCCAAAGTTAACTGGTCCATAGTTTTCCCATTTAGCCAGAAAAAACATTGAAATTTTGGTCATAAAATAGCATGAAATTATTTTTGACATCCATAACGTCTCAGTAAAATAGGCGCGTTAGAACGGGTTGAGAAAACATATAAACTATGAAAAGGTTGAGAAATTCTACCCCTGCCCCGCCTAACCGTACCTTGGTTGCTATGGACACGCGTCCAACACAGACATAATTAGAAGACAATGCCAATATTTCTGTATCATGTCAAATATAAATAGTACCTGTATTATGCCAAACTGCACCAAGAAAAACATACAAATATTTATTTTAGAGCATCAGTACCGCTAATTCTGGATCACCCCTCGTACCATATCTTCTGAAAAAAATGCAAAATTAAAAAGAACATAAAATAGTCTTTCCCTTATAAGCTTACACGACGTTGGAATCTTTCGGGCGACCTCTTTAACTTTCGGTCGTCGAAAGTGCCGATTTTTTCTTGCTCGGCTCTTTGTAGAATCTCAGCAAAGCTCGACCGTATTACGGACGTCGTTACAATATATAGGGAAAGAAAACGTGCGAACACGACTTTACCAAAACAAAGCAAACGTATTCAAAACGTTATAATTCAAGTTAAGTACACGTATGTCGTCAAATCAAACCAATTTTTATCTTATAAAAACATTTACCCATATGGTATAATGTAATCGACTTTTGAATGTTGTTTGCTTCAACAGTTTTTCTGGTGAAGCCCTAAAAATTGAGTAGTCTTCTTCCGACGTTGTGCTTGCGGAGTAATCGTGTACTGGATATACATCCGAGGGATGTTGATAGCCTTACATCAGCTGACGATTTCCGATTTGCTCATAACATCTCCATGTGATAGTATAAGTTACCCAGAAAGTCCAAAAATATAAATTTTCACTGACAGTTTATTTTGTCTGTAGCATTATTGAATTTGGAAAAGTCTAAAATTGTGTCGTCTGGTAATGGGTTAAATTATAATTAAAAGAAATGAGACATTGCATAACATTTGTATATTTGAATTTTAAAGGTTTATAAAATGATAGTTATTACTATAGCGTTTGGTAAACAAATAGAAATTTTCACAGATGACTTATTTTCAATGCATGGGTAATAAAAGGTGTCTATACCAGCTTGATCGCTAATATTTGATCTATAATTAATTTGTCATGTTCAGTAAAGGTTATCCGGTAAAATGAAAACGTTTTGCTCATAGTATCCTTTAAGAACCTTTTCCCATACAGCAGGATTGTAGGGTAGTCCTTATTGAAAAAGCCACAGACGACAAAATTAATAATAATAATAATAATAATTAATAATAATAATAATAATAATAATAATAATAATAATAATAATAATAATAATAATAATAATAATAATAATAATAATAATAATCAATAAGTACTTTCTATACAGAAACTTTATGAAGTAAAAGTAACGATAAAAGGTTGCAAAACAAGTCCTTAATTACTGCTAGAAACAGTTTCATAGACACCCATTAATGCCGTGTTTGACGGAATCATGTCAAAAACCCTTTTCGACGCCCCGATTCTCTATAAAGACTTGCTATAGAAAAGTTCAATCAAGTAAATGAAGCGAAAAAAAGATAGGAGAGCTAGACACTTTTGATGACATCTCAATGAATCGCTGATTTTCAACAAAAGCTTCGTAACTGCAGCTCAAAACAAACTGCAGTTACGAAGTGTTTGTTGAAAAGCAGTGATGTTGTATTCTATCTGAACTCTAAGCCTCACAGTTCATTGAGGATATTCAATGCCTAATGTTAATGAAATATCAGAGCTCTAGATAAAACGAGGACAAATACTTTTCAATTCAAAATACAATACTTCATTTACTGTTCATTAAACAAAGAGACGATTCAAATGAGAACCCATACGTAAGAGTTTTGATCTGAAATAAAAACATTAGAATGCCTATACAACCCCCATTGCTATGAGACAAGCCTTTTTGTACTAGCACAATCACATCGATGTCCCGCAATTCTTCTGACAAAGGCGTACCTCTGCTGCAACTGCAAGAGAAAAAAATAAATTATGATTAGTGATGATAATAAAACGTGAATTGATCAGGAAAGTGGCAAGACTATGATCCATACGCCCTTTCAAGATCATGGATCAGTTAAGAAAAATGACTAAAGGAAACTTTGGTATTATCTATGATACAAGTTATATAAACACAGACATGCATGGATTAATTTGAAAAAAGTTTGATTATGGTGTGTTGGTTGCAGCAAACATTGAGTATTGTTGCTAAAGATATTAATAAAACTGTTTTCATAAGTGACATACCATGATTTAAAGACAGAATTTCCTACTTGTGAATGTATTGATGTCTAAAAGTATATACCTATTGTTGTCGCGAAGCACGTTCTACTGATTTTTAAACGGAAATTCTGATACAGCTCTGTATAAATGTGCTATTATTCTAAACTTTAAAATAAATGATAATTTCGGTACCATCATTTTTTAACAACCGATAATCAAATATCAGATGGAAATGAGTTTTGTAGCTTCAAATCAAATATACTGAGAAATTGGACGTTAAATAGAACTGATGCGTTTCTTATGGCCACCAGTATATAAATATTTGCGTTATTTGGAATGGAAATGTGATCAATGAGCCATAATGTATAAGGAACATTAAGTAATAAATGATGTTGATCTTTCTTGTCAAAGCCACAGACATGAACGAATGTATAATGATTAGAATATATACTTGACTATGTTCAAACACGCCGTATTTACAGCTTATGCAATCTGTACGTAGAGCATTTTCGAACATAGTCGACGATATGCTAGACGCCGATTTTTTTCATTGGAGCATAATTTTACAAAATGCAACAATTCCACGAATACTGTTATTATAGCAGCACTTTCTTTAACAGCTCATGTCTTAGATATAGTGCTTAATAATGTAAAACAAGTCGCAAATGTGTGCCAACAAAATCCACCATTTCAAGACACACTCAAACTGCTAAAGAAACTTTCAATTTGGGTTACCCTAAAAGTTCACCATCTAGTTGAGGTTTATACCTTTTTCTTGTAATTTTACAAAAAAAGGGTACTAGTGTTTTTATTTGTAGGCTGATAAATGATATCGAATTTTGATGCTTGTAACAGTTTTGGCCAATACGGTATTAATTCTCAAAATCGTTGGTGTTATGACAAATCATCTTAACTCCAGCTTAATTTAAGTTGGAGTTAAGAAGTTTTGCTATAACACCGAAAAAATACATGTTCAATTGATGTATTTCTCAAAATATATATTTGCTTTGCGTTCTCATTTACGGGAAAATAAATTACGAAATGTCACCGAAATGAAGATAAATGGATAAATGGTTTGTAACGACATTAACATTTGTTAGAAAATACCATTTAAACATTTAAATGCGCGACACAACGTTAGATTCAATTAATCTTCTTCTCGAATTAGGTCTATTCGATTTACAATCCTTGTTTTGAGTGTTTTTCCTCCTTCGGTAATTCCATTTGACTAATTCCATTTATAATTCGACAAAACATTTTTAATTATTAATTTTCCCTTGACACAAATGTTCTTTTTGTCAGAAAAGTGGAACACTGTTAGCACATTTATCGCTTAACCAACCCCTATCCTAATGACTTAAAATTTTGTTTGAAACTAATTGTCAACTTAAGACACGTTTCAATCTGATCATCAATAAATAAGTAGAAAGAAGGTAGTCTATGCGGGCTGATCTTAGCATTTTCACCTGCCAATATTTTGGGCAGAATTGGAATATGCCATGAACAACGTAAAAAAATTAATATGTGTACAATCAGGGCCTACATTCAACAATATGGGTACTGCAACATTTGTAAGGTCTCTTTTTAGTATGCGAGTCAAACATGGGTTTAGATCAGCCTGCGTATACGCACAATCCAATCTACATCTATGACGTGTTCTGTCATAAACTTTTAAATAATTGCTGGAACTGTTGGACTGCAGCGTAGGTCGATCATGATGCACAAGGTTACAAGTGGTTATGGCTTAAACCATTACCACTCAGTGACTCTTTTTGACTCCCTCCAAAGAAAATGCTTGGGTAAACATTGTGGAAATGAAGAAACAAAAACAAAAAAGGTGTAAGATTCCAATTACTGTAAATTATTGTCTGCAACATCTTTGGCGTTAGACAAGTCTAAAATATTGCCATCTAGTAATGGGTTAAACTATTCTTGGATACCCCGGGGTCTGCTTCGCTACATAGCCTGGCAGACTCCGGGGTTTGCGAGGTTGGACTTTAAGTATAATTGGGTGATTATTTGAAAAGTACAGAAAACCTATAGCTGATGGCTTGCCGACATAACCTTTGTCAATTTGTTATATGATGACTTAAGTCCTTGAGAAATTCATTCTTAAATACAGAAATCCTACAACTGATGACTGACAGACAAAAGTATGGTATATGATGGCTTAGAACACAGAGAAACTATTTCTAAAGTACACCTCGGTTGATGGCAGGCCTATAAATCTACATTTACAACATTTCTCTTTTCTTGACAAGAATGATTGACGATATTTTGAAAATTGAACAAGAAAAATGACTTACTTGAGTGGTGTGTCGCCTACTTTAATTTACTTTTGGTGTTCTTTATTTTCGACATTATCTTTCAAAAAAAATTTTTTTTGATGATTGTGAAATCGAATGATAATTTGGACAAAAAAGTGGTAGTTCGAAAAATAGATATTATTTCCGTTCCAGCCCTTGATTCTTGACGACAAAACAATCAGAATGAAATGGAAATTGAAATCATATAGCATTTAGAAATGATAAAAGATCCAGCCACCAGTATTTTCTGATCAATCTGTTTTGGGATTGTAAATGTAGCATATACGAATAATGTGTTTCGTCATCTTTAGCACCCCATTCCAAACAAGACCCGGAAGTAATGATTCATTGCTTAAATGTTTGCATTCCACCTAATATGCCTCTATATTTAGAAATAATAAATTTATGCTTCATATTCTCTTCCATCCAATTCTATATTCCTGTCAGGCATCCACAAGAATTTTGAAAAACATTTGTTAAAATGTCCCTTACTGCTCTTTCACAAGTTACGGAGATACCGATGTTCATGTATATTTATGATGGATGGGTCATTAATATAACTGCTGAAATTTTGGGTATTGATGCTGTATCCAATTTATTTAGGAGTTTATTATGAATTTCCGGAACTGACAAACCTATCAGCTATTTTCACATTTCATAACTTATGCATGGAAAGATATAGCTATTGCTATGATATACTCTCCTTTGATAAAAATACGACAACAACAAAATAGATTTTTGTACAGATTATTGTCAAGCGCTTAATGTTAATCTCGTATCCTTACATTAGGACAAGTTGTCGGAATCATTGGTCAATTCTCCTGTGCGAAAGAAGTCTTGTATTAAATTTATACTAGTCTGAAACCGTTTGATTACAAGGCAAAAGTCATCCTTCTGCGAAACAAACGTACATTATCTATTATTGAATTATTATCAGTAACGATTCATTATGTAAACATTATAATGTAAGAAAGCCAATCATTGCAACCACTTTATATTAAAAATAATAATTGAATTTTCATATTCAAGGAATGTATAATTGTTACCTACATCATGATTCGACAAACAGAATTATATTCCTTGCACAATGATCTCAAATTCATGTCAGATATTTCCCAGGTCGATGTTTTGTCTGTGCTATTTTATATCAATAATAGTCCCTAATGCGTGTTTTTTCTTCAATTAGTATTGCACAATGAGGCGATTTATCTGCATTAGAATGACAAATTTAAGTAGGAGAATCCGTTGATTATTCTTACCTTCGCAAAACGAATGTTTAGGGGGTATACTTTAATTAACCTATCTGTCTGTATGTTTGTCCGTCCGTGTACAAAATGTATCTCTGTAGCATATCATTTCAACCACAAGTGCTAGCAACTTCAAACTTGGTACACTTATAGATCTGATTGTTGTAAAACAACCGTTACTCTGCCACATCGACTTTTAGAGTTACTGCCCGTTGGTGTTTGAACCCCTGTATTTTTGTATGGAATATATCTTCTAAACCATAAGTGCTAGCAACTTCAAACTTAGAACACTTATAGATCTCATTGTGGAGATGTGTCAGGTACAAATACTGTTTCTCTTCAATGCCCTCTTTTAGAGTTATTGCTCTTTGTGGTTTGTACCCTTGCATTTTTTTCCGGAATATATCTACCAAATTATAAGCATTAGCAACTGCAACTTGATACACTTATAGATATCTTTGTGGAGAAATATCATGTTAAAGAACTGTTACCATGCCACGCCCACATTTTGAGTTATTGCCCTTTGTGGTTTGTACCCTTGCATGTTTGTCCAGAGCTCACTTTTAGAGCTATTGCCCTTTGTTGCTTTTATCCTTGCATTTTTGTTCGGACGATATCTTCTAAACCATTAGTGATAGCAACTTCAAACTTGGTACATTTATTGCCATTTTTTGTGGTAAAAGCTTGTGCGGGGGATCAAGTAACATTCTGTGACAGTTTTAGTTAATTCAGGCAACAAAATAGTAGGCTGTGCAACTGTACCGTATGATTGCCATTCACTTTTTCACAAGATGTTATACATGAACATTTTGTTAAATTGCATTAATATTGACTTTGTCGTATTCACCTCCATAGAATTCGACGCTTTTTAGTTTAGCAGAGGGTCAAGGGCATTTGAAGATATTCGAATCCCTTCACGTTAACATTACTATAGGTCACATGTACATGTGTATATCGATGCTTTTTATAAAAATTATCTTCTAACTGTGCAGCACAGCTTGTTTTAAGATGCAGTTACAAGGTTTTCGTTGAATAACGACGATAGTATATTTCAATGGATTGTAAATCCATACTATGATGACCTTCGCTTGCAAGCCCCCCTAATGTCACTTTTGGCGCCCGATTAGCTAACTAACACGTTTGACGTAATTAAAAGACATATAAAGGCAATAAAAAGGTCCAGATTATCTGGTTTTCACTACTTTCCCCAAGGCTTGTTTAATTCGATGTGTCATGTTAATGACGAAATGCTTTTAAGGAAAAGTGCAATGTTGCGGCCATGCGAATTTCCCCAATCAAGTTTAGTTACTGCAAAACTGCTGTAGCTACATTTGTAATTCACGTAGACTTATAATACGTTTATATTAAACTTATAAGATACAAAGTTCATTTGCTAGAGCAATCGGTGTATCAAAGATGATATTGATTATTTTCTTAGAAACGCAGAAATATTACGTCGGTCTTACGAAATTAATTGGAAATGTGTACCATGTCTTCTGAAAAAAAAATGCAAAATCAAAATGAAAAAAAAGTAGTCTTTCCCTAAAAAGATTCACACGACGTCCAGAATCTTTCGGGGGGCCTCTGTAATATTTGGTGGTTGAAAATGCCGAATTTTTCTAGCTTGTAACCAGTTTGCACAGCTCGGCTCATTACGGACTCTCAACATACCTCGACCGTATTATTGACGTCGCCACATTTTGAAATGAAAGTAAACGTGCGTAGACGACTTTACAAAAACAAAGCAAACGTATTGGAAACGTTATAATTTAAGTGAAATACCGACGAAGCACACCAATTTACATCTTATAAAACATAAATCCCATATTGTAGAATGTTATCGATTTTTGAATGTTGTTTGTTTCAAAAGTTTTCTGGTGAAGCCTTAAACATTGAGTGGTCTTCCGATGTTGTGCTTGTGGAGTAATCTTGTACTGGATGTTTACAAGATGGCCACCTTATACATCCGAGGGATGTTGATAGCCTTACAACAGGTGAGGAGTACCGATTTGCTCGTAACATATCCGTATGATAGTAAAAGTTACGCAGGTGGTCCAAAAATATATTTTTTCTCAGACAGGTTTTTTTTTGTCTACAACATTATTGAATTTGGAAAAGTCTAGCATTTTGTCGTCTGGTAATGGGTTAAATCATAATTTAAGAACATCAGACATTACATTACATTTTGTCTCTATGAATTTCAAAGGTTTATAAGTTCATAGTTATTACTGTAGCGTTTGGTTAACCAATAGAAATTTTCACAGATGACTTATTTTGAATGCTTGGGTAATATAAGGTGACTATGCCTGCTTGATCGCATATATTTGATCTATAATTAATATGCCATGTTCGGTAAAGTTTATCCGGTAAAAATGAAAACGTTTCTCTCATAGTATCATTGAAGCCATTACCATGCAACGAATTTTAGACAAGTCCAAATTCAAAGATGTTGAAGACAACCATTCCAAGTGAATGAAATTTTACACGTTTAGGTCTTTCTGAAAAAAACATTGTGGGAAATGACGGAATTGCTTGTCGCAAGCAATTTCTTGTTTATTTCACATTTTATTGTGAGGAGTCAAAAAGAGTCACTGTGTGGTAATGGGTTAAGAACCTTTTCCCAAACGTCAGAACTTTAGGGTATTCCTTATTTAAAGCTGCTTTACAGACGACAATATTAGCAATGGCTATATGAAATTTATTTGCGTAAAGCACGAAACAGAAAACATTGAGGCAAAAGGAGACAACTCCAATTTTCACCATTTTATCCTTTCGCTTCAATGTTCCCAAATCGTGTCAATTAGGAACGTCGAACTAGACCTTGTTTGAGGAAGGGTTAAATAGAAAATTTTAATGTTAACCCATTCCCAAACAGCAAAATTTTGGGCTATTCAAAACTCAAAGATTTTGGAGACGACAATTTCAGGATGATGACATTCTGAAAACCTTTGCATTTTATGTTTGGAAATATTGTGGGAAATGAAGAAATTGCTTGTCACAAGCATTTTTTTCATTTTCCACAATGTTTCCCAATCATTTTATTTCATAGGCGTCAAAAAGCGTCACTGTTTGGGAATGGGCTAAAATACATGTAAAGACTATGAAATCTTTGTAGATTTCCGTCCTTGATTTACTGATGAACATTTGAAAGCTTCGAAGATTAATTGTAGTTTATTGCTGACATATTTTCTAAATATATAAGGATATGATTTATAGCATCATTTGGTCTGATGGATTCCGTGGGATATGTTCGGAAACGCCGTAACTACAGCATATTCATGCTGTAGATACGACATTTCCGAATGTAGCTGACGAATTCCTTCCTAGCTGTTATGTAAATGACAGAGACTGTCGGAGCCAATCCCTGAATTTGAGTTTAAGAGTTTACAGATTGCTAGGTTAGAAATACTTTAAAAGACGAAGAAAGAATTATAATCAGACTAAAATATAGCCGTTGTTTCAATTCAAAACCTCGTAACCGCAGCTTGTTTTAAGCTGGCGTAACGATTTTTTTTAGAAGTACCGATATATCCGCTGCGTTATAATATCTTCATTATTTGAAATATGTGTAGCGTCTTCTGTAGCCTTTTTGAATTAGGCGTGATTGTTTCGTTTCGGTATGGCTAACATACTTAGTTCCCCTTCTTGTACTTGGCAGCAGCATACAAGGAAAGTTGCGTGTCACGAAATATATCACTCTCACTATGTTCATATTTGGTCAATATATTTCGTTGACGACACGTTTCGTTTTGCCTTAGCTTATTTTTTCAGGCAACATTACAATTAGAATTATCCTTAACTACGAGTTACGATTTTTCGGCCAATAGATAACTAATAAGACGTTAGATATATATTTTATAATAATCTTAAGCAATCGCCAAAGAAACCAGTCCATCATGTTGATAAATGTGTGATGTCAGAAAAAGGTTGCCATTAGTTTACCTATTCACATACATACCAGCTAATTGGACATTTGAAATGACGATATAAATGATGCACCAACCTAAACGTATATTAGTCGACATCGACGCATAGTCCGATTAGGATCTACGTTGTAACTGTACTGTACATAACTTCTTCCTATTTTTTGCAATTGTTAGTACGCAGTCAGCTTCTAGATAGTAATGAAGTTCTATGACGAAGGCTAATTTAAAAGCTAAAATTTGTGCATTTTTCTACAAATTATGCATCATAATTTATGATAGATGTAGCCATCACATTTAAACTATACTCACCGTCATAAAAAGTAGCCACTTTTCAAATTGCCACATTTTTCACAATTCTTTATTTCTTTTAGTTTTACACATTCATACTCATTCACCATAGCTCCTTTTCAGAACTCAATGGTTGAATGCTTTCAATATTCCTTGAACATGTTGAGTTGCAACGTGGGCTCAAAACAGTATTTTGGGATACAAAATTCAGTTTTGTTTACAGCTGTCATTTTCTGCATAAGTTGACACTGTTGAAACCCATATAAAAGTCCCATGCAAATTGTGCAGACAATCATTCCGTTTAAATGTAACGTATCTATGAAAATTTACCACTCCCAGTTTATGGTGTCTCATTGTGAAATGGTTGATGATAACCGGAAGTGTTCGGCGGGTAAAGTATAGGAATACATTGTCTTAGTTTGGAACTTGCTAAGGACCAAACAGAAACGCAATTGCAATGAATAGAGCGTCTTAGAGGAAATTTGGGCTGGTTGGGCTAAAACCCGAAACCGCCATTTTGCACAGGTCTTTGGGTGAAATGAAAATCATCAATTAGTTACTACGCATTTTTGATAAAAGCAGTATTGTTAACACACATCCTTATTCATCTTTGCTCTTTTTCTAGCTCTATATATGGCCGTGAATTTCAGCAGTGTATTCTGTTTCAGTGACGGATTTCCGGAATTACCACTAAGCTACCCTTGCTAGTAGGGTAACTCAATTGTTTTCGGTACTTCCACGAAAGCGTTTCCATTTGCCAGGCTTCACTGTAAGGTATTTTTTTCGGTACGTTTATGAATAATCCAAAAATGGCCGACCATTTTGCTTTAGACAGTTGGCTACTTTTTACGACGGGGAGTATAATATATACATATATACATATGAAAGAGATAGGTACAGAACTAACCACAACAAGCGCAGACTCCATAACCCGAGTTTACGACACAACGCCTAGCTATTCATATCATACACATCAATATATAGAATAATCCCATCCTCAATAGAGGAATTTTCATCTGTCTATTATATATGATGTAATTTTATGAATAAAATATCTACGGGTTAGGATATTTACATACAACAGTCAGTTCGTATCTACAATGGATATGATCTACGGGTTAGGATATTTACATACATCAGTCAGTTCGTATCTGAATAGCTAGGCGTGGTGTCGTAATCTCAGATTATGGAGTCTGTGCTTGTTGTGGCTAGTTCTGTGCCCATCTCTTTCATATATAATATTCACTCTATACAGAACATGCATACCTTACAGGTTAACATATAAGCTATTCCACCCTTAGGAATTTTGCTGTTGAATTGCAACAATTATCTCCCTTTAATTATACATATGTACTCGTACATATATATAGTTACTTATGCGCTTAAGGGCCGCAACCGCAGCTTAAACCATTTTAGAAAGTAATCAAGGCTAGGAAGTATTCTCACACTGGAAAGAGAAGAATACAGGAGTGTTCTTAATACTCGAATTATTCTCCCTGTCAAAAGAGATTGGCGATATTAAGAAAATGTAACATTAAAAATAGCTTATCTTCATGTTCTCTTGTCTAGTTTAATTTTATTCTGGTGTTACATATTGTTTTCGACATTATCTCATACAGAGCTGAAATGCCCTTTAAATATTTCATCTTTCCTAGAATTTAACAAACATAACGGTTGTAGACTACACCTTTCACAAATTATTTATGAGTTGGTGAATTCAAAGTCATGCTTTACTTATCACAAAATACAGCTTCAGATAAGATTCAATGAAGATTTTTCAAAATGCAATGTTTCATTTATAATTCATCAAACCCTAAGTTGTGGGTAGTTATTGGAATTGTACCATCGTGAATTGAAATAACAAAGGAAGAATGTCCTTACTTTATCTGTACATTTAGCTCTTACAAAACGAGTTTTGTCACAACACGCACATTAATTACATATTCCGATGTTCTATACAGGTAGCCCATTGAAAACAACGATGAAAAAAGAAGACAATACACGTCCTTTGCTCTGTGACATTGTTTCTAAATTACATATTCTCGAACTTTGTATCACATATATCGTCTCTTTTCTATAAAAATCTCGTAACTGCAACTTACGAGGTCTTTGTTGACAAGCAGCGATAATGGATAATATTTCGAAATAAACGTTTGAGATAGACGTTTTCATTATTGTCGGATGAACTTTACTAAACATGGTAAATTAATTATAGATCAGACTATTACAATAATGTCGCATAATGCTGCATAGACACTTTGAATTGCCAAAGTATTCAGAACACGTCATGCGTTATAGTTACGATTGGTTAAGCAAACGTTGACCTTATTACTTTGAATTGGCATCCTTGGAATTCAAAGAGACAAAATGTAATGCAATACAGGGTTAATTCACGTTTTTGAGGTCGTTAACATTCTCAGAGGCCCAAAAAATGCGTTATCGCCTGAGACCGGAGGTCGAAGGCGATAACCCATTTTGTGGGCCTCTGAGAATGTTAACGACCGAAAAAACGTGAATTGACGCTATTATTGCATAAAATATGAATAATTTGCAAAGAAATGTAATAAAATAAGACGAATAACTAAAAAACTTAGTGAAAATTTAGCCACATTTACACCGACAGATACCAGAGTTTACCGGCATTCGACTCGACATATATCGAGTAAGTGCGATATCCACTAGACGGGCCGTTAGATTTTCATCGTGTAGCTATATAGTCAAGTTTCATCGCTTTTTTACTGACATAATCTTCATTTGGGTTGGCGAAATCCTAACAATATTCGACTTAGTTTTCTTTTGGAAACATGTTCCGGATATCCTAACGTTCATTTCAGTGCGAGTAATAAATTAAAAGGTCGGAATTTCCAAGGTAGATCTCTGGACGGTTTGGTTCGTTTCAGACATTCGTTCATTTCAATATAAACAAAGTTGTAAAGGAAAAATTGCAGTAACTAAAAGAAGAACAAGAAACACATAGGCGTACCACCACATTTGACCTAGACCACAACCACTCAATTCTAATTTCTATCCTTCCATGTCCACGAAATACACTTTTAGTTTAAAATCTGTCAGCTGCCCGTTTGTTTACTTTTTGATTCCAAGAATTAAACCTACGTCACTATAATTATTACGTCATCAGATATGGTTACACTGGGAAACCTTGTTTATTTATTGGGGTGTAAACTGGAAATGGGGTCTTACAAGAATTTACATCGCGGAAAAGGGAAATGACAAAATTTCGGCTTTATTTTCAATTTTCTGAAGCACTCACAACAAATCCCCGATCGAGGATATTTGAGCGCAAAACTGGTCCGATATCGCACGTGAATCTGCCGATTAATGCACGATTTCTCTGGATATCCGCCCGCTTTCTGCTGGTTATACAATGCCAACAACAGACTGAAAACACACATTTTAGGCAATGATATCTGATATTAGTTGACCTTTTATAGACATTAAAAATGCCAAGAACATCCTTCGACGTTTAAACAAGCTGCAGGTATGAGTTTTTGTTGAAAACGACGACGCCATTTGTAATTATTATGGAATTAATTTGTAAAGTCTAAAAGTCTGGGAAATGTAAACACAGACCTTAAAGTGTTCCTCTACTTAATATTGTCATTCTAATGCTGATAAATCGTCTCATTGTGCAATACTAATTTCAGAAAAAAACACGCATTAGGGACTATTATTGGTACAAAATAGCACAGACAAAACATCGACCTGGGAAAAATCTGACAAGAATTTTAGACCATTGCGCAAGGAAATTAATTCTTTCTTTCGAATTTATTTTATTTTTGTCGTAGACATATTTCATAACAGAGCCTCTTATTTTGCATTTTAAGTAAATTAGAATGAAGTGATATTCATTATCATATCGTTTAATTAACAGTTTCCAAAACATTGTCTACGTTTGTCGTCAGTAGAAGGATTGGATTGCGAAAAAAATATGAGCATAGGGAAATTTTGATAATCAGCATAGTCCTTTTCCCCAAAACCTTTCTGAACTATAACACACAAACTTTCTGCTATAGAAAACATTACATATTTTATCGTCTGCAATACCTTAAGTTTGCCTTTATGAGGGAAATTGTTGATAAAATCCCTAGTGTCCTGGCGTGTTACATTTATCCACCTAACTATTTAACATTATAATAATTATGTTTTACTCTTACCTGTAGATCTTTTGATATAAAGAGAGTGATTGACAAAAAGCTCAAGATATAGAGTGCAGTTCATGAAGCACATCTCAAGGAAATGCAATTGCATTGCTTTCGGGACAGAAATATGTATAATATATTATTCATTATTTGGTCTATATTATATATTTTTAAAATCCCAAACCCTATCACCTATTAAATTAAGTCGATTCCTTACTAGGCCTCTTAAAGTTAACTTTCTTTCTGTTTTAACAACAACCAGTAGCAAAGGAAAGAAAGCATGCACAGCCAATGTTTAGAGTGGATGTGTGAACCCCAGTTGACCCCAAATATATAGAAAATAAATGACATAATAAACACAAGACCAATCTAATTTATCTAAAACATGGATGTCACACAGTTCATGATCCCATCAAGACCAATCTGTCAATGAAAAGAATGTATTGCTATTGATATAGAAGCTTGATCTCGTACAAGCTTTATAAGGTTCGATTATTATTAAGCAAACTTTATGCTTTGTGTGCTCATTTGAATCGTCTCTTTAAGACAATCTGAACGAGTACCGACAAGATGGGGTTTGTATGACGAATGATATAGATGGCGTAAATAATATCATATCGATAGTGCTGTATATTTTTACATGTCTAGAGATGTTTACTTAGCCGAGTAAATAAAGAGCTGATGCCATTACCAGGCTTAATATTCATAATTGAAAGCTATTTAATGGCAAAAGTAAATATTTCATACCACACTCAATTCCGTCTCCCTGTATGGTCGTAAACGCAGTTAGCAAAATTAGCATTCCCTAAAACTGTTAATGTACAACAACTTTAATGTAATAAATAACTGGACTCGAACGACAAGATAAAACATGTTACATGAATCCCTGTCACGCGGTTAATCTTTTCTGCTTCAAATTTTACCGCGATAACAAACATATTATAGCAGAATTAACAATGAAATGAAAAAACAAAAGTCGTACCTCTATATCATTATCCATTACATATCCTGAGCACTTTCCAAATTATCTAAATTTTGCTTATTTAATAAAGTCAATGTAAACATGTCATGTTTTCTATGACGTCATCAAAACACCGGTTTTCCCAACGTCATAAGCAACGTCATTTAGACAGATTTTCCTGGAGAACGGATCAAATGAAGCTGCGTTTTGTTTATAAATATTATCACACAATTGTTCATTACAAAAGATCATTTCGACGTAGATTAAAGTAATGCCGCTCACCAGCTTAAACATTCCTTTACATAGTTTTCGTCAAAATTGTGTCAACAATGTAGATGTACGTGAATAACTTCCTCTGTGTGTTACTTTAGGTTAAAACTTCTTTACAAATGGATACCATGTATCTATGATATGACCAATAAAGCCATTATTTAGTTAATAGCCTGATAACGGCCTAAATGCTGTAAAAATTGCTATTTATCTCTGTCTTGATAAATTATATTCGATGTACAAATTTTCGCATTTCAAATGCAACATCAAAATACACAAACAAATGTATGTGAAATTAAATGTGCAACTAAAACGTGATATTGTAAACGTTTTCGGGCGTTAGTATTCACGCTATGGGAGCCTGACCAGCGGCACCTATTTTTTCGAGCAAAAATGGCGGACATAACAAATCTGCAAGAAATAGATACTGCAAACAAAGGAAGATTTGTCACATTTATACTCAATTTTGCACGTTCATACTCATTAATATTTGAGTACATATATTGCTTTACCACTTTTGACTCTTAAATGAACTTATTAATCTTTAGATTATCTAAAATTGTGCCGACAATCTTCACGATGTGCTGTGCTCATCATTTTAAGCGAGAAATGCTTTAATGAATCTATAAAAAATCACACTTTACTTTTTCCACTGGTTTTATTTTCGTGTGTGGACATAGATTTCTGTATGACAGAACCTTTGTGTAACTCTGAGTCGTGAGAGATGTGTATTATTAGAAAAAAAACGAAAAAACGAAACTACTGTACGAGAAAAACTGAACTTTTTTCCGAGCAATGTCACAATCCACTGTATGAGTATTTCGTTCATTGTTTACACGATTTTAGTTTGGAAATTCCAGTTTTTTCTGAACGCGTTAATCGAGCAATTGAAAACTTAGAGACGTATCCTAGTGGTCAACATTTTCAGTTAACCAACTGCATGAAGGATTAAATCTCTTTATGCAGAGTCAATCTAAATGCGCATTTAAATTATTTTAACCCTTTTCCAAAGCGTAAATTTCAATTCAAAAGTAGCTGTTTACCACAGAATTGATGTTGAAAAAATATTGGATTAGTGTAAAATAAAGCATTGAAATTGTTGATGCAAAAGGAGGAAATGCTGGTTATAAATATTTCCTCTTTTGCCCCAATGTGTGCTCAAGCCTTTTTTGTTAGGAACGTGAAAACCAGGTCGTGTTTGGGAAAGGGTTTATATAGTTTTTGGAACGTGTTCATGCAAATTAAGCTATCTCGAGTCAAAGAAATTACAGCACTGTCTTGATGATGAAATAAATGAACAAATAAACTAAATGGTTAATATAGAACCTACTCATCAAAGCATATGATTCACGAAATCGACACTAAATATGGATTTAAAAATGAAACGTGTCTGTGAAATAGTATTCAATGTATATTTTCTCCTAACACCACTCATGTTCTGTCTGCCTTAGTGCTGTCTCTTGTTTTTCTTGCACACACTCTCTCATTGGCTGGTTATGACCGCGGTTATCACAAAAATGGCATCGCGTTGCACTTTCAAATTTGATGTCCCGGTTTCGATCCTAGGGCGCGGCATATATCCTCTATGACATCTGGCACTGGTTTCATCAAAACATTGAAGACGTATTTCTGACTTACTGATGTCTTACGAAACAACAATCAAATTACCTAGGACTTGATGGAAGGGGCGATACCTATAGCGCAGTCAGGTGCTCCAGTCGCAGCGATATTACCATGTATTTTAAATAAGCATTAAGGGGGGAATGCTCCAGTTTCCTAAATTTTTCCAAATAAAAGAATTCATTTATTTTTTGTATGCTGAAACTATATGTAATTACCAATTCAAAAATGACATAAAAATGGATGGTCAGCGATATTGTTTGAATTTTATAGGCATTCGTATAACATACCCCTTCAGCGAAAAAATGCATAATTTCTTGCACCTACCCAAGGTCACTAAAATGCTTATAAATGCTCTGTAATCATCGTTTAGTCCCGAAAACGGATTTAAAGTAACGTCTTACATTTAATAAGAACAAAAAACCCAAAATATGTGCTATTATAGACGCACAAATGTGTAAAACAGCATGCTCGCGTGTTCAGTTCGATCAACGAAGCTGAAGTGTTCTATGTCAAAGTTTGCATATTTTGGAAATATTTAAAGTTCTACATCACAGACTTTGATAAAACTCCATCATTGTATTGAGCAACGTGTCCTGGTAATAATTCAAAAAGAAAGTGTATAGGTCAGTACGCTTTTTAGTGCATTACAGCAATTTTTATCAGACACACACGAATAAAATGACGTAAAATAGTGGTAACTGTGTATACACTTACAACTGTCTTGCTCTAAATACCCGATTTCCATCTTGACGAAATCAGTTTCGCATAATAAATACGCTTTTACCATCGAAAATGGTAAATTCTAATCACGTGTTATATTATTGAAAATATGGCGAATCATATATGGTACGAAATGTTTAATTTTCTATAGTAATGACCGAGTGTTCCGAAAAACTGGTGCATTGCCCCTTAAATCCCACTCATTCCATCGATATGTCTAAACCAATAGGTGTCACTCCTCAACGAAACAGGCCTATTAAATATATAGTAAGATGGGTCAATTTGGCAGCTTCTAGCTTCTCTCAGAAGTCTTTGTGACACATTTTACATAGTCTGCCTGACAGACCATTCCTTTGTCTTTAATGTACTACCAAGAAAGTGGTATCAATAGCACCATCAGCTAAAATCACGCACCGTGAGCACAGCCACTCTTGCAATTTGCCCTTTCTTTCGGGATCTGCATGTGACACACACCCTCGTGAAAGGTCACGACCGCGCAAGAAACTAGTTCCCGACAAATTCATTAAAACACATTCCAGCAGTACACTGATGGTCTGCCAGTATGCAGAACCACATAACATGCTTCTGCCTATTCTATAGACACAGGATCAATGCATCAAAAGGAGCGAATCCATTTTTGACGGAACTTTGTTTGTATACTTCGACCCGGAAGCATTTCTCGTTGTGGAGTGTCTCCAATAACAATACAAATATGAGATTTCGTACGCAGTGAACCATGTATTGCACGGGCGTAAAAGTTTCCATTCATGTGTATTTTTGGACATGGGTTGATGGAAGACTGTTGTAAATACCTATAAAATACTATGTATATATCATTGTCTTGCATAGTTCGTTTCCTTAGTCGTTGTAATTTTACGCGATCCAAAATTTTCCGTTCGTGAAATCTTTATTTGACGTGCAAATAAGAAGCATTCTTTTATTGTTCAGCTGGCGTGTGGTTGCTCAATTGTCTGAATACGACAGAAAGTTACCAAAAGGTATACACGTGTCCAACATTATAAAATCTACGAGTCCTTATATATTTCTCTTATGTATGTATTTCCGTGTGATATCCTCTGTATGTCCGTCTCTCTTTCATCTCATCCTCTCTTCTCTGTCTACCTAGGATTTAAATTCTATACTGAACAAAAGTGAAAACGCTACACCTACTTCGCTTGTCATATTTTTTTCTAAATTTACAACAAGTAAAAAAATCAAATGAAAGTGTTTCGCATTGTTCATTGACTTGGTTGTGCTTAGTGCTTTACGTTTTGTGGATGAAAAACGGACCTTTTTAATGTGACAGGGGTCCGTTTTTCAGGTGTACAATTTGAACGGAAATTTTACTCAATTTCAACCTTCAGAAATTCAAGCAGAAGAATGCAAACCATGCCGGACTGCATTGAATGGTAGTCCGTCAAGTTACCAGTCCGAAAATTAAAGAAGCGTTCGTAACATTGTATTAACGTTTAGAAAATGATGTTTTAAAAGAAGAATTTTCATTGTGTTCCAAAGCTTGAAAATTTTACAATTTAATCTCCATAGGAAATTGAAATCGCTATTGCATGGACATCTTGGAACAATCCTAGTCGAAGAAAGGGTTCAAAAAGTGCCCTGTAAAGTCAGCATGATGTTGCAAAAACCTCCAATCGAAAACCTTGATAAATTTGTGAATATCAAACATTTCAAATTCCCTATTTGTTTATGTCAAAGGGAGGTAATTCGCAAAATTGACAGATTAGATATTGATTTTAGAGCTTGCTACAAAAGATACACTTGTGTGATTTTAAGTGTTTTTTTTTTTTTTTTTTTTTTTTTTTTTTGGCAACCCGGATATGAATTCCAATCACTGTATCATTTTATCATCATAAGGATTGATGGAAAGAGAAACAAATGTGGAATCAAATATCTAAACTGATTTACATCAAAGATTTCTATCTTCTTCAAATGTATAAGACGCTCCGAACACTCGAACAGACATTAACTCAAATCACCCGTAAATGAAATTAATTCAATCCGAATACGCGTCCAGTAAGACTAAAAAAAATCGGTACTGTAATGCACGTGTTCGGGGGAATTTTTGGTCTTCGTACAGTGAATAAAAAAAACATAAATATTCCAATTCTAACATTTGCGATCATCTTTAGGCTTTTGGATTTTCAAAGAATAATGTAGTCAGTGTAATTTTGATAATATAACGTGTACCTTAAATATATGTTTTATTTCTTTTAATCATTTAAAGTGTGGACAAATATATGCATAATTCACGAGCAGCGCCTCTTTATCACGTTTGCTTATCGTTTACGTTATTTATGCCAGTCCGATGAGCTAAAGACAAAGACAATAACGAAGTTGAATCATAAGCCGACCTATTTATGCTTCGAAGTTGGTGTTATAGGACAAAAAGCACAACTTACATTCAAATAACTGATGGGACCGTCAGAATCCACTTCCTTGTCCGCCATTTTGTTTGCTCGAAAAAATAGGTGCCGCTGGTCAGGCTCCCATAGCGTGGTATTAATTATCGTAAACAGTATAGCACTGTCACAGAACGCACCAGACCGTAACACAGGTGGCAATGTGCTACGTTTATATCATTATCTTGAAGTTGTGGTAGATATTGGATCTTTTGTACATCTGCTATGATAGCGTGTACCTATTGTAAGAATGCAGCTACAGAGTAGATCGAGCAGACAATTTGTCTCTAAACCCAGCTTTCAAACATTGTTTTGCATTTGTCTATGATGACATAACGCCATACATCAGACTGCTTGGTTAAGATTGTTTAGAAATAATTAGGTTTGAAGGACATCGAAAACAATATCTAATTAACCCTTTCCCAAGTGGCAAAATTCTATGGTGGTTCACTTAGAAAGCTGCTGCAAACGACAATATTGGTTTTGATAAAGATCGGATAAGTATCAAATATAACAAAGAAATAATTGAGGAAAAAGGAGCGAATGCTGATTATCAGCAATTCATTCTTTCGCCTCTATCATTTCCAAAGCTCTTTCAGTCAGGGACGTTAAAGCAATGTCTGGTTCAGGAAAGGGTACCATTTCGTTCAAATTTCCTATCGTCGGGAAAAAGTTATACAAGTCAAAAGATGTCTGCACATTTTTTCTCTGGCACTACATCTATACATCATATTATATCTAAATGTTTGTAGAAATGATTAGGCCTATATTTTACAATTATCTCAAATTGCTGTCAAACTCTCTGTAGTAAATATAAGTAATATCATAAAATAGAGAACGTGTCAACGTGCAGATACGTGTGGGCGATTCGGTATACAAAGGCTGAACACAATCGTAAAGTAAAGTTAAACAAATTTTAACCTGATGCTGACGAGCCTTATACAGAAAGGTATTTATCAGCATTATATCATTTCCCATAATTATCCTCCGTACCATTTTGGGCACGAATTATATTTACTGTGGTATCAGTTAGTCATCTTAATTGTCTTTGTAATTTGAACAGGTCAAGTTGTCGCTGCTTTTGGAAATGTTTAACCCGTGAAAGACATTTTTCTTTTTTATTTTGCCTTTTATGAAAATATTTTTTTCTTTTTTATTTTGCCTTGTATGAAAATAATTTGTTTGCTCGATTCATCTCGAGTTGGTTTATATTAGAATAGTTATGTCATATTACAAAAATGTAAGCAACGTATATATACAAAGATATCTTGTATTCTAACTACCACATTGTTTACTTGGTTCGGCGTTTTCACAAGAAGAAGTGCAATTTGTCTTCAGTAACATATATCCCCTCGTCATGAGGGTCATGTACCAAGATTAAATGTAATTGAAATGATAAAATTTTGGTTTACCATATAGATGTGAGTATAGAGTAGATGTATTACAGAAACAATGAGAACAAGAATGAATATAAAGACGATAAATCATATCAGCAAGGATGTAAATGAATAAAGACAAAGACAGTTGGATGAATACTGTGTGTCACAAGAGGCACGTGGACGTCCTTGTTATGAAGGTGTTTGTTCGAGAAAACAATAGTAACTTCTTGTTTCATTAAAAGCTATTCATTCTGATTTAGAACAAAATTGGGGTAATAAAACAGCAATAAAGGTCCTTATTAATTCTACACGGAAACTGATAATAATATCTTATTCTTTGAATGTCATTCAAATGATCACAAAGACAAGTCCTGATTTAAAGTTAGTACATGCCATCATTTCTTTACTATTGATAAATGCTTTAAGACCGGAACGCAATGTACATGTAATATGAAATATATCATCCGCATCGGCAAATCGCTTCTTATTCGCCATTTTAATTGACGATACATATATGTTTGTTCTGTGTACGCATAGAAAGATTATTCCATCTCAATTCCTTCACATAACATTTACTCTACCAAGCAAGACTTCGCTTGATTTGCCGTAAATGAAAAGGTTGTGCAAACCATTTAACAAATTTTATATTACCACGAATGAAAAGTTTTCTTTCAAATATTTAGTTACCTTTTCAGAATAAAAAATTAAACACTATATAGAGTTCCCAAGCCGTATCTGTATAAAGGGTGTGGCAATCGACTGATTAATTTTGGTAAAGTGAGAAATAAAACTATATTGTTTCAGCATTATGACATATTTCATACAGGTAGTATTTTATCAATCGAGTTGTTTAGCAGGCATATCCTTTTGCAGGGACTACGTTATTAATTTGAACAGTCTCGAAGTCTGGAAAATGTAAACTCAGACTTTAAAGGATTCCTCTACTTAATATTGTCATTCTAATGCTGATGAATTGTCGCATTGTGCAATACTAATTGCAGAAAAACACGCATTAGGGACCATTATTGATGCAAAATAGCACAGACAAAACATCGACCTGGGAAATATCTGACATGAATTGAGATCATTCTGCAAGAAAATTAATTCTGTCTTTCGAATTTAAGTTACCTTTTTGTCGCACCATCATTCCATGAACAATGGTACATTTCCAGAAAATAAGAATGCACGAATTACTAATTGTCGATGCTTTTCAACAGAAATCTCGTACCTGCAGCGAAGTTTTGTTGAAAAATGACGTTATCATATAGTTATGTTTAACCTTAACAACCATCGCCTGTTTTTGACCTGACTAATAGGGGTAGCTTTGGAAAGCGTTGTGAGCAAAAATTGAAATTAGTTATAATATATCTATTTTTGATAAATTATCAAACACAAAGCACCATGACCTTTCAAATTGAGTCACATCTATACTAGATCTAGGCCTCTACAGGTCAGTTGCTTTTTTCATTCTAAAAACCTCCAGTAGCAAAAGTTAGAAAGTCTGCACAACCAATGCTCGGAATGGATGCGTGAACCCCAGTTGACCCCAAATATACAGAAAATAAATGACATAATAAACACAAGACCAATCTAATCTTACTAAAACAAGGATGTCACAGAGTTCACGATCCCATCAAGAGCAATCAGTCAATAAAAAGACTACAGTGCTCTTTATAAAGCAGCTTGATCTCATACAAGCTTTATAAGGTTCGATTATTATCTAGCAAATTTTATGCTTTGTGTGCTCATTTGAATCGTCTCTTTAAGGTAGAATGCCCCTAATGGCAACTTTAGAAGTTGGGGTGACAAACACTTCTGTCTGATAGTCCATTATATTAGACATCTATATCGTCCAGAGGTTAACTAGAAATTCGATTTTCCCTTATCCCACCCCCAACTTACAAAATTCCAATATGGCGGCCACCACTCAAAGCAAAAGAGTATCTGAATGTTGGACATAAACACATTAAATGTGTCTATATTTTGGTGTTTATTATCAAAAACATGTTTACCCATCGCCTGATATGAAATGATATGACCCTTGTGCGCATATGAGCGATATTTTGTTAAATTACTGCGTGCTTATTTAAAAACTAGAAAATCACTGAAAGTGATCATACCCCCCAAAAGCGCAGTTTTTGTGCATTTTGAGAAGTTGATTTCATTTGAACTGTGAGCTGATCAATTGGGAAATAGAGCTAACAAAAAATCAACAGACCAAACAACACATGTAAATGTTGCAAAAAATACCAATTTTCAACAAAAGGACATAGCTCATTTAACAATCCCTAAGCCCTGTCCTGCCATGCCGATATTTTTTCAATAAACCAAAAATTCACAACCATGTATTGAATACAGTCAATCAAGGTACATTCCTGTAAGATTTGGTTCAAAATTACCGTATAATTGCTTTTTTAAAGAATTTTCTCATTATTTCATTAAGTCTGATAAGCCCTGCCCTGCCATTACAACATTTTTGAAAATCAAAAATTCACGAACAAATTTTGAAATAAGTCACCCAATGAACATTCCTGCCAATTTTGGTAACAAAACACCAAATCAAAAATTCACGAACAAGTTTTTAAAAGAATCACCCAAGGAACATTCCTGCCAAGTTTGGTAAGAATTGGCTCGGTGGTTAAGGAGAAGATTATTGAAGAATTATCTGACAATATCTTGAAGTCGGATTAGCCCCGCCCTGCCACACCCACATTTTTTTACGAATCAAAAATTCATGAACATACATTGAATAAAACCACTCAAGGGACGTTAGTGCCAACTTTAGTTCAAAATGGTCAAATAAGTGATTTCTAAAGATTTTTCACATGATTTTTCTACGTCCGATAATCCCCGCCCTGCCACACTCACAATTTTTGACAAATAAAAAATTCACGAACAAATTTTGAAAAGAATCACCCAAGGAACATTCCTGCCAAATTTGGTAAGAATTGGCTCAGTGGTTTAGGAGAAGATTTTTGAAGAATTAGCTAACCATTTCTTGAAGTCGGGAAAGCCCAATCCTGCCACGCCCTCATTTTTTATGAATCAAAAATTCATGAACATACATTGAATGCATTCACTCAAGGGACGTTAGTGCCAACTTAAGTTCAAAATGGTCCAATAATTGATTTTTAAAGATTTTTCACATACTTTCTCTAAGTCTGATAAGCCCCGCCCTGCCACTCCAACAATTTTTGACAAATCAGAAATTTACGAACATGTTTTGAAAAGGGTCACCCAAGGAACATTCCTGTCAAGTTTGGTAAGAATTGGCCCAGTGATTAAGTAGGAGAAGATTTTTGAAGAATTATCTAACGATTTCTCTAAGTCCGATAAGCCCCGCCCTGCCACGCCCACAATTTTGGACGAATTAAAAATTCACGAACAAATTTTGAAAAGAGTCACCAATGGAACATTCCTGCCAAGTTTGGTAAGAATTGGCTCAGTGGTTTAGGAGAAGAAGATTTTGAAGAGTTATCTGACAATTTCTTGAAGTCGGATAAGCCCCACCCTGCCACGCCCTCATTTTTTGACGAATCAAAAATTCATAAACACATTGAATACAATAACTCAAGGGACGTTAGTGCCAACCTAAGTTCAAAATGGTCAAATAATTGATTTTTAGCTCACCTGAGCACGAAGTGCTCAAGGTGAGCTATTGTGATCGGTCTGTTGTCCGGCGTCCGTCTGTCTGTCCGTTCGTCCGTCCGTCCGTCCACAATCATAAAAAAATCTTCTCCTCCTAAAGTGCTGGGCAGAATTGGATGAAATTTCACAGATATGATCCTTGGGTCATCCTTTTTCAAAATACTTCAAAGAATTGGGATCGGGGTCAGAATGGGCTCAAAAAGTAGGTCACTAGGTCAAATCTTTTTTTTGCTCTAGGAGTCACAGTATTGGCTCAATCATTGTGAAAGTTGACCAGAATCTTTGTCTTGATGATATCTAGGTCATTTTAAAAAGTAGGTCATGCCAGGTCAAAATGTAGGTCAAATGATTTAAAATCCTTCTTTTTGCTCTAAAAGTGCTACCTTTGGCTCAAATCTTGGGAAAATTGCTCAGAATGTATTTTTGGTGGATATCTAGGTTCTTTTAAAAATTGGGTCATGTGAGGTCAAAAATGAGGTCACTATGTCTGTTTGATAAAATCCTTCTTTTTGCTCAGAAGTGCCCATTTTTTGCCAAATTATTATGAAAATTGCTAAGAATGTTTTTTTTTTAATGATATAAAGGTCATGTAAAAAGTTTGTCATGCAAGGTCAAAAACTAGGGCACAAGGTCAAATATCAATAATTCCATAAAATTTATTAGTCAAGAAGTGCCAACTTTGGCTAAAATCTTGTTAAATGGCTCAGAATGTTTTTCTTTTGGATATTTAGGTCCATTTAAAAAGTTTGTTGTGTGAGGTCAAAAACTAGGTCACAAGGTCAAAGGTAATGAATCCCTTCTTTTTGCTGTGGAAGTTCCAATTTTGGCTCAATTATTTTGAAAATTGCTCAGGACGTTCATTTTGATGATGTCTGTACTCTGTAGGTCATTGAAAACTTGGGTCATGCAAGGTCAAAAACTGGGTCAGTGGGTCAAATCTTGTTTTTCCTGTAAGAATTTATTACAATATTTGCTCAATCATTGTGAAATTTGTGCAAACCATCACTTTACAAGCAAAGAAGCCCTATGTAATGGGTTTTGGAATTTTCAAGTGAGGAATTCAGACAAATTTATTTTGACCAGGTATCAGCTTATCAGCAATCATTGCTTAAGTAAATAGTTAGACTGTCTAAAGTAAATAATAGACCGTCCAAAATAAATAACGGGCTGCCTTATCTTATAATGGAGCTCTTATCTGATGAAGGATAGAGCTACATTTGATCTTAATGTCTTAACCCTTTCCTATGATGTCCCTATTAAAAAAGGCTTGGGGAATTATTGAGTCAAATGAAGAAAAGGCTGATAATCAGCATTTTCTCGTCTTGCTGCGCTATTTCAAAATTGAACAGTCTATTTCTTTTCTGTCTTGGTAAAGATTAAGCCCTTTCCCAGCCAAGGTTTAAGCCCTTTCCAAATTGTTTCAGAACAGAAAGTCCTTAGTTTTATGCCTTTGAATTTGTCAAAATTGCCATTGTCATTCTTTTATATTCTTCTAATGTTATAAGATTGATTTCGTGGTCTTGCCAGTATCTCAACTATGAATTCAGGTGAGCGATCTAGGGCCATCTTGGCCCTCTTGTTAAATATTTTCACATGATTTCTCTAAGTCCGAAAAGCCATGCCCTGCCACGCCCACATTTTTTGATAAATCAAAAATTCACGAACAAATTTTGAAAAGAGTCACCCAAGGAACATTCCTGCCAAGTTTGGTAAGAATTGGCCCAGTGGTTAAGGAGGAGAAGATTTTTGAAGAATTATCTAACGATTTCTCGAAGTCGGATAAGCCCCGCCCTGCCACGCCCACATTTTTTGACAAATGAAAAATTCATGAACATACATTGAATACAATCACTCAAGGGTCATTCCTGCCAAGTTTGGTTCAAATTGGCCTGATAATTGATTTTTAAAGATTTTTCACATGCTTTCTCTAAGTCCGATAAGCCCCGCCCTGCCACTCCCACAATTTTTGACGAATCAAAAATTCACGAACAAGTGTTCAAAAGGGTCAACCAAAGAACATTCCTGCCAAGTTTGGTTGGAATTGGCCCAGTGGTTGAGGAGGAGAAGATGTTTAAAGAAAAAACCAACAGACGGACCAACAGAAAGACCAACAGACCAACAGACAAGCTGACTCCTATATACCCCCCAAATTGAATTTGGTGGGTATAATAAAGCCGCTTTATTTCCTAGTTTGAAACTTATGCATCTGAAACAAATGTTGACAGTGCCAGAAATAAGTTCACACACTCTCTAAAACCGATATCAAAATTATTCTTATATGTGTAGGAACACGATAAATCCACATATGTACATTTTATCCGTCAAAATTTGAAAATATATAAAGGTAATTCTTAGTGCCATCATACTTTCGAACGCACCATTTCTTTCCCAAAAGAAGTCAATGCCCCATATGAAGGGAACCGTAGCCCATATCTAATTATATGATTATAACTAAGACCCAAACGTTGTATAAGACTTTCAGAAGTTGCCAAATGATAACATATCAGTTGTGATTTCGTATGACTTTCACCATTTTTACCCTTTACCTAGTAACCAATTGAACATCGCTATTTGTAAAAAGTAATGCAAATTCTGAAGACAAAATTGTACTTAATCTTTTTTATAGTCTATTACAGCTTCCTTTTACCACTTCTTCTGGATTGCATATTGAATCTAAGGACTTAAATGGAAAAAGAATCTAAAAAAAGGATCAAATCACGGATCAAACCACGTTACAATTAACTGACAACGAGTTTGCACATTTAAATAAGGATCGTCGGCAAAGAAGTGATGAAAATCGAGTGCGAATGTCTGAACAATGACGATCTCATCCACGCGTCGTTATCAAATGATAGGCGTTTGATCACCACATCATAGATTTCATTAGAATACATGTATGTGTCTTCGACTGTAGGGTTTCTCGGTGTATTGAGCCAACCAGTATCATAGGAAGAAACGACAATTATACATACTACAATTTGTTTCCTAAATAGGGAGTTTCATTAAGTATCAAAGTTTCTAATCACATACAAACTGGTGATATCAATCAAAATCATATAATATTACACGAAAAAATGTCTCTGAAAAATTGACGTTAAACGGAGAATCATACCAGAAAAAGATGTTCGGGGTGTATTCGGGGAATTTCATTTATAAAGGGAAGTAATATTTAGCAATATTGTTGCTAAAAATAGATACAGAAACTGTCGACATGTGTCGAAAATGTACGACAATAGTAAATATGCATTAGAATTATTCTACCTTAAGACAATTTGAATGAGTACCGACAAGATGGGGTTTGAATGACGAATGATGTAGATGACGTACATAATATTATATCGATAGTGCTGTATATTTGTACATGTCTATAGATGTTTACTTAGCCGAGTAAATAAAGAGTTGATGCCATTACCAGGCTTAATATTCACAATTGAAAGCTATTTAATGGCATAAGTAAATATTTCATACCACACTCCAAATTCCGTCTCCCTGTATTTCCTAAAACTGTATACGTAGAACAACTTTATATAAAAAATAACGTAGATGTACATGACTACATTGTATTTTCCTCTGACAGTTGCCTTAATTTTACAATGCATTTACAAATGAATTTTAAATATTCACGATATTGCTAATATAGCCATTAATTACTTTTGCAGTAGAATTATTATTTGGCTTTTGATCTCTTTCCTTTTAATTAATATCCAGCGTACAGATAAGTGTGTTTTGTCTTCATTCCATTTTCGAATACAACATCAAAATACACAAATAAATCTGTATAAAATGTAATGCATAACTGAAATGTTATATAATATTTTCGGACGCTAATATTATCGTAAGCACTATTGCATTACCAGACCGTAACACAGGTAGCTATGTGCTACGTTTATATATATAATCATCTTGACTTATTTGTTGTAAATATTGGACATGTTGTGCATCTGTCATGATAGCGTGCACCGATTGTAAGTATGCAGATGCAGGGAAGACCAAACAGACAATTTGTCTCTGAACCCAGTTTCCAAACATTGTTTTGTATTTATCTATGATGATTTTTCCCATACAAGGCAATACATCAGACTGCTTTGTTGAAATTGTTTGAAAATAATTAGGTTTTAAGGACATCGAAAACAGTATGTTATTAAATATTTTCCAAGTGGCAACCTTAGAGCTATGGGGGGGGGGGGGGGTTCAGTTAGAAAGCTGCTGCAAATGACAACATAGGTTTTGATAAAGTTCGGATAAGCGTGAAATTTAGCAAAGAAAATATTGAGGAAAAATGAGTAAATGCTGATTATCAGCATTTCCTTCCTTCGCCTCTAGATATCATTTCCCAAGCCCTTTTAGACAGGGGCGTCAAATCAATGTCTGATTTCAGTAAAGGGTACCATTTCGTTAAAAGTTAATGTCGTCTGGAGTTATACAAGTCAAAAGATGTCTGTACAATTATTTCTTTGGCGCTACAACGATACATCATATTACATCTTTATGTTTGTAGATATGATTGGGCCTATATTTTACAATTATCTCAAATTGCTGTCAAACTGTCTGTAGTAAATATAAGGAATATCATAAAATACAAAACGTGTCAACGTGCAGATACGTGTGGGCGATTCGGTATGTAAAGGCTGAACACAATCGTATAGTAAAGTTAAACAAATCTTAACCTGATGCTGACGAGCCTAAATACGAAAATGCATTTTATCAGCATTGTACCATTTCCCATCATTATTCTCCGTACCGTTTCATGCACAAATTATATTTACTGTGGCATTAATTTGTCACCTTAATTAGCTCTGTAATTTTGAACAGTTAAATATTTCAATGTTTTGGGACTGTTTAACAGGTGCAAAATATTGTTTTCTTTTTTGTCTTGTATGAAAATGATTTGTTTGCTCGATGGAACTCGAGAATGTTTTATAAAAGAATAATTATGCCATATTAAAAAAAATTAAGCAACGCATACAAAGATATCTTGTATTCTAACTACAGCATTGTTTACTTGTTTCGGCGTTTTGTCAAGAAGAAGTGTAATTTGTCTTCAGTTACACATATACTCACGTCATAAGGGTCATGTACCAAGATTGATTAAGAGTTTGTTCATCAATTGCATCGTCGTTTACAAGGTCCAATAAGCTGTTACATGTCTGCTTGTGTAAACTTAGTATAACCTTCTCCTGAACTCCACACATTAATCATGATGGAAGACATTTCTCATGATCGAATGGTAAATTGTTCAAATCTTAGACTTTTTCTGTCGATTCCTTTTATGATTACAGGTTTATACATATCAGTTATAAACGGCGTGTTTATGCTGATATAGCTTTGTACAATCCGTCCAATGTAATAACTGTCAAAAGACTTGGTTGATAACATTGCTCTTGTTGTGGTCAAAGAGGTATAGCAACCCTTGTAAAAAGTATTTATATGCATTGTTCAAGAATCTGCCTGTACAAGTAGTGCTAGGCAATATGTATGATATTATATACCATTTAGAAACATGCAGTTAGTATTATTCTTCTACATTAAAGCTTTCGACTCGCTTACAGTGACTTTTAAATTTGGACATAGGGAACTGGAATAGAATAGCCAAGCCTTCAATTAATGCTTGTCATATTTCATCCAAGATTACACACAGTTACTGTAATAAATTCGATAGCATCACAATATGTTACGCATGATGCAGAAGGAATATAATTGTATTCAATTCAGTATAGTAAACACATAAAAGAGAATTCTAAACAACCTCGTTGCTAGTAAGTGAACATGACATCAATTAAGTGATATGCAGCTTTGTACTTTCAGCTTGACTGACATTTGATGAATTACCCTGAGTGATAGAGAAGTCATAAGTGCCACGGATATTATCGATATACCGTCATATGTTTAGCGGTACACCGATAGAAGTAAAGGTTTACCTACAAAATATGGATTAAGCACCATTGCAATTGAAGTTATACCATAACATAACTACGTACCGCTAAACTATAGGTATACGTATATTTTTATCGGTATACCTCCGTTTTTAGATAGCCAGTCACAGAGCTTATACTATAGTCGTAGGTATAGCTAAAGATTTTTAATGATCTAACGAGCTATGTGATTGGCCAGAGATATTTCGAACAAAAAAGTAATAAGTTCTTAGTGTTTTATTGATAATTTAGCAGTACACATTTATTTTCTATGGGTATAGCTTCAATTGAAATAACGGTTTACCTAATTTTGGAAGGTATACCTATATTTTCATCGGCATACTGCTAAAATATAATGGTATAATGATCCTTTTAGTAGTATACCTCTATTTTTATTGTTTGTATAGCGCTATTGTGTCTTTACACCCTTTTTACACGCCATACACATGCATTGGTTCATACCAAACTCCATCTTGGTGTTGGAACTGCAGTGTAATCAAAGGGCATACTATTTGTGATCAGTTGGGTTCATGCTCTGCAATTACATGTATAAAATATCCTTTAATTGTTTTCGACTCTAATCTAAACTGTCATATTGGACTACTCTGCCATTGCTCTCCATAGGGTGCGAATCAAGACTTATTTTATTTTTCTATAATATTAAAATTCGAAAAATTACAAACACCAAACAGTAATCGTTGATGTCGATGGAAGGTGTTATGCAATTGTTGAACCGTAACCCTTGCCTTGGTCACTGCTTATTTGACGATCAGAAAACATCCAATTGCAAATACTTAAAGCAGCATGTCATATATATGTTTTCATGAACTATACATTTTTACCCTGAAAGAGCATATTTTCTTATGTGAATTCTGAAAATTGAAAGAAAGCTAAAGTATTTCACCGTTTATGGGGCATATATATTTTTGTAAAGTAATTAAACTAATTGTGTTTTTCCACTGTTCGGATGTGATTGGAGTTGTCATATTCGTATCAACCTTAAAAACGTGTTTTGATTTATTGATCAGAAAAGGTTTAAAAGAAAATACATAGCATTTAAACGCATTAGAATAATCAATTATCTTGCGATCAAGACGTACTTTGAAAAAAGAAATGGGAATGTGGTGTCTCTTTAACGCATATGACAAAATTAGAAAAAAATGATCATGTCCTGAATTGTCTTCATTTTACAATTATCAGATGGTGTGAATTGGAACACGTCAAAGAAAGTCAATTTATAGAGACAAGTTTTATCCATTGTCTCTCTTCTACACTTTCTAAAAATCACGCACTAAAGTCATTTAAATACTAATTGACTTGTTTTATCTATCGGAGTACCGCCCTCTTGTTCCAAAACCTCGTAACTGAAGCTTGAGTTAAGCTTCAGTTGAGAGGCATTGTAAGGAAAGCGACCATATAATGAGCAACGTTTAATATCATTAGCAGATAAATCAGATTGGTACGCTCTTCTCGTGTCACAAAACATCAGTCGTCCACCTTTTAAGTCATTCTGAAAATACGCGTTATTTGAACTGGAATCTTTCAAAACTTGAATTCCTTAACGACTTCTCCTTGGTGCTTTGTTTAACGATACATATGTACTTATTTTCGGGGTAATTTTCTGTAAAAATAACTGTACACGATTTAAAAAAGGGCCTTTCATTTTTCTCTGTGCAACTTTGTCTGACCTGTATTGGCTAAGATTACGACGGATATAAAAACCCATATCACACTATTTCGTAAATACCATCACAACGCTGACCGAACAAGAGATGATCCAAAAGTTATGTCAAAACTTAAGTTCCATAACGACTTCTCTTTGTTGACAGGGCAAAATAAGTTTTACCAAAACATTGAACGTATTAGTCATGTTGGTGTCTTCCATTTATTCAAGGTTTTCCATTCATCACAAAATATTAAACAATTCGTACAACTCTGGGCGTCACCAGAGGCAACGGAACTCTATGAGGGTATACCATCTATAAATTTCGTTGTCATTGATGACATCCGGAGTTGCACGGAGTATTTAGTAGCTAATTATTAATCTTTTAATCGTCACTTCGATCTTTCATCAGTCGACTGTCATAGACAAAAGTGTTTAATTTCATTGTGCAACGAATCAATTTCCCAAATATGTCTTATGAAGGTTTCTCTTATATCTTAATTATCAGATAGAACTGGCAGAACCCATCTGATAAGAATAAACAGGCTTCAGGAACATTTTTGTTATTATAAATGTAATATAATGTATTATTATACCTCACGTGACCTTATCATTCAAAAATTACAAACCTAATATTTTTTCATATTACCCGCTCAGATAATATTAACCGGTTAATATTTTTTCATATTACCCGCTGAGCGTACTATAAATAGAAATTCTGGGTTTTTTATGACGTCACCGTGACGTCACATTGTTTTAAAGCACAATATTTGCTGAATCATAGCTAGTTTAACATAATACGCTTAATTGATGTGGCGTGTTACGCAAAAAGGGACCATCTGGAAAACGTTAAGAAGTATGGTTCCTAGTCAGTCTGTGCGAACTGCACATGCTGATTAGAATCGACACTTCATTCTAAGCTAATTTACTGAAACTAGATTTTTTTATTCTGTCTTCCTTTATGTTTTTTTTTTCCAAATGCAAAATCAGTTTACCTCTACTTAGCCTGATCTCTTTCTCATCTAGATCTAGAGATCATGGAATTAACCAGGCAAAAGTGATGACAGGCCTGCCTTTGTGTGCATGTCACAAATACGAATGGATAAGGCAATCAGTTGATTTTAACATTTTTTGATTAACGGTGAAGGACTTATAAAGTTAGATAAATTGTAGATTAAATTTTTTATGTTGTTTCTTTTTCGGTATAATAAAATGAATATCACATGCCTCTCAGGGCAATAGTACATATCGTCTACCCTCGAACCAGTAATATTGACCTCGGCTGAAGCCTCGGTCAATATTACCGGTCTCGGGTAGACAATATGTACTATTGCCCTGAGAGGCATGTGATATTTATATAATATGCTGTATTTCTGAAAAAAAAAACGCGTTAAATTTAAACATTGCATTCAAAACTTTAGCGTGCTAATGTAAATGCACATTATGAATGATTGATTCCAACACTTTCCGACGCAGCACGATGAATCTTAAAAGGACGTTTCAATTAAGAACACAGTGACTTGAGTACTGGCTAACACATCGAAGACGCGGTAATAAAAAGTAATTGGTCAGTTCTTAATATGTCTTCTAAAGTTTATAGCTTTTAGTAAAACAAGAATAAGTTTAATACTGAACAGGTACTTTGTTAACGACTTTCCTACTAAACAAGTCCTGATAAAGAGAACTCAGACAAATCAAAAAAGTTATAAATGTACCAAACAGAGCTGCCCGTCTGTCGAACTACAATCCTTTTAATTATTTACAAATTGTCTATTTCTCCATATCCTTCTGGGATTTGCAAGTAAGAAACCAAATGATATTCAAATTTGACCTTCGTTTCAACTCTTCACGAATGACACCAATACAGTTACAATCCTGAGAATTTCGCCCGTCCTTTTGTGGTGTGTAATCAAATTATCGAAACCATTTTATCGTTACTTTTCAACAAAACTCTCGTAACTGCTGCTTGAAACAAGCTGTAGTTACGACATTTTTATTGAAAAGCACCGATATGCAGATACACTGAGCGATACTATATTTCACTTAATACAAGTCCTTTGTTAAAACATTTACTTGTTTTTCGCAAAAAATTGCATGGCAAACATGTACAAATTAAAGCTCTCTCCCGTGTTTATTATTTTTAAAAGTACATGTATGTAATTTCTCCAATCAGCTTTCAAATGCAAGTATTTGCTGTAACGAATAAACAAATTTGGCTTACATTAAAACGCCTGTCCTGCCATGCAAGCAAATGTTCTATGTCACTAAAACTTCTCATCGGATATAGAAATTGTTATTACCCTGTACGAACTAGAGGGGCAAGTCCACCAGAGAAAATGTAATCAACCAACAATAGGGAGAAAATTGAATGAAATAAAATGAAGACACGCGTAATGGAATATCATCTTTCTCGATGACAGAGGAGCCGACTCACGATAGATACATGTTGTCAACATATCTGTCAAGAGCAACAGATAAGTGAGAATGAAGGCATGCTGGATTTCTCACTTTAAAAAACCCTATGTTATGGGAACTCATTTAAATCGTCTCGGTGAGACAATTCAAATGAGTACATACAACAAGGGATTTGATGAACAATTAATGAATTATTGCATTTTGAAAATTCTTCACCCTTCTCATCCATAGCGCTGTCTGTCCTTAGTCCTTTCTGTCCTTTTTACCTATGGGCGGTCTGAAACATACGCAACTGTATAGCTGATCATTGTTCAATATAATAATAATACACATTGGTCTTCTTTGGGAAAAAAGGGTCAGACGAACAGGATTTGATTAAAGTGAAAGTAACAAATCTTCGTTTGTTGGAAATGTGTAATGGGTAGAAAATCTGCATTACTAGAAAAAGATTGACTATAAAGAGTGAAGTATATATATACTGTAACATGTAATTAAAGGGACATACCATTCCGATTTCGTTTTTTAAGGTTTACTAGCTGAGAATGAAAACACCACTTTCTAGCCATACGAAATGCATCAAATTACTCACACTTGTAAATACCCTTCACATACGTTGATTCACCAGGCCGGGTTTCAAGATTATGCTTCAAGAAGAAAATGATTTACAAATATTATTTTACTCTATTTTCATATGCAAGGGAGGTAATTTTGAACATTTTTGTCAAATATTTCCATAAATATGCATTAATTCAAAATTCTAAACCATACAAAATGCTTATGTTTGTATTTGGAATGGAAATGTTACACAGTTTAGGAATTACTGGCACTTTTCAAATTTCGCCTCTGGCTCTGCATTTCATTCTCAGATCGTAAACCTTAAAGTATGTCTTGATGCAAAGATTGATTATTCTAAACTGCTATCAGTTTTTTGAAGTTGTAATTCAAGGCGAAAAATACGCCGACAGAAATTACAAATTCCATATAAATCTGAACTGTTGTCCACAACAATTTGTTTAATTCTAGCACAAAAATATAAATATAAATTTCTCGAAAACGGTTCAATATTTTGGCTTGAAATTTTCAATTTATTATAAGAAAATTTGCTCTTTCAGATAACAATAAAGTAGCCTAAAATTTACAAAAATAATAGTGAAATTTCACTTTAAATAAAAACAAAGATGTGTGACAGTAACATAACTACTGTGCATCAATAGAGGCATGTGAACGTTCTTGTTATGAGGGTATTTGTTCGAGAAAACAATAATATTTTTTTGTTTCATTTAAAGTTATTATTTCTGGTTTAGAACAAAATTGGGGTTATGAAACTGCAATAAAGGTCCTTATTAATTCTACACGTAAACTGAAAATGATATTTTATTCTTCGAATGTTATTCAAATGATCACAAAGACAAATCCAGATTTAAAGTTAGTAAATGCCATCATTTCTTTACTATTGATAAATGCTTTCAGACCGGAACGCAATGTATTATGAAATATATCATCCGCATCGGCAAATCGCTTCTTATTCACAATTTTAATTGACAATGCATTATATATTTTTGTTCTGTGTACGCATAGAAAGATTTTTCTATCTCAATTCCTTTACACAACATTTATTCTACCAAACAATACTTCGCTTGTTTTGCCGTAAATGAAAGGTTATGCAAACCATTTAACAAATTTTATATTACCAAGAATGTAAATTTTTCTTCCAAATGTTTAGTTACGTTTTTAGAATAAAGATAAAACACTATACAGAGTTCAAAAGCCGTATCTGTATAAATGTAGTGGCAATCGACTGATTGATCTTGGTAATGTGAGAAATAAAACTCTATTGTTTCAGCATTATAACACAATTCACACAGGTATATAGTATTATATCAACCGAGTTCTTAAGCAGGTATAGACTTTTGCAGTGACTACGTTATTATTAATTTGAACAGTCTCGAAGTCTGGAAAATGTAAACTCAGACTTTAAAGGATTCCTTTACTTGATATTGTCATTCTAATGCTGATGAATTGTCGCGTTGTGCAATACTAATTGCAGAAAACCACGCATTAGGGACCATTATTGATGCAAAATAGCACAGACAAAACATCGACCTGGGAAATATCTGACATGAATTGAGATCATTCTGCAAGAAATTAATTCTGTCCTTCGAATCTAAGTTACAATGTACCTTTTTGTCGTACCATCATTTCATGAACATTGGTATATTTCCAGCAAATAAGAATGTACGAATTACTAACTGTCGATGCTTTTCAACAGAAATCTCGCACCTGCAGTTTCTTTTTTAAGAAAATAAGCTCTTTCAGATAAAAACAAAAGAAACATTTCTGGAAAAATATGTGAAATGTCACTTTAAATATGAACTTAGGGATCCTGATTAATATAGTCAAGCCTTAAATTAGCGCTTGTCATATTCCTTCCGGGATTCTAAAGTACTGAGTTCGATTACATCATAATAAATGATTATTTCGCTCTGTTTCGTATGATGCAGAAACAATAAAATTGTATTTAATTCAATATAGTAAACACATAAAAGAGAATTCTAAACAACCTCATAGTTAGCGATTGAACATAAAAATAATTACCCATTCCCACACAATGGCGCCTTTTGACGCACTATAAGCTTTGGAAAACATTGTGGAAGATGAAGAAATAGCTTCTTCATTTCCCACAATGATCCCTACAAAGAAAGACCAAATACTATAAATTTTCAGATACTTGAAATTGTCGCCTGCACCATTTTTGAATATAGAAAAGTCTAAAACTTTGCCGTTTGGTAAATGTTTAAGTGATATGCAGCATTGTGCTCTCCGCTTGTTTGGCATTTGATGAATTACCCTGCGTGATAGATGGAGAAATCACAAGTGCTACAGATAAGATGGGGCTATGTCTTTTCATTTATTGTTCATCTATCGAGACAATTCAAATGAGAACCCACAGCATACGGTTTGAATGATAAATTATAGCAAATTAAGAATGTCTTAATCCCCTCTTATCTGTTACTCTGAGTCACGTTTACTTACACATGTACTGGTACATACCGAATTCTATCTTGGCGTGGTAACTGCAATCCAATTTGCTAAATCAAAAAAAAAAAAAAAATACATACTGGTATTACAAGTTTTTATCAGTTAAATCATGCCCATTTCTCATGCTCTGCAATTACATGCATAAAAAACTTAAATTTTTGCAGCTGTAAACTTAACCGTCATGTTGGACTATACTTCCATTGCTCTGCAAAATGTGCTAATTAAGACTTATTTGATATTTTTATACGAAAATACCAAAATATAAAAAAAAAGAATAATCACTGATGTCGATGGAAGGAGTTGAACCATAACTCTGGCGTTGGTCACTGCTCCTTTGACGTCCAGATAACACCCAATTGCAAATATTTAAAGTGGCATGTCATAGATATATATTTTCATAAATTGTACTTTTTTAACGTACAAGAGCATTTCCTAATGAAAATTTTGAAAGCCAAAGTTTTGCACCGTTTATTGGGAATACATATATATTTTTTTGTTAGAATTAAACTAATTGTGTTTTTCCACAGTTCGGATGTGATTGGAATTGTCATTTTCGTATCAATCGTAAAAGCGTGTTTTGGCTTATCAGCAACACTTTAAAAGAAAACTCAAAGCATTATTTTAAGCGCATTAGAATAAACAATCATCTTGCGATCAAGAAAGAAATGGGAATGTGGTGTCGCTTTAACCTGTATGACAACATAGGACAAAAATAGTCATTTCCTAAATTGTCATCTTTTCACAATTATCAGATGGTGTGTGTGAATTAGAACACGTCAAAGAAAATCAATTTGTAAAGACAAGTTTTATCCGTTGTCTCTTTTTTACTCTTTCTAAAAATCACGCACAAAAGTCATTTAAATACTAATTGACTTGCTTTATTTGTCGAAGTGACGCCCGCTTGTTACAAAACCTCGTAACTGCACCTTTAGTTAAGCTTCAGTTGAGAGGCCTTGGAGGGAAAGCGACCATATAATGAGCAACGTTTTATATCATTAGCAGATAAATTAGATTGGTACGTTCTTCTCGTGTCACAAAACATCAGTCAACCACCTTTTATGTCATTCTGAAAATACGTGTTATTTGTATTGGAATTTTTCAAAACTTGAATTCCTTAAGGACTTCTCTTTGGTGTCTTGTTTAAAGATACATATTTACTTATTTTCGGGGTAATTTTCTGTAAAAATAACAGTACACGATTGAAAAAGAGTCTTTCATTTTTCTCTGTGCAATTTTTTTTACCTGTATTGGCTTAGATTACGACGGATATATCATACTATTTCGTAAATACCATCACAACGCTGACCGAACAAGAGATGATCCAAAAGTTATGTCAAAACTTAAATTCCATAACGACTTCTCTTTGTTGACAAGAAAAATACGTTTTACCATAACATTGGACGTATTAAGGCCCGGTCCCACCGGCAGATTGACAAAAACGTATGCAAAAAGGACAGAGCGGACGAGCAAAATTTCGGTAGTGGTACCATCCGTTTTCACCCGCTTTTAGAAAATGGCGAAAATATAACGGAAAAGAGCGCACGTCAGTAGTATATAGCGGGGATGTTAAACGGATATCCGTGGGAAGCCTGGCGGATGGGAGCGGATGTCGGCTAAATATACGGAATACATCCCAGAAAAAACTCTTTTTTCCCTTTGTATATTTCATATACGCGAAGCATATGCTTACATCCTTTCTATTTCCGTGCTGCTAACGATGTATAGACGTTCCGTGTACCTTATCGTTTCCCTATCAATCCTTTTTCAGTTTCGGTTGATTTGAGTTTCAAGGATGCCTATAGGATGGAGAAAGGATACAACGGACTGATAACGGACATAGAACGTCTGTTGCTCGTATATATTGCGGATTTATATCGTACACGACGGAAGGTTCATCCGTTCTAAAAGTTTTGGGCAGCCCAAAACTTCTTGCGCGGATGAAATTACGGTTGACGGATGCCCGTTGGATAAAACGTATGCAATAAGTACACATCGGACTTCCAACGGATGGAAAAGGACGTCTAACGGAAAGCAATATTTTTGTACGTTTTATATCCTCTTTGCATCCGAAAGTGCGGTGGGACCGGGCCTTAAAATAGTCATGTTTTGTCTTCGATTAAGGTTTTCCATCCATCACAAAACATTAAACAATTCGTTCAACTCTGGGCGTCACCGCTGGCAGCAGAACTCTACGAGGGTATACCATCTATAAATTCCGTTGTCATGGATGACACCCGGAGTTGCACGGAGTATTTAGTTGCTAATGATTAATCTTTTAATCGTCACTTCGATCTTTCACCAGTCGACTGTCATAGACAAAAGTGTTTTATTTTATTGTTCAATGAATCAATTTCCCAAATATGTCTTATAAAGGTTACTCTTATATCTTAATTATCAGCTAGAACTGACAGAACCCATCTTATAAAAATAAACAGGCTTCAGGGACACATTTGTTATTATCAATGTAATATAATGTAATATGCTGTATTTCTGAAGAAACGCGTTAAATTTAAACATTGCATTCAAAACTTTAACGTGCTAATGTAATTGCACGTTATGAATGATTAATTCCAACACTTTCCGACGCAGCACGATGAATCTTAAAAGGACGTTTCAATTGCAAATACGGACACAGTGACTTGGGTACTGGCTAACACATCGAAGACGCGGTAATAAAGAGTAATTTGTCAGTTTTTAATATGTCTTTTAATGTATATAGCTTTTAGTAAAACAAGAACAAGCTTTATACTGACCAGGTACTTTGTTAACGTCTTTCCTACTAAACAAGTTCTGTTAAAGAGCAAAACAAGAAAGCTATAAATGTACCAAACAGAGCTGCCCGTCTGTCGAACTACAATCCTTTTGATGATTTACAAATTATCTGTTTCTTCATATCCTTCTGGAATTTGCAAGTAAGAAACCAAATGATATTCAAATTTGATCTTCATTTCAACTCTTCACGAATGACATCAATACAGTTACAATCCTGAGAATTTCGCCCGTCCTTTTGTTGTGTGTAATCACATTATGGAAGCCATTTTATCGTCACTTTTCAACAAAACTCTCGTGACTGCTGCTTGAAACAAGCTGCAGTCACGAGATTTTTATTGAAAAGCATCGATATGCAGATACACTGAGCGATACTTTATTTCACGTTATACAAGTCCTTTGTTAAAACATTCACTTGTTTTTCGCAAAAGATGGCATGTCAAACATGTACAAATTAAAGCTCTCTCCCGTTTTTATTATTTTTAAAAGTACATGTATGTAATTTCTCCAATCAGCTTTCAAATGCAAGTATTTGCTGTAACGAATAAACACATTTGCTTACATTAAAACGCATGTTCTGCCATGCAAGCAAATGTTCTGTGTTGTCACTAAAACTGCTCATCGGATAGAAATTGTTATTACCCTGTACGAACTAGATGGGCAAGTCCACCAGAAAAATTGTAATCAACCAACAATAGGGAGAAAATTGAACGAAATAAAATGAAGACACGCGTAATGGAATATCGTCTTTCTCTATGACAGAGGAGGCGACTCACGATAGATACATTTCGTCAACATCTGTAGCAAAGAAAACAGATACAAAGCGGGATGAGGGAATTTTAAATTTCTTATTTCAAATAAAAAAAACCTACATGTATGTTGTGGGTACTCATTTGAGTTGTCTCGATGAGACGGTTTTAATGATAACTCACAAAACAGGTATTGATGAAAAAACAGAATTTTCTGTATTTTTAAAAGGCATCACCCCCTCTCATCTGTAACTCTGTTTGTCCTCATTTTTGCTTTTTGGTCTATAGGCGATCTGAAACATGCGCAGCTGTATAGCTGATTTTATCCCAACATAGCAATATTAAACATTGGTTTTCTTTGGGAAAAAGGTTAGACAAATAAGAATTGATAAAACTGAAATTAACACATTTCTATTTGTCATATAGAAATGTGTATTGGGTAGAACTATTGCAAAACTAGAAAGTGATTGCTTATAAAGAGTAAAGTACATAATATACTGTAACTATGTCATGGAATAAAAACAGAAGTGTGACAGTATCATAAATACTGGGCGGCACTATAGTTCAGTCAAGATATTATGACACATGTTTACAAGTGTTACTCATGTAAACAAGGAAAAAACGCCCTTAATTTTCAGTACAATTTTACATGTGTTGGTTCTAATCTCGCAGGTGTGATACACCTGCGAGATTCGAACCATCACATGTAAAATTACAGTAGTCTTGAGTTTGATATTTTGTTATTAACATATGTACAATTTGTAAACATAATACCATAATATCTTGACCGGATTGTAGAGGCATGTGAATGTCCTTGTTATGAATGTATTTGTTCGAGATACAATAATAACTTCTGGTTTCATTATAAGTCATTATTTCTAGTTTAGAACAAAAATGGGATGATAAAACTGCAATAAAGTTCCTTATTAATTCTACACGGAAGCTCAAATGGATATCTCTTCCTAGAAATGTTATTCAATTAATCACAAAGACAGTTACAGCTTTTAAGTTTACTTGGTACATTTCGTCTTTTGTTTTAACTCTTGATACGTTGACACTCCTTACCCCTTTCCCAAATACGACATGGTTATGATGTCACTGATAAAATAGGCTAAATGGAAACATAAAGGCAAAAGAAGAAAATGCTGATAATCAGCATTTGTTCCTTTTGCCTCAATATTTTCTGGGCGTTATGGTAAGCAGAATTTCTTTGTTAATATCAACTGTGTCGTCTGCAGTACCTTTCAAATTGGTCCACCAGACAATTTGTCTTTCGGGGCATGGTTACCTTGATGCATGTGATAAAGTCTCGTCTTAAAAAATGGAAACAAACACACACAAAAACAAGCATCGAAGTATTGTGTAAAGGAGGAGATTCGTTCAAACAAAATTATACAATATGAACTTTTTTATCATTACATTCTATCCTTCGGTCAATGTTTACTACCATTTCGTGGAGAATGGAGCTTATTACCATGGAATCCAGTCGTTTCTTTCGAAGGCACATGCTCCCTTTAACACACCTCCCTCCCCCAGCTACATGTACTCGATTCAATAAAATGCTTACTCAAATTATTAGTAGACACATTTTAAGTTGTAACATAGATCGACGGAAATTTAAGATTTGCTTTAAAAGTAAGAATCATAATGGAAAAATAATATTATGCTCTTCATCATTATTGCTGTTCCTTCCATTTCGATTGTACAACGATTTCAATGGGAGTGTACGAGCAATATCATTCATCTTTTGTTCTACTTTAAAAACAACGTTTATTAGAAAAAAAATACTACAAACACATGCGCCAATATCATCTTCATCAAACCATATTTCATTTCCATATTTGAACGAAAAAAGTGATACACAAAAAGATATTTTTTTTGTCTTTAATATCGAAACATGATATTCGCAAAAACATTACATTGTATAATATCGAAGTGATACGTTACGCTGAAAAGTTCCATCTGGAAATTCCACGAATAAAAACACAAAATGGTGAGAAAAGACGAGACCCAGAGGCTATTCAGATGTTGTATTTGACTTTCCAAACGGGTCCTGATTTTGAGGTCTCTTATGTATACACGAAGGCTTGGGGGTTTAATTGAAATAAAAGAAGCCAATACACGTAACCCGCTATAAATTCTCATTTTGCCTCAATGTTTTCTGTGCTATATAGTATACAAATCCTGTGCTAATCAATACTCATTTTTTGGTGCCAGACAACCTTCAAATTTGGAGAGTCTTAACTTTCAACACTTGGGATGGGGTTAAAAAATATTGCATTGACATTTTTTTAACCCTTACCAAAAATGCTCCAAATCGAATACCAATATATATCACAAAAATGCTTTTGAAATAGTAAATTTATATAACTGCTAAGTTATAGTGTAGAAAAATAGTGAGATGACGGCGAAAATGCTGGTTATTAGCATTTCCTAACTCGTCTCATTTTTTTCCATATAATATTCTTTAAGGGCCTATAATCAGGCCTTTACACGAAAGATTTGTAATTTATTGCTGGAATGTCGATATTTTCGTTGTTTTATAAAAAGTAACTTCAAAGGGAATTTCTTGGTAAATTAGACTCATTAAAAATCGCAATCATGCGCTTGATATATCAAAGATTATTTTTCAATTTATACATGACAGGGTCAAAAGGTTTTACCCTTTCCCAAACGAGACCTGGTTTTGACGTGCCTAAGAAAGAAGGCTTTGGAAAACATTGAGGCAAAACAAGAAAATGCTGGTCACCAGCATTTTCTCAGTTTGCCTCAATATTTTCTGGGCTATATTGTACACAAATCCTTAATCAACATCAACAGTATTGCTTGTAGCAGCTTTTGAATATGACTGCCCTAAATGTTATCGTATGGGAAAGGGTTAACCAAGACTGCGACGTCTTTTGACGCCCTACAAGTTAAACGCATTGGAAACCGTTGTGGTAAATGAGGAAATTGCTTGCGCTTAGCAATTTCTTCATTGAACGATGTCTTTTTTTTTTCAAACAAATCGTCAAAAATGCTATTTCACGCTCTTGATATTGTTGCCTGAAAGAGCTTTGAATGTGGGCTATTAGTATAAAATTCTGCCGTCTGGTACATTTGATATACAAACCTACTCAGTGACCTTAAGATTATGTTATTTAAAGACCACCATCTCTAATCTGCAGGGCGTTCAAATTTTTAAGACGACAAAGGTAATGATCACAAAAGGCCAAAATATTTATGTTATAGTAAAGAAAATATTGAAGCAAAAGAAGAAACTGCTGATTATCAGCAGTTTCTTCTTTTGTCTAAATGTTTTCCTAAGTAATATCTACTAAGAACCTCAAAATCTGGTCTTGTTTAGGGGATGGTTAAGCTTTGGAGAACACTCAGACAAAAGAAACAAGGTGTCAAACTGTCACAAGATACGCCCGTAACACTGCTTTTTGTCGACAGGGGGAGCAGATTGGTAAAAGTTTCATGGTCCTAGATATTATACTTTTCGAGATATGCCCTGGACAAAAATGAAGTATGAAAAATGACAAAGGGCAATAACTCAAAAAATAGACCAGCTAGAATTATGGTTCTTTTGTACTGCACTCCCCTTTGATGAGATCTATACACCCATGAAGTTTCATGATCCTAGCTATTATACTTTTAGAGATATACTCCGGACAAGATTCAAGTATGAAAAACAACAAATGGCAATAACTCAAGAAATAAGCCAGGTAGAGTTATGGTTCTTGTGCACTGCACTCCCCCTTTGTGAGATCTATACACCCATGAAGTTTCATGATCCTAGCTATTATACTTTTAGAGATATACTCCGGACACGATTCAAGTATGAAAAACAACAAAGGGCAATAACTCAATAAATAAGCCAGGTGGAGTTATGGTTCTTGTGCACTGCACTCCCCCTTTGTGAGATCTATACACCCATGAAGTTTCATGATCCTAGCTATTACACTTTTAGAGATATACTCCAGACAAGATTCAAGTATGAAAAACAACAAAGGGCAATAACTCAAGAAATAAGCCAGGTAGAGTTATGGTTCTTGTGCACTGCACTCCCCCTTTGTGAGATCTATACACCCATGAAGTTTCATGATCCTAGCTATTATACTTTTAGAGATATACTCCGGACAAGATTCAAGTATGAAAAACAACAAAGGGCAATAACTCAAAAAATAAGCCAGGTAGAGTTATGGTTCATGTGCACTGCACTCCGTAATGATGAGAAAAATATAACTGCCAAGTTTAAAGTCAATCGGACTTAAGGTGACAGAGTTATGCTCCGGACAAAGAAGTGGACGCCGCCGGACTCCCGGACGCCGGACGTCACGGGTGATCCCATAATACGTCCCGTCTTCGACGGCGTATAAAAATGCTTAGAACAACTATTTTCTTCTTTTGCCCCAATATTTTATATTCTCTAATATACACAAATCATACTCTTATTCATTTCCATTTTATTCACTTTAGCGGCTTTCAAATTATACCACCAAAACATTTTGTCGATTAGGAAATGGTAATCGAAGATATATCAGAAAGGTTCTCGCACATATATGGACAATGGGTATCGTAAAAATCCAATTCCAGTGAGAAAAACGATACGGCATTGTGCATGTCTTCGTCTTATTTAATTCAATATGCTTCCTTTTGTTATTATAATAGGTGATCACAACTCTTTCGACTGACTTACACTTAGATTCGCATATGTAACGAATAATATGAATATTAAGGCAATGCCTTAAAACCGAGCGCAGCGAAGAAAGAACAGCATATCATCTCATATGCAATAATTAATTGAATGGAAAGCCTGGGAAGTTTCTAGTTAGCCGGTCCCCAAACTAAATGGTTGCCAGAAAAGTGACAAAATAGAGTAATTTTTCATCAATTAAGAAGAAAATGAGCGGGGGTGTGGGGGCAGCAGCCTCCATAAATAATTTCAAAATAAAATAAAGCGGGGGGGTGGGGGCGGCAGCCCCCAAAAATACTTCTTAGTAAATAGGGACCGCATAAAGATAACTTGCGTTTTGATCTAGATGCATGATGGGATGGATAACGAATACGGACAAAATACTAGTAATCTCGATTCTGGTAAGATACATGTATTTTGCAATAACTTCCTTATTTGTGCGTCAATCTTCAAAAGCATGCACCCCGCCTTAACGGGGCTCTTTCATCGGATGTATGACATATTAGATAACTCATGGTACTTTTTCCGAAATATTGTCCCAGCCGACAAAAAAGCGAAATGGTAACGACTACGGCCAAATTAACCACGCTTCAGGTAAGAATTTGTGCAATAACTTTCTTATTTCTGTGTCAATTTTCATGCGGTTTGTTGCATGTAAGTACTCCGTCTTACTGAGCCCTTTACTCAGATGTATTACTTATCTAGAAACTGCTTGTACTTTTCTCAAAAACCGATCCCAACCGACTAGAAAAAGGGCCTGGATTTTTTGTCGTTTTTCTGATCAGTTGGGATCAATTTTTGGACAAAGTACAAAGATTCTAAAAAACAAGTCATACATCCGAGGAAAGAGCACAGTAATGCGGGGTACATGCAACAAACCGATTGAAAATTGATGCAGAAATAAGAAAATTACTGCACAATTTCTTACCTGAAGCGGGGCAAATTTGTCCGTATTCGTTATCCATCCCCATCATGCATAATCTCCACCGTGAAATCGCTCCGGAACAAAATCTTTAAACTGGTTGAGTGATTAGAAAGGTTGTAGACAGAACAAGAAATATGGAAAACGTAAAAGTCCCGAAAAGGACTTTCTTCTCAAGATCGACTTTCTCAAATGAATCCTTATATAGGCAAAATATAAACCCATTTCCAGACGGAATCTTTTTAAGGCGCGTTCCCATTGCCGACCAAACCAACTTGATCAAGCTTGATCAAGCGATCGAGTACTGATCGAGCTTGGTCGGCAAAAGTGATCGGGACGATCGAGCGTGGTTGTCAAAAATGATCGGGAATTAATTGACAAGAAATAAAGAAGTCTTGTAAAAACATTTGATCGAGTTTTATCGGGGAATTAGGCAATCAAGTTGATTTTGGTCGACAATGGGAACGCGGCTTTAGACTTGTCCAAATTCAAAGATGTTGCAGACAGCAATTTCAAGTGGATAAAATTTTGCAGTTTTTTTTTTTTTTTTTTTTTTTTTTTTTTTTTTTTTTTTTTTTGCTTTTGTGTTGTAGTATGCTTGTGGAAAATGAGGAAATTGCTTGTCAGAAGCAATTTCTACATTTTTCACAAAGTTTTCCAAGCCATTATCTTGTCGAAAGTCAAAAAGAGTCACTGTATGGTAATAGGTTAGGAGGGACAGACAGACACTCACAGACAACATATTATAAACAAAATGGATTCTTTCTTTGGATAGCTGGTACTGTTACTAAATTAGGTTACTAAATTTGTAGATTCGTCTACTGACATGAAAAACTTTAACAAAAAACAAGAAAATATTGGTTATCTTCATTTTCTTCTTTTCTCACAATGCTTTACAAAATAAGTTTTATCAATTTTTTTTATCAAAACCAGGTATCATCATGGAACATTTTTGTGACAAACACTTTATGGAACAAGTCAAGCTCTTCATACGTATTTTTTGTATTTAACCCATTACCAAACGACAAAATTTTAGACTTGTCCAAATTCAAAGATGATGCAGACGACAATTTCAAGTGAATGAAATTTTGCATACCTTGGTCTTTTGACGTAGAAAACATTGTGGGAAATGAAGAAATTGCTTGTCACAAGCAATTTCTTCATTTTCCACCATGTTTTCCAAAGCCATTATCTTGTTGGGAGTCAAAAGGAGTCACTGTGTGGTAATGGGTTAATAAATAAAACACAAAACAATCCAAATCAATGATCTGCATATCACTGTTTGGTCTTCTCACTCTTGGTTAAACCATCATTCCACTCCTTTTCAATAGAAGATCAGGCTGAAAATAAAATTAAGAAGGCTTATTTATATGGAAATGAACATTGACCCTTTCCCAAAAACAAAATTTAAGGATGGTCCGATATTAAATTTAAAGCTGCCACAGTCGACAAGATTAATGGTTGATAAAGATAGAATAGGGGTAGGAAAAAGGAGAATATGCTGATTATCAGCATTTACTTCTTTTGCTTCAATGTTTTCCCAAGCCCACTATTAAAAGGAATGTCAAAACAATGTCTTGTTTAGGAATGGGTTTAATATATTCCAAATACTGATCCCTTTCAGAATAGCTGGGTAATGTAAAATGACTGGATGGGAATAACACTTGTCACAAATCAAGGAATCAAGAACTGGTTTTTTAATACACTGGGTCCAAATTCCTTTTTTTCACCTTTTCCCAATTTAGAAAATTTAAATCATGGCAGATTCTTTGAAAGGAATATGGTTTTATTTATTGATTTAGGAAAGATGAAAGTAAAAAAGAAACTATTGATAGCCAACGTTTTCTCCCAATGCCTTATGTTTTCAGCCCAATGCCTTATGTTTTCAGCCAGTAATGCCACTTTTCTGATTTAAAAGGTGACAGTTATGCCCTCAACTGCATTTCTCTTTTTAGATCTCTTTTCAATTCATACACTTTTTTGTCTGACAAAAGGCTTAGTTAACAAACCTGACACAAGCAACAGATAAAAAGAAAAAAAAGACGTTGATAAGTAAACATGTACATTGCTTACCAGTGACACAATAGATTCTCAGGTAGAATTACACGGCAATGAACATGTATCTCAGTAGAAATCTTGTGGGTGTCTTGAACTATCAACCAAACATTGCTTCACCTGCATTTGAAAAGATAATCACCATTATAGATGTAAATATAGATCTTTTAATCATCTTTAATACCAACCAACCCTTTCCAAACATCCAATTAACAGACTGATCCCAGATTAAAGCTCAGATTGCAAATGACAAGATTGAAACTGATGAAATGAGAAAATTTTCACTATATTATAGCATTATACCAAAGGTACTTGGATGATGGATCTAGAAATTTTAACAACTCATAAAAACAACAACATACCACATAGATCTGAAAAAAGATGATCTATTCAGATCTAAGACTATACATTTTTTGATAAACGGCATTTCATTCTTATGTCTCAATGTTTTTTTGTTTTGTTTTTTTGTTTTTGATTTTTTTTTGGGGGGGGGGGGGGGCAGTGGTTGATTCAGATGCGGTACGAAGGTTTAACCAAACCACCCTCTGTAGCTTTTAGTCAAAGTAGGAAAACAAACCTCTTTTTCGTATATTCGAACCCCTTCGCAAAAATCCTGGCTTCGCCGCTGAAAGGGGAGGGTCCGATGCATTTTGATTTATAAGGCAAAGCAATATTATACTCGATAACATTACAATTATTAGTTCTGCAGCACAGCATAAAAATTAATAGTTCTATGAGTATGAGATTTGCCTTCTCACATCAGTGACAGTGACAGACGAAATTCGATATGGCCTCATGATACGACAAATAAATCATGTCCGAATGTATGGTCACTTTTTTGAATATCAGCTGTTTTAATGAATAATCTGAAAGTGATAAACAAATCTAATAAACAATCCATTGAATCTAAAACGAGTTCATGTGTTCATGTAATTATTCTCTTTCATAAACCAAAATACTCACCAGTAGTTACGATTTCGTGTTTTGTTTACAATATTTCTTGCAATTTTCTGTTGAGTGACGTCATCATATTTTCTGTTGAGTGACGTCATCATATACGTCGTTTTCTAATTCAACGGAAAGGACCGAAATGTTCCGAATTTTTATTATCCGGTAGGAAATTCCTATTTTTGAAATTCAAATTATCGAAGATTGTCGAACATTTAAATGCTAAAACATTTTTAAAAATATTTTTTGTTGTCATTCTACCTCGTCGCTATTTTCATTTGAGATATTATCTTATTTTTTTTAAAATAGCCACGGAGTAAAACTTATTCATTTCGGCAAAATGATTTTGTGCATTTCCGTTTCCGGTAGTACGGTGAAAATTTTGTTCAACGTATGTAAAAAGAATTTTTTCACGTGTACCACAAAAGCTCGCTTCGCTCGCTATTAACGATGTCGCGCGAAAATGACCGACATCGGATGAATATCATTAGGGATGGACTACCTTAATAGGGGAAATGGACAGATCTTTTATGACATGAAAAGAACGTAACCTGCTACAACGTAAATTAACTTCTCATTTATAAAATGTTGCTCAGTGGTTTTTTTTTTTTTTTTTCACTTTTCTTAAAAAATCTCGTAACTGCAGGTGAAATAAGCTGTAAATACGAGTTTTTAGAAGAAAAGCGACGTTAGTATGTCAGATGAAGAGCTCATTTAGTACTAGAATGACTTTTGTGCGTGATTTTTAAAAGAGCAAAAGAGAGACAATGGATAAAACGTGTCTTTTCAAATTGATTTTCTTTGATTTGTTACTTTCCATACTATCTGACCATTATAGATACATTGTAAGAGTAAAGAAAATAACGTAAATGAATTCAAATCATTTCCATTCTTGTTAGTTATGACTTCGTTTAATCATTCGTTTGGAGGGCCTCATTTTATCCCATCTAAACACTGTTACAGATTTGTATTTTTGCTACAACACTGGACGTCTGGGGGGTTTTTGTTGTTGTTGCTTTCCAGCGTTCATCGACCTTCTATACATATTGTCGCTTTTCAACAAACACCTCGTAACTGCAGCTTAACATAAGCTGCAGTTACGAGTTATTTGTTGAAAAGTATTGCTATACGAGTAACGTAAATTGTTTCAGTGTGACACACATTGATTGCTTACACCGTCTCGAATATATACTTTAAATGCAGGTATCATGGTTTTTATAATATTCAAAAATTAAAAAGGAAAATATCATTGATCTCTCATCTATTGCTGAAATTGAAAAACGTGGTTATAGGGAAAGAGATTGCAAATGTTTTGTTTCTACCACAATTCTCCATGAAAATGAAATATCTTTTTTTTGAAATTCGGAAAACGTTAATGTTATTTAAAACATAGTAAAAGTACGTGTATGTCGTAATTGGCCAAGTAGATTTGGAGATTTATTGTAGGACACACAGATGCATGGACGCACGACGGACAAAGGACTATGACATAACTTACAAGCGTGACTTTCTTCAGGCAAGTTTAGCCAAAAAGGCGACAGCATGCCACGAATGATATTGTGTATCAAACGACGAATGTGTTAGAATTATTATTATTAAGAATTAAAGTGCAACATATACGTTTTTGTTTTTAATTAAGCTAAGACGAATTGCTTTTCTTACATTAAGAACCCAGGCACCATAGCTATAAAGTAGTAGAATAGAAGTCTAACATGTTGAGGGTACCGTATTATTCATTGCAATACATAAATCATCGAGATAATTCAATAAATTGGTTCTATCGACAGCTTGCAATTTATACTCGTCAGATAATGCTAACCTGCAATTTTATAAATTGGTTGTATTGCAGTTAAAGTACGAAAACACAGCATATCGTCACTTTTCTACAAAAACCTCGTAATCGAGGTGATTTTGAAAAGGTGCAATATCATCGTCTTTCAGTGAAAACCTCGCAACTACATTTTATTATGCTGTAGTTACGAGGTTCTCGGACAAAACAATGGATTCCTGTATCAGCATCATTTATCACGTGACTTCCCTATCTATCACTCCGAGTAATTCATCAAATACGAGACAAGCTGAGAGCTGCAAATTGCATATCACTCTGATCATTTATTTCTCTGTTACCGCCTTGTCAATGGATACGTATCTAATTCACAGTGGCGTCTTTCCTACACTGAATTAAATAAATGCAATTTTGTCATAGATCTATTTCATTTTTTTGCATTAACGTTGTACAAATATACACATCTTTAAAATGCGGTACGGTACAAATAAAAAGAGGATTAAGATTGAACCCAGGAAGTATGATAACACGAATACGATTATTTAGTACATTTTGTTCTTTCAAACGTTCATTTTGGCAGCACATTACGCAGAGTAAGATCCGTACAAAACAGCGTCTTTAGAAAAGCCGGGAAATAAAGGAAGTCACGGGGAACGTGGGTAGTTTTATTATGCAATGTGAAGACAAAGAAAAGTTTGAGTTTGGGTTTATTGGGGTTTTACGCCGTTTTCACCTACCAGGGTCATATCGCGGCGGCTAGAGCACCTACCCATGGATTCCTGTTGTTTCTCAAACCAGTACTACCACAACACCCTTACCGAGCCTCCTGCTGCTCGCCCACTTAGGTTAACGATTTCAAACCCATTGGTGGGTGACAATTTTGTCAGACAAAGAAAAGATGAAGTCGTCTGTTAAACAACATTCTCATTATAATAATTCTAGGTGTAAATCACTTAGGCACGGTTGATGGCTACATACACGTATCTCATAGACTCGTGTAAAGGAAATTTTCGTCCATGTACAGAAATGTTCGGACATGCTTCGAAAAGTGCCGATTGATATGTAAGTTAATGATAATGTAACACAATTTTAAGCCTAAAATATACCTGGCTGCAAATGTCTTCAGATATGTCACGTTAATTTGTCATGTACACTCGGGCGATTATGTTTAAATTTTTTACAACAGTAGAAGGAAATGAATCTTATCAATCTTTTAGGACACTGTATAATTTGTTCATTGAGCTTTACTCATAAAATGTCTCACAAGGAAACGTCTACGAAATTCCATTCATCGAATTCGCTAGTAGATAACGAGAAATGTCTTCCGCCATGATAGATGTATGGAGGTCAGAAGAAGGTTATACTTAGTTTACACAAGCAGACATGTAACAGCTAATTGGACCTTGTAAATTACGATGTAATTGATGAACAAACTCTTAATCAATCTTGGTTATCAATATCCGAGTTCATGACCCCAATAGCATACATGTATTACTCGATACAATTTTTCCTCGCGCTTGGAAAACACTTCCGTCTAATGTAATACATGTATTATTAAAGTTCTTATTTGACCATTCTCTTGGCCACTTTCAAAGTAAGCATATGAATAGATTGATACTGCCATTTGTGACAAGATAATAGTAAATAGAGAAGACATGATTTTCAAAGTTTGTATTTGAATCAACCAATAATAAAGGAGGGGAAAGGGAAAACTGAAGAATTAGAGTCTTTTGAAAGAAAGAGAACTGCAATTACATCTTCTCTGTTCTATAATGTCACTTAAACAGATATTTGCAAGGGGTTTCGCCAAGCATGCAATCATCTACCGACCGAAGGGACAAATATTTTTTTTCTTTGAAAACAATCGACTGTGGTTATTTTAATTTCTGATTATGCTTGGTCTTTCAGAATCGCCCACATGTATCTTCGATCGAACCGTTCCGTACTTAATGTTATTATTTATATTTTATGACAAACAATTTGACAGTTATAAGACATAATTGTAAAATATTGGCTCTGTCATCAACAAGCACACGAATGTATCGTCGCTTTACAACGATAACCTCGTAGCTGCAGCTTGTTTTAAGCTGCTGTTACGACATTTTCATTGAAAAGCATCGATATATTGTTTGTTATTGTAGTGCTGTAGAAATAAATACACAGAATGTATTCTGCTTATTAGTGGTGAGAAATACTAAAATCACTATAGTTGACTATTCTTATATTCACCGTATTGGTGGCGCAAGATCTTATGGCACATGTTTACGTTTTGTTAAAATTTAAACAAAACATTGTTCGATAAAACGTAAAAACTCTGAACAGTGAACATATCACTCTACCACTGTACCCAAATTTTCAACATGTCTACGTCACTACTTATAAAGAATATATTCATCTTTTATAAAAAAAAAAAACGTTTTTGTTTACATTTGGACAAAATGTAAAGACGTGCCATACGATCTTGTGCCAACAATAAACAACGATTTCCCAATAGGTCTAAAGTAAATATAGCCAACTAAATAATAAATCACTATTGAATTTTCTAGAAGAAAGTGTTGGGGAAAAGCATTGAGGCGAAGGTTCACCACAATAGTTTCTACGCAATATTATACATAATTCGTATCTTTATCAGCATCCATTACGATGATAGTCACAGGGAACATGCTTTAACGATTCATATTTATGCAGTACGCATGGAAACCGAGTCTTATATTACAACGACTTAATAATAAAAGTGGCAGGGTCAGTTTACCCTCTAAATCTAGTGAATGATTGGAGACATTTAGTATTGTGCGACTTTAATGGTTGTTTATGTGAAATTCATTTGGCATGTCATTTAACCCTTTCTCAAACAAATGCAGTTTAGACCTATAAATCCGACAGCCGTTCTAAGCGACCAATTAATATTTGGAAGGATACAATTTTTGTAGGAGAAACGAAATTGAATATCGCTTGTATCAATTATATCTATGTAAGCCATATACCAATCAACACATGTCTAACTTAATGTGGTTTGATTCCTGGAATAAATTGGTTTCAAATTTTATTCTCAGTGCTTCATGAAAACAATTTGAAAAAGTCAGTTAGCATGAAATTGTATAATTGCATAAACGTTTGAAATGTACAATTCAAGACACGAATGAATGTCCATAATAAGATAGTTTTGAAAAACGATTCATTTTAAGATCGTTTACTTAATCAAATGGATTCAAATATAAAACATTTAGTGATTAGTATGTTTTCCTTTAAAAAAATCACTAAATATTTAGGTAAGTTTGGAGAGCGGCCATGTGATTTGCAAATTTTGTGTTTATTCTGCGGTACCAAATGCCCATACTACAATTTTCATCAGTTTTTTAAAGCGAAACGTTCCCCCTTTTCCCCTTTTTGTGATGGTGAATGTCAAATGACGTATTTTATTGTTATAAATGTAAACAGATGCCAGAAAATTAAAAAAAAAACATGGATATTTTTTGTCATAATCAGGCTATAACAGGGTGGGTGGAGTAAGATAAAGTCAGATATATTTCTTATTTGTGTGGAAAGGTTTGCTGATTTTTTGTGTAAAAAGAGCTCTTGGTATTATCGAAATACCCCAAAACAAAAAATATTCACTGGGTATTTTTTTGGCGAAATGAAAAAGTTGCAGAATTTCTCAAAAAATGTAGTTTTTCAACTTTTCCCATATTTTTTCCAGAAAATGGTTTTAAAATATTTCTTTCAATCATTTCATCACATTTGTGCATATGTTAAGTCTCTAAATTGATATAACATTTGAAATTATACATTCAGAATAATTTGTTATACGATTTTAAAACATAAGGGTAATTTTGCGAAAATGGTCGTTACTAGTCAAGGCCAGATTACTCTGACACGAAAACGAGCCAGGAAACTTATCCTGATAGTTTTATATTTTGTTAAGGAAATAATTCTTTACAACATATGTACAAATAAAAAGAATTCATTGGGCCGATAAAAAGTAACTCCCGAGTCCAAACTTACCTTAAGATTCAGTTTTTATGTTGTCACACATTCTGGAACCTAAACTTTCTATTTCGTCTCAATATATTTTAGGCTACAGTTTACACTTTACAGTATGTTGTCAACTGAAATGACTTTCCATTCAATATGACAAATTAGTCCGATTAATATAATTAGAGCAAAGAAAAGGAATTCTGTTGTAATGTATTGAAAGTAAACATCACAATTACTTAAAAGTTAAAATTGAAATGTCCCCCATCTTTATTAACTTTTCTCTGGAGCTGTCTTTGTGATCATTGGTATTATATTGCTAGAGATATCAATTTGAGTTTCCGTGTAGAATTAATAAGGAACTTTATTGTTGTTTTATTATCCCATTTTTGTTCTAAAACAGAGATAATGGCTTGTAATGAAACAAGAAGTTATTATTGTCTTCTCGAACAAACATCTTCATAACAAGGACGTTCACATGCCTTATTGGCGTGCAGTACTACTCTACTAAGTAAACTAAGTGACACCAATCATTTTCTTTTAAAAAGACTCGTCACTAGAAATTAAAGCAATGTGTAATTACGAGGCACCGAAACTAAATTGAGCATATTTTTTGGAAAAAAGCTAATAAAACAGCGATGTACATTCTTGCACGACAGAAAGAAACTTGTGCAAAGTGGAAGTATTTGTGTTTTAAGTAAATTAAGACAAATTGTATTTCTCAAATTCAGAACCTCGGAATCATTGCTTTAATGTAGTGGAACAGAAACCTAACATGTTGAGAGTACCGTATTATTCATTGCAATACTTAAATCATCGAGATAATTCAATAAATTGGTTCTATCGACAGCTTGTAATTTATATTCGTCAGATAATGCTAAGCTGCAATTTTTTTTAATTGGTTGTATTGCAGTTACTGTACAGAAAACACAGCATACCGTCGCTTTTCTACAAAAAAAAACCCTTGTAACTGCAGCTGCAGTTTAGAGTTTTTGTTGAAATGCTGCAACATCATCGATATTCTTCTAAAAACCTCGTTATTACAGCTTGTGTTAAGCTGTAGCTACGAGGGTCTAGACTAAAGCACCGAATTCCTGTATCAGCATCATTTATCACGTGACTTCCCTATATATATCACTCACAGTAATTCATCAAATACGAGACAAGCTGAGAGCTGCAAATTGCATATCACTCTGATCATTTATTTCGCTGTTACCTCCTTATCAATGGATATGTATCTAATTTACAGTGGCGTCTTTCCTACACTGAATTTGTCACATTTCAACTTTATTGCATTATCCCTGTTCAAATGCGCACGTATTTAAATTGCGGTTCCATGCAAATGAAAGGTTTGGTTTGTTGTTTTTATGCCGTTTTCAACAGCTGCGGTCATGTCGCGGCGGCTGGAGCACCTAACCGTAGGTTCATGTTGTTTCTCATACCAGTAGCCTACTACAGCAACACCCTAACGAGCCCCCAGGTGCTCGCCCACATAGGTAAACGATATCAAACCATATGTGGGTGACACAGTGGTGTCTTTCCTACACTGAATTAAATAAATGCATTTTTGTCATATTTCATCTATTTTGCATTAACGGTGTACAAATATGGACTCCGTAAATATTGACCTGAACCCGGTGAATATGAAATGAGAAATTGTGACACGTAATAATCGATACTCATCAGCAGTCCTTACCGTCGAGCAGAGTCGATAGTTTCCATAGGCATTATGACTTTGTATTCTGCACATGCTTCTCGTGTCAACATATGCTAGAGAGTGATAATTTCGCATTACAATTACTCATTACATTTACAACAGGCTCAGGTCAATATTTACGGAGTATACACATCTTTTAGATGGGGTTTGATACAAAAAAGGAAGACTAACACTAACCGCGAAAATGTGATTACACGAAAACAATCATATTTTTATATTTCGCTCTTTAAACGTTTATTTTGGCAGCACATTACGTTGACTAAGATCTATACGACACACCGTCTTCAGAAAAGTCTGGAAATAAAGGAAATCACAGGGAATGTGTGTAGTTTTATTCTACAATGTGATGATGTGGAAGACATTAGAGCACATGGCTCCAGTTTCTCGAAAAAAACTTAAGTACGCTCTCAGACTCAAATCTGAGCACCGTACTCAAATAACACGAAATCCACGTGAACTTCGATCGAATACCTTTCAACGTTGGAGAGTATTCCATTGAAGTTGAGCATGTACTCATGAGTATGTAATTTGGTTTTTTTAGAAATCAGCGCCTGGTGTAACAATGTTCTCATCTTAATGATTCTAGGTGTAAATCACTAAAGCACTAAAGCATGTCTGATGGCTACATACGTGTACGGGGTATCTCATAGACTCGAGAAAATAAAGTTTTCGTCCATTTATAGAAACGTCAAGGCATACTTCGACAAGTTGCCGATTTATATGTATGTTCATGCTAATGTTACCTTATTTAAAGCCTCAATTATACATAACTGAAAACTCAATGCGTTTTCCATATTAATCAGAGGTGTCACGTAAGTGTCATGTGTACTCGAACGATTCTGTTCAAGATATTTACAACTTTATAAGACAACCGAATCTTATCTATCTTCTAAGACATTTTATAATTAGTTCATTCAGATGTACTCGTAAATTGTCTCGCAAGGAAACGTCTACGAATTTTCATTCATCGAATACGCTAGTAGATAACGAGAAATGTCTTCCGTCATGATGAATGTATGGAGGTCAGAAGAAGGTTATACTTGGTTTACACAAGCAGACATGTAACAGCTAATTGGACCTTGTAAATTACGATGTAATTGATGAACAAACTCTTAATCAATCTTGGTTATCAATATCCGAGTTCATGACCCTAATAGCTTACAAGTATTACTCGATACATTTTTTCCTCGCGATTGGAAAACACTTCCGTCTAATGTAATACATGTATTATTATAGTTCTTATTTGACCATTCTCCTGACCACTTTCAATGTAAGCATACGAATAGATTGATAATGCCATTTGTGACAAGATAATAGTAAACAAAGAAGACATGATGTCCAAAGTTTGTATTTAAATCAACCAATAATAAAGGAGGGACAAACTGAAGAACTAGAGTCTTTTGAAAGAGAACTGAAATTATAACTTCTCTGTTCTATAATGTCACTTACTTATACAGATATTTGCAAGGGGTTTCGCCAAGCATGCAAACATCTACCGACCGAAGGGACAATTTTTTTTTTCTTTGAAAACGGTCGACTGTGGTTATTTTAATTTCTGATTATGCTTGGTCTTTCAGAATCGCCCACATGTATCTTCGATCGAACCGTTCTGTACTTAATGTTATTATTTATATTTTATGACAAACAATTTGACAGTTATAAGACATAATTGTAAAATATTGCCTCTGTCGTCAACTAGCACACGAATGTATCGTCGCTTTTCAAAGAAAACCTCCTAACTGCAGCTTTTTTTAACCCTTTCCCATACGACAAACTTTTAGGGTGGTCAAATTTGAAAGCTGCTTCAGGCGACAAAAATGATCATCATAAGGACATGATTTGTGTAAAATATGGCACAGATAATATTGAGACAAAAGGAGAAACTGCTGATTATCAGCAGTTTCTCCTTTTGTTTCAATGTTTTCCCAAGTCTGTTCTATTAGGAACGTCAAAACCAGGTCTTGTTTGGGAAAGAGTTAAGCGGCAGTTACGACGTTTTCATTGAAAAGCATCGATATATTGTTTGTTATTTTAGTGCTGTATAAATGAATACACATAATGTATTCTGCTTATCTATGATGTGAAACACTAAAATCCTTATAGTTGACTATTTATATATTCAATGTTTTCCCAATAGGTCTAAAGTAAATATAGCCAACTCAAAAATAAATTACTTTTGAATTTTCTAGAAGAAAGCGTTGGGGAAAAGCATTGAGGCAAAAGGTCACCACAATAGTTTCTACGCAATATTATACATAATTCGTATCTTTTTAAGCATCCATTACGATGATAGTCACAGAGAACATGCTTTAACGATTCACATTTATGCAGTACGCATGGAAACCGAGTCTTATATTTCAACGACTTAGTAATAAAAGTGGCAGAGTCGGTTTACCCTCTAAATCTAGTGAATTATTGGAGACATTTAGTATTGTTTGACTTTAATGGTTGTTTATGTGAAATTCATTTGGCATGTCATTTAACCCTTTCTCAAACAAAGACTGTTTAGACCCACAAATCCGACAGCTGTTCTAAGCGACCAATGAATATTTGAAAGGATACAATGTTTGTAAGAGAAACGAAATTGAATATCGCTTGTATCAATTAAAATTATGTAAGCCATATATCAATCAACGCATGTCTAACTTAATGTGGTTTGATTCCTGGAATAAATTGGTTTCAAATTTCATTCTCAGTGCTTCATGAAAACGATTTGAAAAAGTCAGTTAGCATGAAATTGTATAATTGCATAAGCGTTTGAAATATACAATTCAAGACACCAATGAATGCCCATAATAAGACATTTTTGGAAAACGATTCATTTTAAGATCGTTTACTTAATCAAATTGATTCAAATTTAAAACATTTAGTGATTAGTATGTTTTCCTTTAAAAAATCACTAAATATTAGGGTAGGTTTGGAGAGCGGCCATGTGACTTGCAAATTTTGTGTTTATTCTGCGGTACCAAATTCCCATACTACAATTTTCATCAGTTTTTTAAAGCGAAACATTCCCCTTTTCCCCCTTTTTGTGATGGTGAATGTCAAAGACGTATTTTATTGTTATAAATGTAAACAGATGCCAGAAAATTTTGGTACTTTTTGAAAACATAGATATTTTTGTCATAATTAGGCTATAACAGGGTGGGTGGGGTAAGATAAAAGTCAAAAACATGTTTTTATTTGTGTGGAAAGGTGTGCTGATTTTTTGTGTAAAAAAAGCTCTTGGTATTTTCTTCAAAATACCCCCAAAACAAAAAATATTCACTGGGTAATTTTTTGGCAAAATGAAAAAGTTGCAAAATTTCTCAAAAAATGTAATTTTTCAAATTTTCCCAATTTTTTTCCAGAGAATGGTTTTAAAATATTTCTTTTAATCATTTCATCACATTTGTGCATATGTTAAGTCTCTAAAGTGATATAACAATTGAAATTATACATTCAGAATAATTTGTTATACGACTTTAAAACATAAGGGTAATTTTGCGAAAATGGTCGTTACTAGTCAAGGGCAGATAACTCTGACACGAAAACGAGCCAGGAAACTTATCCTGAGTTTTTATATTTTGTTTAGAAAATATTTCTTAACAACATATGTACAAATAAAGAGAATTCATTGGGCCGATAAACAGTAAGCCCCGAGTTCAAACTTACCTTAAGACTCAGTTTTTATGTTGTCACACATTCTGGAATCCAAAATTTCTATTTCGTCTCAATATATTTTAGGCTACAGATTACACTTTACAGTATGTTGTCAACTGTAATGACTTTCCATTCAATATGACAAATTAGTCCGATTAATATAATTAGAGCAAAGAAAAGGAATTATGTTGTAATGTATTGAAAGAAAACATCACACTTACTTAAAAGTTAAAATTGAAATGTCCGACATCTTTATTAACTTCTCTCTGGAGCTGTCTTTGTGACCATTGGTATTGCATTGTCAGAGATATCAAATTGAGTTTCCGTGTAGAATTAATAAGGATCTTTATTGTTGTTTTATTATCCCATTTTTGTTCTTAAACAGAGATAATGACTTGTAATGAAATAAGAAGTTATTGGTGTCTTCTCAAACAAAACATCTTCATAACAAGGACGTTCACATGCCTTATTGGCGTGCAGTCCTACTGCACTAAGTATACTACTTGACATCAATCATTTTTTCCTAAAAAGGCTCGTGACTAGAAATTAAAGCAATATGTAGCTATGATGCACAGAAACTGAATTGAGCCTATATTTTGATAAAGCATTTTAGCTCATAAAACAGCGATGTACATTCTTGCACGACAAGAAGAAACTTGGGCAAAGTGAAAGTGTTTGTGTTTTAAGTACGTTAGACAACTTGTGTCTCTGAAATTTTGAACCGCCGAAATATTACTTTAGAGTGGCAGAAAGGAGTCTAACATTCGGAGAGGGCCGTTTTATTCATTACAATACATACATCATCGAGATAATTCAATAAATTGGTTCTATCGACAGCTTGTAATTTATATTCGTCAGATAATGCTAACCTGCAATTTTATAAATTGGTTGTATTGCAGTTACAGTACAGAAAACACAGTATATTGCTGCTTTTCAACACTAACCTCGTAACTGCAGCTTAAAATAAGCTGCAGTTACGATGTTTATGTTGAAAAGTGACAATATGATGGCTTTCTTCAAAACATCGTAACTACAGCTTGATTGGGCTGTAGTTACGAGGATTTGAATAAAGCACTGAATTCCTGTATCAGCATCATTTATCACGTGACTTCCCTATATATCACTCCGAGTAATTCATCAAATACGAGACAAGCTGAGAGCTGCAAATTGCATATCACTCTGATCATTTATTTCGCTGTTACCGCCTTGTCAGTGGATACGTATCTAATTTACGGTGGTGTCTCTCCTACACTGATACAAAGAAATGCATTTTTGTCATATTTCAACTTTTTGCATTATCCGAGTACAGATATATGCGCCTTTTAAAAGTGGTTCCATACATATACAAGGAGGAATACGATTAATACCAAAGCTACGACTACAAGAAGTTTCTTTTGTTATAAAACATATTGGTAGCACGATAAGCTGATTAGGATCATAGTCTTTGGTCTTTCAAAAGTTTTGATATAAAGAAAATGACAGTGTATGCGTGTAATTTTATTATGCAATCGGAACCTATAAAAGAGATGAAGTCGTCTGGTTAAACAGTGTACTCATCAAAATAATTCTAGGTGTTAATCGATTATGATACATGTTTGATAGTTACATAGAGTCATGTAAATTAAGCTTTCGTTCATGTATAGGAATGTTCATGTTTGCTTCGAGAAGTTGGCGCTTGATATGTAAGTAGATGATAATATCTGAAGCCTATGTACATGTTTGTAAATGTCACAGTATGCAATTACGATTACAAAGGGATTACATAAATTATAATGTGATTCGTACTCGTTCGATTATGTTCAAGAATGTTTACAACCACATGTATATAAGGAAATTAATCTTGTCTAGCTTTTAAGACAGTGTATAATCTGTTCATTGAGTTATTCTCATAAAATGTCTGACGAGGAAACGTCTACGAATTTTCATTCATCGAATTCACTAGTAGATAACGAGAAATGTCTTCCACCATGATAAATGTATGGAGGTCAGTAGAAGGTTACACTTAGTTTACAAAAGCAGACATGTAACAGCTAATTGGACCTTGTAAATGACGATGTAATTGATGAACAAACTCTTAATCAATCTTGGTCATCAATATCCGAGTTTATGACCCTAATAGCATACATGTCTTACTACATACAATTGTTCCTCGTGCTTGTAAGGAACGCTTCCGTTTCATAGAATTTTTTTTTTTTTGTATTTCTTATTTTGCCACTCTCTCAGCCACTTCAAAATTAAGCATACGAATAGATTGACATTGTTACGTATGAAAGTTAAAAGATCAAACATGATGTCAAAAGATTGTCCGTGAACGAAGCAACTAGCTGAAGTATAAAGGAGAGACAAACTCATTAGAGAAAAGAGGGTTATTTTCTTACACCGCGTACATGTTGCATGTAAAATGGCAGCTTCTCCGTATTATAATGGCTCTAAATCAAATATATGCCAGGGGTTTCGCAAAGCATCCAAATGTCTACCGACCGAACAGACGAAGAATTTTGTTCTTTGACAAAATCGGCTGTGGTTTTTTTTTTGTTGTTTTTTTTTTTCATTTCTGACTCTGATTTGCCTTGCAGATCCGCCCACATGTATCTCCGGTGGAACCGTTCTGTACTTAATATTATTATTTATATATTATGACAAACAATTTGACAGTTATAAGACATAATTGTAAAATATTGGCTCTGTCATCAACAAGCACACGAATGTATCGTCGCTTTTCAACGAAAACCTCGTAACTGCAGCTTATTTTAAGCTGCAGTTACGACGTTTACATTTAAAAGCATCGATATATTGTTTGTTATTGTAGTTCTGTAAAGATAAATACACAGAATGTATTCTCCTTATTAATGATTTTAAATACTAAAATCACTATAGTTGACTCTTTTTATATTCACCGTATTGGTGGCGCAAGATCGTATGGCACATATTTACGTTTTGTTCAAATGCAAAACAAAATATTGTTCGATAAAACGCAAAAACTCTGAACAGTGAACAGACCGCTCTATCACTGTACCCAAATTTTCAACATGTCTACGTCACTGATAAAGAATCTATTCATCTTTTATAAAAAAACGTTTTTGTTTACACCTAGACAAAATGTAAACATGTGACATACGATCTTGTGCCAACAATACACAATGATTTCCTAATAGGTCTAAAGTAAATCTAGCCAACTAAATAATAAATCACTTTTAAATATTCTAGAAGAAAGTGTTGGGGAAAACATTGAGGCGAAAGTTCACCAAAATAGTTTCTACGCAATATCATACATAATTCGTATCTTTATCAGCATCCATTACGATGATAGTCACACCTAACATGCTTAACCCTTTCACAAACAAGACCTGGTTTTGACGTCCCTGATAGAAAAGGCTTTGGAAATATTGAAACAAAAGAAGAAACTGCTTATAACCAGCAGTTTCTTCTTTTGAATCAATATTTTCTGCGTTATTGTCCAGCAAGGTTAACCCGGGACAACTTAGTTTTCGTGCGCAAAGTCCGTTAGTTGAGCGTCTTAACAAAACAAAGCCGAAGTGGGGTCATTACATATGCAGATGGGTTAATCTTGCTAGACAATATATTGTACAAAAATGATAGCTTTATCAACATCCATTTAGTCGATTGTAACTGCTTTTGAACCACCCTAAAATTTTGTCGTTTGGGAAAGGGTTTTAAACAATTAATTTTTTGCTTTCCGTAGAAGCCATGCAGTACGCATGGAAACCTAGTCTTATATTTCAACGACTTAGTAATAAAAGTGGCAGGGTCCGTTTACCCTTTAAATCTAGTGAATTATTGGAGACATTTAGTATTGTGCGACTTTAATGGTTGTTTATGTGAAATTTATTTGGCATGTCATTTAACCCTTTCCCAATCAAGACCTGGTTTTGACGTCTCTAATAGAATAGGCTTGGGAAAACATTGCGACAAAAGAAGAAACTGCTGATATCCATCAGTTTCTCCTTTTGTCTCAATATTTTTTGTGCCATATTTTACACAAATCCAATCTTTAATAACATCAATTTTGTCATTTGTGTCAGTTTTTGATGTGGATCACCCTAATTTTTTGCCGTTTGGGAAATAGTTAACCCTTTCTCACACAAAGACTCTTTAGACCCACAAATTCAAACGCCGCTCTGAGCATTTGAAAGTATACAATGTTTGTAGTATTCTCCCCGCAGAGTGATCGTTCGTTGCTCTTCACATATCATCTCTGCAAGGGGCTATCTTGGCTATATTCCTCGAATCGTGGTCTACCGAAGGTTGACGTCTTTAATTACTGTGTAACTGTTTCAATTATTGTATTGTAGATCCACATTAGGGAATGAAAATATTATTCTGTTTGCTTTCGAAGTGTTCTTATATTTAAGTATTGATCTAACTAAAATGGGATTATTTTTTCAAACATCCTATTATTCCTTATTATTAAGTTTTCACTGGAGCTGTCTGTGTGATCATTGGTATTACAATGCTAGGAAGAGATATCAATTTGAGTTTCCGTGTAGAATTAATAAGGAACTTTATTGTGGTTTTAATTATCCCATTTTTGTTCTAAATCAGTAATAATGGCTTGTTATGAAACAAGAAGTTATTATTATCTTCTCGAACAAATATCTTCAAAAAAAAGGACGTCCACATGCCTTATTGGCGTGCAGTACTACTGCCTTTAGTATATTGAGTGACATCAATCATTTTTTTTTTCTAACAAAAAATGCGCTCGTCACTAGGAAAAAACAATATGTAGGCACTGAAACTAAATTGAGCATATATTTTGAAAAAAGCTAATAAAACAGCGATGTACATTCCTGCACGACAGATAGAAACTTGTGCAAAGTGAAAGAGTTTGTGTTTCAAGTACGTTAGACATCTTGTGTCTCTGAAATTTTAAACCGCCGAAATACAACTTTAGAGTGGCAGAAAAGGAGTTTAACATTCGGAGTGGACCGTTTTATTCATTGCAATACATAAATCATCTAGATAATTCAATAAATTGGTCCTATCGACAGGTTGTAATTTGTATTCGTCAGATAATGCTAACCTGCAATTTTATAAATTGGTTGTATTGCAGTTACAGTACTGAAAACACAATATGCCGTCGCTTTTCAACAAAAACCTCATAACTGCAGCTTATTGTAAGCTGCAGTTACTATTTTTTTGTTGGAAAGTGAAGATTTCGTGGCTTTCTTACAAAACCTCGAAACTACAGCTTGATTAATCTGTAGTTACGAGGTTTTTGAATAAAGATAAAGCACCGAATTCCTGTATCAGCATCATTTATCACGTGACTTCCCTATATATCACTCCGAGTAATTCATCAAATACGAGACAAGCTGAGAGCTGCAAATTGCATATCACTCTGATCATTTATTTCGCTGTTACCGCCTTGTCAATGAATATGTATCTAATTTACAGTGTTGTCTCTCCTACACTGCATTAAATAAATGCATTTTTGTCATAGATCTATTTCAATTTTTTGCATTAACGTTGTACAAATATACACATCTTTTAATTGTGGTTCGATACAAATAAAAGGAGGACTAAAACTAACCCCGAAAATATTATATAACCAAGGGGTCCAACGTACACAAGTTTTTGTGGTCAAAAAGATCGGCAGTGGACAAAGATGGCGGCTAAATGATTGAATTTGTGTCGATTTTGGGGACAAAACTGAAAGTAAGTACGTTTCTTGGCTTTGATATACCATGTCACCTAGCCGAGGATGTGGAGACAGTATTCACGCTCCTAGGGAAATAGGCCTTAACTTCTGACATGTTCTCAAACTCCATTGATGCTCGAAGTAATGCGAAGCTTGAGGCGGCAACAAAATCTGAAACTGATTTTGACCCGTATAAAATCGCCATTTGCATTTAAAATGCGATGAAATGAGACCAACCCTCGCTGTCTACACCATTTAAACAATAAGCCCAACAATCTGATAGCACTTTTAATGTATGCAACACCTCGCATTCATGAAAAAACCCTATGTAAGCTGTCTAAGGTGGACTGTGGCCAACTGTACGAAAATAATGTCGCCACCATGTCAAATCTAACGACCCCTTGTCAAATTTCGAATTGTGTTTCCCAAAGGTTTTGTTTTGAAATCGTTTCACATACCTGAAACAGGATACCCAAACCCCCACAAATGGTTTTATTTTACCCTCAAAATGAATCTTGTACCCCTCGTTTTTGCAGACAGCCTACTTTGTCTCTTACAGAGGGGGTACAAGCATCCTGTAAAATAAGCATTTGTACCCCCAGATTTAAGAATCAATGGGAACGCTGCTGAAAAGTATTAAAGAACGTTGTTTTTAGAACCACGAATTCTCTTTGAGAATGAAGTGATGTTAAAAATATTTATAAATCATTTATAGTCTAGATCTATGTTTAGTAGGAGTCAGTCAGGCTTTAGTAAGAATGTGACTGGATCTACTGCCACTGCGTGACTTAATAATTCCCTTTGATACGATGTAAAAATATCGAGGAAAAGGAATAAGACGGTATCAAAAGTTTTCTTCCTTTTCGTCAATATTTTCTAATTGTTCAACACTTGGTTATATGTATCATTCATTGTTTGGGAAATGGTTATATTAATCATTGTCATCATTATAATGCGGTTGTTTGAATAAATCTTGTTTATATTTTTCAGGTGATGTTAATCTTCCATGGCAGACACTTGACCGTAGCAGATAGATCAGTATCCCGGTCCTGATGAATTCCGAGAAATAACTGGCATAACTGTCTGAATTCACTGAGACGGCATACCAGAAATATTACCTGAAGTCACAAATGAACATTTTTATGCGTGTTTTTCAAGAACTCTGTAAACACACTGTAAAGATGGATGTTATTGATTTATGAAGTTTGATACAAGATGATGAAAACCACAGTCAAGCTTCAAGATATTTTCATGGATGATGGTTCCCAGTCTGCCAATGCTAATGAACAGACCTACAGCTTTTAAAGAAGTTTATGTTAAATTAACCCTTTCCCAAAACCGCAAAATTTTAGGGTTGTCCAATTCTTAAGTTGTTTCAGAGACCAAAAACAGATGTTGATTAAGGTAGGACTTGCCTATGATATAGCTCAGAAAACATTGAGACAAAAGGAGGAAATGCTGGTTATCGGAATTTTCTTCTTTTACCTCAATGTTTCTCAAGCCTTTTCTATTAAGGACTTCAAAATCAGGTCTTGTTTGGGAAAGGATTGATTAAGCATTTTGTCTTCTGATACTATTTGGTGTTGCTCGTTACAGAATAAAATCATGTCAAACTTTTACAATGTGGTACTGTATAACCCTTCCCAAGACAACAAAATTTGATGTTGGTCCCAATTCAAAGATGTTGCAGACAGTAATTTAAAGTGAAAAAGATTTTATGAGTTTTGGTCTTTCTTGCTTGAAAATATTGTGGAAAATGAAAAGATTGCTTGCTTGTCATATGTATGCAATTTCTTGATTTTCCACAATGTTATATCAAAAAACCTCTATCTTGTTGGGCATCAATTTCAAAATGCCACTATATGGTAAACTGATGGAGTAATCTTTGTCCGCTAGACTGGTCAAAATAGAAAATGGTTGCCGACAACAATGTGAATCTGACTTACAATGTGAAATCGTTGGCTCAGCACGAAACAGTTGTAACTGCCTATAAACATATAGGCTGTTAGAACTGTTTCACGCTGAGCCATCGATAATGTTGAATGTTCATTTCATATGGTAGAAAAATAAAAAGGGATAAGTGGGTGAATGCTTATTGTCAGCATTTTTATTACGCTTCCCTCAATGTTTTCAAAAGCATCATCTCATAGATCTATACGAGGGACGGTCGGAAAGTAGTTGGACTTTTCGTGCTGCTGTCTCTCCATTTGCAACTGTATAAACACATTATATATTGGTGAAATCTACATCCATTTGCCAATAATGTGGTCAGTTTATTTTCAAAGAAAGTTGAATATATGCAATATTTTGTCCACTTATATGTGATAGGGGTTTTATGTACCATAGGCTATTTGTTAGAGGAACAACAAGGGTAACCAAAACAAATGAACAGTCTAGTCATTTTAATCGCGAAGAATTTAAGTTTTTGAACTGTATTATCACTGAAGATTGAATAATGGTTCATAATTCCGAACTTGGGATAAAAACTCAGTCACAGCAGTCATAGAAACGAGCTGGTTCCCCACCTCTGAATAGATTAAACTTTTACATTCGGCTGGTAGTCATGTTTGTTGCTTTTGTGGATTCACGAGGTCTGATAGTTAGTCATTTCATGTCAAATGGTAAAAATGTCATTGCTTAGTACAATTCTGAAGTAATTCAGAAAAAAAAACAAAGAATAAATGCTGAAGTAAACGCGTCCCAGATTAGCAAAGAAAAATGTTTTCTTCTTTACGATTACGCACGCTCCCATACCACCGCATCTACAGTGGAGATTATCAAATATTACCCATGACAAAAGTTGTTTTACTCTTCTTATAGCCCAGGCCCCACCCCACACGACTTTTATTTGTGTGTAGAACTGATGAAAATGCTTGCTGATAAGAAATTTGAGACCAGGGCGCCTTTGATACCGGTGGTTACATAGTACCTAATACAGTGGGTCTACGTCATGGTTAATAGTGGCAATAGTACAGCTCCTACGAAGATGTCAAAAATGCATAGACATAGATGGATAATTTCTTTAAACAGTGTAGAAAGAATTTTGTTAAAAAATTAAACGGTTTTAGAGAACTAGTCAAAAGTCCAACTACTTTCCGACCGTCCCTCGTACATCACGACCAAGGATTGTTTGAAAAAAAGGCACCAGACCCCTGGCTCGACCAGTATCCTTTCTGCCATTCGCAAAGGCGACTCTAGTGGGGGATTGGTGCGTTGGGTCGCTCGCCCCCAACCCCACCCCTTCCCCCCTGCCCCTCATCTTCGCAAGCCAAGGGTGACATCTACGACGTAACGTCGTTTCTGTATTCACCCTTGGCGTATTTAGTCCGATTTTCTTGGTCTCCTGGAAAGCGTTTTCATTGGTTCCAGCGAGGTCTCGCTGGAACCAATCAGATTGTCGACTGATACATTTGTTATGAGTAACCAAATCATGACAACAGGCGGGAAAAAGCATTGCATTTGCAACTCAAAAACGCGAAGATAGGCGATTTTTCCTAAGAATTTCACTGCAATAGACAGGAATTCCCTAACTATAATCGACGAATAATTATACTTTCGACAATTCGACCAAAAGAGCAGCTAACTTTTACATAATCCGCATGACGTATGACGCGAAAGACAACGCGCGTTAATGACGTCATCAATAATGGACGTAAACAACCAGCAGAACAACCGCTAGGCGGGCTTCGCGATTTCAAGAAAATCGGACTAAATCCGCCAAGGGTGAATACAAACGTAGGTGGGTTCAACCTTGGCTAGCGAAGATGCCTGTCCCTAGGAATCCTGGATCAGACCTTGATTTGACAGAAGTTTTTCTATCGCCAATGGATTTGAATAATTAAAATGAGAGAGCAGTTGATGGCTTTGATTGGAAGTTCTGTTAGTACATATTGAGAAAACCTGTAGATGACCAAAATCTGTGAAAACTTCTTCATTCGCTATGGTAAAATCATTGATGGAAAAGGAAATATCAAGGTGTATCAATGAATCTTTTCTCGTCAAAATTTTAAAAAGATGTTCCAGACACTCACGGGATAGGCCTTAATTATTTTTAACTTGAATTTTACTACAGATTTTCCATAGACAAAGACATCTGTCAAAAGCAGATTAAAATGTCATCTGACGATTTCAGACTACCAGGCTACTAGCAAATAATGAACCAATGACCAATTTGATCATTCAGGACCAAGCCTTTGAAAGCATCATCTGGAAAAGGATGCTGGTAACTATATTAAAAATTTCATCCTTTTCCACAAGTGTATTGCATGGCAGGACAACTGGGCTTATAGGTGATAGGACATTGAATGAACAAATAATTCATTTTTCCATTTATTTTCAAAACATTTTTTATGTCCCTGATAGATTAACGTTGTGAAATCATTGATGCAAAAGAAGGAATAATATAATTTCTCCTTTTGCCTCAATATTTTCTAAGCTCTCTACACAAATGCTATCTTCATTAAGAAACAGCTGATTTCAAATTGGGCCAGTCCAACATTTAGTTGTTTGGGAAAGGATTAAAATGAGGTGAAAATATAAATCAAAAAAGCAAACTCAAGATTCTTCAACCACTGCTATTTTCTTTAATTACACAAAACAAATTCCAATTTCATATCGCTTGGGAATTGCCAAAACCAAAGTACATTAATAATTTATACTCACCGTCATAAGAAAGTAGCCACTTTTCAAGTAGGCATATTTTTGACAATTCTGTATGTCTCTTTGTTTTCACACATCCATACACATTCCCAATAGTTCCTTTTAACACCTCAATGGTTAAATGCTTTTAACATATCCAGAAAGTTGTTTAGTTGTAATATGGGTTTAAAACAGTAATTTAGGATACAAAGATCAGTTTTGTTTACTTACAGCTGTCATTTTCAGAGTAAGTTGACGCAGTTGAAACACAAACAAAAGTCTCATTTCAATTTTACAGAAAATCATTCCATTGAATCGATAGAGATCTATAAAAATTTAGCACTATCGGTATAGCATAATTCAATACTAAAAATTTGATAAAAACCGGAAGTTGTTGGTGGGTAAAGTGAAGGAAAACATTTTCCGAATTAGGAACTTGCTAAAGACCAAGTGGAAACAAAATTTCAAAGAATAGAGCATTTGAGAGGAAATTTGGGGTTGGTTTGACTGAAACCGGAAACTGCCATTTTGCAAGGATTTTGGGTGTAATGAACATCACTTATTAGACAATAAGCATTTCGAATAAAAACAGTTTTATAAACACATATCCTTATTCATTTTTGTCCATTTTCTATCCCTATATATGGCCGTGAATTTCAGTAGTGTGTTTCGTATCAGTAACGGATTTCCTGGAACTACCACCAAGCCACCATAGCTAATGGGATAATTTGACAGTTGTCGATGCTTTCACAAAAGCATTTTTACCTGCCTTGTTGTAGCCTAATATTTTGTATTTATTTCGATACGTTTATGAATAATCCTAAAATTGCTAACCATTTGCAGTAGACAAGTGGCTACTTTCTTATGACGGGGAGTATACTTGGAAATCTAAGGCTAGATATCTAAAACTTTGCAAAAAACCCTTAAGACTCTCATTTTAACAAACAAGTCTATTTGAAACTCTCTAATAAGCTAAGCTTTTGAGAACATGGAGGAATTAGATGCTTGTCCAGGGACAATTTATTGATCCTGCTTTAAACTCTGGCAAAAAAGTCCAAAGTTTAAACTAAATTAACCCACAATAAAGTCTATTTATGCATGACAATTAACCTAAAACATGTAAATCTTTAACATGATAAGAACCGTTGTAACAGTTTATCTTGGCCTCGGGGTATCATGGCCCCCACCCTGGGTATCTAAGCCTCCACCTAAAATTTTGTTCCAGAGTCCCCAAAAATTCAAACAATGTCTACAAATGTTACACCTTCTGTTAAATGTAAAGAAAAAACAAAGTTTAATGTGTTTTGGTCAAATTTTTTGGCTTTTTTGCTTGAAATAGCTGCTCAGGAGCCAAAATAAACTGATACACCGGTAAAGCTAATGATAAATGACCTGACAGAGCATACCTAGCTAATAGCTAAATATGCTCTGTCTGGTCATTTATCATGAGCTAAACTTCATTTAAAAAATAGTTATCTCTTTTCAAGGAATTTTGGATAAAAAGTCTTCAAATTCATTCAGTTCGTTAGTAAACATGAAAAGTTTTGTCTCTCCCTCTAGCGTGTAGCCTCAGGTACTCATCCAAGTGGAGATTAATCTGTAACACATCATTCTCTTTGATTCAACTGTTTCCTGAATGGTCTTATTCCATGAAATATAGAAACAGTACCTCACAAAGTTGGATAGTTTTGGTAGATTACTGCTTTGATGGAGTTTACAGCTGCATTCAACAATATTTCAGCTTTACTTTTGTAGCTGGTGCACCTAACAATGTGCCCCATCAATGCTTTGTGTCAAATTTGTTACAATAACCAATTAAATCCACCAGCTATTCATCTCCAGCTTTAGTTTATGAAAGGTTGTTTACAACTTTAAACTCATAAGTCATTTTTCTAGATGCTTTTCTACATCATGAATGTACATACCATATAATCCATTACCACAAATTGAATTCCCAGAACATTAATGCTTTGGAAATCATTAATCATTTTGGAGAAAAAGAAAAGTAAAAAATAATACATGTATATATTCACTTGAAAATGTCGTCTGCAACATCTTGAATTTAGACCAATCTAGATAATAACCGCCTCTGTCTTAACCACGGCGGGGATTGTGCATGATGGGATGGATAACGACTACCGACAATAGGGAACGATTTTATCAAGTAAACCGTGACGTAATTTCGGACAAATAAATAGTATTTCGTTGGTGTTGTTATAAAATTTCGTAACTACGGCTTGAATCAAACCGTAGTTACGAGATGTTATAACAACACCGACGGTTTATCAAAACATTACGGTAAACTCAGTCTATTTTTTGCACAAAATTTGATGCCAACTCGCCTCGCTTCAGGTAAGACATTTTGCAATTACTCTGTTATTCCTGTATCAATTTTCAAGCGGTTTGCTGCATGTACCCCGCCTTATCGAGCTCTTTCATGGGATGTATGACATATTAGATAACTCATGATACTTTTTCCAAAATATTGTCCCAACCGACCAGAAAGCGAAATGGTAACGCCTACGGACAAATTATCCTCGCTTCAGGTAAGAATTTGTGCAATAACTTTCTTATTTCTGCGTCAATTTGCATGCGGTTTGTTGCATGCACTCCGTCTTACTGAGCCCTTTCCTCAGATGTATTACTTATCAGGAAACTCCTTGTACTTTTCTCAAAAATCGATCCCAACCGACTAGAAAAAGGGCCTGATTTTTTTGTCGTTTTTCTGGTCGGTTGGGATCAATTTTTGGACAAAGTACAAAGATTCTACAAACAAGTCATATATCCGAGGAAAGAGCTCACTAATGCGGGGTACATGCAACAAACCGCTTGAAAATTGGAGCAGAAATAAGAAAATTATTGCACAATTTCTTACCTGAAGCGAGGAAAAATTTGTCCGTATACTCCATATTCGTTATCCATCCCATCATGCACAGTCCCCACCGTGTTAACTTAGCTGTATGAAGTGTAAAGCGTTACAGAAGCGCACCTCTGGTATGCAGGGCACATTAAATGTTGTGCTTTGTTCTGGCTTATCATGATGGGGACTGCTATCCCCCACACCTCCTCCTCTTTTTCCTTGACCCTTTTCGATTCTTTTTACATGAATTTTGATATTTTTATCTCAAGCCCTAACCAAAAGCATACAAAATTGGATAAAACTGATTTTGCGCCTGGTAAACCAGAGACTTCCCCAGACGACCATATCAAGTGAATGTAATTTTACATTTCGGGTCCCTCTAGATAGAAAACACTTTGGAAAATGAACACATGTATTGCTCATTCATTTTCAATTTCCACAGTATTTTCTAGAGCATTGTTATTGTAATAATTTTTGGGTCCCAAAATGCGTCAAATGGACTTGATAATACGCCTAGGACTTCACTATAACAAAATTCTTTGTTACACGAACTTACGCCTCTGAATTTGCAGCGCAATTCGAAATTTTTACAGGAGATAGTTGGATTAATAATTGACATGGTGGCGACATTATTTTCGTACAGTTGGCCACAGTCCACCTTAGACAGCTTACATAGGGTTTTTTCGTGAATGCGAGGTGTTGCATACATTAAAAGTGCGATCAGATTGTTGGGCTTATTGTTTAAATGGTGTAGACAGCGAGGGTTGGTATCATTTCATCGCATTTTTAATGCAAATGGCGATTTTATACGGGTCAAAATCAGTTTCGGATTTTGTTGCCGCCTCAAGCTTCGCATTACTTCGAGCATCAATGGAGTTTGAGAACATGTCAGAAGTTAAGGCCTATTTCCCTAGGAGCGTGAATACTGTCTCCACATCCTCGGCTAGGTGAAATGGTATATCAAAGCCAAGAAACGTACTTACTTTCAGTTTTTGTCCCCAAAATCAACCAAAATTCAATCATTTAGCCGCCATCTTTGTCCACTGCCGATCTTTTTTACCACAAAAACTTGTGTACGTTGGACCCCTTGATAACACGAATATAATTCTTTTGTACATTTCCCTCTTTTAAACATTTTTTTTGGCAGCACGTTACGCTGACTGAGATTTGTACGACACATCGTCTTTAGAAAAGTCTGGAAATAACGAAAATCACAGGGAATGTGTGTAATTTTATTCTGCAATGTAATGATGTAGAAGACATTAGAGCACATGGCTCCAGTTTCTCGAAAAAACTTACGTTCGCTCTCAGACTCAAATCTGAGCACCGTACTCAAATAACACGAAATCCACGTGAACTTCGATCGAATATCTTTCAACGTTGGAGAGTATACCATTGAAGTTGAGCATGTACTCATGAGTACATGTATGTACTTTAGTTTTTTTGAGAAATCAGCGCCTGGTGTAACAATGTTCTCATCTCAATGATTCTAGGTGTAAATCACTAAAGCACTAAAACATGTCTAATGGCTACATATGTGTACGGAGTATCTCAAAGACTCGAGTAAATAAAGCTTTCGTCCATGTATAGAAACACCAATGCATGTACTTCGACAAGTTGCCGATTTGTATGTATGCTGAGTCGAAAAAGAAAGTGTGCGCAGAGAATAACTGGAATGTCTATCGTAATTCTGAATATTGATATTATAATATTGGTATCAAATTAAAGATTATTCAATTGCCGATAAGTAGGTGTCTTTTTAAATTGTGTGGAATGGAATTTTACTAGCGTTTTCTAATGATATTTGAGATAGGGGTCAATTTCGATATTCACAGAACTTACTGACGAACGTTAAAGTTAAAATAATGCAATTTTCTTGGGATTTCTGCTTCAATTTCTATTGTGACATGTCTTCAATGATTGACGGCAAACACATGTTGTCTCACTGATCGAACGTAACGTTTCATTTTATCGTTTAGAATTTCATTGCGTTCATATTGCAAGACGTATTCCACGTCCTGAAAATTCTTTAACTAGACCCTACATTTTGCGAAACTCAGACGGAAGAGATGTTCGACCCTACACCACACCCATGACTAATTTTTCAAGCGTCCCTTGCCGATGACGATGTGCTTAATGCATGCGTAACGTGAGATTTAGGCATCATGATAATGCGATACATTTATGGTCTCAAATCTCTTATGAGCCATCTATCTGCCTGCGTCGATTACAAATGTTGCTTACACATGCTTGCTTTACTAAATCGCCATAAATGGTGTAGTTTTGAAACGTTGACGTAAGGGCGTCGACGTCATGTATTGATATTGTCTAGTCATTGCTGCATTCGAGATATCAGACCGAAGCCTATCAAATTTGTATCTTTTATGTTGGAAACATGGTTGCAAACGCCATATTTCAGAACGATGACGTTAAAACGACAACGGCGCATTTTACGCCAGTTCAAGTCACTTGCAAAACTAACGTGTGAAATCTGTCGTGTTTACTAAGACGTAACATCTTTGGCTATTCAGAATTTTGAGATTTTATGTTTGATTTAGCTTTTATAGTCTTTGAATACAGATTTTAGAGAATGATGTTTATTATGAAATGTTTGCTTTGATAACCACGTGCAAAAAGGTGCTAACAGCGATTGACGATATGCCAGACAATTTAATAATCCAATGTTGCTTCCCGTGTCATTAGACATGAGAAAGTTGATAGCTTAATTCCGTGTAGAAGTTTGGTGATGTTAAGTGCAGCGGTTACGTAGATATATAAGGTAGAAGTATGCACACTTTCTTTTTTGACTCAGTATATGTTCATGCTAATGTTACCTTTTTTTTCAGCCTCAATTATACATAACTGAAAACTCCATGCGTTTTCCATATTAATCAGAGGTGTCACGTAAGTGTCATGTGTACTCGAACAATTCTGTTCAAGATATTTACAACTTTATAAGAAAACCGAATCTTATCTATCTTTTAAGACATTTTATAATTAGTTCATTCAGATGTACTCGTAAATTGTCTCGCAAGGAAACGTCTACGAATTTTCATTCATCCAATTCGCTAGTAGATAACGAGAAATGTCTTCCGCCATGATGAATGTAAGGAGGTCAGGAGAAGGTTATGCTTGGTTTACACAAGCAGACATGTAACAGCTAATTGGACCTTGTAAATGACGATGTAATTGATGAACAAACTCTTAATCAATCTTGGTTATCAATATACGAGTTCATGACCCCAATAGCTTACAAGTATTACTCGATACAATTTTTCCTCGCGCTTGGAAAACACTTTCGTCTAATATAATATTATTATAGTTCTTATTTGACCATTCTCTTGGCCACTTTCAAAGTAAGCATACAAATAGATTGAGACTGCCATTTGTGACAAGATACATGTAATAGTAAACAAAGATGAAATGATGTCCAAAGTTTGTATTTGAATCAAACAATAATAAAGGAGGGACAAACTGAAGAATTAGAGTCTTTTGAAAGAAAGAGAACTGCAATTACATCTTCTCTGTTCTATAATGTCACTTACTTATACAGATATTTGCAAGGGGTTTCGCCAAGCATGCAATTATCTACCGACCGAACGGACGAAGAAATTTGTTCTTTGACAAAATCGGCTGTGGTTATTTTCATTTCTTACTCTGATTTGCCTTGCAGATCCGCCCACATGTATCTTCAGTGGAACCGTTCTGTACTCAATATTATTATCTAAATATTTATTACTGACAATTTGACAGTTATAAGACATAATTGTAAAATATTGGCTCTGTCATCAACTAGTACACGAATGTATCGTCACTTTTCAACGAAAACCTCGTAACTTCAGCTTGTTTTAAGCTGCAGTTACGACGTTTTCATTGAAAAACATCGATCTATTGTTTGTTTTTGAAGTGCTGTTGAAATATATAGGCCTACACCTAATGTAGTCTGCTTATTTATGATGTGCAATACTAGAATCACTATAGTTGACTATTTTTATATTCATCGTAAACAATGTTTTCCCAATAGGTCTAAAGTAGATATAGGCAACTAAATAATAAAATCACTTCTGAATTTTCTAGAAGAAAGTGTTGGGGAAAAGCATTGAGGCGAAAGTTCACCACAATAGTTTCTGCGCAATATTATACATAATTCGTATCTTCATCAGCATCCATTACGATGATAGTTACAGCTAACATGCTTAAATGATTCATATTTATGCAGTACGCATGGAAACCGAGTCTTGTATTTCAACGACTTAGTAATAAAAGTGGCAGAGTCAGTTTACCCTCTAAAGCTAGTGAATTATTGGAGACATTTAGTATTGTGAGACTTTAATGGTTGTTTATGTGAAAATCATTTGGCATGTCATTTTACCCTTCCTCAAACAAAGACTGTTTAGACCCACAAATTCAAACGCCACTCTAAAAGTTTGAAAGTATACAATATTTGTAATATTCTCCCCGCAGTGTGATCGTTCGTTGCTCTTCACATATCATCTCTGCAAGGGGCTATCTCGGCTATACTCCTCGAATCGTGGTCTACCGAAGGATGACGTCTTTAATTACCTTGTAACTGTTTCATTTCTTGTATTATACATTAGAGAAAGAAAATATTATTCTGTTTGCATTAGAAGTGTTCTTAAATTTAAGTATTGGTCTAACTAAAATGGGATTATTTTTTTAAACACCCTATTATTGCTTTTTATTAAGTTTTGCGTTTTAATTAAAAAGGATTCAGGGATTCAAGTAACGAACGTACAAAAAGACAATAATGGTCAACTGCTTATTCTAGAACTAAAATATTTGGATACGGTATTTCTCCTTATAAACATATACGCCCCAAATGTCGATGACCCTAGATTTTTCCAAAATATTTTTGATACTATTGATTCATATAATAATTCTGATTCCTTTGTTATGTGTGGTGATTTTAATTTGGTTCTAAACCCGTTACTAGATTACAAAAACTACAAGAATTCTGAACATCACATTAATTGCAGAAAACTTTTTTAATCACAAATATCTGCAAGGGATTTAAATGATCCATTTAGAGTAATACATGGAAATACAGAAAAAATTACATGGAAACGACTAAACCCTTTACAACAAGGACGATTAGACTTTTTCCTTATAACAAATAATTTGCTCGAAGTTGTTCAAAATTGTGATATTGATATTAGTTATAGATCAGATCATTCGTGTATTGTTTTAAACCTTAATTTTTCTAAAGTTGAATATGGAAAAGGATAATGGAAATTCAATAACTCCTTATTGAAAGATATGAATTATGTTGACATTATTAACAAGAAAATTAACGAAATAATTGTACAGTACTCTCTTCCTATTTATAATCATGACAACATTCTAAATGTTGAAAAAAATGAAATCCAGTTTAGTATAAATGACGAATTGTTCCTAGAAACACTTCTTATGGAAATAAGAGGAAAAACGATTTCATATGCATCGTATTAAAAAGACAAGTAAATGATCGTGAAAAAGAATTAACGTCAAAGATAGTTACATTAGAGGCCAATTTAAATGAAACAAATAAAGAAGAATACTTAAATCTCCAAACAGAACTAAACAAAATCAGACAAGCAAGACTAGAGGGATCTTTCATCAGGTCAAGATCTAAATGGATAGACGAAGGCGAAAAGGTGATAAATTTCTTTTGTAATCTTGAAAAGAGAAATCAAATTAATAAAACCATGCCGTTTATCGAAAAGGAAGATGGATCTAAAATCTACTCACAGAAAGAAATTCTAAAGGAAGCTAAACTTTTTTACGAAAGCCTATATGAAGAACAGTGTAAGAATGTAACTTTTAATATGGATTCTGAATTTCAAAATGTAGATTACGAAAAGCTTAATATGCAACAATCGCAATCTTTAGAAGGTCTTTTAACATACGATGAGGTAACGAAAACGCTTAAACAAATGAAAAATGATAAAAGCCTAGGAGGCGATGGATTCAATTCAAATTTCTTAAAGTTTTCTGGTCTAAAATTGGCCATTTCGTTGTTAGAGCTCTTAACCATGCATTCATGATAGGGTCGTTCTCTAGGAGTATTAAGTTAGGAAATATTATTTGTATACCAAAAGAAAATAAATCTAAACAGTTTCTCAAGAATTGGAGACCAATTACATTATTAAACGTTCTTTATAAGTTAGCCTCTGGTTCTATTGCGAATCGTTTAAAGTCTGTCTTAGATCTTATTATATCCAAAGACCAAACCGGTTTTATCAAAGGTAGATACATCGGTGAAAATACAAGAATCATTTACGATATTATGCAACATTGTGAAAAAAATAACATTCCCGGACTTTTAATGTTAATAGATTTTGAGAAAGCGTTTGATTCCCTATCTTTTAACTTTATAGAAAAGACACTCTCTTTCTTCAATTTTGGTGAGATGATTAAAAAACGGATACCCATTTTTCTCCATGATTCACACGTTTCAGTCCAATTAAACGGGTTATTTCTGAGTATTTCTCAGTAAAAAGAGGATGTAGACAAGGAGACCCTATTTCATCGTATATTTTTATCCTGTGTACACAAATACTCAATTTAAAAATAAAATCATGCAAAAATATAAAAGGTATCAGAGTACAAAGAGAAGAATTTTTAATATCGCAGTTCGCAGATGACACATCTCTACTACTGGATGGATCAGAACAGTCCCTTCATTCAGTTTTAGATATACTTAATCGTTTTTCTGTAATATCAGGCTTCAAAGTTAATTTTGATAAAACTAAACTGATATGGATCGGCTCAATGAAGTATAGCACCAGATCAATCAAAACTCGCTGGAAACTTTCATGGGGTGACACACGATTTAAATTATTGGGTATTCACTTTGACGTTAATCTTAAAAAAATGATTGACTTAAATTTAAATGACAAATGGATAAGCATCTGTAATGCCGTTTCGTTTTGGACAAGACGTAAACTAACCCCAATAGGTCGAATTGCAGTTGTTAAGAGTCTACTGCTGCCAGCACTGAATCATCTATTTATAAGTCTCCCAGCTCCTTCCGAAGGATACTTGAACAAAATCAACAATCTCTTCGTGGACATTATATGGGATGGTAGGGCAAAAATTAAGGCTTCTGTGGTGGTTAAAGATTATCAAGATGGGGGTTTAAAGGTACCAGATATCAAAAACTTTATAAGAAGTATGAAGATTAAATGGCTTAAAACTATGATATTGAATCAAAATAACAGTTGTTACAAAATACCAAATATGTTGTTCAATATAAACTAGAATATCACTGAAAGTGATCATACCCCCCAAAGGCACAGTTTTTGTGCATTTTGAGAAGTTGATTTCATTTGAGCTTGGAGCTGTTCAATTGGGAAATAGAGCTAGTTTTGAAAAGGGTCAATAAAGGAACATTCCTGCCAAGTTTGGTAAGAATTGGTTCAGTGGATACAAAGAAGAAGATTTTGAAGAATTATCTAACGATTTTTCCAGGTCTGATAAGCCCCGCCCGGCCACGCCCACAATTTTTGACAAATCAAAAATTCACGAACATGTTTTGAAAAGGATCACCCAAGGAACATTCTTGCCAAGTTTATTAAGAATTGGCCTAGTGGTTAAGGAGGAGAAGATTTTTGAAGAATTTAACGATTTCTCGAAGTCGGATAAGCCCCGCCCTGCCACGCACACATTTTTGGCGAATGAATAAATCATGAATATACATTGAAAACAATCACTCAAGGGTCATTCCTGTCAAGTTTGATTCAAATTGGCCTTATGATTGATTTTTAAAGATTTTTCACATGATTTCTCTAAGTCCGATAAGCCCCGCCCTGCCACGCCCACAATTTCTGACAAATCAAAAATTTACCAAACAATTTTGAAAAGGGTCACTAAAGGAAAATTTCTGCCAAGTTTAGTAAGAATTGGCCCAGTGGTTAAGGAGGAGAAGATTTTTGAAGAATTATCTAACGATTTCTCGAAGTCGGATAAGCCCTGCCCTGCCAGGCCTACATTTTTTGGCGAATGAAAAAATCATGAGCATACATTGAGTACAATCACTTTAGGGTCATTCCTGTCAAGTTTGGCTCAAATTGGCCTGAAAATTGATTTTTAAAGATTTTTCACATGATTTCTCAAAGTCCGATAAGCCCCACCCTGCCACGCCAACAATTTTTCATGAATCAAAAATTCACGAACAAGTTTTTAAAAGGGTCCCCCAAGGAACATTCTTGCAAAGTTTATTAAGAATTGGCCCAGTGGTTAATGAGGAGAAGATTTTTGAAGAATTATCTAACAATTTCTCGAAGTCGGATAAGCCCCGCCCTGCCGCGCCCACATTTTTTGGCGAATGAAAAAATCATGAATATACATTAAATACAATCACTAAAGGGTCATTCCTGTCAAGTTTGGTTCAAATTGGCCTAACAAGTCTTGAAAAGGGTCACCCAAGGAACGTTTCTGCCATGTTTGGTAAGAATTGGCCTAGTGGTTAAGGAGAATATCTTTGAAGAATTGTCTAACGATTTCTCGAAGTCAGATAAGCCACACCCTGCCATGCCCACATTCCTGCCAAGTTTGGTTCAAATTGGCCAGATAATTGATTTTTAGAGATTTTTCACATGATTTCTTTAAGTCCGATTAGCCCCGCCCAACAAAGCCCATAATTTTTTATGAATCAAAATTCACGAACAATTTTGAACAACAATTTTGAAAAGGATCACCCAAGGAACATTCCTTCCAAGTTTGGTGTGCATTTGCCAAGTGGTTAAGGAGAAGATTTTTGAAGAAACGTCTAATTCTGGTAAGCCCATACCCTTCCGCGCCAACATTTTTCACCCAATCAAAAATTCATGAACATGTGTTGAATACAGTCACTCAATGAACATTCTTGCCAAGTTTGATTTGAATTGGCTAAACAATTGATTTTTAAAGATTTTTTGCATGATTTCTCTAAGTCCGATAAGCCTAGCCCTGCCACGGCCATAATTTTTGAAGAATAAAAAACTCACACATAAGTTTTGAAAAGGGTCACCCAAGAAACATACCTGCCAAGTTTGGTAAGAATTGGCCCAGTGGTTCAGGAGGAGAAGATTTTTGAAGAATTATCGAATGATTTCGCGAAGTCTGATAAACCCCGCCCTGCTACGCCAACATTTTTCACCCAATCAAAAAATTCATGAACACGTGTTGAAAACAGTCACTCAAGGGACATTCCTGCCAAGTTTGGTTCAAATTGGCCTGATAATTGATTTTTAAAAAAAATCGAATGATTTCTCTAAGTCTGATAAGTCCCGCCCTGCCACGCGCACAATTTTTGACCAATCAAAAATTCACGAACAAGTTTTGAAAAGGGTCACCCAAGGAACATTCCTTCCAAGTTTGGTAAGAATCGGCTGAGTGCTTGAGGTGAAGAAGATTTTTGAAGAATTAATGAATGATTTCGCGAAGTCTGATAAGCCCCACCCTGCCACGCCGACATTTTTCACCCAATCAAAAATTCATGAACATGTGTTGAAAACAGTCACTCAAGGGACATTCCTGCCAAGTTTGCTTCAAATTGGCCGGATAATTGATTTTTAAAGATTTTTATAATTATTTCTCTAAGTCTGATAAGCTCCGCCCTGCCACGCCCACAATTTTTGACGAATCAAAAATTCACGAACAAATTTTGAAAAGGGTCACCCAAGGAACATTCCTGCCAAGTTTGGTAAGAATCGGCTGAGTGCTTGAGGAGAAGAAGATTTTTGAAGAATTATTCAATGATTTCGCGAAGTCTGATAAGCCCCGCCCTGCCACGCCCACATTTTTCACCAAATCAAAAATTCATGAACATGTGTTGAAAACAGTCACTCAACGGACATTCCTGCCAAGTTTGCTTTAAATTGGCCAGATAATTGATTTTTAAAGATTTTTATAATTATTTCTCTAAGTCTGATAAGCCCCGCCCTGCCACGCCCACAATTTTTGACGAATCAAAAATTCACGAACAAGTTTTGAAAAGGGTCACCCAAGAAACATTCCTTCCAAGTTTGGTAAGAATCGGCTAAGTGGTTGAGGAGGAGAAGATTTTTGAAGAATTATTTCATGATTTCGCGAAGTTTGATAAGCCCCGCCCTGCTACGCCCACATTTTTCACCCAATCAAAAATTCATGAACATGTGTTGAATACAGTCACTCAAGGGACATTCCTGCCAAGTTTGCTTTAAATTGGCCAGATAATTGATTTTTAAAGATTTTTATAATTATTTCTCTAAGTCCGATAAGCGCCGCTCTGTCACGCCCACAATTTTTGACGAATCAAAAATTCACGAACAATTTTTAAAAGGGTCACCCAAGGAACATTCCTGCCAAGTTTGGTAAGAATCGGCTGAGTGCTTGAGGAGAAGAAGATTTTTGAAGAATTATTCAATGATTTCGCGAAGTCTGATAAGTCCCGCCCTGCCACGCCCACATTTTTCACCCAATCAAAAATTCAAGAAACATGTGTTGAAAACAGTCATTCAAGGGACATTCCTGCCAAGTTTGCTTCAAATTGGCCAGATAATTGATTTTTAAAGATGTTTATAATTATTTCTCTAAGTCTGATAAGCCCCGCCCTGCCACGCCCACAATTTTTGACGAATCAAAAATTCACGAACAAGTTTTGAAAAGGGTCACCCACGGAACATTCCTTCCAAGTTTGGTAAGAATCGGCTAAGTGGTTGAGGAGGAGAAGATTTTTGAAGAATTATTTCATGATTTCGCGAAGTCTGATAAGCCCCGCCCTGCCACGCCCACATTTTTCACCAAATCAAAAATTCATGAACATGTGTTAAATACTGTCACTCAAGGGACAATTCTGCCAAGTTTGCATTAAATTGGCCAGATAATTGATTTTTTAAAGATTTTTCATATGATTTCTCTAAGTCCGAAAAGCCCCGCCCTGCCACGCCCACAATTTTTGACAAATCAAAAATTCACGAACAAGTTTTGAAAAGGGTCATCCAAGGAACATTCCTGCCAAGTTTGGTAAGAATCGGCTGAGTGGTTGAGGAGGAGAAAATTTTTAAAGAAACTAGAATATCACTGAAAGTGATCATACCCCCCAAAAGTGCAGTTTTTGTGCATTTTGAGAAGTTGATTTCATTTAAACTGGGAGCTGTTCAATTGGAAAAATAGAGCTAACAAAAAATCAACAGACCAAACAACACATGTAAATGTTGCAAAAAATACCAATTTTCAACAAAAGGACATAGCTCATTAAACAATCCCCAAGCCCAGCCCTACCATGCTGATATTTTTCAATAAACCAAAAATTCACAACCATGTATTGAAGACAGTCAATAAAGGTACATTCCTGTAAGATTTGGTTCAAATTTACCGTATAATTGCTTTTTAAAGAATTTTCTCTCATGATTTCGTTAAGTCTGATAAGCCCTGCCCTGCCATTACCACATTTTTTGCAAATCAAAAATTCACGAACAAATTTTGAAATAAGTCACCAAATGAACATTCCTGCCAATTATGGTAACAAAACACCAAATCAAAAATTCCCGATCAAGTTTTGAAAAGAGTCACCCAAGGAACATTCCTGCCGAGTTTGGTAAGAATTGGCTCAGTGGTTAAGGAGGAGAAGAGTTTTGAAGAATTATCTGACAATTTCTCGAAGTCGGATTAGCCCCGCCCCGCCACACCCACATTTTTTGACGAATCAAAAATTCATGAACATATATTGCATACAATCGATCAAGGGACATTAGTGCCAACTTTAATTCAAAATAGTCCAATAATTGATTTTTAAAGAATTTCCACATGATTTCTCTAAGTCCAATAAGCCCTGTCCTGCCACACCCACAATTTTTGACAAATCAAAAATTCGAGAACAAGTTTTGAAAAGGGTCACCCAAGGAACATTCCTGCCAAGTTTGGTAAGAATTGGTACAGTGGTTGAGGAGGAGAAGATTTTTGAAGAATTATCTAACGATTTCTCCAAGTCGGATAAGCCCCCGCCCTGCCACGCCCACATTTTTGGCGAATGAAAAAATCATGAGCATACATTGAATATAATCACTCAAGGGTCATTCCTGCCCAGTTTGGTTCAAATTGGCCTGATAATTGATTTTTAAAGATTTTTCACATGATTTCTCTAAGTCTGATAAGCCCCGCCCTGCCACGCCCACAATTTTTGACGAATCAAAAATTCACAAGTTTTGAAAAGGGTCACCCAAGGAACATTCCTGCCAAGTTTGGTAAGAATTGGCCCAGTGGTTGAGGAGGAGAAGATTTTTGAAGAATTATCTAACGATTTCTCCAAGTCTGATAAGCCCCGCCCTGCCACGCCCACATTTTTTGGCGAATGAAAAAATCATGAGCGAACATTGAATATAATCACTCAAGGGTCATTCCTGCCCAGTTTGGTTCAAATTGGCCTGATAATTGATTTTTCAAGATTTTTCACATGATTTCTCTAAGTCCGATAAGCCCCGCCCTGCCACGCCCACAATTTTTGACGAATCAAAAATTCACGAACAAGTTTTGAAAAGGGTCTACCAAGAAACATTCCTGCCAAGTTTGGTAAGAATTGGCCCAGTGGTTGAGGAGGAGAAGATGTTTAAAGAAAAAACCAACAGACGGACCAACAGACAGACCAACAGACAGACCAACAGACCAACAGACAGACCGACAACCTGACTCCTATATACCCCCCAAATTGAATTTGGGGGGTATAAAAACCAACAGACGGACCAACAGACCAACAGACAGACCAACAGACAGACCGACAACCTGACTCCTATATACCCCCAAATTGAATTTGGGGGGTATAATAAGATCATTCAATGTGGAAAATTATATTGTGAAAAAGTTATCAAACACTTAAATAATCCGTTTTGGAAAGATGTCTTAAATGCATACATATCTTATGCTGAACACAAAATTGGAAAAAGGAGATCAATTATTAGATACACCTATATTTTACAACGATGGTATTACGATTGGCTCGAAATATGTATACAACGATGTACTTTATAAAAAAGGAATGACTTTAATCAAAGACGTTTTGCACGAAGACGGTACTTTTAAAACATTTGAATTTTTCAATAACATCACCAATGGGAAACTAAACTTCTTAGAATACTTCAGTATAAGAAACGCAATTAAATCTTATATTAAAAAAACAAATATCCAAATAGATTATTCCTCTCTACTCAAGAACCATAACCCATCTGTTAATTACTGTATATTACCAATGCTTACGAAACAAAATTTCAACAAATATGTATACTCAAACCTTATAAAAAATGAAGAAAGCCCCACCTGCCAAGAAAAATGGTCGAATCAATATCCACTGTTAAATAGAGAATGGAGTAAAATTCACAGATCTGTGTTCATTTTAACAAAAGATACTTATATACAATGGCTACAAACAAGAATTATTCATAGAATATTACCCACAAACTCGCTTCTAATAAAAATGAATTTAGTAAATGACAGTTTATGCAACTTTTGTAGACTTTCAGATGAAACCCTGATACATATATTTTTCGAGTGTGATAAAATAAAAGATATTCTCAGAAAAATAGAAAATGTTATAAAAGAATTTTACAGAGATTTTAAATTACAATGTATAGACGTTATTTTGGGATGCGACAATAAACCTAAAATTGACATCTTATGTCTCGAGTTAAAAAGATACGTATATAACTGTAAGTTTAAAAAGGCTATACCAACTACCAATGGTTTTATCAGACACCTATCATTAATTATAAAAATCAACGATGAACGAAAATACAATGAACATCACAGAGAAAATTGGGCAATTGTAAAAATACTGGTACAGAATCACAACTAAAGGTTTAAGAAAAAAATCAAATACCGAGATACTTAATACATTTGTACACGTAGCATTTTACTCTTTTTTTGTTAATCAGTTTTCTAATTATTTATAACTTGTTGAAAACTTTTCAACTCACTACCTTTTTACCTTTGTTTGCATTTAGACATTTACATTTGTACATAAAACATGTTTATATATTAAACAAGAGGGTCATTGGCCCTGAAGCGCTCACCTGAAACAATAACAACTTTTTGTATACCAATTTTCAGGTTGATTGGACCAAAAAATGTGACCTCTACGGTGGACACAAGGTTTCACTAAGATTTGACCTTGTGACCTAGAATTGGTCAAGACAATCATTCTGATCAATTTTCAGGTAAATTGGGCAAAAAATGTGACCACAAGAGTGCACACAAGGTTTTACAAAGATTTGACCTCATGACCTAGTTTATGACCCCAGATGACCCAATTTTGATCTTGTCCGAGAATTCATCAAGACAATCATTCTGAGCAAATTTCAGGTTGATTGGGCAAAAAATGTGGCATCTAGAGTGCACACAAGGTTTTTCTAAGATTTGACCCCGTGACCTAGTTTTTGACCCCAGATGACCCAATTTCGAACTTGTCCGAGATCTTATCAAGACAGTCATTCTGAGCAAATTTCAGGTTGATTGGGCAAAAAATGTGGCCTCTCGAGTGCACACAAGGTTTTTTCTAAGATTTGACCCTGTGACTTAGTTTTTGACCACAGATGACCCAATTTCAAACTTGTCCGATATTTTATCAAGACAATCATTCTGATCAATTTTCAGGTTGATTGGGCAAAAAATGTGGCCTCTAGAGTGCACACAAGGTTTTTCTAAGATTTGACCCCGTGACCTAGTTTTTGACCCCAGATGACCCAATTTTTAACTTGTCCAAAATTTTATCAATACAATCATTCTGAGCAAATTTTAGGTTGATTGGGCAAAAAATGTGGCCTCTAGAGTGCACACAAGCCAAAGGTTGACGGACGACGCACGACGCACGACGGACGACGCACGACGGACGACGAACGACGGACACATCGGTATCACAATACCTCACCATGAGCACTATCGTGCTCAGGTGAGCTAAAAATAAAGAAATGGCAAAAAAAAAGTTTTCACTGGAGCTGTCTTTGTGATCATTGGTATTACAATGCTAGGAAGAGATATCAATTTGAGTTTCCGTGTAGAATTAATAAGGAACTTTATTGTTGTTTTATTATCCCATTTTTGTTCTAAAACAGAAATAATGGCTTGTAATGAAACAAGAAGTTATTATTGTCTTATCGAACAAATATCTTCATAAAAAGGACGGTCACATACCTTATTGAAGTGCAGTTCTACTAGTATACTAATTGACATCGATAATTGTTTCCTAAAAAAGCTCGTCGCTAGAGTTGTAAACAATGTGTAACTATGGGACACTCAATGTAAGTTGAGGATATATTTTGAAAACCTTTTAAACACATAAAACGCCGATACTTTTGTGGAAACATTAGAGATACAATAACAATGCCTACTTACAGAACTAATAGATTTTAAAATAAGTAATTGAATTGATACTAAAATGACAAGGAAATCTTAAAGATCTATCTCATAATTTATGTTGTGGCAACACCATTGAATTTTATCCAGAGGAAACGTTCTTCGTCTGTATTAATGATCGAAACAAATCACTTATTTACATTTAGGACCATTTTTCTGATTTTATACAATTAGAAATAAGAGAAATAAGCTTTCATAATATGATAGAGCGGGCTACTCTCAGAAAAAATAAAAGTACTCACGTACTACGTAGGTTGATCACAAAATATGTTACCTTGTCTTTGGGAATTTCTGAGATTTCTGTTTAACCCATTACCGCACAGTGACGCCTTTTGACTCCGTTACAAGAAAATGCTTGGGAAAACACTGTGTAAAATGAGAACATTGCTTGTGACAAGCAATTTCTTCATTTTTCCACAATGTTTTCTAACCCAAAATGGACAGGTTTTTAAAATTTCATCAACTTGAAATTGTCGTCTGCAACACCTTTCAAATTGGAATAGTTCATTTTTTTGTCGTCTGGTAATGGGTTAATTTGTGGTTTGATATCAACGGCTCTACTAATCATAGTAATTAGCAATTGAATAAAAGTGCAAAACGGTGACACAAACGCTTTCCCAAACGACATATTATTTATCGTACTTGATAAGAAGTCCGAAGAAACATTGAGGAACTATCAGATGCTGCCAATTGCTATTTTCTACTTTTTGTTAAATACTTTCTTGTTTATGCTGTACATAAATTCTTTATCTATCGACATTCTGTTTTTTTGTCTGCAGATTCTTTCAAATTGCAATTTCCGAAAAGGGGAGAAACACGTGCAGTGCTCGATTAATTAAAAGACATAGTAGATTTGAAGTATTCAATTAATGTACATCTGTCAAAATTGACGCAAAAATGGATATTTCGTGGAATTTGTTAAATGTATAATTTATGAAGACTCATATTTTTTAAAAAAAATGTTTCAGTGATTTACTGAATTTGATGTACAGGGTGAACGAAACTGAAAAACACCCAAAATACACATAGAGATAGAATGTTGCAACAGTAAGTGACAGTTAGTGAATTCATACCTCTATCATCTTTAGCTGACACTTGAACAACAAAAAACAGCAATATTTGTCAAAACTACATGAAGGCGATGTCCAACAACCAAAGGAGACCAGCTTTCATATTATAAAGTAGCGTGTGTTACCGCAATTGATAGCCAATATTTAATTCAAAATGCTTGAAATATGGCATCGTGACTAGCAAAAAATAAGAGGCCCAAGAGGGCCTGAATTGCTCCACTGGCTTATTAATTAAAAGAATTATCTATTGATTTCTTGCTAGCCTCCAATTGCCATACCCCTATTTTCTGACAAAGTTTGGTCTGAATTGACCCAATGGGTGACTTTTAAAGAATTATTTTTCACTTTCTGTAAGTGTGATAAGCACCACCCTGCCATGCGCACACTTATGGAGCAATCAAATGTCATGAACAATTAAAACAAAGGGCCATCTGAGGAACCTTTCTGCCAATTTTGGTCTAAACTAGCCCAATGGCTGATTTTTTTAAAGAATTATTTTGTGATTTCTCAAAGCCTGATAAGCCCCACCCTGGAACACCTTCAAAATTCTTGTGCAATTTAAGTAAAGCCAACAAAAGAAATATTTTTGTTAAGTTTGGACTAAATTTTTTGAAGTTTTTAAAGTTGATTTTTTAAAAGTCAGATGAGCACCCCCCCCCCCCCGCAAAACCACAATTTATTGACCAACCAAAATTTTGTTCTAAATTTAAGTAGAGCACCACCAAAAGAACATCTCTGTCACGTTTGATCAATATTGGCCCCATGGTTTGAGAGAAGTAGAATTATTTTGTGATTTCTCTCAAGTCTGATAAGCCCCGCCCTGCTAGACCCACGTTTATCTACTAATCAGAATTTTAAAGTCAATTTAGAAAAAAGTTTTCCCAAGGTACATTTCTGCCAAGTTTGGTCAAAATTGCCAAACTGGTTGATTTTAAAAAAAAATATTTTGTGATTTGTCTGATAAGCCCCACCCTGCCGCGCCCATATTTATGGATCAATAAAAGTTATTTTCACAAGTAAAGTAAAGCATTACCAAAAGATTATCTCTGCCAAGTTTGATCAATATTGGACGTATGGTTTGAGAGGAGAAGATTTTTGAAGAATTATTTTGTGATTTCCCAAAGGTCTGATCAGCCCCGCCCTGCTACGCCAACATTAATTCACCAATCAAAATTTTACAGTCAATTTAGATAAATGTTCAATCAAGGTACAATTCTGCCAAGTTTGGTAAAAATTAGCCTACTAATTGATTTTTAAAGAAGTATTTTATGATTTCTCTAAGTCTGATAAGCCCCGCCCTGCCACGCCCACATTCATGGACCAATCAAAATTCTTTTCGCAATTTAAGTAAAGCATCCCCTAGGAAACATTTCTGCCAAGTTTGATCAAAATTGGCCAGCATGTTTGAGAGAAGAAGATTCTTTATGAAAAATTTACGCATGGACGCACGCACGGACGAACGCAAGAAGGACACAACGCCATGACAATAGCTCACTTCGACCAGTGGAGCTAATGAGATATTTCTAAAACAAATAAATTATTATTTACTTTATTATTGCCAAGCATTTGAAGCATTTTCATTGGAAATATGGTATCTGTGTCAAAATGAAGTGACGGTATATCCTACTTCAGAAATGTATAATTTTACATTGTCATGATTTTGTTTTTGCTTTAGACTCGTTAAGACTTTGATCATCAAAAGTGCAATGCATCGAGCTCTTTGTGGATTTTTCTTGCAGAGTACAACCTATCGTACAACAACAAATGCAGGAAGTACTGATGAAAATATGAAAACGAACATGAGGAATGTGTATGACTTTATATATATCCAAAATTCTAAAGTTTTCCCAAACAAAACTGATTTTGATCTCATTTAGAGAATAAACTTGGAAAAATATTGAGCTAAAGAAGAAACTGCTGATCACCAGCAGTTTCCCATTTTGCCTAAATTTTTTTGTGCTAAGTTGAACACAAATCCAATCTTTACAACCATACGTTTTGTGGTCGTAGAATATTTTGAATTAAACCGCCCTTATTTTTTATTGTTTGGAAAATGGTTTTAAATTTGTTTGTTACATACATGTAGATCGTTTACATAATACATAGAAACAAAAGATGAGGAAGAATTTAAAATACCATAAGTAGAACTATCTTGAAGAATCGTATAGCTAAGAAATAATCATCACCAAGGTCGAACCTTTTCTTAACAATACCTGGTGTTGACGTCCTTTTTTGGAATTCATTGAAGCAGAAAAATGAAAGGGTCAGATGTTCGTCCTTTGGCATCAAAACTTTTAGATCTTTACTGTACATAAATTATATGCCGTAAACTATATCTTTTATCTGCTACAACAGTTTTTCAACTGGAGTATTCTAACATACAATGCTGATGGTGTAAGGGTTAAGTGTTCTGGAAGCGGCAGGGCGATGTTATTTGAAAGGAGTGAAAATTTATTGTTCGTTAGTGAAGTATTTCTTCCATTTTCGCTGCTATGGGGACAATAAAATCACATTAGAGCTTGAAGGAACAATAAATGTGTTGTGGCTGTCTGCGACCATGATTTATGGCTCGACCTAAATTCAGGTCGTGTTAACCCATTACCAAACAACAAAATTTTAGGCTGCTCCAAATTGAAAGATGTTGCAGACGACACTTTCAAGTGATGAAAAGTCAAAAACGATTGGTCATTTTGGGTAGAAAACATTGTGGGAAATGAAGAAATTGCTTGTCACAAGCAATTTCTTCATTTTCCACAATGTTTTCCAAAACCATAAACTTGTAAGGAGTCAAAAAGAGTCACTGTGTGGTAATGGGTTAAAGAACTACCTTTAGTTAAATTGTTGATTCTGTCGAATTGTTTTTCACTGACCTATTTGAACTGGACTTGTGGGATTTTTAATCTCTAAAAATTAATTCCTCATTCCGTAGTGCACGACCAAAAAACGTATACATGTACATGATCTGATAGAATTTAAAAGTTCGTCATTAAAACGTAACATACAATGAAATATTGACTAATGTAGGAATAGCTTCAAGACAAAAATACTCAACATGGTGTTTGTTCTACTAATCTTATCAACAGATAAACCTTTCAGTCGAATCAATTTTAATCATTGTTGCGAGGAAGTTGAGCAGGTATCAGAGAGGTTTAAAGGGGAATGGTAGAATTTGCGAAAAATGTCAAATTTTGAATTAACCTTAATATATAAATTGAATAGACGTAACTGTTTGAAACAATATTTTTAGCTCGACTTTTCGAAGAAAATGAGAGCTTATACTGTCACCCGGGCGTCGGCGTTGGCGTCGGCGTTGCAACCAAGGTTAAAGTTTTTTTTCTCAAACATCAATAACTTCCATACTATCAGAGGGATTCAACCCAAACTTGGAATACTCACCATCACATCTTCTACCTTAATACCAGGGCCCATGACACTGGCTCCACTATATTTGGAGTTATGCCCCCTTTATACTAAGCAACTTAGAAAGTCGAGCGCGCTGTCTTCGGACAGCTCTTGTTAACAGTGTAAGGCTAACGAAATATTAAATCAAGAAACGAAATTATATTCAAATGGCATAGCCTCTGCTATGTACATAATGTAACATAACTATATTCTTTTGATTTTTAGTGCATAACATCTGTAAGAAAATCTTTAATACTTCTGTTAATATGAACCGATTCGGCTTCGGTTTAAAACAGCGAAGAGTTCTTGCATAATATTGGATACATGTATGATGGATCGTTTATCCTCATCGAAAGTACTTTAAGATCAAACGAAAGTGTGTTTGGCTCTCAATATTTTTTTCAGATGTTGTTAACAAATCTACCAAAACGAGCTAGATCTTGCTGTCGGTGTTTTCGTTTTTCTCTGCTTAAAACCTTTTTTTAATCGGTCACGTATTAACAGAAGTATAGAAGTACTGAAAAATATTGAAAATAAATCGCGTAATTCTCAACCGTGGTTAAACCTATACATACCGAAGCATTCCAAAATGTCTAAAATTGCAAATAATAGGAACCGATTTATAGGAAAGTAAGCTCATAAGTAAAATATTACCGTTCTCCTGAAATAATCGTTTGCGTGAGCAGACTTTCGTCTATTCCCAAAGCGGTCTTTAACATGTGTAGTGTTGCCAAACCAATAAGACGAACAATTGTAAGACGTGTTTAACATTGACGTAACAGTTATTTCTGTCTGGTTAAATGACCAGTCTTAACTTATCCTTGCATCTATTTTTAAAACGGTCAGTGACTTATATTTATGATTAATAACGCAGAGTGGAATAGTGTACCTAAGAGTTACATTTGTATGTGTATCTAAATATAATAACGCTTGAAACAGTACCAATTTGGTTATTGAAAGGCGACATTTTACTAATTTATTAACTTCTTAACCCTTTCCGTCATCACTGAAGACAAACGATACTTTTCTATAAATGTGTGCCAGTCAAATACCCAAATTACATTGTTTCAAACGTGCTTTTTATGAATAGTTCAAACATGTCACGTTTTGACAAGACTGATGACTTTGTCGTTACGCTAAGCGCTACATAGCAAGTAATTGGTGGACACTCGATTTGTCAAAAGCAATTACTGCTGCCTACCAAATTAGTATCTTAACTTACCATCAAATTTATCTTTTAAAGAAAAGAATTCGCTCATGTGATTCTGTTGATCAGTAACATATTTTGATTAAATACGTTTTTATAGACTCTTTTAGACTTCCATAAGATAAGGGCTTCAGAAGATAATGTTGAAAACGAAGAAATTATTTTTGAAAAGCAAATTTATTTCTAGATTTTTTCTTCTGTATAGAAAGACCAAACTATTGAATATGATTCACCCGAAATTTTCAGTTGCAAAATCTTTCGAATTTCGACATAATTGTATAAAATATTTTCGTCTATACTTGTGTATATTTTTTCTGATACTTAAGGCTGATTAGTTGACCTTTTTTGTCTGCCTGGAAAAGAAGGTAGTATTAAGATCAAACAGAACAGTCAAAGAGTCATCAACCTGACTAGTCTTTTTCTTTGATCTCAGTTTTGTCGAGGTGATTACCGTTAATCAGTAATAGATTTCTGTTTAATTTTATGAAATGTTACTCAAGGGAAATCAGATTGATCAGTTTCTGAAAGGAAATGCGATTGAAACTCCGAATAAAAGCGATGGGTCGTGCATATGTTGCTCTCGAGTTAGGCGACAATTTTCAGTATGTTGCATACACAATAAGTGAAGTGTTTCAATTCGTAAAAAGTAATCGTTTAGTCGTCGTTATTGTAATTAGATTTTCGTCCGGCATTTGGTTAAAAACCCATTCTTACGTTTACAAATAAATGATCGTTGCTCTTGCTTTAATTGTACATGTATATATGAGAAAAACTGTAACACATACTTCTATTCTATTTCAAAACACATGATAAAAAGATAACTCGTAAGCCATTCAGAGCAACAGATAACGATATCATGCGAAAACAATCGTGCCTACATTATTGCTAAAAAGGAAATTAAATTAATTACAACTCGGTTATCCTTTGAAAAGCAGTTTATAAATAAGTATCAATAGTAAGCCCGTAAGTAGCATTTTCATATATGGGGATTAAAATCCATGTACGGGCCAGTGTCTGTATTGTAGGGGATAATATTTTTGCCATACATTTTCAATGTACGTAAGATAAGGAAAATCGGGTTTTTTGGCCAAAGGAGGGGGCTTAGAACCCCCCCCCCCCCCTCGGCTAGCCTAGTTCCTGTACCTACATGCTAGACTAGAATTTACAGTCAAAGGACGTACTCATTCGTCAAAAAGGCATTAATTGGCAATAGTTGAAGAATGTCTAGTAAACGTCCTTCAGTGAGTTCATAAGCCTCTATCATATGAACGGAATATCCGACTTCAAATGCTCAATGAATAAAGTCAAGTTACCAGGATAGTAAAATAGTATATTTCTCGTAAGCAGTGCTTCAGACTACGATGTCTACGTGAAACACACCTGTTCATAATAACCCTTGATTGATTTCTGGTTTGAAATGAGAGGATCTCCTAAAATATCCTCTTTTTTTAATTTTCAGTATTATTACGAGGGTTTAGTCTTTTTTGTCCTAGTGTTATTTAAGACGAGATAAAACCAACAACAAAAAAAGACATTCCCGATGGTCTAACAATAATAAACATTAGTAACCGATTTATACGAAAATACACTCATAACTGAGACATTATCGTTCTTCTAAGTTAGCAGTTTGTGTGAGCAGACTTGCGTCTATTCCCAAAGCGGTGTTTAACATGTGTAGTGTTGCCAAACCAATAAGACGAACATTTGTAAGACGGGTTTAACATTGACGTAAGAGTTATTTCTGTCTGGTTAAATGACCAGTCATCACTGATCCTTGTTGCTATTTGTCAACCGGTCAATGACTTACATGTACTTAAATGTTTACAACAATATACTGCAATAAGTACGAGTAGTTTCCTAATAGAAAACTTCTACGTAAATTAGGCAACATCTAGGTACAGTTTATTTCGAAGTATTTCCTTTTAAGTTCACTGTTGATAAAGTTGATGAATTATATTTCGCTGTTTGTCATTGTTGCATAATAAAGTTAATTGTTTCTTTGTCTGTTCCTAAGCAAATAGTTTCTTTCAGTGATAGTCCCATCAAAGCCTTTCAAAGATACTACAAAAATATTCAATGAGTAAACAATAAAATAATATATTTTACTTAATCTTGCACGTAGTTTTGACATCTGCACCACGTATACATTTGAACTGGAGTTATACTTTTTCGTCTGGACAAACTAATGACTTACCTTGAATTTAAATATAACAATAAAAGGACCTACTACCTTAGAAGTAATCGCTGGGTCTTCCTTTGATCTAATTTTTGCCTGTTGATAACTTTTGATCAGTCAAATGTTTGAATAATTCTGCCTCTTAATTTTTATAGCAATGGTGTTTTTCTGAATACTAGGGCACGAAAATGATATTTATTTCTAAAGAAGCAGCCAAAGAGTCATCAACCGGATCGGTCTTTTCTTTGATCTCAGTTTAGGTGATTACCGTTGATCAGTAATAGATTTCTGTTTAATTTTGTTAAATGTTACTCAAGGGAAATCAGATTGATCAACTTGTGAAAGGAAATGTGACTGAAATTCAGAATAAAAAACGATTAATTGGTCGTGCAGGTTTGTAATACTGCTCTCAGATTATGCGACACATGCACTGTGTAAATCTTCAGATAAAAATGGTCTAGTAAATTCAAAAAAGTCATTTAATTAGGTAACTATATTGTATTAGATTATTACATTATTATAAAAGTACGACTTACTGATTTGCTTAAAACATTTTGTAAAAAAAAAAGATTCTAAGGAATGTATTTACCAATCTTATAATTTTGACAATAATAATTTCCTAAAAAATACAAAAAGTGCGTGTGACGTTTGATGGTCGTTTGAGAATTAATACTCACTAAATGTATATTATGAGTATCTGCAATGTCAAACCGATCATATGACAAACTTGTTTTCATTTATTTTCAGGTAAGTCATATATTTATCAAAAGAAGAGATGAAAGTGAAGACTGCAAAGGTAAGGGTAATTTATATGTGATTTTGATAATGTAGGTTGCTTGCAGTTACTTTTGACCAGAATAATAAGAAGTAGGAGAAATAGAGTAGCCTAGATCGTAGTGCCTCAGAAAAAAAAACATTTACATCTAAATAAAAGAAACTAAATCCCAATGTGACGTTTCAACAGCTTAAACTACCCCGTTGATTAGAGTCTCACTAATTCAGGAAGACGAGGTTATCATTGTATTGTAATTTGGTGATATTTATACAGGAGAATGGTTATACATTTTAGTGTAGTGGCGTTGTTTATAATTTCAATTTTTGAAAGACAAGCTATCGAGTAAGGGAAATGTTAAACCTAATTCAATTTTCACAAGCCACTAGGTAGTACACGAGTTGTCATTTCACAAAAATGATGTAGCAATCAGTATTAAATTTCCTTAACATGTTAAATATGTTGATATCGAGTAAATATATGCACCATGTGAATAAAACCAAGTACAGTCGACACTCATTGTGTCGAAGTCGGAGGGGCCGTCAAAATACCTCGACATATCCGGAGTTCGACTTATCCGATTTTGTTCGGCTTCGATAAAGTTGATATTTGACTGTTTTTGATACTAATCTAGTACGATTATCATTGAAATATAGTAGGAAAAGGAAAGAAATTGCTCGTTTCGAGCAATTTCTATCCTTTTCCTACTATGTTTCAATAGCTATATTGAGTTCGAAATTATTTTGTTTGAAAAACATTATGTCCATTGATGAAGACGGGACCAGATTTAAACTTCGACTTAAGCGAAAATTCGACTTATCCGATGTCGACATAACGAGTGTCGATTGTAGTATAAGTATTACTTAGCAATAAAAGATCCCATTTTGTCAGAGCCTTTTTGATTTGCATCTCGTCATCTTATGTAAATAATAATGATGTTTTGAAATAAACCATGATATATCATATATGTCATATAATATATGTAACAGACTGATATAATACAGTGAAATATCTGTTTTGTACACGATCCTTTGTTACCACGGACAAGCTGTTTATTTGATAAATGTTTATTTTGTAATAAATAACGAGTGATCTCAATAACTGAACAATACACTGTTGTAATACCAGCTAACATTATATCTTGTTTGGCAGCAGATGGAGAATTACTGGCCTACTTAAATGTCTGAGGATTCGTAACTCATCTCGCATAACGAGATATAGAGGAAAATAATTGACCCGGCAGAGTGACCTTAACTGTTCACAAAAAAGGAAAAGTTTATTGTCCAGTTTAGATGGGAATGGTCCGTCGTTAAGTTACGTAAAAGCGTGCACTGTAACATTGTGCCGCCATGTGAAAATAAGATTTTATCTAATCTAGTCAAATAAAAATGTTAAGCTACCTTGGTCCATTTGGATAGAAATTTTCAGTATAGCTAATCATTAAAATTGGCGTAAACTCCAAAAAATGAAAATATTTAAATACAGTCCACATCCTGGCCATACCGTACAGATGACACTGGCTGACCAGGATCGGCATTTTTGCATATTCAGTTAACCAATTACCATTTTAAGACGACGCGACAAATGTATGCACGTGCAAATACTGTTAAATCATTGAATAATATGATTATTAGCTGTAAATAGCGAAACATGCGAAGTGTTCGACAAATCACGAGGGGTTCCGGCATACCTATCACCCCTGGACGAAAAGTCTGTTGACCTTTCTGCTTGGTCTGCTCTGCCGGGTCAAATATCGCCGTCTATACTCTACGAATTGTAAATATTATTGACCTTAGTTAGTATATCTATAATCGATTCACTATTAAACGAGAATGATAACCGTTGAAATGGTTTATCAAAACAACCAAAAAATTTCTCGTTTAACTTTGAACCTATTATAGAATGCACAGCATGAATACGTTCAATACAAAAAGTTTGTCCGATATTTTCAAATGTCAATTTTCAAAATGTTTGACCTCTTTGCCTACAATCGAACATATATGTACAATTGAATTAAACATATAATATACTGAGAGGCAAAAATAAGTATACACCCTGGTTCTCCCATGTTTTCTGAGAAAACGATTAATAGATCATGAACGATTTTTAAACCTCGCCGAATGTGGTCGTTTATTGATGTAACCTTGTCTGCCTATCGATCTATCTGTCCTTTTTCCGTTGCAAATGTGTTCATATCAAACAGCGTCTTTGAGAAAGGGGATTAAATCAATGAATTAATGCAAGCATTCTCGTTGACACAACCCTTACAATTATGGACGGCTTTGGATAAAATTTTCACAGAAAGTGCCTACTCACCTAGGAACATGCGTACATTGTTATTGCTTTTCCATATTGCGATACGTCACAGCAAAAGGGGGCTTGATACAAACAAGTTATCTGACATAACTTCTCCTAAATGTATTGTCAGACTTTCATGAAATTTTCGCAGAATGTTCCTAGCTACCTGACTAAGTGTATAGAGTGTCATGTTTCAGTCGTATCATGCTGCGTCATAGAAAAATGGGTCTTAATGCAAAAAAGAGACATATTGATCAAATTCAACCAGCCAGTGAGAATTGTGTTTTAATGTTAGAGAAAATTTAACGTTGTGATTTGTTGTGATAAAGAATGAAGAAATTAAAAACGGATTAACAGCAATATTTCATGATCCACTAAGTCGCACGTGCAAAGTTTGCAAATCGGCATGTGGCAACAGTATGGGTAGGCAAGCAATTTTAGCTGAAATTTATTAACACTGTATTAGTGGTCTATGGGTAGAAATGAAATGTACAAAATTTTGAGTCGATATGATGGAAAAAAAAGCGAGATATTGACAAACAAAAAGTGTATACTTTCTTTTGCCTCTCAGTATAATTCCTATGTTAACACACAAAAGAATTTGTGGTATAACTCGTTATGATTGGGCTATGTGTTTTGTTATAATTGTTTTTAACATTAAGACCAATTCAAATTTGTAAGAAAATGTAAACATACATTGTAATATCGGCAAGACTTTACCTTATAGTGAGCTGGCTTCATGGGAATGTTTTGTTTCTTGAAACATAGAAAACACACGTTTTCTTCTGAAATAAGTTAAAGTATTTATGAAATAATCTGTTCATAAATCAATTATAAGACAACAAATAGTTGTCTAAAAACTACAAGACCAAGAATTATATAGGGAGAGACATCGATTAATTATATACAAATTAAATCGGGAAGAAACCTTTCGAAATCGCCATATATGAGGTTAAAGTTCTAATAAAAACTGGAAGGATTGGCTCTCAATAAAGTTGTTTTTTGCAAAGTCAATATTTTTTCTGTATCACGAATGTAAAACATTCCTTTTCTATCTCCGCAAGCTAAGTACTCGCTTGAAAAAGACGCCAATCCATCTTTTTTTGCAATTTCTATAAGAAGAAAATTTAAAATTCAAGTATTTTAGCATATTAACAAAATGCTTTTGTTCTTGTTTTCGTTCAAGTTTATTTAAACAGAGTACATATGATCTTTTAATCGTGAAAAAACATCATGGTTACAACTAAATAATTAAAAGTACAAAGTAGCTAAAACATTATTATGGTGCTTATAACCGAATGAAATTTCGATATTCTTTAAGTGTAAAGTGCTATAAAATTTATACACGGAAAAGCTAAAAGTTAACTACTCAAGAGGCAACACTTCGTTTACGAAAGACGGTACCGATTGCTTTCCAAAATATCAGAACACCATGTTTTAACACAGTCAAATTGTCAGAAGATGTGAAATAAAATGTGCAATTGGGAATCGAACATCATTTGTGAATTGCATTTTCATACAAATCAAAACGCCATTGGTATAGTATTTTAAATCTGTGCTGCAATTATGATATTTTGAAATGCGCGGATAAGACAACAACTCAAAACGAGAAGTTTCCTATAACATTCCAGGATTAGTTAAACTAAATATCTGAAACAGGGAACTATTTCGCTCTTGACCAAAGTGTATGCAACCCACTATGCACCTAAGTGTTGTCTACCTATGATCCGAGCTGCTCACTGAGTCAGGCTAATGGCGATAAAAGCCATTGACGAATATAATCGATCTGATAAGACTACGCGGATGATGACTCGTCCATATTCTTCATTATCCCAATAATGTGTTGATAATATGTATGTATAAATCTTAACTATTAATAACTTACAATAAAATATTTATTATTGATTTCATATACACCTACACTGAAATGTGTTTGGAAAAACACAATATTTTGGTATTCAGTAGTTCCGTCTTTTTCTCTAAGTTTCGTGTATCTGCTTCAAGAAGGTCCTTAAAGCAAATCATTGTCTGTGAAATGGTTTAGTAACGACTGAGAAACATATCAGGTTTAGTGTGCTTATTAGCATGGTTAATCATAAGCAAACATTGCTGAATGGACTTGCACTTATTATCGGATTAAATTGCAGGTTTATTACAGGAAATTATCATCGATCAGAATCTTGATATTTATACAACAGTAAGGTTCACGTGGGAATTGTTTACTTAGTGCCGCTTTGAGAGTCAATTAGGATAGGGTTAATTTACCAACTGAAGTGACACATTCACTAATTAGCCCTTTCCCAAACGGCAAAATTTAGGGTGATCCACTTCAAGAACTGCTACAAATGACAAAATTGATGTTATTAAAGAGAGGATTTGTGTAAAATATTGCATAGAAAATATTCAGACAAAAGGAGAAACTGCTGAACTGCTGGTTATCAGCAGTTTCTTCTTTTGTTTCAATGTTTTCCAAAGCCTTGTCTATCATGGACGTCAAAACCAGGTCTTGTTTGGGAAAGGGTTAAGTTGTCAATACTGTGTCCTCTTAATATGTCGTTGCTTTTCATGGTTTGTAAAGATTTAAGCGGAAGTAATAAGGATTCTGTCGAAAAGCGACGGTATACACTTTGGGATGGTAATCTAAGGAGATGATACAATTACAAAAAGATGAATGCTTCGGTCACCATCTAGAATGGTTGTAATCCATCTTCAAATCCAAATTTCTTCAACATCACAATGATTGAAATGACTGAGATCGATGAAATGAAGTACAAATGTTCCTTGGAAAATATATTTTCCTTAAATTTCTCCTGTCGAATAGCTATTTCTTTTTTTTTTTTTTTTTTAATCTTGGGTTGTTTTGTATTTGTTTTAAGGATAGATACTCCTACATAATTCTCAATGGCATATCAATAGTAAATAATAGGAACCGATTTATACGCAAATATACTCACACGTAAGATATTACCGTTCTTCCAAGTTAATCGTTTTCTTGAACAGACTTCCGTCTATTCCCCAAGCGGTGTTTAACATGTGTAGTGTTGCCAAACCAATAAGACGAACATTTGTAAGACGGGTTTAACATTGACGTAACAGTTATTTCTGTCTAGTTAAATGACAAGTCTTTACCAAACACTGACACTGGCCACAATTTGTAAAACGGTCGATGACTTATAAATAAAATTAACAACTTCCTCTATCCACGAATAGCATTCTAACATGATGACTTCTACTACACTAAATATCATCCTGAGCTTTGAACTTGGCTTTTTGGAATCTTCAAAGCCGACCAGGTCAATTTGGTAGTACACATGCGCAAATGAGTTGTCATTTAAGCTCTTTCAAACAATTAACACAAATTTGATGACGTTGGCATCAAAACTTTGAGCAACTACTGATATGAAAGGTAAAGGATACATTTTATAAATTGTGTCATAATTTGGACCAGTCTTGGACTTTTGTCCTTCAGAAGCTTAACATTACTAGTTATTCGGGACAACCAACTTGACAATGCTATAATAAAAGGAAAATCCATGTATCTTGTTTTCTAGTTAGTAAAGTTTTTTTTCCGTTGATCTAATTTTGTTCATATGATTACAGCTTATCAGTTTTTCGTCGCTTTTAAACGAAAACCTCGTAACTGCAGCTTGTTTTAAGGTAAGAAGGGCCTAATACGCACCAAAAAGCCAGCGGCGAAATTTGAAAAGTGCCAGTAATTCCTAAACTGTGTTACATTTCCATTCCAAATACAAACAAAAGCATTTTGTACGGTTTAGAATTTTGAATTAATGGATATTTATGGAAATATTTGACAAAAATGTTCAAAATTACCTCCCTTGCATATGAATAAAGAGTAAAATGATATTTGTAAATATTTTTCTTCTTGAAGCATAATCTTGAAATCTGGCACGGTGAATCAACTTATGTGAAGTGTATTTACAAGTGTGTGTAATTTGATAAATTTCGTATGGCTAGAAAGTGGTGTTTTTAATTAGGCACTTTATACCTTAAGCTGCAGTTACTAGATTTTCCTTGAAAAGCAGCGATTTCGTGTATAATCTAGATCTATACCTACTTTCGGGCTGTTTATTTGTCCTATCTAGATATAATTTAACGGCCAAAGTGTCGTCAACCCTATTTAACTTTTTTCTTTGATCTTTGTTTTGTTTCGGTAATTATCTTTAATCAGTTAAAAGATTTTTGTTTAATTCTTTTAAATGTTGCTCAAGGGAAATCAGACGGGCCAGTTTCTAAAAAAAAAATAAGACTGAATTTCAGAGTAAAAACACGTTTAATTGATAATACAGCTCTCAAGTTATGCGCTATTTTTATGCAATTTGTCGCTTTCTTGGTATAAAAGTAAATTCGAATAATCATTAACTAGTATTAGACTATAACACTGTATAATCAAAATGCGTTTGACTGTTTACATATAATGTACGTAACAAAATACGATAGGGAAGGTTTTACGTGATGATGGTAGCACTGAGAACACGAAATAATGGGAGACCTATTTGAAAGCCTTTTCAAATCCAATCAGTTGTTTAGGTACAATAAGATCATTAAAAAACAATCCTGCCTATACAATCGTGCCAATACCATAGCTGTACATAAACATATCATATCTCTTATCAAACCATATATCAGAATTATCACGTTCTTCTGTTAAAGAAAGAACGGATTCATTCATAAAATGTACGTAGTCATGAGTAATTATTGTGGAATTTCTAGTAAACGTCCTTTACTTAGTTAATAAACCTCTATCACATGAATGGAATATCCAACTTCAAAGTGAATGCTCAATGAATAGACTCAAGTTACCATGATAGTAAAAATGGAATAACACCAAGAAGAAATATGTTAGATTACAAATCCTTATACATTCCCAAATAACACCTGGTACGATCGTTTTAACATTGAAATATTTTCTACAAAGATTTGATTTCCCAAACGCACTCTTAAATTTGACGTTCAGGGTATCAAAAACTTGGGAAACACCGAGAAAAAAATGAAAAATGTAATGGCACGATTCTCTCTCTTTGTATCAATATATCTATTAGTCAGTTGTGCTATGCTTTATTCAATCACAAGCAATCTTTTATTCTGAAAGTTTGATTCCTTTATGAAAAACTCTTTTGCTGCAGGATTAATGTTTTGTAAAATAAAAAAGCCAATTCGCAGAAGCACCATTTTATCTTTATGCGTTTCTCTTTGTCTCAATATTCTAGTACTTGTATTCTTCTTAATATGTATGATTTGATATCTAATTGAACATTAACTCCTTCTTTTGGTCGAATAGTCGTAAATCTATATGCTAGTGTGAGAAACGTCAGGAATCATTGATAAGGTGCTCCATTCACCGCAATATGACCTAAACAGTTAAAAGGGGCGTTAAACCCAATTCGGTCTGAAATGCTTTTCTGAAGGAGTAATTTTAATTCCGACTCTATTGTCACAAGATGCTCGGCAATATGTAATTTCTTTAATTTGTTTTAAAGAAAAGCTTTATATCGAGTGATTTTATGCACCAAACATTCATGTGTCGAAACAATGATAATAGAGCTCGTTTTGAAAGAGTATGTCTGTTGTGTATCTCATCTTATGTAAATGATACCGATGATGAGAAATGAACCATGATATATTATATATGTCATAGAGTATATGTAACAGACTGATTTAATACGTGAATTATATGTTTTATACATGATCCTTTATTATCAAGGACGAGCTGTTACTTTGATAAATGTTTATTTTGTAATAAATAACGAGTGATCTCAATGACTGAACAATACACAGTTGTAATACCAGCTAACATTTTATCTTGTCTAGTAACAGATTGAGAATTACTTGACTACTCAATTTCCCCAGGACTTGCAACTCATCACTCTTAAAGGGACAATCTACGAAATGTAAATATAACTGACCCTAGTTAATCGATCTGGGCTGCACAGGATGAATACATTCAATACCTTTCGCTCCAAGCTACTTCTTTTAACTAAAGAGTTTGTCCGATCTTTTCAAAAGTGAATTTTACATAATTTATGCTTGACCTCTTGGCCTACAATCGAACTATTGTAGACAACTTGAAGCATAAAAAGCATACGTTTGCTCAAATATGTTAACGTACTTACAAAATATTATGTCCACAAATCAATTGCAAGACTACGAATAGAAGTTCAGATACTGCAAAACCATGACTTAAATAGGGAAAGAAATCGATTAGTTATCTACAAATTTAATCGAGAAGAAACATTACAAAAGCTTTCGACACCGTCACGCTAAAAGAGATCTTATAAGAAATGTGAAAAATATCGACCTTAGTATGTCTGCGCAGCACGCGCAGCCAGACTAGGGCCGACTCTTTTAATGTTTATGTAATTTTGTAAATCCTGTAAATTTCCCTATCTTACTATTATGTTCATTTTTTGCATAAGGGATCTGGTTGACCTTTGCTTGGTCTGGCAAGTTTGTCAATATTCATATTTTTGGATTTCGGATAAGGTCCCTTTTAGAGTGACGGGTCACAAATGTTTTCGACAGCGATATATATGAGGTTCAAAATTTGGAAGGATAGGCTATGAATGAATTGCGGGTTTTTTTTTTTTTCAAAACATTTGGAATCAGGAAAGCCAAAAATTTCATTTCCAGCACTACAAACTTGATACTCGCTTGAAAAGATGCTTCTCTATGATTTTTTGTATCACTTTCTTTATAAAGATGTTTTCAAATGCAAGCGTTTAAACACAGGCGTCTGTGCTTTTTGTCGTCAAAATGTTCTCAACGAAATACTTTTCATCTTCCAATTGTGAAAATAGGGCATAGTCATTCTTTGATAATTGAATGATAAAGGTAGCTAACATTTTAGAACCCAAATGGTATTGCCGAATCGCATTTCGATATTATCTAAACGTACAGGGCTATCGGACTTAAACATAGAAAAGCTAGAAGCAAATTGCTCCATAGGGAGCATTTCGTTTACAAAAGGTGGCGCCAATTGCTTTCCAGTATCACAAACATGATGTTTCAGCACAGTAGAAATGTCGGAACATGTTACATAATATTTCAAATTTGTGAATTGCATTTGATTCTCATATTTTTATACAGAGCATGGTATTTTGTTTTAAATCTGGATTGGTATTTTGACATTTTTGAATGCACAAGTAAGCCAACGACATGTCCAATAACTTAAAACAAGAAATGTGCTAGAACATCCAAGGATTAGTTAAGCTGTATAAAAGTATTTGAGCCTAGACCCTAAACAGAACATTATTTCAAATTTGATCACAATGTTTTCAAGTTAAGTTGTATCTAAGTGTAGTCTAATCATGATCCGGGCTGCTGTCTGAGAGGGGCTATGACAATAGAGAACAGTTAATGGACATAACGGACATCAAAAACTTGATAAGACTCCGTCCTGATTAGTATCAAAATGGTGTGTATGACTATGTAAATAGAACTTTTGATAACGAACAACAAATCATTAAATACTGATTTGAAATACAAGTATTGTATAAGTGTGTATTATAAAAGTGCCAATTACGTAAGAAAGAATCATGATACTAATGGCCAGCTGAAACAAAACACCATACATCATCGACATTTAGGGATTAATCGGGCCGATTTGGTGCAGTAGTAACTCGCTTGACTTGTAACGCAAGAGTCGCATCTTCAATCGCCCTTCACTCGAGTATCAGTTTTAAGGAGTATGTCCCATATCCGTCTTGGCTTCAGGGTTTCTAGTATTTTATTCAAGAAGGCCGCTAGAGCAAATCAGTGCCTGTGAAAGGGTTAAATGGTTTAGTATAGGTTGAGAAACATATCAGGTTTAGTGTGCTTATTAGCATGGTTAATCATAAGCAAACATTGCTGAATGGACTTGCACTTATTATCGGATTAAATTGCAGGTTTATTACAGGAAATTATCATCGATCAGAATCTTGATATTTATACAACAGTAGGTCACGTGGGAATCATTTACTTAGCGTCGCTTTAAGAGTCAATTAGGATAGTATTAAAGGACCTCTACGGATAAGGCGAGAATTCTCCCTAAAAGGCTCAGCTCGATGGGTCAATTTTCAAAACTAACAAATTGAGAAACAAAATTAAGCTTTATGGTTAGGTAGACAAATAAAGTAAATAAACACCGATTTTTATGTCATTTTAAAAGTTCTATAGGTGCAGATAACTCTTGATTTTAGTACCCACCTAAATGGTTTCGTTTTCTTACACTACACCGGTATTCAATGAGGTAAAATGAAGATTCTTTTATTTCTATTTGCAATTTATTTTCTACAGATACAGGGATAAATGGTGTTGACATCATATGGCAGCTTTGGTTTTGTCCGTATTGCGCATGCGCACCATTGAAACAACTTTAAACGCGAACTTTCCCGCCAAAAACCGAGGCATACCTACCTTCCCAAGGCTGGCTAACATCGTTCCCCCCCCCCCTTGACCCAGCTTCCCATTGACATATGTTGTGTAACTGGATCATAGGCTTCCTTGGTAAAAAGGATTTGCTGGGTCAAGGGGGGAACGTACTTTTATATTAAAAATAGTACTCATATACCATATGCCATAATTTTGGCGGGAAGATTTCGCCTTTAACCTCGTTTCAATGATGCGCATGCGCATTAAGGACAAATCGAAAAATGGTTTATGATTTCAACACCAATTGTCCTTACATTTACAGAAATGTTTTTGCTTATAAAACTAAAGAAAACTTAAATCTGGTTTAATGAATAACGGTGGGGTAAGAAAATGTAATTTTGGGGGTAGGTACAGAAACCAAGAGTTATCTGTACCTGTCGAATCTTTTTGGTCGTACAAAATCAGTTTTCATATGATTTAGATACATATCTAACAATAAAGTTCGAAATAATAATCAATTTGCATGTTTTGAAAAATGACTTTTCCATTTGAGCCTTTTAGGGAGATTTCTCGCCTTATCCGTAGAGGTCCTTTACTAATTTAAGCGATGCCGTATATTAATTCAGTTTTTCATATTGTTTACATTTGGCATGTCGCTAATTTTCCTACAACAACTCCTATTGTTACATGTTTTATCTGTAGTAGTGAAGGTTTTTTTAATTAAAAGCGCAGATATGTACTTGCTGAAGGTGATCTAAGAAGTTCACCCAATTACGAAGAATTACAATCATAATCACAACCAATAATATGATTGGTTTCAGTTAAAAGAGGTAAAAGTACTTTTTTATGTGTTAAGGCAAACTTTTGACAGGCGTCTTTAACATTGACGTTACAAATATACCTGTCTTGTCTAATGTCAAACTTGACCATCTTTAACATTGGCCACAGCTTGTAAAACGGTAGACGACTGATAACTAAAACAAACAACATCTTGTTTCAATGGGTAGCACCCTAACATGAAGATTTCTGCTATACTAATTGTCATCTTTAAATCTTGGAACATGGTTATGTGGAATGATTTAAGCTGACCAAACAATTGACATAGTATACATGTGCTTATTGGCTGTATTTTAAACCCCTTCGAAACAAATTTGGCACTGAAAGCGCTGCATGGCTAGTTATTCGAGACAACCAAGATGTCGATGCAACAAGCAAGGGGTCGTCCATGTAGCCACAGTACATAACTTTTTTTGAAGAGAGATGTTCTCCATTTATCTTAATTTTGCTCCAATGATTACGGTTACTTTTCTTTGACCTCCGTTTTTTTAGGTGATTACCTTTAATCAGCTATAGATTTCTGTTTAATTTTGTTAAATGTTACTCAAGGGAAATCAGACTGAAAGGAAATAAATTGAAATTCAGAAAAAAAAAACGATTGTGCCATGCAGGTGAGAAATATTGCTCTAGATTTATGCGACAAATGCACTCTGTTGCTATCAAGATAGGGAGTGTGTTTCCATTTGCAAAAAGTTATCATTTAGATGTCATCATTGTAATTAGATTTTTTTAAGCATGACCTTTTGGTTTGCAAACGGATATAAAAACAAAGAACATGGTAAACCTTGTGTTAAGTTTTGTGGGTAAATTCATTAAAAAATCGAACGTCATTCATAAATCAGGCAGGATAAAGTGCACTTATCGTTGGTATCTAAATGCGATCACGACATTTGATTACGTTTTCTTTTTTTTTGGGGGGGGGGGGGCAATAAGACACAATGTGATGAATATAAGAAAGTTACATAGTTCCCATACTGTGAGAGAAAGTTTCATTCACGAAAAGTACACATTCGTGGGCAATAATTGCGAAATTCTATATAAAAAACGTCCTTCAAATCTCTCTTACACGAATTGGTTATCAAACTTCAAAGTGAGCATTCAAAGAATATACTCAAGTTACCACGATAGCATTATACAATATTTCTCACAAGCAATGTTTTACATTACAAGGTCTTGAGGAATCTCTTTCCAAAGAAGATCTGATTTTAAAATCGCAAAGCAGGAAGGCTGCCATACCTTTCAGTGATAGTTTGGACAATTTGACGAAAAGAAAATGGCAGAGTGACAGAAAGATAGCAAAGGTTGAGTTAAGTTGAAGGATGTTGCGAACGATATAATCGGTATTGATGAATATATTAAAAACTTGTTTGCAATATAACAAATCGGGGTTGAATAAAACTGCTGGTAATCATTACAGTCGACACTCGTTGTGTCGAAGTCGGAGGACTGTCAAAATACCTCGACATATCCGGAGTTCGACTCATCCGATTTTGTTCGGCTTCGAGACATTTGATATTTGACTGTTTTTGAAACTTATCAAGTACGAATATTATTGAAATATAGTAGGAAAAGGAAAGGAAATTGCTCGTGTCGAGCAATTTCTATCCTTTTCCTGCTATATTTCACTGGCTATATTCAGTTCGAAATTATTTTGTTTTGAAAAATTATGTCAATAGATGAGGACGGGACCAGATTTGAACTTAGACTTAAGCGAACATTCGACTTATCCGATGTAGAAATAAAGAGTGTCGATTGTATATTCTTTTATTGGTACTTTTATTTCCTTATCGTTTTATTTCGGGGATGTGAAAGGCTTGTCTTGAAAAGGATTAAGAATTCCGCGATAAATATTTTAGATATTTTTTTCAGAGATTTCATCCTTCATGTCTGAAGGTTTAATTCGCGATTCATATCAAATTAGATCAAGAGGCTATTCAGTGTATTATAATTGACATTTAGAATACCAACTAATCCCAAATGTGCATTATTATCCAAAAGTGGCGCCAAGTGTATTCAAAGTATACATAAAAATGCGTTTTTTATTGATCAATCAATTCAAAAACAATGAAAGAGCAATTGTCTGGCATTTAAGGGATCTCAATTTTAAAAGTATGCAAATAAGACTACATTAACCCCAACCCTTGGAAGAATTACAGTAGTTTAAGGTTTAATTTTCTCCAATGAATTGTATTCTTTCCCAGGCAAAGACATATCAGGCATCTCCATTAAAAGAGTTATACACAACGAAACCAATCTACTTAGTACATGTATATTCGTTCCAGCGATCATTGCATGCACAGAATAAATGAAGCACAAGACACGGTGGATAATCACGTGATACAATGTTTTCAGAAAATCTTAAATATTTTTGTAAATACTGGACCGATTTGAATAAGGTTTGAAGAAAAAATTGTGGACAGACGTCACGCATTAGATGGACGTAGTTGATTTTTGAAAAAAACTTTTTTATCAGTTTATTTTTCAAAAATCCAACAAGTCCAGCGTATTCCTTTGGCATTTTCCCCATTTCTCTGCTTAAAACCGAATCCAATTGTTCAAGTATTAAAAAGATATTGAAGATTATCGGAAATTCTGAGTCACGTGATTATACACCGAGCAAGAAGACGTTGATCATCTGTATTTCCGTCCTTAGCCTAAATACTTTCTTAAGCCTTCTCTGCTGGATGCGTAAATTATAGGTATTTTTGGGAGAAGGTGGGACTCAAGGGAAAATTTCGTTTCTTAAAGCATAAATATACGCTTGTTAAATACAGTTGGTATATTCACCAACATATTTGTTCATATATTCATTGTAAAACTACGAATGGGATTGTAAATAAGAATATGTAGGGAGGAGAAACCGATTTGTATGCCAAAGTATGTCAAGTATGTAAGAAGAAGCCTTTCTGAGGGTACGATGCAATCCCATTTAAGATTAACAAGCCAGAAAAAGTATTACAAGGATTGGTACGACATTATGATAACCATTTTGTAGACACGAAAACCAATTTCTTTCTGAATCAGAAAAAAAGGGAAAACCTTAACTTTAAGCGCCATACACAAGGTACTTTTTACAAAAGGGAAACTTCTGGAAGCTAACAATATCTTTATATGGCGTCTAACGTGAAAAAAGCATCAAATCACAAACAATCGTTCTTTGGTGGATATTGAATTGCATGTACAACTATTGAGTCCTATCACGACGTCCATGAAAATGGCGTTACTCAGCTGACTTACAAAGAAATCATAACTGACTATTAAAGTGAATCACTTTATTTAAAGCAGACATAATATATACCGACACACTTCTTACAGAAAAGTCAGAAGGATATTATTCTGTAGGGAGCATTTCATTTACAAAAGACGGCGCCAATTGCTTTCTAACATAGCAAATATGATGTTTTGACACAGTTAAACTGTCAGAACCTGTTACATGATATTAGTGCTTGGGGAATTAACAATCAGACCATTCTACTGATGGCTCCTCATACTGGGGAAAATGTAAACCGTTAAGGTGTAATTCTATGTTGCTACTTTGACATTTTTAGCGTATTTAAAAGGTCTAAAGAAATATTCTAGAGCAACCTGTTATTATAAACTCATTCAAAATATCGCCAACCTTCACTGAAACATCGTAACTGCTAGCTTAAACAAGCTGTGGGATCGAGGGTTTCGAAGAAAAAATGACTGTATGTGATCCTGGATCTGAAAGGGGGAACGATTATGCCACTTAATCGATCGTGTATCTGAATCATTTTCACCTTAATGTAATCTAGTAATGATCTGTATTAGGGCGGAGGTGGTGCAGTCATTGGTAACGCGTTGGACGTGAAACACAGGGTTCGCTGGTTCGATCCCCCGCTTCTCCAGTCTATCGGATGAGACTTTAAACCATCTCCATATGACCCAAGCTGTTGAGTAGGACGTAAAACAAAATCCATTCAATCCAGTCTAGTGATACGTGTTGCTCTCAAAACAGATTTACAGTAACAGCGGATCTTAATACAAAATAAATATAGTTGCATGTATACTCACACGCAGTCATTGTCATTAACACAAAATTAATGTATAGAGTGTAATTATTGAAAAATTATTATATACTCGAGCGGGGTTTTTTTCAAAAATAATTTTAAAGTGAATTAAATTCTGAAAACGATTGTTATAATTTCTACCAAAGTTACGTTTTAGCTAAGTACATGACATGTGTAATCGGGTTTCAAATCAAACATTGTATTACGCTTGACGTTGGTGTGAGTTTTGGTTGTCGTTTGATTGGCATAAACACTTTGTTCAGACAGCTGTGTTAACCGAGCCATGCTCGTGGCCTTAACCACACTCTTTAAATATATGTGAATTCAATCAATATTTCCGAAGTCAAATAAGATAAAGACTTTATGTCCGGATTATTAACGTAAACATTTCAGAGTCCGTTTTGTCCTCGCTTGCACAGACAAAACATTTAACCTGAAACGTATCATCAAAACTATCAGACTATGGGTTCTTTCTCATCCATGTTCAGAATACCTTCTTTAATCTAAAATGTGTGATTGAAATAAATAGCGAACTGTGATAACACTGCACTCAGAAACCGGTTTTGGCCCGAACAGTTAATTTCCAATCTGCAGAAATATGTTAAGATATGTTCCCCTCGTGCTTGGCAAAAACGAAAACGAAAACACTGTTTCGTCTTTTTACTTTCCGGCCTCCCATGATTTAAATTTGGATGTTTCACTTCCAAACTAGAATAAGGTCGAAGGCTTGGGGTTCTTAAGACGCCATGTGTGTCCCAGGTACAGTCATCGAACACATAATATGCACATACACGTAGGAAATACATGTAAATGCATATCAATTCATGGTAATTGCAGTCGTCAGTCCGGAAACTACATACTCAGTTATGTGATTTACCCCTTAAGTCAAAATTACCACATTAGGGTTCGATAGACATGAATCATAACACATAGGACCCCAAATGTGAAAACGGACAATCCGTCGGTCTTTGCGTCCGTTAGCAATTTCATTTGTGCTCGAATTCTCCTAAAGTTTTGATCGGAATTTGATCACACTTGCCAGAATGAATTTCCATTGTGTCTAGTTGTGCACATCGCTTACGGAATTCAGATAACTCTTTTTGTTATTGAATTATCTGTCCTTGATTTTTTAAAAATGTCCATTTTCTTGTCTGCACAACTCTTCCTACAGTTTTAATCAGAATTTTATCAAACTTGCTACAATGAATTTCCATGGTGTCTAGTTGACGGAATTTAGATATCTGTTTTAGTTCTTGAATTATCTGCCCTTGAATTTAAGGAAAATGCCCATTTTCTCAAGAATGCCCTTTTTTCGTGTGCGCAACTCCTCTTCTCGTGTTTACAACATGTTCCATCGATCATACTTATGTTTGGTTCTCCAAATCAGGATTTGTTTGGTATGGGATATCGATTCATGTCAAATGTATGTAAGCCATTTATTCTCTTACTATAGCAATCGTGTCTATGATATTACATTCATGGCGATAGTTTGTCATAAAGCACATCTTTATGCCCACTAGTAAATCTTGCGGTACATCAATGAATTTATGACATGATTAATATTGTCGGGTCTCTGGTCAAATTATCTGCGTCTGCAGATAGATCACGGGTCACAACAACACAATTTTACGAAAAGATTGCCCTTGCTACGAGATTTATTGCAACATTTTTCTCTAACTCTTTTATTAAACTGTTACCTAGTATGCACAATAAACACCCCGACAACTTCAATAAACGCAAAAAAGGAAGACGGATCTGGCCAAGCCGAGGTGAAATAATATAGGTATCACACTTCGAAATTATCACTCACGATAGAAATACCTTCTTTGAAGTACAATAAATTTAAAAAAAAAATAATCCTACCTAAAATACATCAACCGTATGGCCTTTTGGGAAATGAAAATAAAGTGACATAAAAAAAACCAATCTAAATTAACAAATCATCTTAGAGTTGAAGGTATCGATCATGGTTAGTCTGCACAGATGTATGTTCAACTAGATGCCAAATATGAACGTGTCATGCATAAATGTCAGAGTCATGTCAAATAGGAATGTAATTAAATAACCATACCATTAGACCACGGTTCCCTACCAAGGTGATACTTTTTCATTCCCAGATGATCCTGTTAGCGAGACGGTTTTCAATATGTAATTTACACATCGTTGAATTGAAAACAGACCGTCTGCATCATCCTAAATAATTCACTAACTAAATTTGCCAGACACTCGCCTGCGGGCATATAATTCAAATATTTTCCAGTTTTGTTCATTTCATTCTTGGAAAACTAGAAAATAATTTCCATGACATTTACGGTGTCGATGTCTTATGGAACACCGGATTCCTGCACTGATTCGATCGATGTACTCGGGTAGGATTTCTGACCACTGTCAAGAAAGAGAGAACTTAATTGAAAACAAAATATGGTTGATTGATCTGTAAAAAACACTAGCGTTTTGAAATTATTTTAGTTCTGAACATTTTCGACTTTAATTTTTTTGAATAAATTATGAAACAGAGATATATACTACGCTTATTGCGTCTCTAAGGTCATAATATTGATGCGTGTGAACGTGTATGTATGGCCAGTTCCAATGTGACGGTAACATCTGGCACCAGTAAATGGACATCTATGAACTTGGAAAACCGAAAATGGTTCTTTTTAATCTAACTACTGAAACTTTGTGTTAGAATGTAGTACACTTTTCCATGACAAGTACCGGCAAACACAATGTCATGGTTCTGCACTAAAATACAATGTCCTCGTGGAGGACAGAATTTTGAAAACGTATATTTCAATGGTCAAAAGAAAAAGAGTAAAAGAAGATGACGCCTTACTGGTTCTTGTCAGATGCTACTGTAAGTTAATTGCGGATTTGAATCCGATTTATATCTGATAGGATCAGTTTTTATTTTCAGATATCTGACCTATCATTGAATACTTAACACTGCGTTCAACTGTAGTAGCATCAATGATAAGAGAGTGTGAAGTTGTTATCCGGATTGTTAACACTTTCCCAAATGACAAAATTTAGAGTGATCCACATCAAAAACTGCCACAAATGACAAAATGGAAGTTATTTAAGATAAGATTTGTGTAAAATATATCATAGAAAATATCGAGACAAAAGGAGAAACTGCTGGTTATCAGCAGTTTCTTTTTTGTCACAATGTTTCCCAAGCCTTATCTAATAGGGACGTCAAAACCAGGTCTTGTTTGGGAAAGGATTAAGATACCCTAACAAATTGCCGATGTCACAGAAATATTGCAAACGCTTTGGTCTAGATTGGTTGGTGGAATACCATAAGTCGCTAACTGTTGGAAACAACAACTTAAGTACATTCCAATAATTCTGGATAAATATTAATTAAGCAGAAAATTAACTGGCGCGAAAGCACGGTTCTCGCCCTTTTTATTTATAATCATTATTTTGATTCAATTTTCAAGCTGCGAAACATGTTCTTATAGCGTATTTCCCTTGAGAATCAATATTGTAGATCGAATTAAACATTTTATAGAGTCTTATACTTATTCTGGTCAACAAACGTACCGAGTCATATTGAATAGTGCTACAAGGGTGCCATAAACAAGGAAAATATTATAAATTGATCAAATAGTTAGATTAAAACTCATGCCTTTTTTTCTTTTCTCAAACGTATTCTTCATTACGAATATTAACTCTTGATGTACATCTTGCCCTGAAAATATTCCATCTGTAGCTGATAAGTAGTGTTTTCATAAGCGATAATTTGTATTGTCTTTTTAGTAATGATACTAAAATGTGTCAAAATTATCGCAATCACATTGCTCCTTGCTACTTTAAAGAATTCAGAATCTTTTACTAGTGAGCGGCTAGAACGATAACCCAAAATAGGTAAATCAGAGGCGCGTTCTTTAGAGCGAGATTTTTTTAAGATTTCTTACGGTGTTTATTATAAAGCGTTTTAAATACCGAGACTTTGACCGAGCTGTTCCGAATGCTCCATATTTATACAAATGACGTCATCATGACGTCATTTGTATAAAGTATGGAGCATTCGGAAAACCGCGGTTTATGAATTATGGAGTGTTCGGAACAACTCGGTCAAATCTCTTTTATATTGTTTGTACAGAATTGACCGATTGGTTCCCCACGAAGTATAGGGTAATGGCGCCTCCAACTGAGCGTCTTAAAAATCTTGCTCTAAAGAACGCTTTATCCTAAAACATCTTAAGAAATCTCAAGATATCTCAAGAAATCTCGCTCTAAAGAACGCACCTCTGGTAGATATCGGTGACTATTTAAAAAGACAGCTGTGACACATTTATAATAATATTATGGTAATTCAGCTGTCCTACCTAATAATATACCAAAATATTGTAACGACTCTCGTTTAATCTTGACTGTTTCATACAATCTGCGGACCTCTTATATGTTTTATATGCTTTTAAGATTCACGGGCTGCTATCACGTGATGTTGATTATGATAAAATATTCTTTTACATTTGTCATAAAACATGCATATTTTCCATAATGAAAGAACTACCAAAATACTTGCCATACTATCCAATTAATTTTCAAATAGTTAGATTGAAACTGATGCCTTTTTTTCTTTTCTCAAACGTATTCTTCATTACGAATATTTAATCTTGATGTACATCTTGCCCTGAAAATATTCCATCTGTAGCTGATAAGTAGTGTTTTCATAAGCGATAATTTGTATTGTCTTTTTAGTAATGTTACTAAAATGTGTCAAAATTATCGCAATCACATTGCTCCTTGCTACTTTAAAGAATTCAGAATCTTTTACTAGTGAGCGGCTAGAACGATAACCCAAAATAGGTAAATCAGAGGCGCGTTCTTTAGAGCGAGATTTTTTTAAGATTTCTTAAGGTGTTTATGATAAAGCGTTTTAAATACCGAGACTTTGACCGAGCTGTTCCGAATGCTCCATATTTATACAAATGACGTCATCATGACGTCATTTGTATAAAGTATGGAGCATTCGGAAAACCGCGGTTTATGAATTATGGAGTGTTCGGAACAACTCGGTCAAATCTCTTTTATATTGTTTGTACAGAATTGACCGATTGGTTCCCCACGAAGTATAGGGTAATGGCGCCTCCAACTGAGCGTCTTAAAAATCTTGCTCTAAAGAACGCTTTATCCTAAAACATCTTAAGAAATCTCAAGATATCTCAAGAAATCTCGCTCTAAAGAACGCACCTCTGGTAGATATCGGTGACTATTTAAAAAGACAGCTGTGACACATTTATAATAATATTATGGTAATTCAGCTGTCCTACCTAATAATATACCAAAATATTGTAACGACTCTCGTTTAATCTTGACTGTTTCATACAATCTGCGGACCTCTTATATGTTTTATATGCTTTTAAGATTCACGGGCTGCTATCACGTGATGTTGATTATGATAAAATATTCTTTTACATTTGTCATAAAACATGCATATTTTCCATAATGAAAGAACTACCAAAATACTTGCCATACTATCCAATTAATTTTGAAAACAATCCTTCCACACTCGATTTCTTGTAAAACCTGACAGCATTTATGAAAAGTGTTATGAATCGCTTTTCCCAGTTGTTCTGAGCTTTGAAACTACTGGAATATCATGGTCAAATATGTAAACACATTTATTGAAGGATATCGCGGGTACTTTGGTGTGTCTTGTTAAATGCGAAATCAAGTATTTTAATGAGAATTTAAGAATGTGTGTTTGTTGACAACAGTAAAATATATAATAACAAAGTCACGCTATTACCGCTTGTCAGATCGCCATATGTAGATGCAATTTTTATATTTTGCTAGCATAAATGTCTGTTACGGAATGGTATAATTTACGCTTTCGTAATTATTCCGAGGACACGATACTGCAACAATGTTAAACTATTCAGCACGTGAAATGGTAAATAATATTATGCCTTTTCCCATGTAAATTTATTGTATATCTTGTAAGGTTAATTGTCTCTTGTACTATAGCCTAATTGTCGTTTGCAAATATTATGATACTAATTAACGCATTAATCAACATTATTATGTTATGCTTGATTCCAGTAACGTTCTTATAAACAGAAATTCGTCTTCTTTAAGAAGCTAGATATGATATACATACACTTTGTTGACTTTCGTACTATCAAAAATAGTCTTACAGTATACTTATTGTCTATCTCTGCTGCTTTTGTTTTGTAATTGATACCCATTTTTAACAAATGAGAATATTTTATGTACAATTAAGATAAAGGCTTTGGGAAACATCAAGGAAAATTTAGAAACTGCTTGTTACAAGCAATTTATTCTTTTTTCGTATAGAACGTCTTCTCTCCAGAAAGACCAAATATGAAAACTTTAATACATCAATCAGCGGTTGCGTTCGTCGTTAAATTTGGATCAGCCTTTCATGTTGCCGTCCAAGTATTAGATAGAGGCTGTATAGTAGATTCTAGGCGAAATAAACATTCAAATGGGCGGAGCCCATTGAATGTTTATACCGCGTAGAATCTACTATACAGACCCTATATGACTTAGTGTTCGCTATCGGTTCATTGGAGACGGGGCGTGGCTATGTATAGACGTCACATAAACTAGCCGGTAGAGAGTTTATGCGAAATAAAGAGCGAAATTTTCAAATATACTGCAATTTCATTGGTCAAAAAAGTAGGTCGAACACTAATGAAGGGTTAAATTTTTACACACAATGTAGTTCACATGCACACAATTCCATTAGATAGACGTGTTGTTCGTTCGGTAAATACCATAGAGTTTTACTGTTCTTCCAAGAAAAGGAACCAAACTGGAACATATTTGAATTATATGCCCACAGGCATGTGTCTTGCAAATTTAATTTAGAAAGTAAATTAATTTAGACTTCTGCAGACTGTCTGTTTTCAATTAAATGAGGCGTGGAGTATAAGTCAAATTTCTCAAATTCTTAGTAGCAATATGATTCTAAAGTTCAACACAAATGCTAGATCTACTTGAATAATATTCATACACACTTTTCTAAAAATGCATATCGTCGCTTTTACAACGGAAACCTCATAACTGCAGCTTGTTGTAATCTGTATATTGATGATGATCTCTTTCAACTATTTAACTCATGAACAGACGAAGACACATTTTGACTCCCATCGACAATAATGCTTTGGTAACCAATGTGGATATTTGAGAAATTACTGGTGACAAAATTCAGATTTTATAAAAAAAATATCAATTTTCAAATTTGATCAATCCAAAGTTTTGCTGTCTGGTAAGGAATTTATTGTACAGTACAATGGTTGAAAATGTATTTACTTTTTATCCATCACGACCACTGAATACTGTTTTTGTATGTGAACCAATATGACATCAACACATGGGAACAAAGACAAACCTCTGCAACATTGAAGATCTCCCACTAAAGTATACTGAAAGATAGAGAAAGTATACAATAAGTTATATTCAGTCCGATTTTCATTGTGTTGTCGTGACCCATGATCTATTTGCAGACGAAGTTGATTTGACCAGGGAGAGTAACAACATTAATTATGACATAAATCTATTGATGTACCACAAGATTTACTCGTGGGCATTGTGATGTGCTTTATGACAAACTATCACAATAAATGTAATCCGATAAACACGATTGCTATAGTAACAAAATGAATGACTTGTACTAATTTGGTGACCTTCCTCAGGTCCTTTCCTAACGATCTCTAACGTTAGCTGTCAATCATGTAAAGGTTTTTTACGGAGCACAGAGTGAGAAAAGAAGAAATGTTAATTACTACATTGTAACAATAACTGCTGTTTTCGAATAGCATTCCTTGCTCTTTGTAGCACTTTCTGGTTTCCGTTCAAATTTGTATTATTGCTCATGTTTCTTTTGTCTCCTGGCAAATCTATGATAAAGACGTTTATGGCGTTTATAGTAAGGTTGTCTTTCATATCGCTTCGGTCTTTTATGACCAACAAACTATAATCCCCGCGTGACCTTTTTATTTTGTTCTGTCAAAACCTCATAAATTGTTTCTATATACATTATTTTACATATAAAACCTGTCATGAGATTTTTCACGGGGATATTCAACCTACGTTTCTCGTGGACAAAGTACAACAGTGAGATATCTATATTGAGTAGACATTTTCAAATTCATGCGAAATAAGTATCATGTCACCGATTTTCTTAAAAGACGTAACTTATCATTAGTAGTATCGAGATTTCTTAAGAAAAGTAGCGATATCGTCTCGAGAAGTAAGAAGTGACAGGTCCTATTATTGTTATTTTTCCAGCATTTCCTATTGTGCAAGTTGGAACTCTAAATGCCAAATTCGGCCATAGTTTTTGTTCACTCACGATATTATGGCACAAGTTTACACAGTCTACCTATACACACTACAGAGTGTCCCAAAAAAAACGGAACCCTATTTCAAAGTCAAATATTTTAAAGCGTAAGCAAAAAAAAAATAATTTTTGAATTTGCAGTACTAAAGATACATTATTTTTGCATAAGTGTTCTAAATTTCACTTCAAAATATGTATTGGTTCCAAAGTTATATGCAATTCAATAAAGGTACTAAAAAACCGTTTTAACACGAAATCGATTTTTGCGCCTTGTTTGTTCGGAAAAACGCACTGACGGTCAACTGTTGCATTCTTTACCGCTGTACGTGTATGTACCAATTTCCTCAAAATTTGATATATATAGCGGTACCACGATATTCTTATTCTCGCCAGACAATAAAAGACCGTACTCATTTTCTACTAAGTATAGGTTATACCGGTCAAAACGAAATCATATTGATGACAATCAGTAATTTTATGTATTATTGACGAGATGATTTGCGCTTGCGCCTCTGTAATAGCATGTATTATATGTTCAAAGTTTGTTTATAAATATCTGGGACCACTATAAAAGTAGGCGCATGTGCAAATTGAGTCCAAATGGTGGCTGTTTGAAATAATGTTAAAGTACTTGTCATTTGAGCGCTGACCGGCATATTGGTCAGTAATAAAATAGGTGTATTGTAATTACATGTATTATGAATCGATATTTTGTTTGTATTCATTTTTTGTTTTGGTAACATCGCAGCTCTAACAGTTTATTTATTAGCAGAAATGATGAAATGAATATGCACTATTGTAAGTTAAATGTTTCAAAATCACTTTTGTATTGACTGAACATGTCAAACATGTGTGACGCGTCAATTTATTCAATGAGTGTAGGTCCGCACTGCAAAACGGAAAATCGATATCGTGTCAAAATGGTTTTCTGGGTGCATTCATTTGATTGTCAATATTTTCAAAAGTAATGGACATTTTTCAACCAAATTTTAAATGTTGATAGAAAAATGTCGTTTCTATTGCATATCTTAATTTGGTGGATACATATTATTTTGTACATGAGCAATTCGCTTTCAAAAATGGGTTCCGTTTTTATTGGGACACTCTGTACACAATACTCAACTTTAAATTACTATTATTTTACATGTAATCGTTCGAATCTTGAAGGCGATTCATACTTGATAGATTCGAACCACCGCATGCAAATCTGTAATGATAACTATGACTATAGTTCCCTTTTTTCCCATTTTACCTAAGTAAAAATTGTAAGCATGTGTCATAACACCTACGCTATTTAAAAGATATTGAACTCTAGTGTTTCTGGCATTTCTTCGCAATAAAAATATCAAACGTGTCTAAACTTAATCGTTTCCAAGAAACACCACTCATACTTTAAACGCCAAAATATACCAAACTTACAGTTAAGCCGCGATCTGGAAAGTAACCCTTACATCATTGTAGAACAACATTGATTTATATTAGTATTTGCACGCGTACAATCTGATCTGGCTCCATGTTGTTCTCTAGCAGCTGGCACATGCCCTCTTGCAACTGTAAGTAAGCAGTATGTATCCTCATTAGACTGCTTTTGACCACAGTATAAAAAAGAAACAATAAGCAGCATTGACTAACGTGCTATAATACCCATTTTCCCCACACATACCTATTTATGGTTTATTTCATTTTGTCGCTGTATTGTACCTCGGTTACTCATTAAAAGAACTAATGGATAGATTATATTGGGTAAAGTTAAAAGTTAAACGTTAGCATCAATATGCTAAAAGACTTTCTTGTATTATACAGAATAATATTCCGTCGGTTTTCTTTCTTCCTTGTTTTTTTTTTTGTTTGTTTTTTTTTTTTTTTTTTTTTTTTTTTGTTTTTTTGTTTTTTTTTAATGCCCTCGTACTGATTAGGAAGAAAAGCAGCGATTCATATTCGCAGTATCTTTCGTTTTGGTACTTATTATTTACAAATTGAATGGGGCGGACAATTGTGAATCAACGCTTAAAGAATATATTAGAATGCATCCTTAGGGCTTACAATGTGTGAACTTAACAGTGTCAAATAGTGATTTTAGGTACATGTATAGAATGATTCCACAAAAGCCCTGATTGTGTCCTTCTATTTTGATAGACTTTATTATTGTGTCAACTTCCCAGTAGGGTTCCAAATTATATTTCCGAGATAGAAATGGACAGCCAAATATCATTGCATAAATAACTCATCCAGCATATATTGAAAGAAACAGAGAGATAACTTTATGACACTCATGCGGTGTTCCAGAAAAGAGTTCTAGATATTGGACTCATATTATAACTGTTGTCTACTCAAGTATGTCCTAGAGAAGGGCATATTCCGGTATGCCTTTGGGAAATGAAAAATAAGCAACAAAATACTCATATAGCGCAATATGAAACACCAATTTACAAATACAAGATCTGAGAATCGAATGTTCTCTTATATTTCTGGTATCTTTCTAGAATTCTAAAATTCTAAATGTGGCTGTATAAATCGTTTTGTATCGTTAAATCTACTATTCGACTAAATTAAGGATTACTAGTCAAAGGTGACGAGCGCCGCACTTTTATATATTTCAGAGCAACAAACATAGATTATGATATTTGGACCAACTTATCATGTTGCCTTACAACAAATGGTTAATGTTTATACTTTCGTCACATTTCTGCATGTTATACCATTAGATAGATGTATTGTTTGTTCTATAAATACCTTAGAGAAAACTTTCGTTATTCTTCCCAGAAAAGGAGCCAAACTGGAAAACATTTGAATTATATGCCCATAGGCATGTGTCTCGCAAATTTAGAAAGTAAATTAATTTAGTCTTCTGCAGACTGTCTGTTTTTAATTAAATGATGCGTAAAGTATATGCCTGAAATTCTCAAATTCTTGGTAAAGCAACATGAGTTTTAAGTTTAACGCAAATGTGACTGGAATAATGTTCATAAGTATTTTCAAGAAACGCATATATTGAATGCGTACATGGAAATTTATCAACTGTTTAATTGTATACCATGTAAAAAAAAGTTTAGCAACACTGACTTTGTTAATTGAAAACATATATTTTCTGTGATATTTATTTCACAACCGTTATACATATTTGAGCATATGCATTTACGCACAACATTCAAAGGTCGATTTGTGGTAACGTTAACTATTGTGTTAGAAACATTGTCTTGACGTAGGTGAGGGGTCAAAATAAAAAGTTACACTAGAATTCGGTACCGATTATGAGGCCATTTTAGAGCAAGAACAGCAGTGAAACGATTTCTAATCCACTTAAATTGTTTGTACACAGTATCAACATTCACTACTTTATCAAGAGATTGACATCATTCGCGTCAATACGATCACGCAGACGTCTTCCTTAAATGCACCGTATGTGCTCTATGGGTGACAAATCAGAAAGAAAGGGACGATAATGGGAGTACATCAATGTTGTATACGCTTAATTTGGCTTAAAGCATTTAGGAGTTTATGCCAGTCAAGTCTGGTGCGTTCATGGTATAGCGTCAGGGAAATAACAACGTATGGTCAACGTGTAGTAACCGTTCATCTGTGGAAACGATCACGGATGGTAAGTGTGGATACTCTATGCTTTGACGTGACGTTACGAAATTATGACGGTCATCTTCTCTTGGCCTTTTTCTACGACGTCCTTGACCGGGACTATCTCATACCACAAAAATTGGCTCACATGACATCCTCAAACTGTTACTTATGCTTTTAGAAGCGCAAAATTCAAAAAGACATCTTTATCGCCGGTTCTGCCACGTAGGAGCACATTAGCGATATAACGTCCTTCTAACGTAAGCCCGTGGCTTACTCCCACAGCGTTGGAGAAAACTCTTTTTTGTGGCCTTTTTCATGCTGGGCAAAGACGATTATGTTCACACCTAAATGTTTTCTAGAATTATGCTCTATGCACATGAATACCATGGCAGACATGAAAACCGGAAATGCGCACCTGGAGTGCGAGACGCACGCGATGGCGGTATAAAATTCATCTGTCTGTGTTCTCTAGCTATAGTCTATTGTGTAAACGTTTGATTTTATGTTAAAACAAAAATATGTTGGTTACTACAGATATTTACATTTTGTTGCTAAACTTTTTTTATTATGTATTTAATGAAGAAAACTTGTTTGTCGTTTCGAATGTATTTACTCTATATTCAAACCCTCAATGCGGATGACTTGGTATGTTGGTCAACATGCAACCGACACATAGGAACGAAAGATCTGGTGAAATATTAAAGATCTTCCAAAGATAGAATTAAATAGAGAAAAAATATAATAATTTTAATAGCGTCGCTTAAACAAGCTGCAGTTACAATGTTTTTTGTTGAAAAGCGAACTTACATGTATCTTGAGTCCGATATTCACAAAAGTCTATTGTCGTGACACATGATCTATTTGCAGACGAAGTTGATTTGACCAGGGAGAGTAACAGAATTAATTGGCATAAATCCATTGATGTACCACAAGATTTACTCGTGGGCATTGTGATGTGCTTTATGACAAACTATCACAATAAAAGTAATCCGATAAACACGATTGCTATAGTAACAAAATTAATGGCGTATACTAGTTTGTTGACCTTCGCCATGCCTTTTCCTAGCAATTCTTGACTTTGAACACAATCTTGTACAAATTGTACTGAATACACTGTAAAAAATAAGATTATGCTGAAGAAACGCCATTTTTGTGCAGCCGAGTCTTCGACCTAGACCTTTATCGAACTTTCCGTATTCCGATCATATTTGCTTTATAGTTCACATTTCCTTTATCCTCGGAAAATCTATGATATAGTCGTTTAAAAAAGAGTAGTAAGGTTGTCTTTGGTATAGCTTCGGTCTTTTATTGCCGTCAAACAATAAACTCCCGATTGACCTTTTTTCTTATGTCAAAAACCTCATAATTGTTCCTATATGCATTATTGTACAATATAAAAACTGCCATGAGTTTTGTCGCAGTGATATTCAGCTCACGCTTGGCGTGAACAAAATACAACAGTAAAATATTCTGAGTAGTTTTCAATTCTGTGCGTGATCAAGATATCGCCACTTTTCTTTAAAGGTTTTAACCAGTAGTATTGAAGTTTCTGAAGCACAGTTGCAGTATCGTCTCAAAGAGTGTTTTAAAAGTGTCAGCGATATCATCGTAGTTTTCCAATTGCAATTGCTGTTATGCCAGTTGCTCTCTTAATGCCACATTTGGGCGATAGTTGTACAAATAGTCCATTCACGATATCATGGCTCAAGTTAACAGAGTTTGATGAACACAATATAAAAATCCAAATTATTGCAATTTCACATGTAATCGTTCGAATCTTGAATGGGCCTCACATTTGATTCGAACCAATGCATGCAACATTGAAATGTAAAGTTAGAACGTTTTTCCCTTCTTAACATTTGTAACATTATGTAAACATGTGCAAATCTATCTAGACAGGACTATGCACCATTAAAACGTTATTGAACTCGAGTGTTCCTTGCAATAAAACTATAAAAATTGTCTACACTTAATCATTTCCAAGAAACGCCACTCATACTTTCTTACGCGAACTCTTATCATATTTTACCCGCATATCATTGGAAAACTAGACCTACTTTCTTACGCCAACACTTATCGGACTTACAATTTTGCCCCTGATATAATTGTAGAAAACATGGATTTTGATTAGCCTGTGCACGCACACATCCTGGTCAGGCTCCATGTTGTTCTCTAGCAGCTTGTTCATGACCTCTTGCAACTGTAAATAAGAAACATGTATCGATATTCGACTTTATTTGGCCATAGTAATGATAAAGAAACAATACGTAGTATTGTATGAAGTCTTTTGACCGACCCAACGCATTTATATCTACGGGTTATGTATTCTGACGTTTTAAGGCCAGTAAGTATAATAATGAATAACAATTCTCCGATTTTCTTTTTTTTTTCAGAAAAAAGCCCTCGTACTGATTCGGAAGAAAAATCAGCGATTCATATTCGCGATTTCTTTCGTTTCGGTACCCATTACATGTATGTATACAATTTGAATTGGATTAGTATATAAAACTGTATGTAAAGTTCTAAGAATATGATAGCAAACAGTACTTAGGGCTTTCAATATGTCAAACTGCTTTTTCTAGGGATAAAACAAGTCAACAACAACCTAGGTTTTGTCCTTCTATTTTGATAGACTTTGGTATTGTGTCAACTTCCCTGTTGGGTTCCAAATGGTAGACTTTGATATTGTGTCAATTCCCCTGTTGGGTTCCAAATTATTTTCTGAGATAGAAATAGACAGATAAAAAGCATTGTATGCATAACTCATCCAACATTATATCAATTGAAAGAAATAGAAAGAGAACTTTATGACACTCATGCGGTGTTCCCGAAAAGAGCTCTATCTATTGGACTCATATAATAACTGTGGTCTACTTAGGTATGTCTTAGAATAGGACACCCTCCGTTGTGGTTGTTCGCAGAAGAAATGAAATGTAGGCAGCGAACACCCATATAGCGCAGTGTGAAAACATCACATCACATATACTAGATATGAGAATAGAGTATTATATTTCTGATATCTTTCTAACAATCTAAAACTCTAAATAGGAATGATTACAATTGTTTAGCATCGTTAAGTTTACTATTGGACGATATTGATGAGTATCAGTCAAAGGTGACAAGCACTACACTATTATATTTTTCAGAGCAACAATAATATTTTATATTTGAACCAACCTATCATGTTTCCGTCCGACAGAGGGCTCAAATTTTTACTTCCGTCAAAAATATGCAGCATATTAATTTGAATATACGTGTTGTTTTCACGATAAATTACACAGAGAAAAGGTTCACTGTTCTTCCCAGAAAAGGAACAAAACCGGAAAATATTTGAATTATATACCCACAGGCATGTGTCTCGCGAATTCAGATGGCAAATTAATTTATAACTTGTGCAGACTGTCTGTTTTAAATTAAATGAGGCGTAAAGTATATGTCTGAAAGCTAGCGTAATTATTTTCACATTTCGTCCATTGATTTCTCTAAACTGTTTACTTGACGAGTACAAGTGTAGAAAACTTGTGTGTCGTTTCATTGTATCTACTCTATATCCAAATCAACATGGCCATAGAAGGTTAATATTGTACTTGCATGTGAACCAATATAAAATCGACACATGAGAACCACATGAAAAACCAAAATGGCGCATATTTAAGCTTTCACAAAAGAGTAGAATGAAATTCTTTAGAGAGAAAAAATAACAATAACATTCATATCTTCGGCACGATATTCATAACACTGTGTTGTCGTGACAAGTGATCTATTTGCAGACGAAGTTGATTTGACCAGGGAGAGAAATAACATTAATTATGACATAAATCCATTGATGTACCACAAGATTTACTCGTGGGCATTGTGATACGCTTTATGACATACTATCACAATAAATGTGATCCGATAAACACGATTGCTATAGTAACAAAATTAATGGCTTCTACTTATTTGTTGACCTTCCTTTTGTCCTTTCCTAAAATTCCTGACAGATACCAACATTTATGTTTATATTTTACAGAACATATTGAGAAAATAAGAAATGGCAATGACTACATGTACATAGTATCAGTTTCTGTTGTACTGAATGTCATTCCCTCTTGCACTTTATTGAACTTCCCAATTTGAGTTTATATTTGCTATATTGCCAGCATTTCCTTGTCTTTTTGGTGTATGTATATGGACGCTAAGGAAAGAGTTGTAAGGTAGTCTTTGATACCACTACGGTCTTTTATTGCCGTCAAACATTAAACCCCCGCTTGACCTTTTTATTTTGTTATGTCAAAAAACTCATAAACTGTTCCTATATACATTGTAGTACATAATAAAAACTGCCATGACATTTTTCACGTTTATATTCAGCCTACGCTTTTCGTGGACACAGTACAACATTAAAATATATTAATTGAACATTTTCAATTTAACCTCGTATGCCAGGTTAAGATCATACATGTACATGTATCACCGATATTCCTCAAAACCTTATCACCATTAGTCTTAAGTAAAGTAGTGGCATCATCTTCGGGAGTATGCTATCCTATCAGTGTCCATTTTCAGCAATGCATATGGTGCAGGTTGCACTCAAAATACCAGATTCCGACGATAGTTATCACGGTGGATAATCATGTGACACAATATTTACTGAATATCTTCAATAACTTTGTTAATATGTGACGGATTTGAATTTGGTTTGAAGCAGAGAATGTGGACAGTTGTCACGCATTTGATGGACGTGGTTGATTTTTTAACTATTGAAGATAAACCAAAATTTTGGTTTATCTTCATTAACTTTTTTACCAGTTGATATTTCAAATATCCAACACGCCCAGCTTATTCCTGGCATTTTCCCACCTTCTCTGCTTCAAATCAAATTCAAATTGGTCAAGTATTAAAAGAGATATTGAATATTATCGGAAATTCTGAGTCACGTGATTATACACCTAGGTTACAGTTCAGTCACGGTATAACGGCACAAGTTTACACAGTTTACCTTATATGTACCAAACATGATCACGGTGGATAATCGCGTGATAAATATTTACTGATTATCTTCAATAACTTTGTTAATACGTGACAAATTTGAATTTGGATTTAAGCAGAGAATATGGACAGTTGTCACGCATTTTGATGGACGTGATTGATTTTTAAAAAGTCAACTGATAAAAAAGTTATTTAAGATAAACCACAATTTTTGTTTATCTTCAATAAGTTTTTATCACTTGATTTTTTTTAAAAAATCTACCACGTCCATGTTATTCCTGACATTTTTTACCTTCTCTGCATCAAACCGAATTCAAATCGGTCCAGTATATACGAAATTATTGAAGATTTTCTGAAAATATTGTATCACGTGATTACTATCCACCATGATAGTATGCGTCTCATACCTGAATGATTCGAACCAACGCATGCAAACTTGTTATGAAACGTAAGAATATTTATGTTTACCTTCTTTACTTAGGTTCACATGTGCCATAATATCTACACTATTAAAACGTCATTGAACTCGAGTGTTCCTGACATTTCTTCGCAATAAAAATATAAAAAGGGTCTACATTTAATCATTTCCAAGAAACACCAATCATGATATTTTTACACATACACTCGTTACCTACGAATCGTTTACAGGAACATTTGTTTATAATGTTTTCCTTCTTTTTTCAGGTAAGTCAAAAACTAAATAAAGAAAATAAAGGCGCTGTTTCCTAAGGTAAGTGGTGTTTAATAAGTAGACATGAAAGCGTAAAACGTGAAGTACTATTATAAGCAATAAGTACTAGTAGTAGTATCGAATTTTCAATATTAGCTATTGTTCCGCCAAATGATATAACCCAATATCATACGGCGGTGCATTTTTAAAAACCTCACGAGAGAAAGGGCTTTCGAAATTATTGTGAAAATGAAGAAATTGCTTGTGACAAGCAATTGCTTCATTTTTAGCTCGCCCGGTATAAAAGTCTCGGAAGTTCTATTAAAGGTATTAAAGGTACAGCCTTTAGATTTCACCCGTAGGTACCTCTAACCAAGACCTTTGATTTGGGACTTTGACCTGGTGACCTTGACATTGAAATTTGATTTATTTTATTACCGTTTTTAAAAACTTTAACCTGGCCTTTCTTTTATGCCCTATTACAGATACAGCATTGATATTATACCAAAATATACCTCAAACCAAGAAGTTTTATTTGAGACCATGACCTTTGACCTTTTCACCTTGACCTTGTCGTTTGACCAACTTTGAAAAAACTTAACCCTGGACTAAAACAGCTTTAACTTGGCCTGTATCTTATGTCCTTTTACACATACAACCTTGATATTTCACACATGGACACATTCTACCAACACCGTTCATATGTGCCATGACCTTGGACCTCGTGACTTTGACCTTGGATTTTGACCTACTTTTAAAAAAAACCTTAACCTGGCCTATATCTCGTGTCGTTTTACACATGCAGCCTTGATATTTTACGCAATGACACATCCTACCAACACCGTTCTCATTTGACCTTGACCTTGGACCTTTTGATCTTGACCTTGGAGTTTGATCTACTTTTTAAAGAAAATATCCTGGGCTATATCTCATGTCCTTATACACATACAGCATTGATATTTCACAAATGGAAACCTCCTACCAACACTATTCAGATTTCACCATGACCTTGGTGTTTGACCTACTTTTCAAAACCTTTAACTTGTCGGTTATCTTTTACACATTGATAACTCCTGTCAAGGATTTTTATTTTAGGCCATGACATTATACCTTCAGTTGATCTAGGAAATGACTTTTCTTTGTGACAACCTCTCGTTAGGGCGAGCTTTACTGTCCGTGGACAATTCTTGTCTACATTTGTTTTCTACCATTAAAACAGAAAAGTAAAAATGTCAATCTGAATCACTTTGAAATATCGTTTCAAACTTTTTGAATTTAGACCATACTTCTAATGTCTGGTAATGAGTTAATAAGCCCGATTCTGGTAAATGGTCCCATATACCATTTGATGCCAAGATAATTCCAGATCAGATTGTGTCTAAGTGGAATCTGATCAAAATGATTCTGCTCACTCGTGGATTATAAAGATCACGAAGAAGATAATTTGAATAGGGGCTGATCCTGATACATGTTGGTCTCAAATGATTTAACCCTTTCCCAAACAAGACCTGGTTTTAACATCCCTAAAAGAAATAGATGGGGAAAACATTGAGACAAACGAAGAAAATGCTGATAACCAGCAGTTTCTCCTTTTGTCTCAATATTTTCTGTGCTTTAGTAATCCCTTTTTAACAATAATTTTGTTATCTACAGTAGTTTTCTAACGGTATCACCTCAAAATCTGTCTGTTTGTGAAAAGTTTAAGGGACGCTTTTCCAGAGACTAACTCATTGAAGCTTTATTATTTTTACATGGTAATTGTTATTGCCTTTCTAAGGTTGAAAACGATATTTAAAAGTAATAAAGTAAATATTTAATGTAGTTTCTAAGTATTTTATACTAGGTTAGATACCATCTGTAATTATTATGTTTTATTGTAGGTTAGTTTTACTGTAGTTTATAGGCATTTTTAATCTGACCTGTCATGCTAAAAGGGATCTCCTGGGAATTTTAAAAAAAAAGCATCTATCTTAGTAAGCCTTTGCTGTGATTATTTGGATCTCAAATGTTTTTGATGTCTTTCTAGATCTATATGTTCCTTTTCCAAATGTGACATTGGTTGATGAATACCATGATTCCTCTGTTTCTCGAAGTTTTCTTTTATGTTGTGCTCAGACTGTCCCCTCTAGCGTGACTAGTATTATAGTTTATAAAGGCCTGTATTGAATACTGATATCCTAGCATTGTATGGATCGATTACAGAGAGTATGTATTCATCTTGATTCTTGGATACCAAAACAGAAGACTTTTCATTCTCAATTAGTATTCATCATTACTCTATTCATTCGCATTATAACTTCAGCCGACTATATACATGTACCTGACTTACAGGGCAAACTATATTAATTGTGGCCCGAACCGGGATTCATCCGGAAAATCTACAAAACCAGCTACAGAACAAATAACTGAAATGGGCATTGGTCGACCTAATTTAAAATAAATATAGAACTGTGATATAAAAGCAATATTAGGGCCAAGAGTTTCTTCTCAAAGCCAGGCAGACTGAATCGGTGTTTATATTTTGCACTTACAAGTTGGTCCGTTTTGAGACGGCTCACAAATCCCGTAGAAACAGTAATCCAACTAGACTCCATCTGTTGCTAGACAAGATATAATGTTAGCCGGTATTACAACAGTGTATTGTTCAGTTATTGAGATCATTCGTTATTTATTACAAAATAAACATTTATCAAAGTAACAGCTTGCCCTTCGTAACAAAGGTTCATGTATAAAACATATATTTCATGGTTTAATATCAGTCTGTTACATATATTGTATGACATATACAATATATCATGGTTCGTTTCAAAACATCGGTATCATTTACATCATTAAGATGATGATAAACAAACCATATATGTTCTGACAAAAAGGGGTCTTTTAGTAGTTTTTGTATTTTGTAGAAGGTTTTTGTGACATAATCCACGGTAACCCTTAAATAAACGATATCGGGTTAGTTAGAAGACAAAGTTCTATACATATCGCTGAAAGAAACGAGCTTCATATCCTCTTACGTCCCGAAATGGAGTACGCTGATGCCCCTAGTTACATATTAGTACAGACGTACGTACAGAATGAGACTCGTTGAAAGTCCTTTGTTTATGTTTTTCTATTATTTTATCATATCGTTATTGGGAGGTGAACATTTCCATAATTCTTACTTTTCAAAGGTTTAGTTGCAACATTGGAACTTCTAACAACAATAAATCGTCGGTCACATTCGAAAATGTCGTAACTACAGTTTAAATAAGCTGTAGTTACGACATTTTCGAACGTGACCAGCGAAATACTATGTATCATTGACAACTCGAAGCTTCAGACACGGAAATAGTCCTAAAATGGCTATGTGATATTAATGTAACGTAAACTTGATTTGATTTGGTTTCGACATCGACCAAAAAGCAACTGTGGGGAATGACGGGACACAACAAGAACAACATAAATTGCATACAATGGTTCAATAAATCTTATTTTCTTAATAGTTACCGATTTGAATTAAGTTTGAACCAGAGAAGGTGCAAATATGACAAGGATCAAAACGAGACACATTAAGCATTTGGGCATTTCCTTTCTTCATTGTATTTATATTTATATAATTGTCATTAACCTATTACCGGATGGAAAATGATATGGTGATCCAAATTTAAATATGTTACCGATGACAAATTCAATTCAACGGTATTTGGCATTTTTATTTCTTTCTCTTTTTTCATTCATTTATTCATTTACTTTTTCTTTATTTTTTTTCTAGGAATCATTGTGGGATATTACTTGCCAAAAGTAATTCCCTTATTTTAAGCATGTTTTCCAAAGATGCTTTCTTTTTGGGAGTCAAAAAGAGTCAATATTGGGGAATGGGTTAATCTCGCTTTGTGGTGACGAGCCAAGAATATTGACCAGAATAAGTACATGGTTCTATAAATGTTTTAATTCGATCTACAATATCGATACTCAAGGGAAATCAGGTATAATTATCTTCAATAAGAACATGTTTCGCCGCTTGAAAATTGAATCAACATAACGAGTATATAGAGAGGGCGAGAAGCATACTTCCGCGCCAATAATTTTGTTGCTTAATTGATTTGTATCCAGACTAAAATGAAACGTGTTTTTTTTTTTTTTTTAATTTCGGATACAGTTGTACTTTAAGGGAACAAATCAATACAATGTAGGGTCAATTCACGGTCTTGAGGTCCTTAAGATTCACATAATTTAAAACATAACTAATTGCCCGAGAGCGAAGCAATGTTTACTTATCCAAAATTCTTCATCTATACTCCTCACAAAAAGTTAAGCAACAAAATTAATTCTCTCAATATTCTTTTTATACACGCGGAAATTTTTGCACAGATTTGTTATTCGGACAGCCATATCTATGCTTAAACACACTTTAAAGAATACTGAATGTTATCGTCTCCAATAACAGCTATCACGTGATTAGAACACACTCACCCCCAAAACATGCATGCAAAATGTGTCGCATATACGGATTTCAAACTTGGCATTAGCTCCGTATGTGCTTAAAACGCGTCAATTTGACAACTTTGATGTCATCAACATTTGAATCATACCAATACGTCACTTGACTCCAATTAAAGTGGCTCAAATTGTTGGAATGCTACAGGGTGGGGCAACCAAGACTGCTGCTGCCATTCACTCTAAATTTCATCGCAGTATTGACTGAAGAGCAATAACCCGATACAATCAAACTGAACAGATGTCAGAGAGACCACGTTAAGGTCGTCTAAGAGTAACAACACCTTGTGAAGACCGTTATGTTGCAACCTTAGTCCGTAGGAACTGGCTTACAACGGCCAGATCGCTGGAAAATGACCTTCAGAGGATGTCAAGAAACAGACTTTCCATCCAAACCATGAGGAACATGTTTCACACAGAAGGTCTAAGGTCCAGGATACCACTTCAATGGATCCAACTTCCCCCAAAACATCGACGGCAAAGATTAATATTGGAACATCAACACCAAAACTGAGGGTCACTCGTTGGCGTCACAAACTCTTAACTGACTCGTCAAGATTCTGCCTTGATTCTAATGATGGCATGAGACGTGTGTGGAGAAACGGTAATGAACGGTTTGCCGACTGTAACATCGCTAAACACGACCAATATGGACGTGGGAGTTTGATGGTCTGGAGAGGTATCAGTGTTTGCCACAGAACAGAGCTGTTTGCCATCAGACGAGGTTCAATGACTGGTTAAGGTGCATTTACGAGATCATCACGCCTGTTATCATCCTTCTGGCACAGTAAACAGATCCAACTGTTATGTCAATGGATGGTAATGCCCGTCCCTATCGTTCTGGAATAGTGACTGAAGTTCTGTGGACCAACAACATCAGACATTTAGACCGGCCTGCTACGTCTCTAGACCTTTTATTCGATAGAACATACATAGTGTTATGTTCTTACTATGGATTAAATAGAACGAAACAAGATACGTCTGTTTAAATAGCTTTATTAACACGTTGACTAGCACTATACAAGAAGGAAGAAAACTAATACTACTGACCAATATATATGAGTGTAGGCGGGGCTTATCAGCATGCAGTGGCCGGATGGGCGGGACTATATTACAATACACAACATTCTCCCCTTTTAATTTCATTGATTATACAAGTGGTTTAAATGAATATGAATTCGTTTTTATACTACTTGTAAATTCAATTCCCTTTTCATAAAAATTCCAAGTAGATGAGAACAAATTAAAGCATCAATTAATCTGGTACTAAAGTTGAAAATGGCATTAATCACTCCTCCGTACTGGTCAGATAAACTGACAGTCCATAAACCTGATACTGCTGGTCATTAATAGCAGTTAATTATGTGTACTCAAGACGTTCCGGTACCTTTCTATTCCGTAATGGATAGCGCCTTTCTGGGGTCACGGGGCAATTAAGCTGGTCATTATCATACTCAGTTATTTCAATCGGCTTTTGCTGATCCTGCTCGTCACGCGGCATATTATACGCGGCATCCCTAGGTGGTATAATAGTGATCAAAGGATCGACATTTCGATTGAGCTCGGGCTCTATACAACACGGCCTTAACTGATCTACATGCCTTTTCCAAATGACTTTATTTCCAATATCTACCTTATAATGGAGCGGTCCATCTCTTGATACAATTGATCCGATAACCCATTTCTCTTTCGAAGTAGGTCTAAAATCAAGCGCTAATACGGATTGGCCCGGCTCGAACTCACGAACGGTTCTTTTTTCTGACAGAGCCTTTTTCATTTGGCTGTTCGTTACGACTTCCGATATATTCGGTTTGACCAAATCTAGCTTTGTGCGAAGATTTCTGCCAAAAAACAATTTTGCTGGTGTTTCGCCGGTCGTACTATGAGGTGTGTTCCGATAAGATAACAGGACAGAATTTAAGTTCAAATTCAAATCACTGCTTTGGTTGTTCATGGCTTTCATGGCCGACTTGAATGTGCCATTAAATCTTTCTACAAGCCCGTTTGTAGAAGGTTTTGCCACAGCTGTTCTTATATGACAAATCCCGTTTCTTTTTATGAATAGTGCGAACTCGGCAGCTGTAAATTGACACCCGTTATCTGTGACCACTTGTTTCGGAAGCCCATATCTACCGAAGATATGTCTAAGTTCTTGAATTGTTCTTTCTGTGGTTATCGATTTCATTTCGATGACCTCGGGCCATTTTGAATGAGCATCCACTAAAACCAGAAACATCCGACCTAAAAAGGGGCCCACAAAATCTATATGGACACGCTGCCAACTCGCCGTTGGCCATTCCCAAGGGTGTAGCTGAGATTTGGCAGGCACGGACTGTTGCATTTGACACGGCATACATCTTTTAACCATGCATTCTATATCAGTGTCAATGCCAGGCCACCAGACATAGCTCCGTGCTAATGCTTTCATTTTTACGATTCCTGGGTGGCTAATGTGTAATAAATCCAAGACGCGTTCTCTCAATTTCATGGGAATTATTACTCGAATGCCCCACATCAGACACCCGTGATTGATTGCAAGTTCATTTCGGCGCGTGAAGTAACCTTTCAATAGTGGGTCATCATTGTGAGAGCTCCACCCCTTTTGAACAAATTCGTATACACGAGAAAGAACGCGTTCCCGCTTCGTTTCACGCTTGATTTCCGCGCATGTAACTGGAAGCTGTTCTAAATGGGCTAAATAGAACACTTCATCTTCCATGTTTTCCGCGTAATTTTCATTTACAGGTAACGGCAATCGTGACAAACCATCGACATTCGTATGCTTTTTTGTGTTCTTGTATTCAACGTCATAATCAAACCCTGAAAGAAATATCGCATATCTTTGAACGCGTGCTGCAGCCATAGAAGGGATACCCTTGCTTGGACTGAAAATCGAGGTAAGGGGCTGACAGTCTGTCACTAACGTGAATTTTCTACCGTACAGGTAGGGGTAAAACTTTTTGACAGCCCAAAAAATAGCTAGTGCTTCCCTGTCAATTTGCGCATATTTCATTTCTGTTTTTGTGAGTGACCTTGAGGCAAATGCTATTGGTTTTTCTGTACCGTCCGGCATTACATGGGATAGGATACCAGAAATACCATAGGGCGAGGCATCGGATGCAAGCCGCACTGGTAATAAAGGGTTGTAATGCGTTAACACGGGCTCGGAAACAAGCAATTTCTTTGTTTTCTCAAACGCGCTTTGGCAGTCTTTTGACCATACAAACGTTTTATTCTTCTCTAACAACGTATTCATAGGTTTTGTAACGGACGCTAGATCAGGCAAAAACCGATGGTAATAATTGAGTAAACCTAAGTAAGCTCTCAATGACGTAACATCCTGCGGGGCAGGTGTTTTTAACACTGCATCGACCTTATCTTTGCACTTCCATAATCCTTGCTCATCAATCTCGTGACCACAGAAGGTAATCCGCGGCACGAAAAACACACACTTTTCTTTATTCACTTTAATTCCATATTGCTCTAATCGAGCAAGCACATTTTTCAAATTTTCCAGGTGATCACTGTCATTTTCACCAGTGATCACCATATCATCTAGAATACACTGAACACCAGGTAATCCTTGTAATATTTGGTCGATGGTGCGTTGCCAGATCGCGGGAGCCGATGCTACGCCGTACAAAAGTCGGTTATAGCGATATAACCCTCGCGATGTATTGATGGTTAGCAGCTCCTTGGACGCCTCTTCACATTCAAGTTGTAGGTACGCTTGTCGTAGGTCTAACTTGCTGAACATTCTACCTTGTGATAATTTTGCGAAAATGTCCTCAATTTTCGGCAGTGGGTATTTGTCGACCTTGATAGCTTGGTTAACGGTGACCTTAAAATCACCGCATATCCGGACATCCCCGTTACCCTTTACGATAGGAACAATCGGTGTGGCCCATTCACTCGTATTGACCTTTGAAATTATCCCTTGATTTTCCAAATTGTCAAGTTCCTTTTCTATCTTTGGTTGTATGGAGTAGGGGACAGATCTCGCCTTACAGAACTTTGGTTGTGCGTCATCCTTTAACGTGATTCTGGCTTTGATCCCTTTTACTTTTCCAATACCATCGGCAAATACCGATTTGTGTTCTTCAAGTATTGAACGTAGACGTACCTGGTGGCTTACCTGTGTTACGGAATTTACAGGTAAAATTCTGTCCCAATCTAGTTTGATGTCTTTCAGCCAGTCCCGACCAAACACTGCAGGTCCGTCACCTTCAACAACGCACAGCTTCTTTAATGCGGACTGTCCATTATACATAACTTTCACCATAATTGTTCCCACTTGACCGATAACGTCACCAGAATAGGTCTTCAAAACGCTCTCCGGTTTTCCCAATTTCCTTTTACCGAAATGTCTTCGGAATTCCGTCTCTGACATGAGAGTCACTGATGCACCTGTGTCTACCTCCATAGGTATCGTTTTACCATTTATTGATGGCCTTATTGTTATTTTCCCAACCTTACTTCTTACCGAATTTATCACTTGTACATTTTCCAAATTTGGTAAGGATGAATCGTCAGAGTCACTTTCACAAATGTTCTGAACCTTTTTGGGGCAAATGCTTCTAATGTGTCCTTTTTCTTTGCAAATATGACACTCTGCATTCTTTAGCCTGCAGTCTTCCGAATTGTGGTTATTTTTCCCACAATGATTACATGGCTTCTTTTTGCTCTTTTTCTGTGTCTGTGATCTTGGTCTAGATTTTTCAATTCGCTGAACCTCAGCCCCGCTATGCGTTGACAACTGCAATTCGGCAGCATCCTTGTGCGCTGTTTCCATGGCCAGCGCCAATTCCAGGGCTCTTTGAAGGCTCAGATCTTCAGTGGACAACAATTTTCTCTGTGTCGCTTCATCACGGAGTCCACAGACAAACCTGTCCCTTAGCGCATCATTCAGGAATGTCCCAAATTCACAATTTTCTGCCAAGTTCCTCAGTGCCGCTATAAATTCGCTGATATTTTCACCGATTGACTGATTTCTCTTGTGGAAACGAAAACGTTCGGCAATCAGGAGAGGTTTTGGACAGAGATGTGTCCTTAAAATGCCGCAGAGTTCGTCGTAACTCTTGTCAGCTGGTTTCTGGGGTGCCGTTAAATTCCTGAGCAACTTGTATGTCTTTTCACCGATTAATGTCAACAATGCAGCTTTCTTTCTGTCTCTCTCTAAATCGTTCACTAGAAAAAACTGTTCCAAACGTTCCTCGTATGTGTTCCACGATTCGACATCACGGTCGAAAGCGTTGATGTTTCCGATTAATCCAGTCATAGTTATCCGGAATGAAATACGTAATACTTAATTATCAGATCCAGTTCCTGAAATAACTACTAAAACATCGTTGTTTTATCCTCGTCGCCATTTGTTATGTTCTTACTATGGATTAAATAGAACGAAACAAGATACGTCTGTTTAAATAGCTTTATTAACACGTTGACTAGCACTATACAAGAAGGAAGAAAACTAATACTACTGACCAATATATATGAGTGTAGGCGGGGCTTATCAGCATGCAGTGGCCGGATGGGCGGGACTATATTACAATACACAACACATAGGACATTCTTTGAGGGCGTGTCTATGGTCAGCATGTTCGCCAACAGACTCTGGATGAACTGCAACAGGTCTTGCAGGAAGAATGGAGGATCAATCCACAACGAACATTAGACAGACACATCTGCTTGATGCCAAGGTGTGTTCGGCGTGTGTTGAACATCGAAGGGGTCATACCAGTTACTTGATGCTCGATCATGGCCTGAAGTGGCCGGAAAACAACTTTTTACACATTCTGAACTGCTGGCGAGTGACGTTTTGCACCATTGTTTCGTCGGGACGGTTTTCGAGGATCTGTAACTTTGTTATTGTTTGATGATTTTCTCAATCATTTAACGTAATTTGTGTAATAAGACCCCAACTTTGTATTGTATAAAACATAGATCATTAGATGTGATAAAACACATTTGAGAAAGAAAATCATCTTTGTTGCTTAACTTTTTGTGAGGAGTATATTTGCGAAAGATGAACTAATAAAAGAAAAATCAACATCTGCCATCTGGTATTGTTCTGATATCTATTATATTTGTAATATTTGATGAAATCAAAACGACATCACATCATCATTTAGAGTCATACGACAAAGGCTTTAATTTTCACTTCGCAGTAAAAGGCGAAAGGAACAATTGTTTCTTTGAAAGCCATAAGGAAAATATTTTAGTACAAAGCCGGACTTTAACGGCATGTATTTTCCTTCTCATTATGCCGGGTGTTTTCGTTTAATGTATGCCTAAAGCGTGCTGGAAGTATAAATCATATGCAGTAATGATAAATAAAAGTTATTTATAACGCATATCAACTATGTACATGTATTTGTATTTAATTGAAGGTGATGGCCTTCACATACATGTATATGTACGCAGACGTAGGGTACATCGGAACTTTTAGAATATCATAACATCTATAAAGCAATTGCATTAAGGTAGTCAACCGTTAATAAGATTCTCGCTAAGTCGGAATTATTCGGGAGACATCGAAAACATTCGGGGCGGTTGAACTTTCCACCGCACAATGTTTACGACCGCATCCGAATAGGTTCAGATACAATGTACGTAATGACGCCGCTTAGAAATAGCCGATGTTTTATGAATCTCAAAATGGCCACATTACTGGTATTCTGCCTTAATGAACGTCTAAATGGAAGACTTAATAAATACCAGTCATTTGATTGAGAATAATCTGTACAATACGTCAGTTGAAAGTTATTTGCTATGAAAACAATTGAAAGACAAATGTCATAACACATATTTATTGTCCAATATACATCACAGGAAATTCATAGACATCTTTATGACACTCCTGTGGTGCTCTAGGAAACTTCTCTATTTTCTTCTCTGTCACTTACTGCAATATATTTGAAAGTAGGACATCAGTTGTGCGTTCAACTAACGGACTTAGCTGACGAAATACAAGTTTTCATTGGTAAATAATGGTACTCTATATCATAAATATTTCAACAAAAATATAAAGAAAACACGCAAAAGAACAATCTAATAGACGTAAAGTAATGCATGTTGGCATGTTCCCTGTCATAAAATGTCAAAATTGCAACCTAGATTTTCATCATAATATCAATGGCGCCCTCTTTTGTGAATATGACCTGCAAATGTTATTCACCAATAACGTTTGATTGTCGATTCTCCGATTTCTAATAATTATTATATGACATGCTCTGACTGTTTTAATGTGCTTAAAGATCCGGTTTGTCATGGTAGAAAGCAACTGGCGCCATCTTTTGTAATGCTCCCTCTGGGCCAATTTGCTTCCAGCATTTCAATGTTTAATATCGGTTACATAACACATAATTATGTCTATATGAAATGAAGTGATACCTTTTGTGTTTTTGGTATAGATTGCCGAAATTATCGGTGTCATCTTTAATGCAATGGTCTTTAAATGATTTTAATTCATCGAAGATGACTGATCATATTCTAATTTAGTACATTAAATTGAATGAAAACGGATTTTATTATAACACTAATCTTTGTGAAACGAACTTAGACCATTTACATGGTACACGATGTAGTCTTCATAAACAGAATAGCTAGATTACGTGCATGTTGCTTGAAATCGAAAATAAACTGTTTTTGTGACTCCGAAACCAAAACCGTTCCGAGTTGTATGCTCTTTATATGTTTTAACAATCCTTACACAATTTATTTTACTTTCTTAACCACGTATTATGGCAGTGCCTATAGCCTATGAGAGGTTCCTTCCTTCTTAATCCAATTTACATATAAGAAATCGATTTGCCTCCCTATATTTTGTAGTTTAACGAACTTTCGCAACTCCGTAGTGTTGAAATTAACTTATAAGCAGATGCATAAGTACACAGGCTACGTAAACGTATTTTTAATTTTCTATTCATGTTTGCTGTTCCTTTAAGACTGATCCTTTGTTCTGATTTCTTCAATATATGCATTTTACGATAAATGTTTTTAGAAGCCGTTGATTTTGGAGTATGACGTCAAAACCCAATTTAATACATGGACGGGAGTAATTTACATCGTTTATCAAATCTGTAAATTTGTGCAACCTTTTTTTCCAAACGATCCGTTTGTTTTCGTACTTTGTATGAAATTAAAGACACTGGGGAAAACAATTTGCAAAAGAAGAACATGCTGATCACCACCATATATTTCCTTCATACTCAACATTTCTGTCTGTTTCACCACTACCAATGGTGTCGATTGTTGCATGTTTCTTATTGTCAAAATGTCTACAATGCAGTTTTTGAAAGGGTTCAATATTTTTTTAACGATGGAATGTGCGTATTGACGAGGTCAACTACCCATTTCGATACTTACTTTAGATGCTAGCCGTCAATATGGATTCTGTCTAAGACACTCCTTGATATAGCGAGTAAACTTTTAACAAACCCTTTGGTCCTAATAGAACGCCTTTTTAACCATTGAAGTTTGCGACGTTTGCTAAACTACACAAATTTAGACTGGTCCAAATTCAAATATGTTGCAGAATGACAAATCCATGTGAATAGAATTTAAAGTTTGTTTATCATTTTGGGTAGAAAACATAGTTGGAAATGATGTAATTGTTTGTCACAAGCAATTTCTTCGTTTTTCACAACGTTTTGCAAAGCTATTTTCATGTGAGGAGTCAAAGAGAGTCAGTGTGTGTTAATTGGTTAAAGTCTAAAGAAAGATTTGAAATGTAGCACATATTAAACAGACAGCAATTTCCATCCATTTTGGTTAGGCCTTTACAACTTTCTGATATTTTGATGTTTCAAAGTAACATATACAAATTAAAAATAAATGTTCAATAGCTAATTGCCTAGCTATTTTTCAAATTAATCACAGGAAAGCGATCGTAAGATGGGGATTAACGTAGTCCCAGAATTAATATAATGTTCGGTTTTAATAAATTTCTAATCAATGTTTTATTCTCCGATTAATTAATAAACTTATTTCAACCCCTGTTTTCTTCGTGTTGATGCACGCCTGTAATGGTCCTTAACTTAGCAGAAGTATATATTTTATGCATTAAATTAACCCACTACCACACAGTGACGCCTTTTGACCCCCTTCAAGATAATGGGTTGTAAAACATTGTGGAAGATGAAGAAATTGCTTGTGACAAGCAATTTCTTCATTTCCCACAATGTTTACTACCCTTCAAAGAGCAATATTCCAAAATTTTATCACATTGAAAATGTCGTCTGCAACACCTTTGAATTTGGAACCCCCTTAAATTTTGTAGTTTGGTAATGGGGTAAATCATAAATAACCCAAATTGCCCAAGGGTAAATGCCGATGCTCTGTATTATTTAGTAAAAATCATAAAGAAAACATGTATGTACACAAGGCTAAAGATTTTCCCATTTCAAAAAATAATTAATTGTAACCTTTATTTTTACCACAATTTCAATGGCGCCATTCTTTGTGAAAATGACCTGCAAATGCCATCCACCAATAACGTTTGATTGTCTGTTCTCCTATTTCCAATATAATATAACATGTTCTGACTATTTTAATGTGCTTAAACATCATTTTTGTTATGGTAGAAAGGAATTGGCGCCGTCTTTTGTAAATGAAATGTCCCTTTCCCCCCCCCCCCCCCCCGGAGCAATTTGCTTCCAGCATTTCTATGTTTAATGTCGGTTACATAACACGTTATGAAATATACTGATACCCTTTGTGTTAGTTTTTGATATGTGACCCGTCACACTAAATGGGACCTTATCCGAACTCCAAAAATCCAAAATTTGACAAACTTGTCAGATTAAGCACAGGTCAACCAGTTAATTAAACGTACTTGATGCAAAGAATTAATAAATGGTAAGATAGGGAAATATTTCGGATTTGTGAAAATTACAGTGTCGGCCCTTGTATGGCTTCGCAGACTGCGCAGACTAACTAGGGTCGATATTTTTCACACATCCTATAAGGTGCCTTTTAGCGTGACGGGTCACATACGGATGACTGAGGTCCAGCAGTGTCGTCTTTACTGCTAATGCATTTTTAAAATTAACCTTTCTCACGTGCATGTAGAGACGCTAGTTGGCACTCCTTACAAAAACTGCTTGGGAAAACGTTGTTGAAAATGAAGAAATTCTAACCTAAAATCGAGTAATCTTTAAAATTACATCACTTTGAAACATAATTGGCGTCTGCACCACCTTTCAAATTGAACAACCCTAAAATTTTCTTGTCTGGTAATGGGTTAAAATGATTTTGACTTATAGATTAATGGTGATATTTTGATATATTTATACATAAGCAGATTTTAAAAGCACGCTTTAATATATTAATATACATGCACATACGTATTTATTAATAACTTAATTGTTATTTGTAGTTACACTGGCCATACGATGACTTGCATGAAGTGAACGGCTAATGGATCTTGCTCGAAAAATGTTTCACTTTTGCGACTCAGGAAGCTAACACGTTTCTAGTTATAATCTTACAATATCATGATATCGTCGCTTTTCAACAAAAACCTCGTAACTGCAGCTTGTTTAAGCTGCAGTTACGAGGTTTTCGTTGAAAAGTAGCGATATGTTAACCACGCACCTTGCACAGTTTATCTAACCATCTTAGCCTCTCACATGACGGCACTGAAAGCCGTAATTTAAGGTTTCTCCTTAATTCAATTTGGAGATAAGAAATCGATTTGTCTCCCAATATTTTCTAGTTTAACGAACTTTAGACAGCCCTCCGTAGAATTAAAACTAACTTATAAACAGATATATAAATAAACAGACTAATTCAATTAAACAAATGTATGTATTCATTCTCGGGAAAATTTGTGCAGATGTAGTAAATAACCATAGGGGACATAACCAATTGAAACTGTATATCAACTACTCTTTCGATCTTTCACTAGTTTTCCGAAAATTTAATTCTCTGTGTTTATGAATATATTAAATGTTCATTTTAACTCTAATATGTTCGTGGTTTAAACATACATGCTGTCGGAATCCCAGTAAATCATTTTGAGAAAAAAAAATAAATCGTTGCTTTTAAACGAAAACCACGTAACTGCAGCTTGTTTTAAAGTGACATTTCACATTTATTTATTTTTTTTAAAAGTATGTCTTGATGCAAAGATTGTTTATTCTTATGGGTAGAAACGCTATCAGTTTTTGAAGTTGTTATCTATAAGCGAACAATACGCCTTCAAAGTTGAGACAGAAATGACAAATTCTTTATAAATCTGACTTGTTGTCCACTACAATTTGTTTCATTTTAGCACAAAAATACATATTTCTCGTAAACGGTTCAATATTTTGGCTTGAACTTTTCGGAATTTTCACAAGAAAACATGCTCTTGCATATGGAATAAAAGTAAAAATGTAAAAATAATCGTGAAATGTCGCTTTAATAAGTACGCATGAAGTTACATACGAGGGGACGATGTCGATCCATAGTTTATGTATAATATTGAATGTCAATTCATTTGAATAAACACCTCGGCGAATTGCAAGTCTTAATGAAGGCTGACTGTTTGCCTTTATACGAATAGAAAATGACATATATAACTTTTCCATCTTGAAATAGACGACCATGTGCCTTGTGTGTGTAAACTATACTATCGGAACCTAATTTAAGGATTACAAGCCACCATTAACACTGGTGGTGAACTCGGACAAAGCGAGGAACATTTTTCATGAACACAAGGTACAGATACTTCATGTTTAAATGCGCGTTTAAAAACAAGTTTTACTAGTTTGAGCATGTACACAACGATTTGCACGTGTTTATCCGCCCAAAACAATATGGACGAATTGGAGAAACACTTAGAGGCTATTGTAATTTTTGTTATTTCATTTCTCTGACTGATTCTGAAGTTGGTATTACAATTCTTGGAGTAGAAGTTTTTTTCCGATGTGAAAATCGTAGTTAACGTTTTTTGAAGGGGACTTGTACGGGTTATTGACACCGTGAACATTTTCAATGGCTGTTCGAATTGCAATGACTTTTGTCCTAACAATAGAATGGGTTTTCGGTTAAATATGGATAAATCGTAGGTGTTGTTATAAAATCCCGTAACTACACGTTCAATAAAGTTGAGTTTGTAACGTTTTAGATTTACACCGACGAAGCATTAGTGTTTGTCCGAAAAAAACGTCACTAGGTCTATATATAGTAGATAAAAATTATTCTTTTTCAAAGACGAATAGATGGTATACAATAATCATTTCCAAAACAATAGGCCTATCTGGTATTGCAGCCCCCAATTAGAAGGCTTTCAGTAATGACCACCATATAGAAAGTGCTTCGTTTGCCCGTCCGTTCGTTTTTCTACCCGTCCGCCAAGTTCTCTAGCTGACTGCTCTTGGTGTCAAAATACATTAATTTATTATGTTGAGAGTTAAAATGTGTGTACTAAATAAGAAGATATGAAAGGAAAATATTAAGAAAAAAAGAGTCAAATTATTTTCAGTATAGATCTATTCTTCTTTTGATTCAATGTTTTTCCAAACCTTTCTAAATGGGGGAAACTGTTTCGGAAATACATAATGTATTTCATTGCTTCGTCTTTGAATATGGATCAATTTTATCAAGAAAGCAGTGATTAATTTCGGACTACGATGGCATTCCGTAAATGTAAATTTAAAACGTCGCAACTAGAGCTTGTTTGAAGCTGTAGTTACGACATTTTATACCAATACCAACGGTTTATAAAAACAGAACAGTAACCAAGTCTATTTTAGCACACAATTGATTGCCATAACCGATATCTCTTATTCATGTGTTCTTCCTATTGATGAGTGAAACATTTTAACCCTTTCCCAAACAATGATTTGGACGTAATCTGTCAACAATAATATTGGGGAAAATACAAAAGTCGGAATGCATAGCGACGAAAATTCTCTTGAAAACTGTCTGAAAGTTTTTTGGACTGTCATATTTACAAAGTCATTGTACATTAAGTATTAGTGTGGCCTTTCGAAGCAGAACTTAAAAAATATATAAACATAGGTATAAGAATTAAATATATAGAAATAGGAAAGTTCCATCGTCCTAAATTAAAGAAATCACCATGGAAACATGCCACATGCGTATAATAATATACACAAAAATATGCTAATTTCAATTTTGATTTTAGTTTGTATATCCTATTGGACATTGTATTGTTAAGAGGTTAAACTGAAAATTGAAAAAGTAGAAGTTGTATGACAATAAGCTATACGTTCTTCAACGCCAATAACACAAAACGCGGGAACAACGTCGTATTGTTTGGCGGCGATGTTATAAAGTCATGAAAACAGATCATGAACGTAAACTTTTGTTTCAGGAGAAATGTAGTGAAACGTCTTTTTTAACATTTTATCTTCCAGAAATCTAAAATATTGAAACAAATGGATTTAATCATATTAGCACAAATATACTCCCCGTCATAAGAAAGTAGCCACCTGTCTAATGCAAATGGTCGCCAATTTTAGAATTATTCATAAATGTACCGAAATAAATACAAGATATTGAAGCATGGCAAGTAAATCGAAAACAGTCGAATTACCTAATTAATTAGACTGTTTCGATTTTCTTGCCATGCTACAATTTTGAGACGATTCCAACACATCCAACGTCTACACGTGACGTCATTCCGACAAGACAGCCATTATCGGGACTACTACCTGTGAAATCGACAGAAAAAGGCAAACGTTACAGATAGATTGCTTCCTGGGTTGAGTTCTATCAGCAGTAGAGGCTGATTAACGTATTAGACCATCCGTTTCAGACGTCTTGCGATACCCATAGTCTTGCTACGATGTTATTGACAACATTACCTTCAGTGGTTTAGACAGCATCTATTGTTTTCTAAGGACAATTGCATAGCATGTATTAATACCAACGGTGTTCACACTCGAAAATGTCTTGTAAACGCGAATCTTATCCTTATCCACTTTCAGGAATTGTTACGGTAATAACAAGTATAGTGATACATTGACAATTATTGAAAGTAAAAGATTAAATGTGCATTTGTAAAATTTTATTCATGTACCGCATGCAATCAAGGTGTTAATTAAAAAGGAAATGCGCACTGTTAACTTTTCCCGTTAGTATACTTTAGAATGCATGCCCGTAGAAAGCAATTCCATATGGGCCCTGTCTAGTCCAGTGTCTAATATTCGGGGGGGGGGGGGGGGGACTAAATTAGATTTGCCATAAGTTTTAAATGTGAAATGATGAAATTTCGGCATTTTTGCCAACTATGAGGGGGGGGTGGCTCCAGAGTCCCCCTGTTCGTACGGACCTGGGATGTGTGAAGCAGTGGATCCTCCTTAGAATAAATGGTGATAATGGTAATGACAAATATTACAGTATAGATCTGGAAACGTTCATTTAGGCTTTTGCGACCAACATGGATCCAGATCGGACTTTGCATGTGCACTGTCTGATCAAGATCCATCTTGTTCTTATTTAATAGCTTATTCTCCACCTGTACCAAATTTAAGAAGGCATAACGAAAATCTTACCGGTGAAACTCCAAGGTAACGATAAAAATGATGATGATGATGATGATGATGATGATGATGATGATGGTGATGATGATGATGATGATGATGATGATGATGATGATGATGATGATGATGATGATGATGATGATGATGATGATGATGATGATGATGATGATGATGATGATGATGATGATGATGATGATGATGATGATGATGATGATGATGATGATGATGATGATGATGATGATGATGCGATATTACCGAATAAATGTTTAAGTGTGCCGTTAAGTCCAGTGCAATCGATTAATTTATCAAACATGTGCTCATAAAACACCGTAGCTGGAAAAGATAACATCGCAAACATGCTGTAACGTTGTCATGAAGAAACCGCACAATGATTTTCAATGACATGACACCGAAAACTGTCATTTACAGCCTTTATTTGTACATTTATATGTCTTTTTTGTATACTTGCAATGCAAATAGATAAACATAAACAGTGATATCGTACAATTTCGTTCGGGCGATTAAGATCAACCCAGATGATCTCAATATGCGCTTTGTGCACTTGCAATCCGTTTATACCATTTGAAAATAATGATCGATAAAACTGATATTTTCGTGCGTATTATAAATCATATCTACATACCTTAGTAACTTCCATTTGAGTGCATCCTTTAAAAAAAGACGGAAAAAGAAGTAAAACAAAATGCCACGTGTATTGTTTACAAAAATCCTTATGTGCAATGAAGTATCTGTAGCTTGTGTTCATGAAAAATGTTCCTCGCTTTGTCCGAGTTCACCACCAGTGATTAAATACCAGACATTTCGAGCATCCTCAGGTGTCATCCGTGACAACGGAAATTACATTGAGATTATCTCGTCAATTTCCTAGGCGTAATCTGTGGCACCGCAAATTGACGAGGAATGTCTTCGTCAATTTCCGTTGCTACGAATGAGGTCCAATGATACTAGAATCGTTTTGTAGTTAATGATGGGTTGTAATCCTTAAAGTACGTTTTAAAGATAATCATAAAAGCTTTCAGAACTACGTCATTCGTCGATGTACTTTTATCAGCAGTAATTTAGTGGCTTAATTAAATGTATTTCTCAAGCTCAAATTGCAATTTCTCTTATAAATGCAGGTGTCAATTTAACTAAAATATATAATGATCGCGAATAAACTTTAAAGGTCAAACATGCTATGTAATTCACAATTTGTAACCATTGTTTGATCTTTCTCTAAAAAAAATAGAAACGCTGTGTAGTTTCTGGGCATTGGTCCTATCCGAAGAAAGACTTTATATGTTGTTGTCTCTTTTTTGCCATTTTCTGATGAAAGCTTATCAGCTTTAATATTACAGTTACTTTTCACCGTTTTGATGTTTTTGCAACTCCTTTTAGAAAGCACTATAGATTATACTTTGTGAATGAATTTAATGCTAGAGTTTTTAAGAGCCTCTTTCTTGAGTGTGACGTCAAACGTCATGTTTAATACATGTATGGGTGTCTTTTACGTCGTTTATCAAAAATGCAAATTCGTTTAACGCTTTCCTTAATATTCCACGGCATTGGAACTTCCAAAATTAAATATTTTGGTGAAAATAGAATCACAAGAAGAAAATGCTTTTAACCTTTAAAAAATTCTCCTTTCCCCAAACATTAATTTTCTTTCAATTTTATCAACATCTATGATGTCGATTGTATATTTTTTTAAATTAGAACTGTCTGTTTTTTTGTCATTTTAGAAAGGGTTCTTGTGTTTTTCCGAGCTATTGTGAGGTCAACCATCTTATTTGATACATACTTTAGACATTAGCCGCCAAAAAATGGATTCTGTCTAAGACACTCCTTGATATAGCGTGTATACTCTGTATAACGCTGGTCACGTTCGAAAATATCGTAACTACAGCTTTAAAAAGCTGTAGTTACGACGTTTTCGAATGTGACCGACGAAAAACTCGATTATTCTTCCAGAATGATCTTAAAATAAGGTTCGAATTCATTGCTTTGCCGTTTAATTACATGTACAGATTAACCTTTTTGTTGGAGAAAAAACGTACGTCCTAACGTATTCAGTGTGGATAGATAATGTTGTAAAATGAAGAGAATGGTGTTATCAAGAAATTTCTCCTTTGCCTTTAAATCTTTTTGAATTTTAATAGTACATAATCTTTTATTTACTACTATTGATTCTGTCCTCTTCAAATTTTTTATTGTTTTATAATAGTGTCAAAATGACGACAGAATTAAAATCAAAACCAATTTTTAAAAAGAAAAATGATTAATTGCTAATTGCGTAGTTTTTTTTTTTTTTTTTTTTTTTTTTTTTTTTTTTTTTTTTTTTTTTTTCAAATTAATCAAAGATAAACGCCGATAAAAATGGCTTAACATAATCTGTACAATTAATATAATGTTCGGTTTTTATTATATTTTGATCAATATGTATCCCATTAATTAGATTAAGCTAACATCATCTTGCAGTGAAAATGTTTTTCGGCGTACAATACGGTCAGCGTTTCTTTTAACATCCTTGTATTTGCTGCTTTTTTTTTCGAGGAACGGCGAAAGTATTAAATTATTATGTAAATTTTCAATGTCCCTAATATAATAAACGATGCAGTTTTACAAAAACGTGGTTTAGAAAAATGACATTAATTGATCAACGGCCTTAATTTTGGTAACACCATGTATAATTGACAAAAAGAAACATTTCGTCTGTGTTATTCGAAACTTCATACCTTGTTTGCACCTTCTAAAATTATATACCACAGAGTTACAGATCAGAGGGGATGATAGCTTTTCACAATAAAATATTTTTTATAAATTTTCACCAAATCCTATGTTGTGGGTACTCATTGGAATCGTCTCAACAAGACGATTCCAATGAGTACCCACAAACTAGGATGTGGATTTAAAATAAAGAATTTAGAACATTTTCACCCCCTCTTATCTGTTGCTCTGATACCAACTTGAAATGTAAATGTCTAGAACGGGGAGTGAAATCAAACCAAAAAATCAAGCTGAGAAACTGTCATAATGCCAAAAACTATATTCACTTCTCGTTTTCAAATACAGCGCAATTATAGAAGTCTTGTTCGAAGAAGTTGAATACAACAAAATATTTGACGCCAAAAGTTGAAAACTTGTAGGTTATAGACCGTTGACTTCGCATACCGCATTCTTCGAAGGGTATGCCCTTTAACCCTTTCCCAAACAAGATCTGGTTTTGACGTCCCTATCAGAAATGGCTTGAGAAAACACTGAGACAAAAGAAGAAAATGCTGATGCTGATGATCAGGATTTTCTCCTTTTGTCTCAATGTTTTCTAAACTATATTATTCTCAAAATTGACCTTTATTTAAACTCATTTTGTCGTCTGCAGCACCTATCAATTTGGAAGAGTCAAGTTTTTTGACGTTTGGGAAAGGATTAAAGTGACATTTCACATTCATTTCATTTTTTAAAAGTATGTCTTGATGCAAAGATTGCTTATTCTAATGCCTAGAATTGTCATCAGTTTTTTGAAGTTGTTATTTATAAGCGAAAAATACGCCTTTAAAGTTGAGACAGAATTTACAAATTCTACATAAATCTGAACTGTTGTCCACAACAACTTGTTTAATTTTAGCACAAAAATATATATTTCTCGTAAACGGTTCAATATTTTAGCCTGAAATATTCAGAATTTTCATAAGAAAACAAGCGTTTTCAGATAGAATAAAAGTAAAATTTATGTAAAAATAAATGTGAAATGTCACTTAAATAAGTTGACATGTTGTATAAAAGAAAATATTTATACAAAAAGATAAATTCCTTATTATCGACAATTTCTTCATTTCTTTCAATGTTTTCAAGTTTTTTAATGGGACGTCAAATGCATCTTGTTTGAGAGTGTAAATTCCCACGCATGGTTCACAAACGGTAAGAGAATATATCATACCGTCGCTTTTCAACGAAAACATCGTATGTGCAGCTTGTTTTAAGCTGCATTTACGAGGTTTTTGTTGAAAATCGGCGATATATACCATATTTGCAGTAATCAGAGGGCAAAAAAGTAACATCGAGTTTGTAGCTATTTTCCCAGTGGTCGAATTTCCTTAGCCCAATTAACTCTTTCCAAACCACAAATAAATGAATACTCACTATTAACGTTACTTTGGACATGGCTTTGATAGAGAAAGAAATAGAGCCTATATTACGATACTGCAGGGAAAGTTTTGAGGCAAAAGGAGAAAATGCTGATCATCAGCATTTTCTTCTTTTGTCTCAATATTTTCCCAATCCTTTTACCAAAAGTGACCACAAAACCAAGGCTTGTTTGGGAAAGGGTTAAGACCGAGTATATTTGTTTCGGTCTGGACATACAATATATCACAATTATTTGGCTTTGACGCAAACACAGCGAGGTGGTATCAATTTTCATTAAACACATTAACCCTTACCTACTCGACAAAATTTATTGTATTGTTCCAAATCGAAAAGGATTACAGAAGACAAAAACAGGTTTCATTATGATTATTCTTTTGTGATATCAGGACAAAGCTTTTTTAGATTAACCCTTTCCCAAACGGCAAAATTTTAGGGGGATCCACTTCAAAAACTACCACAAATGACAAAATGGAAGTTATTAAAGATAGAATTTGTGTAAAATATGGCAAAGAAAATATTGAGACAAAAGGAGAAACTGCTGGTTATCAGCAGTTTCTTCTTTTGTCTCAATGTTTTCTCAAGCCTTTTCTTTTAGGGACGTCAAAGCCAGGTCTTGTTTGGGAAAGGGTTAAAGTGTGTTTGGGGGTGGGGAGGGGGGTGAAAAGATGTTGAAATCGTTACCGAGTGAATGGCATTTCGATCCATTCAAATCCCCCAATGAAAAAAGAAGGCTTTGCTTTGACGTCCCTAAACAGAAAAATTAGTGAAACATTGTAGAAAAAGAGGATATCAACTATCTTTTTTGTCGTCGGCGGTATTAAATTTAACGAGCACAAAGTTTTGCAGTTTTGAATGCGGTTTAAGCTGTTTCAGTTGACGAGATGTTCAACATTGATTTAGTAAAATTATCAAAAATCCAGTTATATTTCTCTTTTATCTATCTTTTTTTTTATTTATTTATTAATTTAATTGACACCAATTTCATGGAAAAATCGACCGAAAAGTGATGTGTTGAATAGGCTTTATAATTTGCATTCGGTTGTGTTGGGGCACAAACAATGTGTTGGTTATTGCAATGTGTAGGGCAAGTCCGGAAAGGCACTTTTTAAAAGTACATGCTAGTGGTGTGCTAATAACAAATTATAATTATTTATCATAAACTTCAACCATGATTTGTTCTATATTTAAGTTTTTGACGTCATTGTGGGACACAACTTACATGTTGTTTTCATGTATGAACATAAATATTGGTACGCAAAGGCGTCAAATAGACGTGAAATACGTCATTTCTCTAAAGCGTTTCTATATAAGTATATTCTAGACCGGAATTTTAACCCTTTCATAAACGATAAAATTTTAGGGTGGTCCAGTTTATAATTCTGGCGAAGACAAAATGGAAGCAGATGCATAATAGTATCTAATGTGTTCATTTTGGCCCAGAAAAATATAGGCAGAAGAAGAAAATGCTGGTTACCAAAAATTATGTTGTCCTTTTGTCCCAATATTTTTGCAAGCCTTGTCTAGCAGGGACATCGAAACATCTCTTGCATTGGAAAGCGTAAATGTGGTAAGATTAGTTCAATAACCCGGATATTTGTGTGAAACAATTATCGAACATGAGCTGGAAACATCCTGGCTCCAAAGAAAACGCACAAAATAAAGTAATACACCGGCTATCAACGGTTTATAGGATAAATATCACGTTGTCATTTTCCTGAAAAATATCGTATCTAAAGCTGTAGATACGAGGGTTTTTTAGGAAATGTGACAATATCAAGGATAAAATTGCTCCCAAGCTCTTAATATATGCTATAAAGTTATCGACGTTATGATAAAAAAGACAATGGATCCTTTTAGCAAGATATGCTTATCTCGTCCTAAAGAAAAAAACAACACCTTACTAAATGCTCCAAAGAAAAACAGTCAACACCAATTTGATGGTCCAGCGAAACTATCCGTCTTCGGAAGCTAATGCTTCCATTGCGTAACCGCAAAAGGAGAATACTAATCTGTCATATGGACCCCTGCACTCTGTTTCTTATCTAATCCGAGTCTTCTCTGATTAAAATTCGCTCTTTGACATTTGGATGTCGCTATTTATTTAAATTGCGACATCCAAATTTCAAAGGGCGAATTTTCATCAGAGAAGACTCGGTTTATTTCTTGTCGTGCTATTTTCTCCAGAAGCCTGCATGCGCGTGCTCGTTTATACGAAATAGCATAATTGGCAGTAACACTTCAAAGCTTCCGCATGCGCTAAAAGACTCCCGGTTGGTCAAACAGTGTGGTATAAACATGGCATGAAGGTGTTTATTGAATGACATAATTATTTCTCGATAGAACACGATATTTCTTTACAAAATGTTATGAATGAGGGTCATTTGAATAATTCTCACGTCTGATAAAATGTAAACAAATGTCTCACTGATATAGACAAGTAATTGTTCACCGATATTGTTAAGATGTTTTGTGTAGATTGAATACAAACAGAAACTCGTATTATGTAACACAGGGCTCAAGGAATGATTATAACAATCCATCTTGTATTTTTAAATGACACTCGTCTATTACAACCACCTCGTATTCAATAGAGGCGGTGGTGTAGATTCTACGCGATATAAACATTCAAAAGGTGCAGCCTTTGAATGTTTATGTCGCGTAGAATCTACTATACAGACTCTATCTGACTTAGTGTTCGTCAACCAATGAAAACATACGCGTCTACTGTCATTTTTCAAACCACGCCTCCGACCGGAACTACTATCAAGCGGATCTTACTGGAATTACGTCATTTTCCAAAAAAATACATCAATTTTCATAACTGCACAGGAAACGGGTGCGTGGCTATGTATATATGTGACATAAACTGACTGGCAGTGCGTTTATGTGAAATATAGCGCCGAAATTTTCAAATATACTGCAATTTCATTGGTCCAAAAACGAGGACGAACACTAATAGAAAATACGATAAACGAGAATAAACGCAGTCTTCATTTTCAATAAATATGCAAGATTCGAACCACCACATGCATTGAATACATTGTAATTTGGAATTCTATACTGTGTTGGTTATATTTTGTAAACATGTACCATACTGTAGTGATCGGACTGTAATTTCACGTCTGTGGAAAATGTAAATAGATGTCTGACTATTATAGACGTTTAATTGTTTACCCCCATATTGTAAATATATTTGAGTAAATGGAATTATAGCCGGTCTGATTTTGTATCTTTCAGTAGCAGAGAATATTCTTCGGCGACTTCCGCTTCTCTAAAAAAAGAATGTATTTTCAGACTTAGGAAAACAGACGAGCACGATTTTTTTGCATAATTTTGTAAGTATTTGTTATTTGAGCTCTCTAAATATCTTGTAGGCGCCATATTTCTTTAGACTGCCAAAAGAAAGATGCCCACCATTGATTCGAGTATATTTTTTGTAATTCTACCAATCGTTTGTTTACGTTTGATTACCTATGTATAAGTTCGGCAGCTAGATGATACTGTTGTTTACATTTTGTTAGAGCAAATTGGCCAGAAGGAAATATGTAAAGCTTGGCTAATTACCAGAGTTTGTGGTAGTTAAATCAAATTGAAACTGACAAATAAGGCTATATTATCTATTTTTATTGTTTTTAATATTTTTTCTTATTTTTTCGAAATTTCTTATCTAAAAAAAGTTGAAAGGCCTATGTATGACTAATTTTCAGGTAAGTTGTTTTCAAAATGCGAGAAAGGGACACAAACCGTTAGGCCGAATACGATGCTTTGCTTTGCCTAGGGAATTCTTATTTTAAACTAGAGGCAAAGAAACGATAACTAATCGTAATGTCATATTGTCAATGAAACTTGCTATACTAGCAATATTTTAAATCGTTTTTATAATAAAGAATTTAAATGCATTTTCCTCGTTTAATTGATGTCGCAAACGTTAATCTAGATCTTGCACAATGTGTAAAGATATGACCTATTTCACTCACAGGAAATATTTCCTTAATGGACTTATATAATTCTCTTGACATGTTCGTCAACACGAAATGTCCATTTTCCTACAATCTCTCCAAACAGAATGGTTATGGGCGACAGTTTTGAGCACATTATGCTCTTCTGCTGATTCTATTTATCTAGTTGATATTGTAACGATCACCATTATTTGAGTTTTATAAGTTCGTTTTTGACGATGAAAAATCATAAAAAGAGACAATTCTCAACTGCCTATAATGTATGTTATTCATCAGAGTATTGACCTTTTGAAAAAACGTAGCAAGAGGAGAGAGATTGCTCGAAACGATACACGTCAATTATGAATGTGCAATTACTGTTTGACAAACAACATTTACGCCGTAGAAGATGAGTTGCGATTTTCTTTAAAAACCGCCAAATTTGAAAAGTGATTTTAATTCCTAAACTGTGTTACATTTCCATTCCAAATATAAACATTTTAAACATTTTGTACGGTTTAGAATTTTGAATTGATGCAAATTTATGGAAATATTTGGCAAAATGATCAAAATTACCTCCCTTGTATATGACTATAGATTAAGATTATATTCGTAAATTACTTTCTTCTTGAAGCATAATTTTGAAATCAGGCACGGTAAATCAACTTATATGTAGTGTATTTAAAAGTGTGTGTAACTTGATGCATTTCGTATGGCTAAAAAGTGGCGATTTCATAAGGTTCTGTAAACTTTTATTGAAAATGAACGATATGTTGTGTTATGTACTTGATTAGCAACAGGTTGGTTACATACCATTTCAGTCGGAACAGAACAATACTCGGATGAGTCGCAATCCGGATATCTCGAGGAAAATCGACATTCCCGACTTCTTCGACACAAAAAGTTTCAGATGTATATCTATAATTGAGCCTGGATCTGGAAAAAACGTCCCTTATGGCATTTGAGAAAGCCATGTTCCAAGATCAGGCTGCGCGTACTAGCAGACTGACCTGGATCCACGTTACTCTCATATGTTTGCTACAGATCATGATGAAGCTATTAGAGAAAAACATGGTCCCTGGTCAGACTGCGTGTATACGCAGTCTGATCTGGAAACATGTTGGACTCAAAAGCCTTAAGGGACCTTTTTTCCAGATCATGGCTCAAGTATTTTATATAATAAAAGAATATTTAAAATTTTGCTATTATATGACTATTATATTTTTCTGAAAAATACTGTACAAACATTTTTGGAAATTTTCACAATTATCATATTTCTAGCTGTTTGATTTGGATACTACAACCTCCTTTCCGATGGAGCGACAAAATATTCACATGTTTGGAATTCTCTGTAGGTTTGACATATTATTGAAACGATGTCGATATAACACATTATTTCATCGGCGAAAATAACATCAAATCAAACCAGAATTGTCATCCAATTGTGAAAAGCGCGTAAATGCTATTATGTAAGTCCATTAAATCGTCTGAATTATGTCAGAAATAATTTGCCTAGGACACAGATCTATGGTCGAGATTAGAGGCCAAATTTCCATTGGGAATAAGGCAGAGAGAAAGACTAGAATTGTGATCGTTTTGATGGAAATGACATTGAGCATAAAGAGACAATCCTATATGTATTAGATAGAGTCTGTATAGTAGATTCTACGCGAAATAAACATTCAAATGCGCGCAGCGCATTGAATGTTTACATCGCGTAGAATCTACTATACAGACTCTATCTGACTTAGTGTTGAAGTGTTCGCTAGCGGTTCATTGGAGACGGGGGCGTGGTTATGTATAGACGTCACATAAACTAACCGGCAGACCGTTTATGCGAAGTACAGCGGCATAATATTTAAATGTACTGCAATTTCATTGGTCCAAAAGGTAGGTCGAATACTAATGTATGTTATCTAGAAAGTGATATTATAATTATTAGATATTCGATATTCAGTTATTTGCGACAATATCTAATATGTGCGTTGGAGAGAAAATTTTTTTCTTGACATGTATACAGAAAAATACAATGAGCATGGATCGGTAATAACCCAACATATCTTCAAGGTTCCAGATCAGCCTTAGTCTACGCGTAGTCATATTAACGTTTTCCGCCATTAGACCATTAGTTACTTGGCATTTCATGGGTGCTGCGTTTAATTTGATTTGATTTGATTTTCACCGATGAAATAATGTTATATCGACATCTTTTCAACAATATGCCAAACCTACAGAGAATTCCAACCAAAAACCGTTTTTGTCGCATGGGAACAAATAAGATTACAAATGACTAAAATCATGTTAGTTCCAAATAGCATGCTAATATATACGAGGGGTGATCCAAAAGTTCGTAAAATGGGTTAATAAAATTTCAGGAGTGATGACTATCAAAACAAAAGTTATACAGTCATTAACTGTCACATCTTTACAAAAAACATGGAAATTTTTAATTGTGTACATATAACAGTTTTTGTACAGTGATGAATTTTAGACAAAGACCATGCGAGAGGCGGGGGAACAAGAACGTCAAATGCGACGTCATCTTCACACGAGTATGAACCCTTATTTTTAAAGGCCCTATTTACTCTCATACAAGTCTATGCCTAAGATATACTTGTGCTGAAAGCGTTCTCATACTATTTAGAATCGGAATGTTGAACGATTTTCAGTGTAGCTGTTTTAAGATCGGCCTACTATCAAATCGAAGCCTATGCCTGTTTACCCCATTTCTGACGTTGTTAATCAGGTTGTGGCTGATTGCAAGACCATCTCTGCATCCATTATCCACTATTAAAGTTCGAATCTCGAGTACAACTTACACACAATTTCTCTACAGCATCTTATACTCGTTTTCTTTAATATTTTAAACAGCTGCGTTGGTGTATGACTAAGATCGAGGCAGAATTGTATGCCTGACCGATATTCTAATTAAGTGCTGATGTCATGTCGCGTTTCCCTTGGTTTGTTCTATCTTACAGAAAATGTAGTGTTTTCGTAGCAACTTCTACAACAACATATCAAACTTGACGTAAGGATGTCATACTAGTGTAATAATAATTTGTGTCAAGATATTCTAGCTGAAATTAAAGAAAATTTGATTTAATTAACGACCATGTATTATCTTTTTGCGCTCCCCCGCCTAGGCGTACCTGCGTTACTATGGTAACACAGTTTACGGGCACTAAATTTTGTTTGGTAAATCTTTTTCATTATAATAGAGTCTTTAAATCTTAAAGGGTGATGGTAACAGATGGTCTAATTGCAAAAAAATGAATTTTTTTGAAAAAAATATGCAAAACTTTTGTGTTGGCCACCTCAGAATGGTTAATAATATGCGATTCAGACAGAGATTGAGCCGAAATTATAAGAGAGATAGCCGAATTTAGGGAGAATCCAAACCAAAATTCAACCCCGTCTCAGATGCGGTTGAATTTATTTTTTAACTGTCACGCATGCGCATACAGCGCGGACCAAGATTCAAACGAGATTCATGCTTGAATTTCAATATGACGTCATCATGTATGTTGTGACGTCATTTAAGAATTTCGCAGGTCCTACTGTTTTTGACCTACTTTCGACATCGCTTCATGAATTCGGTATCAAATTGCAAAAAAAATGAGTCGTTGCTTCAATAGTTTATCGTAATCATTTAATCAGGTCATATAAAGCTTAAAAAGTGTACATTTCGTTTGTTTTTGACAAATTTTGGTCCAAAATCTGGGAAATAGTAGCTTTAAACTACGATATTACTAATTTATACACTGTCTAAGCTAATAATATGGAAGTAATGGGTCCATTTTACGAACTTTTGGATCACCCCTCGTATATACATGAAAGAGATATGTACAGAACTAACCACAACAAACACAAACTCCATAACCCGAAATTACGACACAACGCCTAGCTATTCTTATCATACACATCAATACATTGAAGGATCCAAAACCTCAATAGAACAATTTTCGGCTGTCTATTATACATGTATATGATGTAATTTTATGAATAACATATCTACGAGTTAGGATATTTACATACAACATTTATTATGTATCTACAATGGATAGGCGCCATAATTATTTATATGGTCAATTATCTATCATTGTGACACATTCAATCATTTATAAGCATTTAAATAGAATGATCATTTGCTCTGGATAAACAAATGATCAAAAATAAAGATTGTGTGTATAATCTACCGTTAAGGTAGCCCACCCCTAATGGGATTCGCATGACGTCGTAATTATTCGGGCGCTATCGAAAACTTTCGGCGATTGGACTCTCCACCGCCGAATGTTTACGACCGCGCCCGAAAAGGTTCGGATACAATGTACGTAACGACGCCGCTCGAAAAAATCGGATATTTTATATATCTCAAAATGGCAACATTACGGGTATTCTACCTTAAAGTGGAATCTATGACACGTCGCCGGGAGGGTCCGCTTAATCTGATATCCAATGTTATATAATCACATGGTATTCTATTAAAAAAATTGACCGTAAATACTAATTTAAAGTGTTTCGTTCGTCCCGTTCGAAAATGAGAACGACTTTTGCAATTATGCATGTTTGTACTTTTACGAGCTAATCTGGACGTTCTATTTTGGATCCACAATGATACAATGATATGGAAACGGATAGTTTTCCTGGTATATTTGCTAATTTGAATATATAAAGATTTCATTGACCATTGTTATAAGTTGCGGTAGATAAACTGAACTAATTTAAAGGTAAATGAAACACCACAGCTTATCGGCACTGGTAGATATATGCTAAATATGATTTCTTAACACTTTCAAAAACAAGACCTGCTTTTGACGTCCCTAAAAGGCATTGGAAAATATTGAGACAAGAGAAGAAACTGCTGATAAAGAAGAAACTGCTGATAATCAGCAGTTTCTTCTTCTGCCTCAATATTTTCTATGCTATATTTTACACAAACCAAATACATGTAGTTTTCAATTCAATTCGATTCTTTAATATATACATTCAATGCCTCTGACCCTTTATAAAATGTATACAAAATAACAATACAAGTGATGTGTCCTATCCTGAAAATGTACATGTTTAAATATCGTGGTTTTTCAACAAATACCTCACAAGCACAGCTTGTTTTGAGCTGCAGTTACGATATCTTCGTTTATTTTTATCTCATTCATTTATCTCATCTACATAAAGTTTCAATCTAGACTAGTCCACACATTTTTGCTACTCTGTAAATTGTATTTCCATGTAAATATGTATATGGGCCGGTGGCCTAAATACTTCATTAAAGTTTTGGTATTGGTATTGGTATTGGTTGGAAAGCAGCGATATATCCAAAACCTCCATATTCTGCAATATTGTCTGAAATGATGTCTATTCTATTATAACTCATTACTAGTTTTTGTACAGACCTGCAATGTTGTGTGCTTTTTCTCTTTTCACACAATGCTGTCTGGTATATTTTATGTTTCAGATTGGTTTACATTCTTTTCTGTAGCATCTGAATATCTCGACCAGTCCACGAGTGTTTAAAGGTATGCCAGTAATATATAAAAGTCAGTCAATCAACAATAAGAAATCTTTATTCAATCTTTATTTTGTTGTCTGCAGCAGCTTTCAATTTGGATCACTCTAAAATTTTGTCGTTTGTGAAAGGGTTTCACCATGACTGTATGACCATAGCTTACATTTATAATTATGTAAACGGTAAAATCTGTTTACCAACGGTTGGTGCTTGTTGACTACGTCTGGTGTTTTCAAGGACGTACTCTAATATATTCTAATGTCAGCATGTTTTATCATATCTAAGAATACTTACAAACCATTGTAAATGCATATCCATACATTATCATTTACAATATTTTTGCTCTGAACTGCCACTTTTGTTTTTGTCATTTACCATGTAACCTTATATCTCGGGCCTTCGCGATCGTAAACACGTTTTTATTGTTCAATATTGACACTTCGAGGGCGACGTGCCTTCAACATTCCCAACTAATTAAAAGTCTGTGTAAACTAAAGCCACTTCAAGTGTCAATAAAAAATTCTAGTCGTGCTTGATCAATATTATATCAGAATTCACTTTAGAATAAGCAAGTTGGTGCTTTATTTTGAGCCACAGATAAGCGAGGATATTGATTTTACCCCCAACCCCCTTTCCCCCACCCCCTCAAATGCAAAAAATACATTTTGGTTTATAAACCATATATTGTTGGTATTCATTGTACTCATCTCTTCGAGCGTTGTGAGATAATGTCTCCTCGAGTACCAAGAATTTATAATCTGGATTTAACCATTTTTCAAATAAGAACTGTTTTCAATCGATGTCGGAATTATTCGGGCGACATCGAAAGCATTCACCGCCGAATGTTTACGACGGTGTCCGAAAAGGATCGGATACGTAACGACGACGTTCAGGAAAATACGATGTTTTATGAATCTCAAAATGGCCAAATTACGGGTATTCTACGAGTACCTTAAGACTGGTACACTTTGATGAGTTGCAGAACGGAAGACAAAGGAATTGTATCGAAAAAAGGAAATATGTATGTTTAAGGAAAGAAATATTTGATAAAATGAAAAATTGCTGATTATATTCTAGAAGGGACGTCAAAATCAGGTCTTCTATGGGAAAAGATCAAATAACCTATTTGTACTTGCACATTCGTTGAAATACAACAGTTATAAGGTTACACAAAAATGCTGATTGGAAAAGGATTAAATTGTTTCCGGAACTATTTCATGACATAAAAAACATTTTTTGGGCGCGAAAATGACTTTTTTATGTCATTCTTTCAGGTTTCATTAGCTCAAGGCATCAATCTAGAATGTATTCTTTAGAACAAAATACGTTATTCGTTTACATAGCGTTACACAATTTGCTACGTTAATGGAGTTTTTAGGAAAACCTATTTTGTAAAATGACAAAAAGTGGTTCTTTTCTTTTGTAAATGCTATATCTTACTTTGTGGTCGATAGTTAATTCACTTTTTGATTTGGAACTTTTTCTGCAAACAATTTGATCGGTTTTAGCGCCCATCTTTTTTACATTTCACCGGAAGAGGTTGATGAAATAGAAAACATCTTATAAACAGCATTTCATCTCAATATATCAAAATCGTGTAATTTGAAATTTTTTGAAGCTTTAGTTACAAAGTTTTAAAGAAATGTGATATGTTTTATCTGTTTTCTGTCTTTTTTGTCTTTTTGTTTTGTTTTGTTTGTTAACCGTCTAGAGTAGATAAACGTGTCTTTGTTGTTTTTAAGCAACGTTATAAAGGTAAAGCTGTGTTAAACTCCAACCATGTTGTACATATATACTCAGTTCCAAAAGATAGTGTGCACTTTTAAATTTTGAATATCTCAAAAAGTATACTGTCTACGACAAGAAAATTTTGTACGACACATCTCAAGACTATTGACAAACGATATATTAATGAAAAAATCACATAGCACGCACGAATTTTCGGATTGACTGCAATTTTGCATTTTTAGTGATTTACGTATGCCTCACGTGCGGGATGAGTTATCGATCAGAAATTACGCTCGCTGCACTCCTATTGGCATATCGTAGCATAAAATCACATGTTCATTACATTTGTACATAGCGCATTAGCGTGAAACGAATTACAGTTAACGTTGGTGAGCAAGATCGAATCTGGTGAAAACAAAAACATTCCGAAAATTTGAATTTGTACGGTATTTATTTTCTAATAGCAATGGGTCATTTGTATGGCATCTTAAAGGCAAACAAATTCGCTTTAGAACGTTATTGCACCGTTCGACGGCAATTCACTAGACTATTAACGTAGCGATTACTAACGTTGACGTACTCGTAACGTCTACAAGAAAGTTGAAGTGGAAATGGCTTGGAAGGACTGGCCAAACCCTCCAACGCCATATAAGCTTGTAACTCTATCCACAGGAAAAGCTGTAAGGAGCGCAAATCTCAACACCATCAACATCATAATGATCTGACTCTGTGTATGCAGTATGAGCAATTCTTTCGATATCTGTTTTGATGCTAATTTTCATTAAGGTCTAATCTGAAGTATGATATCACTTTTACTTCCTAAATTGCTATTAACTTTGTGAAAATTAATGTAAAGGTAAAACGCAAAACTGTACACTTTCTTTTGGAACTGAGTATATAACCTGTGATACTAAAATAGACCTTGTCCACGAAACCAAATTTCGAGAAAAGGATAAATGTAAGTCCTAGCCGGGGTAAAGAAGAAGTTATACTTCGCTGTTTTTCAAAGAATACCTCGTAACTGCAGCTTAAAACAAGCTGCAGTTACGAGGTTATCTTTGAAAAGCTACGATTTATTTTTAGTAGAATCGAATTAGATCTACACTTGGACAGCAATCCAGATTCAGAAAACAATAGTTTTGATACTTTCGATCCGAGTCAGTCTATACATACTTCCCAAAATGTCCCTTCGTATGGCGCGCGAAAGGGGTCTAAAGTCAATATAGCGCTAGACCGATAATTAAAATAGGGGTAGACCCTTAAAAATACCGGTCTACCCTTATATTTTTACCGGTCTACCGATAAAATTATCGGTCTACCAATAAAATAAGGGTAGACCACTATTTCAATTATCGGTCTACCGGTAAAATTAACGCTAGACCGCTATTTTTATCGGTAGACCCCTATTTTTTTCGATAGCCAATCACAGAGCTCGTACTATAGCCCTGTCTAAGATCACAATATTTATCTCCCCTATCGCACTCTCTATCGATTGGAGATAAGAGAAGCCAAATCAATCAAAGTACGCAGTACACTATAATTTACACTTACAAAGACACAATTTATTTCACTGTTTGCTCTAATTATCGGGGAAAGTAAGTTTATGGACGTCAAATTTCTTTGCATAGGTTACCAACGCATGAGAAAATTAGGTCTGCTTGGATTCGTCGAATCAAACTAGCGGAGAAAGGCTTCAGATACAACGACACTTATCGTCTATGCTCCGAACATTTCATCGACGGTTGCTTCGTGAAAAATCTTCAACAGTCGGAATCTGTTTATAGTTGTTTATAGCTCATAGGCGTAGGAAGGTTTACAATATTTGGGGGAGGGGCAAATGTTTAAATGAATGGAAACCGACCGAGCGTATCGTTGCGTGGGGGGTCTGGGGGCATGGTCCCCCCCCCCCCCCCCCCCAGAAAATTTTGAAATCAAAGAAGCCATTTCCTTCAATCAGGGCACTTTCAGACAGCATTTTATACCTAAACCTTTCGTGAAGAAAAAACGTTTTTATGGGTGAATTATTGGGGGCCTCCTTTCTAAATTATTGGAGGGGGGTGCCCCCCCTCTTCCTACGCCAGTGTAGCTGATATATTGCCCTTAATATTGAATAATTCCCGAACTGCAAAATATCAGACTGTTCAATTTAAACGCTGCTGCAGAAGATATAAATGTGTGTTGACATCATATATAGATAGAATATTTGAAAATTATAGCGACTAAAATATTGAGACAAAAGGAGTGTTGGTTACAGTTGCACATCTAGATGGTGTTCAGTGGGTAAATAAACGAACCCACCCCTGTAGTCTGATTATTTCGTTTTCATACTAAAATTCAGGATTTCTGCATGGAAGTAGAATAATCATAACTGTAAAATTAATTGATTTAGTGTTACTTTTTATTCCAGATTGAGGACAATTAGCCAATGTGACACAGATGACATGTAACCACCACCACAAACCACCGTACAAAAAGACGAAGATGAACAATACGCTGAAGTACAAGAAACCATATGTATGAATTCATCAAGTGTACTATGAAGTGTCATCACTGTACCTTCATGATTACTGTGGCAAGATTGTTCTAATAGCTTCTAGATAAGCCTAGCAGACAGAGCTTACTTAAAGACATTCCGTGACAATCGAAACTCAAACTGTTCAAAGGGAAACATGTTCTGTATCTACGCAAACCGAAATGTGTGACGAAACTACTCAATGGTGTTTAACATTTATTGAACTTTATGCCTAAGTCCAATGTAACAGACCTGTTTTTACATACAAGTGACCAAACTGTTCAAAAATTTGTTTTATGTATACACAGATTCAAAACAAACAAATATATTTGAGGGTCTATTTGATGAAATGGACGATGGCCATCAGCAAACAACACAGACTGGAACAGAAAAGTGGTCAACATGGAATGAAGGGCCAGCCCTGAAGTTTGAGATTAATCGACAAATTCTTTTTTGTTCTCGTGCAATTTATTTTGGGACTTTTATTTGGGGACATTGCGGATACTATTCATATCGATAAGTCAACCTGTGGTGGTATTTGTGATAGGTGGATCAGTTATTTGTATCCAAACTCTCTTTTCTGACTGGCCTGTACACAAACATTGATTAAAAAGCATATGCCAAAGATTTTCAAGTCAAAGTATCTGAATCCCAAAGTTATAATCAAGGGCTTGGTGCAAAACTATTGTAACTACATTTTGTAAAATTTTACAGGAGAGGGAAAAAACTTATTGACTTTCTCAAAGTTAAAGAGGAAAAAATGTTTTTAAAATTCAAATATACAGATTTGAAACCTAATATTAGAACACATGATGTATTCCTTCCTAAAGATTCGGAAAATGCAAAAATGTGAATTTCTTGAAAATATGTAGTTACAATAGTTTTGCACTGACCCCTTGTTAAATAGACTGTACGTAACTGTTTACAGAGACCTCTCTGGCCTGAGTCACTATCTAATAAATCCAGTTTGTTTTCTAATTAACATATACAACCCATCATTAGCACCAGAGCCAGGGGCGAAATTTGAAAAGTGCCAGTAAATCCTAAACTGTGTTATATTTCCATTCCAAATACAAAGATGCGCATTTTGAACTGTTTAGAATTTTGAATCGATGCATAATTATGGAAATATTTGACAAAAATGTTATAAATTACCTCCCTTGCATATGAATATAGAGTAAAAAGATATTTGTAAATCATTTTCTTCTTGAAGCATAATCTTGAAATCCGGCACAGTGATTCAACTTATTTGAAGTGTATTTACAAGTGCGTGTAATTTGATGCATGTCCAATGGCTAGAAAATGGTGTTTTTAATGATGGGTCATATACCTTAAAAACCTCATATTATGACATACAAAGCTTTGATAGGGATTACTCCCACTGGATATATAATAATAATTTATCAAGTGATGCCTCAGATTTATGGTCATGATCTGCTGTGAAAATGGAACAATCTAATTTTTTCCATTTAACCCTTTCCCAAACGACAAAAGGATGTTCCAATTTGAAAGTAGCTGCAGACGACAAAATGGGTGTTGATAAAGAAAGGAGTTGTGTATAAAATAGCACAGAAAATATTGAGGCAAAAGGAGAAACTGCTGGTTATCAGCAGTTTCTTCTTTTGTCTCAATGTTTTCCCAAGCCATATCTATTAGGGGCGTCAAAATCAGGTCTTGCTTGGGAAAGGGTTAAGATAAGGTAAATTGGAACAGTTTTGATTTGGTCTGGAACAAATGAAAACTAGAAAGCTGTGGCGGTCTGGGAGTGCTCCACAGGCCTGACTATTAGTCTTGTTGAATGCAATTTCAAAGGTTCATGCTGCACAAACAAGCAAATGCATGACCAAGCTGAAAATTACAAGCAAGTAATATTGTATGGTCTGTAAGATTCTGTGAAAGTTCTGTATCAATTTGATTAGTTAATACTAATACTTGTAAAAGTGAATATAAAGCCGAAAATGGTAATTTTGCGAAATTTCAAGGGCTCATAACTCATGATCTAAAATTCAGATCAAGCTGAAAATTATACCAAGGCAAGATCTTATAATCACTAACATTATGTTCTAGATTTGTCTTGATTGGTCAATATTTGTAGTTGCTAGAGTGAAAACAAAGTCAAAATAGAGCAGAAAATAGCAATTTTGTCAATTTCAAGGGCTCATAACTCATGATGTAAAAATCAAATCAAGCTGAAAATTATACTAAGGAAAGTTTAAGATCTGATAGTTACCATCAGTCAAAGTTTTGTCTTGATTGGTAAATTTTGAAGATTTTAGAGTAAAAATAGAGTCAAAACCAGCTAATTTTGACATTCAAGGGCATATAACTAAGTTAATTCTGATTCAATCCAAATTCTTTGAAGGAATCTGAGAGAAGGTCACCCAATGATCATTCCTGTGAAGTTTGATTGAAATCCATCTGGCAGTTTCTGAGAAGAAGATTTTTAAAGAAAAAGTTAACGGACGGACAACGGACACACCGCCATGACAATAGCCCGCTGGCCTGACGGCCAGTGGAGCTATTGAGAGACTACATTACTACGAGTAAATGCCTCTCATCGGATCTGAAATACATTCAGAATGTATTTTGAATTCAAATATAAAATATTAAGAGAAAAGAAGAAATTGTTGACAATCATCAATTTTCCCTTTACCTTCAATATTTTCTATGATGTATTTGTAAAGTCTTTTCCAGCATCTCTAATTTGACCAGTCTAAAATTTTGGGGTTCAGGAAAGGGTCATTCTGTACCTACAGTACAAGTCATGAGGATATAGAAGTCTTTGGAAAACATTGAGGCAAAAGAAGAAACTGTTGATAAAGACATCAAACTCTTCTTTTGCCTCAATATTTTCTGAGCTATAATGTGTGCAAATTCTTTATTAATCAAAAAGTGATTGTGTCATCTGCAGCAGCTTTTAAATTTGATCACCCTCATTTGTTCTGTTTGAGAAAGGGTTGATAGATGAAAAAAAATAAAGTGAAAAAATAAAGACATTTACAATTAAATTTCAATATTTATTATCAATTCCCTATGGTCCAATAAAGTTTAATATACTCCCCGTCATAAGAAAGTAGCCACTTATCTAATGCAAATTGTTGGCAATCTTAGGATTATTCATAAACGTATCGAAATGAATACAAATCATTACAACAGGGCAAGTAAAATGCGTTCACGAAAGTATTGAAAACAGTCAATTACCCCCTTTAGCTATGGTAGCTTGATGGTAGTTCCAGGAAATCAGTAACTGATACGGAATACACTTCTGAAATTCACGGCCATATATAGGGCTAGGAAAGGGACAAAAGTGAATAAGGACATGTGTTTATGATACGGCTTTTGATCGAAATGCTTAGTTTACTAACAAGTGATTTTCATTACACCCAAGACCCTTGCAAAATTGCGGTTTCCGGTTTTAGCCCAACCAACCCACAATTTCCTCTCAAAAGCTCTATTCGTTGAAATTTTGTTTCCATTTGGTCGTTAGAAAGTTCCTAATTCGGAAAATGTTTCCCTTCACTTTACTCGCCAATCACTTCCGGTTATTACCAAACTTTTAATATTGAAATATGCCATACCGATAGTGATGAATTTTCATAGATCTCTAGCAATTAAACGGGCTGATATTCTGTTAAATTAAAATGGGACTTTTGTTTGTGTTTTAACAGCGTCAATTTATGCTGAAAATGACAGCTGTAAGTAAACAAAACTGAACTTTGTATCCTAAAATACCGTTTTGAACCCATATTACAACTAAACATCTTTCCGGACATTTTGAAAGCATTTAACCATTGGGATTTGAAAAGGAACTCTTGGGAATGCATGTGAATGTGTAAAAACAAAAAATACACAAAGAATTGTAGAAAATATGGCTATTTGAAAAGTGGCTACTTTCTTATGACGGTGAGTATATTAATGTATACAAATCTACATTTACAGTATTTGTCAAATTAGCTTGGGGAAAAGAAGAAATTGATGTATCAGTAGTTTCTTCTTTTTCATCAATATTTCCTAAAAGCTGTATTACAAACACATTTTCTCCTGTTGACAAAAATTATCCTGTTGTCTGAAACTCACATCAAATTGGAGCAATTGTAACCAGCAATTTTCTCATTACCCACAATATAATTCCAATTCAACATGCCTGGACGACACAGTGATCCATAATGAGCCTTGACATGCGAAAATCGCAATTCAGGGATTCCTACTCAAATGAGTCTGGGCAGCCACAGAAAATGGTTACAGGGTTGTATTGATGAATACAAAAGATTTTTCTTTCCTAGAAGCGAAAACATGGACGCTGATCAGATACACGCTTAATTACTGCGGAGCTGATCTGCGTCTTTGTTTTTTGCATGTACCAAATTCCCCTTTTATCGCATCGCAGCTCATATATTCCGTCTTCGATGGTCACATAAATATTTCAGTCCTGTCCGAAATTGAAGATAAATTGATAGAAACAGTACATTTTTTTATCTTTGATGATTGGAAAAAATGTGTAAAACAGGAAATTGCTTGTCACAATCAATGTCTTCATTTCCAACAATGTTTTCCAAAAATTTCTTTCAATCTTACCAATTCTAAAATTCCATCTGTGGTAATGTATATACAATGCACCTTACAAGTCTAAATATTTGTCACTATTTGAAAACATTGAGGAAAAGCAAAAAACTTTCAGCAACCATTGATCATCTTCCCTGAATGACAAAGACATACAGAACAAGATGTGTTTGTGAAACACAAATGCCCCCGAAATGGCCATTTTTCTACAATGTTAAATTTTCGTGGAGTAAAGGGTTATTAAGGGTTAAGGGATGACCTTGAGGAAGGTCAAATTGCATGGAACAGATAGATATCATTGAAAGGAAGTTGCATACCAAATTTGAGCTTTGTATGTCAAATACTTTTGGAGAAAAAGCAAAGGTTAAGTTTTTGGAGTAAAAGGTTAAGTTTTCGTAGAGTAAAGGGTTGATAAGGGTTAACAGATGACCTTGAGAAAGGTCAAACTGCATGGAACAGATAGATATCATTGAAAGGAAGTTGCATACCAAATTTGAGCTTTGTATGTCAAATACTTTTGGAGAAAAAGCAAAGGTTAAGTTTTCGGAGTAAGAGGTTAAGTTTTCGTAGAGTAAAGGGTTGATAAGGGTTAAAAGATGACCTTGAGAAAGGCCAAACTGCATGGAACAGATAGATATCATTGAAAGGAAGTTGCATACCAAATTTGAGCTTTGTATGTCAAATACTTTTGGAGAAAAGGCAAAGGTTAAGTTTTCGGACAGACGGACGGACAGACGGACCGATGGACGGACGGACAGACAGACAGACAGACGGACACGAGTAAAACAATATGCCCCCGATCTCTCGATACGGGGGCATAAAAATTGAGACAAAAGAAGGAAATGTTGATTTACAATCAGCACCTCCTCTTTTTATCTCCATATTCTCTGTAATATGTAAATCTAATCATTATGTACACTGCATTAATTTTTTGTCTGCAGTGGCTTTCAAATTGGTCATCCAAAAATATTTCCACTTGGGAAAGGGTTTAAATAATTACCTCAGTTTTCACTGACGGCTCCAGATAAGAAAGGTTTGTCGACTTTCGAAATGCAATGTTTCAATGTCGGCTATCAAACTCTATGTTGTTGGTATTTGTTGCAATCATCTTGATGTCTGAGACCATAGCAATAAGTACCCACAACATAAGTTAGGATTTTAAATAACAAATTTGGAATATATTTACCCCTTCTTATGATGAGAGGGAGAGAAGCCATTCTAAATGTCTTGTTTGAGAAAAGGTTAAACAACAAAATTTTTGACTGCTCCAGTTCAAAAGCAGCTGCAGACAACAAAATATGGGAAGATAAATTTTGGTGAAGGAAAAGGAGAAAATGCTGGTTATTAGAATGTTCCTCTTTAGTATCAATGCTTTCCCAAGCTTTCTCTCACAGGAACATCAAAACCAAGGCCCCATTTTACAAGCCAACTTTCAAACATTTTAGTGTAAATTATGTAACCAGACATTTGATTGAATGAGAATCATGCTTCATGCCAATCAAGACCACTCAGATTGAGTTATGTTCAAATTTACACAAAAATTATGCTAAGTTCATTTAGTAAGATGGGTCCCTGGTCCTCTTTGAGAAAGAGTTGAAGTCACCTCTGCAAGATGGTAATATGGTGCTCGAACCATTACCTGTATCTGTCACAAGTTCAGCGAAATATATTCATATAACAAGGAATTTCTGTATATATGTAAATACATGTTAAATGCTGAGGAAAAGGATAAAGTTACAATTCTTCTTTTCATTCAATGTTTTCTAATGTATTTATGGGTCATCAAATCAGGATTCATTTTTGCAAATAAAGAAATTGCTTTGTGGTAATGAGTTAAGCCTATCCCATATATTGATGCCCCACAAGACGAAAGTTTTGCTTTTATTACTTGTTGTATGTCTATAAAAAAATGTTGTCTGCAGAATCTTTAAATTTGGACAAGTTAAAGAAAATGTTCTCTGTTAATGAGTTTGAAGGCATTGAAATGTACAGCAGATTTGCTTAGAGAATATTCTGCTCTGGGAGACAGAAGAGCTATTCAATAATTGGTTGAAACTAATAACTTACATTTATGTACATTATGGCAATTAATACACAATAAATTAACTCTTTCAAAAACAACAAACAAGAGGGCCATTGGCCCTGAAGTGCTCACCTGAGATAATAGCTTTCTGTATATGATGTAGCTAGCCTCTAAATGCAATAGTTATATTACGATTAAACCTAGATACCCATTTCAAGACCCCATGTGACCCATATTCAAACTCTTCATAGATGTAAAGGAAACAAAAAATCTGAGCATGTTCAGGACAATCTCTCTGAATCAAATTCATGTTGATTGGACAAAAATTGTGGCCTCTATAATGCACACAAGGTTATTCTAAGATTTGACCCCTGACCTAGTTTTTTACTCCAGATGAACCTATTTTGAAATTGTACGAGATATCAAGACCAATTCTGACCAATTACTCAGTTCGATTGGGCAAAATATAAAGCCTCTAGCGTGCCCACAAGGTTTTTTTAAAATTAGACCCTGTGACCTAGTTTTTGACCTCGAAGGACCCGACTTATAAATCTTCCAATATTTCATCAAGACAACATGTTCGAGATATCATCAAGACAATCATTCTGACCAATTTTCAGGTTGATTGGGCAAAAAATGTGGCCTCTAGAGTCCATTCAAGGTATTCCTAAGGTTTGACCCCCTGACCTAGTTTTTGACCCCGGATGACCCAATTTTGGTCTTGTCCAAGATATCATCAAGACAATCATTCTGACCAATTTTCAGGTTGATTAAGGCAAAAAATGTGACTTCTAGAGTGCACACAAGGTTTTTCTAAGATTTGACCATGTGACCTAGTTATTTACCCAGGATGACCCATTTTCAAACTTTTGCAAGATTTTATCAAGACTATCATCCTGACCAATTTTCAGGTTGATTTTGGCAAATAATGTGGCCTCTAGAATACACACACGGTTTTTCTTAGATTTGACCCCTTGACCTAGTTTTGTGACCCCAGATGACCCAATTTTGATCTTGTCCGAGATATCATTAGGACAATCATTCTGACCAATTTTCAAGTTGATTGGGCAAAAAATGTGGCTTCTAGAGTGCACACAGGGTATTTGACCACATGACCTAGTTTTTGACCCAAGATGACCCATTTTCGAACTTGTCCGAGATCAATTTTCTGGTTACTTGGGGAAAATGTGGCCTCTAGAGTGCACACAAGCTTTTTCTAAGATTTGACCCCGTGGCCTAGTTTTTGATCCCAGATGACCCAATTTCAAACTTGTCCTAGATATCATCAAGACAATCATTCTGACCAATTTACAGATTGATTGGGCAAAAAATGTGGCCTCTAGAGTGCACTCAAGGTTTTTCTAAAATTTGTCCTAGTGACCTAGTTTTTTTCCCAAGATGACCCATTTTCCAATGTGTCCAAGATTTCATCAAGACAATCATTCTGACTAATTTTCAGATTGATTAGGCAAAAACTGTGGCCTCTAGAGTGCACAGAAGGTAAAGTTTGACGGACGCCGGACACAGCAGTATCACAACACATCACCATGGGCACTTTCCTGCTCAGATGTGCTAAAAATACAACGAGTGTATATCAAAGTTCACATTTCTGCACAATGGTTGAGGTGAATTCAATGTCTTAAACTTCTGGATATGGCAATTTTTCCACAAATCAAGATATACCGAGTGACTATCAGGACTTTGTTGGCATGGCATTTCTTATTCATCCAATACAGCATTAATCCTACATAAGAGCAAACCTGCAAATATATCATAGACATAATTTTGAATATTAAATTAACCCTTTCCCAAACAAGACCTGGTTTTGATGTCCCTGATAGAAAAGCCTTGAGAAAACATTGAAACAAAAGAAGAAACTGCTGATAACCAGCAGTTTCTCCTTTTGTCTCAATATTTTCTATGCCATATTTTACACAAATTATATCTTTAATAAGTTCCATTTTGTCATTTGAGACAGTTTTTGAAGTGGATCACCGTGAAATTATATCGTTTGGTGATGGGTTAAGAGACAAGCTCTTTTATGTATTCAAACAATTTAACCCATTACCAAACGGCAAAATTTTAGGCTGGTCCAAATTCAAAGATGTTGCAGACAACAATTTCAAGTGAATGAAATTTAACATTTTTGGGTCTTTTTACATAGAAAACATTGTGGGAAATGAAGAAATTGCTTGTCACAAGCAATTTCTTCATTTTCCACAATGTTTTCCAAAGAAATTATCTAAAAGGGTGTCAAAAGGTGTCAATGTGTGAGAATGGGTTAAAAACAAGAGCAACGCTGGGTGTGGCATTATACGCCCGAAGCTCAGAAATAAATGGTAGATGTTTTGAACTTTTCATTGATCCTTAGGATGTATTTTCTAGCAAACACTATAATATATTGTATTTATTATGATGGTAGTGTTTGTTTTGTTTTGTTCTCCTATTTGTCTTTGGGAATGTGCCCTGCACACCCTAGCTATGAGATCTATACACCTGTGAAGTTTCAAGACCATAGGCCTTATAGTTTCAAAGTTATGGACCAGACACGAATTTGCTAACTGAATCAAACAAAAGGCAACAACTCAAAAATTACAAATGGTAGAGTTGTTGTTCTTGCGCTCTGCACACCCTAGCTATGAGATCTATACATCTGTGAAGTTTCAAGACTATAGGCCTAATAGTTTCAAAGTTATGGACTAGACACGAATTTGCTTAACTGAATCAAACAAAGGGCAATAACTAAAAAATTACAAATGGTAGAGTTGTAGTTCTTGCGCTCTGCACACCCTAGCTATGAGATCTATACACCTGTGAAGTTTCAAGACTTTAGGTCTTATAGTTTCAAAGTTATGGACCGGACACAAATTTTCTAACTGAATCAAACAAAGATCTATACACCTGTGAAGTTTCAAGACTATAGGCCTTATAGTTTCAAAGTTATGGACCGACACAAATTTGCTAACAGACAGACAGACGGACAGACAGACGATGCAGACGAAAACATAATACGACCCTTTGGGCGTATAAAAACTTATTTTACCCCTGAAAATCATTGCATTTATTTTCAAAGCCACTGGCCTAATGTCTTTGTGAAGTGTCCATTCATTCAGTTGTTTGTAAACTTTTTACATAATTACTGCAAGGAATGGTATTTGAGACATGGTCTCCGACCGTGAAATTTCTTCATTGATATAAGGAAGATGTCCCAGATTGTCATGTAGCTTAAGATTTTGCTCTATATCTCCATTGGGATAATACCTCCAGTGGGTCTGAGAACCCACAACATATGCTGAGTTTTTATTGCATGTAGATAATTTGGAGGATTTGGGGTTAAATCCACAAACAAAAATACCACAACATAGGGCTTATTTTCAAATATATAACTATTTTGAAGTATTCAGTTTATTGTATTGTTTCCAGCCATGTAGATTACCGGTACACATTTTCTTTTATAGTTTAAGGAACATTTGTACTGTATCATATTAACCCATTACCACACAATGACTCTTTCTGACTCCCCACAAGATAATGGCTTTAGAAAACATCATGGAACATGAAGAAATTGCTTATTGCAAGCAATTTCTTCATTTCCCACCATGATTTCTATGGAAAAAGGGCAAAAAACGTAAAATTTCATTCACTTGAAATTGTCGTCTGCATCATCTTTGAATTTGGACAAGTCTAAAAGTTTGTCATTTGGTAATGGGGTCAATATAAATGAAACACTGTCACTAGAGATAATCATCACATGACCTTTTTATGATATACATTTTTCTTACCTCAACAAATTTGATCAGTAAAAATGCATTTTTATATCATTTTCTCTTTAGTCTTTTTGTTAATGACAAAATTTTAGAATGATATGAAAGTAACTGCAGACAAAAAAGGATGGATGCTCAAGAAGATAATACATGCATTATGGTACAATACATGTAAATATTTGAGGCAAAAGGAGAAAATGAACATTATCAACATTTCTTTCTTTGGCTCAATGTTTACCAATGCTTATTTTGGAAATAGTTGAATGCTTAACTAAACTTTTTGTATCCCAATCAAGTGTAGACTTGTAGTTGTATTGCTGATCTGGATCCATAAAAGACTAAAATGACATGAAGGTTCTTACAAATCAGTTTGAAGACTTACCTCACAAATTCATACAAAACTCTCCAATTACACTAGACTGTCTGTTGTGTAAAAAGTCCAACCTACAAAATATATAGTGGATTCGAATTGAAATCTATGGAAATAGGGATTGTGTAGTATTTTGATAGCATCATGCATCCAGATCAGATCATCTTAATGTGTGATCAGGAATCATGCTATCCTGTTCACTTGAACTTTTTAAAGGTATTGAAGAAAATTTAACCTTTTCATTACAAGACCTAGTTTTGATATCCTTTAACCCTTTTCCAAATGACAGCATTTTAGGCAGGTCCAATTCAAAAGCTGCTGCAGACGACAAAATGGATGTTAATTAAGATTGAAATTGTGTGTGATACAGCCAAGAAAGTATTGAGGTTATCAGCAGTTTCTTCTTTTGTCTCAATGTTTTCTTAAGCCATTTCTATTAGGGATGTCAAAACCAGGTCTTGTTTGGAAAAAGGTTAAATAAAACAAGAGATGTTTGTAAAACATATATGCCCCTTTAAGGGCCTACATTTGATGCAGGTCAAAGTCCAAGGTCACAAGGTCCAAGGTCATGGTCAAATATGAAAGGTCTTGGTTGGAGGTGTCCATGTGTGAAATATCAAGGCTGTATATATACTGAACAAAAGTGAAAACGCTACACCTACTTTGCTTGTCATATTTCTTCTAAAAACAACAAGTAAACAAGAGTTGTACGCAGACAACATAGCTCGCCTATACGAGAGCTTGTCACAAAAACAGCAATTTTTTTTAAAAGTAGGTCAAACACTTGCAAAACAATATACCCCCATTTTCTTTGAAAGGGGGCATAATAAATATTGAGACCAAAGGAGAAAATGCTGATTATGACCAAAGAAGAAAATCAGCATTTTCTCCTGTTGTCTCAATATTTTCTGTGTTATACTGTACACAAATCCAATCTTTATAGACATTAATTTGGTTGTCTGTCAGAAATGTCAAGTTGGGCTAAGAAGAAATAAAAAAAATGCTGTTTGGCTGTTTTCAAGAAAAAGAAAAAATATTAAATAATATCATGGTAAGACCATTTAGGACGTTTTTCTCCAAAATTGTATGCATTCATAATGTTTTATATTTATTTTTATACGCCCGTCGAAGACGGGACGTATTATGGGATCACCCGTGATGTCCGGCGTCCGGCGTCCGGGCGTCCGGCGGCGTCCACTTCTTTGTCCGGAGCATAACTCTGTCACCTTAAGTCCGATTGACTTTAAACTTGGCAGTTATATTCTTCTCATCATTACGGAGTGCAGTGCACAAGAACCATAACTCTACCTGGCTTATTTTTTGAGTTATTGCCCTTTGTTGTTTTTCAAACTTGAATCTTGTCCGGAGTATATCTCTAAAAGTATAATAGCTAGGATCATGAAACTTCATGGGTGTATAGATCTCACAAAGGGGGAGTGCAGTGCATAAGAACCATAACTCTACCTGGCTTATTTTTTGAGTTATTGCCCTTTGTTGTTTTTCATACTTGAATCTTGTCCGGAGTATATCTCTTAAAGTATAATAGCTAGGATCATGAAACTTCATGGGTGTATAGATCTCTCCAAGGGGGAGTGCAGTGCACAAGAACCATAACTCTACCTGACTTATTTTTTGAGTTATTGCCCTTTGTTGTTTTTCATACTTGAATCTTGCCCGGAGTATATCTCTAAAAGTATAATAGCTAGGATCATGAAACTCCATGGGTGTATAGATCTCACCAAGGGGGAGTGCAGTGCACAAGAACCATAACTCTACCTGGCTTATTTTTTGAGTTATTGCCCTTTGTTGTTTTTCATACTTGAATCTTGTCCGGAGTATATCTCTAAAAGTATAATAGCTAGGATCATGAAACTTCATGGGTGTATAGATCTCACTAAGGGGGAGTGCAGTGTACAAGAACCATAACTCTACCTGGCTTATTTTTGAGTTATTGCCCTTTGTTGTTTTTCATACTTGAATCTTGTCCGGAGTATATCTCTAAAAGTACAAGAGGACCATGATGGTCCTAAATCGCTCACCTGAATCAATATGACAAGAGTGATAATGGCAATTTTGTAAAATTCAAAGACATGAAACTTCTAAGGACTTTCTGTTTGGAAACAATAAAGTAATAATTTTGTTCCAATGCATCCTGTAAAGTTTGTTATGAAGAAAGATCTCCATCTGATAAGCTAGGTTAATCCCTTCTTATCTGTTTACATAAGATAAACATGGGGCCAGAGCAACAGATAAGAGAAATAGATAAGAGAAATAGGAAAGCCTTTCCTTTTTTAATTATTCATATCCAAACCTCATGTAGAATGTATTAATCTTTTCAAGGAGATGATTGAAATGATCACCAACAACATAAGGTTTGATGAATATTGACACAAAATGTTGCTTTTTAGAAAAGCAATTATCTCTCAATCATCACTAAAAGAATTTTTCAGGCAGGTTTGGTTCAAATTAGCCCAATTGTTGGTTTTTAAAGAATATTCTTATGATTTTTCCAAGTCCAATAAGCCCTTTCCTCCCTGCCAAGGCCACAGTTTTTGACAAATATAAAAATTTGTGAACAAACTTTGAAAAGAGTGACTCAAGGAACATTCCTGTAAAGTCTGGTTCAAATTGGCCTAATGGTTGATTTTTAAAGAATTTTCTTATGATTTCTCAAAGTCCGATAAGCCCCTTCTTCCCTGCCGCGGCCACATTTTTTATCAATTGTAAAAATTTGGGAACAAATTTTGAAAAGAGTGACTCAAGGAACATTCCTGCAAAGTTTGGTTCATTTGGGCCCAATGGTTGATTTTTAAAGAATTTTCTTATGATTTTATTAAGTCAGATAAGCCCCTTCCTCCCTGCCACGGCCACATTTTTTGACAAATGTAAAAAATTGTGAATAAACTTGAAAAGAGTGACTCAAGGAACATTCCTGCAAAGTCTGCTTCAATTGGGCACAATGGTTGATTTTTAAAGAATTTTCTTATGATTTTTCTAAGTGCGATAAGCCCATTCCTCCCTGACACGGCCACATTTTTTGACAAATGTAAACATTCGTGGATAAATTTTGAAAAGGGTGACTAAAGGCACATTCCTGCAAAGTCTGCTTCAATTGGGCCCAATGGTTGATTTTTAAAGAATTTTCTTATGATTTCTTTAAGTCCGATAAGCCCCTTTCTCCCTGCCACGGCCACATTTTTTGACAAATGTAAACATTTGTGGATAAATTTTGAAAAGGATGACTAAAGGCACATTCCTGCAAAGTCTGGTTCAATTGGGCCCAATGGTTGATTTTTAAAGAATTTTCTTATGATTTCTTTTAGTCCGATAAGCCCCTTTCTCCCTACCACGGCCACACTTTTTGACAAATGTAAATATTTGTGGATAAATTTTGAAACAGGTGACTCAAGGCACATTCCTGCCAAGTCTGATTCAAATTGGCCCAATGGTTGATTTTTAAAGAATTTTTTTAGGATTTCTCTAAAATCCGATAAGCCCCGCCCTGCCACGCCCACATTTTTTGACGAATCAAAAATTCACGAACAAGTTTTGAAAAGGGTCACATAAGGATAATTCCTGCCAAGTTTGATTAAAATTGGACCAATGGTTTAGGAGGAGAAGATGTTTGAAGAAATTGTGGACGGACAGACGGACGGACGGACGGACGACGGACAAAAAGCGACCACAATAGCTCACCTTGAGCACTTCGTGCTCAGGTGAGCTAATAATAGCTAGGATCATGAAACTTCATGGGTTTATAGATCTCACCAAGGGGGAGTGCAGTGCACAAGAACCATAACTCTACCTGGCTTATTTTTTGAGTTATTGCCCTTTGTTGTTTTTCATACTTGAATCTTGTCCGGAGTATATCTCTTAAAGTATAATAGCTAGGATCATGAAACTTCATGGGTTTATAGATCTCACCAAGGGGGAGTGCAGTGCACAAGAACCATAACTCTACCTGGCTTATTTTTTTGAGTTATTGCCCTTTGTTGTTTTTCATACTTGAATCTTGTCCGGAGTATATCTCTAAAAGTATTATAGCTAGGATCATGAAACTTCATGGGTATTTAGATCTCGCTAAGGAGGAGTGCAGTGCACAATTTTAACTCTACCTAGCCTATATTTTGAGTTTTTGCCCTTTGTTGTTTTCATACTTGAATCGTCCAGGGCATATCTCGAAAAGTATAATAGCTAGGACCATGAAACTTTTACCAACCCACTCCCCCTGTTGACATAAAGCAGTGTTACGGGCGTATCTTGTGACAGTTTGACACCTTGTTTTTATTGAGAGTTTTGCAATTAAATGACATATTCAGTGAGTCTAGTGAATGTAATAAAAAGTTGTCATTCAAAGAGAAAGATCAGAAACGATATGCAAACACAAACATGAACTTATACAAAACTTAAATTAAACTTGACCAGGGTCTAATTAAAATGAATTAGAACATGGGCGTTTATTAGAATGATTACGGTATTAACAAAAATTCCATGGATCCCTTTTCAATATGGACTGGTCTACAGTTCAGTCATGTGGTAAGGGTAAACTTACCTACAAGGTTCTGTTAAAAGCTTCTCTGAATGTCACTTTTGTTCAACCTACAGCTACAGGACATGTGCACCCTCCAATCTCTACAAATACAGAGAAAATTATTTAAACCTTTACAAAACAACAATATTTCAAAATGTTCGAAAGTGAACACTGCTTTATATGACAAAACTGATGTTGATAAGAATTAGAATTGTGTAAATCGTAACAAAGAAAATTTTGAGGAAAAAGAAAGAAAATACTGCTTATCAGACAAAATATCAGTATTTTCTTCTTTTACCTCAATGTATTCACAAACTTTCTCTCGACAGAAACAGGTCTGAAAATAATTGGGAAATGGTTGAATAAGAGCCATATACTGAATGTTGCTCATAAACTGGAAAATAAATAAGCCCATTCCCACAATAACATAATGACACTTTTTGACACCCTAAAAGATAAAATCTTTGGAAAACATGGTGAAAAAGGAAGAAAATGCTTGTCAGAAGTAATTTCTTCATTTTCACAATATTTTCTACCAAGAAAGACCAAAAATGTAGAATCAAATTCACTAGATATTGTTGTTTGCACAGCATTTTCGATTTGGAATCAGTCTGTAATGTTAATGTTGAAGTAATGAGTCCAAGAACAAATTTCCTTCAGGCATATATTTAACATTCAATCTGAATCCACATTGGTCTATCATGCCATAACAACACTTTTTTTTTATCCCAGCTCATTAAATATTCAGTTCAATACTCCTATTGTCAGCTTTCAGGGTTTAAAAAGATAAAACCTAAAGGTAACTAAAGATCATTTAAGTGTATAAAAGACAACAAGAGGACCATGATGGTCCTATATCGCTCACCTGAACATAGGTGACATGAGCAACAATGGTAATTTTGTCAATTGAAAAGGCATTTAACTAAGGACTTTCTGTTACGATCAAAAGCTACAGCATATGGATAATTTTTAATCTGTAAACATTAAACTACGCAAAATCTTCAAATATTCAGGTCTTATAATTTTGAGAAAAGATTATCAAACACTGCCCTCTTTATCATTTTTATATGGAACCCAGTCAACCCACAACATTTCATAGGGGAACTATTCATTGAACAGTTACAATTTGATTTTGGTTAAATCTTTTCCTAACAGCATAACATCAGAGCAGTAGAATTGAAAACTGCTGTAACTAACAAAACAGAATGCAGAGTAAGACTGCATTCATGTACAAAAGTGGACAGAAAATGATGAAGCAAAAGATGCAAATATAGGCTATCAGCAATTTCTTCTTTTGTAATAACGTTTTCCCAACATTTACAATAAGTGAGCCAAAACCTGCTTAATCCCTTCCCAATCTGAAAAGGAATAGACTGTTCCAATTTAAACAAGAGGGCCAGAATGGCCCTATATCGCTCACCTGAAAGAAGTTTAAGACACGCCCACTTTTTTTGACGAATCAAAAATTTGCAAACAAATTTTGAAAAGGGTCACTCAAGGAACATCGTTGCGAAATTTGTTCCAAATTGACCCTATGCTTGATTTTTAAAGAATTTTCTTATGATTTCTCTATGTCTGATAAGCCACACCCTGCCACGCCCACTTTTTTTACCAATACAAAATTTGCCAACATATTTTGAAAAGGGTCACTCAAGGAACATTTCTGTAAAGTTTGCTTCAAATTGGGCCAATGGTTGATTTTTAAAGAATTTTCATAGGATTTTTAAGTCTCGCCTTGCCACGCCCACATTTTTTGACAAATCAAAAATTTGCAAACAAGTTTTGAAAAGGGTCACCTCAGGAACATTCCTGCCAAGTTTGGTCAAAGTTGGTCAAATGGTTGTGGAGAAGAAGATGTTGTGGACGGACGGACAGACAGACGGGCGACGAACGGTGAGCGACCACAATAGCTCACCTTCAGCACTTCCTGCTCAGGTGAGCGAAAAACTCAGAATCCCAGTCATCATGCATTTTTTTTCTTTTAAATTTAAGTTTGTCTTGAAGCCAAGGGACCATGGACAGGAGGGAAGAAGGAATATAACTGGCACCTACCTACCTTAAAAAAATTGGTTTTCCCATGAGTAACAAAATGTTTCATCAATATAACCATCTATACTGTCAAACAGGGAACAAATCACCAGCATGACACCTCATTCCAGTCCTGAAATAGTCAAATACATGTCTAGAATGATGCAGATTGTTGATATTATGTGAAATTTCATCATTGCATTTTAACAACCTTTCAAACATTAGCAAGCCCTTTCCTGTCCAGAACAGTGTGCTTGCTTGGGCTGCTTTTGATAAGTGGCAAACAAAAATAACTGCAACTTATAGATTTTTACAAGAATCCCATAACCTAATCAGACATAACTTATCATTATTACACTCCAGACCAAGACGTGGATACCACCCACTCACCCAGATTCTGGATTTCCAGAAACCCATGTGCCGTCATAAACTTGCATGGTGTCTTCTTCATTTAAAATGTAATAAATATGTAACGTTACACTTAATTTATATAGTCAAAATTTAATTTTCGGCCAATGCCTGGGGGGTCCGGACACCTACCCCCTTCTAGATCCGCCCATGTGTAAATGAACAATAGAAGGAATCTGTTTATTTTTCTTAAAGTATGAAATTACCAACCTGAAGGGGTAGATCACTTATGTCCATTGTAAGCACGCAAGCTTTATTAAGTATTAAAATCTAAGTCAATTAATAATGTGTGGGTTGGTTCATATTGTCCTTGTTTTTGTTTTGTAACAGTTACATATGCCAAACCTTCAAAAATCAATTACGTCAGAGGTACGTCATATGCGCTCAGCGAGATTCAACACACCGTACAACTGGCTGCGTCGAAAGTTTGCGAAGACAGATTCGGCATCTGATGTCATGTGCGTGGTAGGTCAAATGAATTTACTTTTATGAATAAACGAAAAGATCTTTGGTATTCTATAGTTGATAAAATTCATATGCATATAAATGTTCAGTGCTTGTACAAAATAAACCTTTCCATGTATCCCTTGCGAATAAGGTCACAGTCATCGACACAGCCGGTTGTATGGTGTGTTTATACCGCGGAGGTGTGTCTCGTTGACCTTGACCTTGTCTCCTTTTGAAGTAAAAATAGAATGTGTATACACTCTTCTAAAGGATTGATCTATAGGAAAGGAAAGATGGTTATTCTCCATGACTGAGGTTTTTATGCATCGTAAATTGTTTTTCCATGCACAAATATGAGTTCCTGAATAATTCGGAAGCATAAAAACCTAGCATGGGCCCCTTTAAGTTCCATTCGAGCTTGGCTTACCGTTATCAGATATTTGACAGAAGTCATAGTATGGGTACATTGCAGAGGCCATGTATTTCAAGCACATGCCATTGTACATGACATGCCATATGTTGAATCGTTGATCATCAGCATTTTCTTCTTTTGCCTCAATGTTTTTTCCAATTATTTCTTTAAGGGACTTCAAAACCAGGTCTTGTTTGGGAAAGGGTTAATGCAGGCAATGATAGGCAACTCTTTTTGAACTTGATTTAGTATAAGACGAGTGACGTTCCTTGTTGGTTCACGCTAAAGAATTGGGCGCGGTCGGTCATTTTTGTTTTGATCTACTGTACATGTTCAAGTTACATAAAGTGAAAAAGCCGTCAACATCCGATAGACAATACAATAAAATCTAAATTGCAAGCTTACAATTGGGGAAAAACTGTCCAAAATTCAACTGGCAGCCTGACATTGCAGTCTCTGCAGATGCCGAAGATAATTCCGAAGACATCATTCGCTCATGCGGGTTCGACCATTTTAATGAACAACTCGAGTGGAAATTATTTGAATGACTATACAGCCGACATGCGTTGTTTGTTACTAGAATCGAAAGGTCGAAAATGCCCGACATTGCAGTCTCTGCAGATGCAGAAGAAAATTCCGATGACGTCATTCGATTATTCAATATATTCATTCGGGTTCGACCATTTTAATAAACAACCCGAGTGGAAATTATTTAACTGACAAGGATGATAACACTGAGATATAGGTGGCGTATTAGGGTTCTAGTTTATCATTAGTTCCATGCCCAAATAGCATTGGATTTTGTTCTAAAAATAGACTGGGTTTACCGTTATGTTTAGATAAACCGTCGGTGTTGTTATAAAATCTCATAACTACGGCTTAAATCAAGCCGTAGTTACGAGATTCTATAACAACACCCACGAGATACTATTGTTTGTATGAAACAACGTCACTGTTTACTTGATAAAATCGGTCCCTATTCGACTGACCTTACAAAAAAAACCATTGCGTGCATGTACACAACATATGAAGTAAAACTAGCGCGCACTTGTATTTATTTGCGTAATTTTAGTGAGTTCTTGCCAGAATGGGAATGATGAAATATCACTTACTAAAAGCAATGAAAGAGAGGATCTCCTGACCGACAATTTGTTTACAGTGAAAGAATTACATGCCAAAATCTTATTTTACAGTCCTTGTAACAAAACTTTGCAAACTTGATTAAACCGGCCGTTTATTAGAATAATTACGGTAATAAAACAGATAATAGGGGAAGGAGTGTAAGTAAGTAAATTATATTTAAAGTCGACAAGACTGAATAACAATAACATAAGCTCACATGAGCTTTTGAACCGCCTAGAAAGTTCTGAGCCAGAATATTCAATAGAAAATAATTCATACAGTATATGAGACTGTATAAAGCATTGGTGCTACCTATAATGGAGTATGGAGCACCTGTGATAGTAGGTGCCCTAGAGGAAAGCTGTAAGGAATTTGGCAAAGTACATAGCGCTGCAATGATAAAGGCTTCTGGATGTTTAAATAGTACTAGCACAGAAGCACTAGAATTATTGACCAACACAGAGCCAATAGACTTACAATTAAAACTAAGACAGGCTCAGGAAGTAGTTAGAATTGCAGCTAAGTATGAAACTGATCCATTGAAGGATGATTTTGGAAAATGGATGAGCCAAGATAAAATAGTTGGAAGAAAGCCTACAATATTTCATTTGCTGATGACTAGATTTAGAGAAATGAAAGGTTCTATAGAATTTGACAGAATTGAAAAAGAATTCAAATACTCCAAGGAGATTATGGGATTAAGTAGGAAAAGAGGTGAAGTGATTCATGAAGAGTTCACTAATACAAAAGAGGAACAAAAAGAGAATATCAGAGAGTTATTAACACAGTGCACAGACAAAGAAGTATTGCTGTTCACGGATGGGTCTGCATTGGGCAATCCGGGACCGACAGGAGCTGGCGCAGTAGTTTACATTGATGGATATAATAGCACCCCGGTTCTATTGAAGAAAGGGGTAAGTCCGATGAGTAACAATTACACCGGAGAACTTGTTGGGATTCAGATTGGACTAGAATACCTAGCAGACTTGGAATATATGAGAGACAGAACAGTTCATATATTCACGGATTGTCAACCAGCCATAAAGACTGCCTTTGGAGGAAATATCCCAAACACCAAAATAGAAATAATCCTAAGCATAAATGAAAGCATGGGTAAGATATGTGAGAGAGGAAATAAGTTGACGATCCATTGGGTGCCGGGGCACAAGGACATAGAGGGTAATGAATTGGCAGATCAGCAGGCTAAGCAGGCAGCAGCAGAGATGAATTCGCCCAATAATACAATATTACCAATCATGGACAAGACAGAGGCTATTGTAGAAATGAAAAAAGAAATGAAAAATAAATGGAAATTGAAATATTTGTGTTCGGACAAAACATCTCAAATACAAGATATATATAATGAAGTAGGGAAAAGGAACTGTCATGGAGAAGAGGACAGAAGAACATTCTCTATGATGAATCAAATTTTAAGTGGACACACTCTACTTAACAGCCACAGGGCTAAAATGAACAATACAGTTACAAAAATGTGTGAGGAGTGCAATTTAACAGAGGATGTAGAACACTATATATTTAAATGCAAAAGATTCAAAACAGAGAGAGAATCCATGGAGAAAAGAGTAGAAGGGATCCTACATTGTGCAGGTTTAAATGATATCACAATCATAAATCTCTCAATCCTGGCAGGTGTTGTAGAAAATGCAACTAAAACAACACAAGAAGATTTGATAAGGGCTCTGATGGAATTTATCAGAAGCTCCAATAGATTTAAATAATGAATGGACGTCTTTCCAGGCAAACAAAGGATAATAATGTCTGGAAAGAGAATACAGTTGGAATAAGGAAGCCTTGTTCCACAAAGTTAATAAATTTCAATACAAATAAAGGATAATAATGTCTAGAAAGAGAATATGGTTGGAAATAAGGAAGCCTTGTTCCACAAAGTTAATAAATCTCAATGAATTAATCTTGAACGGAGTGATAGAACTATAAGCTATAAGTATGTAATGTGTCAGTAAGCACGGGATACTGAGCTAAACTGACAACAAACAAAAACCACCAAAAATCAGCCTTTTAATTGAAAATAACAACAAAATAGCAAAAAATATAGCATGGACATATAGGTGAACATTTCAGTCAGTATGGGTTTTTCCACGCTAAACTGATTTGCCTATATCGTCGAGATTTTGTTCAAATATCGACAAGAGTTTGAACGAATTTGTCGCGGATGAGATCAGGGGAGAAGGTAGACTGATTCTCAGTCCCTGTATTTACACATATACGTGTATCTTGGAAACAAGATACACACATTGTGACTGCAGTGACAAACCTTCAGAAGCAATGCATTCTGTTTCTTGATTATGAAGGTCTGGTGTAGCGGACCGGCATTCTTTTGGTGGGGGGTTCTAATTTAGTTGTGTATTTTTTTTTTTAGTTGTGTATTTTTTTTTTTTTTTTTTTTTTTTTTTTTTTTTTTTTTTTTTTTACATGCATGGATACACATGAGCAAATGTCACATGAGTATTGCACAGAGTATTATTTATGCACAAGTGTTATTTATTGAGCACCATGAGGTCATAGGCAGCGAATGAGTGCCTTATAAATAGATAAACAACAACAACAATTCATTTCAAGTAACAAAATTACCAAGAGCGCAACATTTCGATATCCGTTCTGTATTTTCAGACATCAACTACTTGAGAGAATAAAGAATGTCTCCAAACAAACGCCTGTCATCGTCTGTAACACCGTGTAAAGCCCGAAATCACACGAAAAAGAGACCGATTGCATCTTTCCGGTCGCCATTATAAACAGGAGATATCACTTATTTCCGGTGTGTTGAGGATGTAACGAGCCATTTGATTGGCTAATGAGATTTCGAGCAGAAGGGTCAAAAATAATATCGGTCTACCGGTAATTTATCGCTAGACCGTTATTTGAAATAGGGGTCTACCCTTATTTTAAGGGTAGACCGATATTTTTATCGGTAGACCGGTAAAAATATAAGGGTAGACCGGTATTTTTACCGGTCTACCCTTATTTTAATTATCGGTCTAGCGCTATATTGACTTTAGACCCTGTTCGCGCGCCATACCTTCGAACGTGAAATGTCAAATAAATCAAACTCCGTAAAGTGTTTGTTTAAATGCTGATAGAAATGATGAGATCTCCTTTTCGAATATAGGTGCAAAGCGATCCGGGGTTGGTTATCGTTTTCACAAACAACGGCTGTAGTTAAAAAGAAAGTTGAAATGGTTGATTGAGCGGAGTTTTTGGGTTCTACTCGTCCGCTAATGAAAAGTCATGGGGATACGAGGTCTATGTTTAAAGATGATTCAGCAAAAGTCCAGTGCGTTGCCATTGCATCAAAATCACCCATTGAAATGTAATGTTCTAGCAATTTTCACGTACATCCCTTGACAGCCAGAAGTGGCTATCAGCAGTTAAAATTTAACTGCTGATAGCCACTTCTGGCTGTCAAGGGACGCGTAGGAAATACGTCATGTAAAAATAGACCCTGACTTAATTATACTCACCAAAGTTTTGTCGCCGCTTTTCTTCAAAAACCTCGAAACTGCAGCTTGAATCAAGCTGCAGTTACGAGGTTTTTGTTGAAAACGGGACAATATCTCATCCAGTTCTGCACATGGGTGTTCTTTTTATAGTATAAGTATTACAACGTAATTAGTTAAATAAATATGCTCTTCACATTTTCTCTCTATTTTACTCCCGGTAGAATATCGGGATCATAATATCACGGGCAGTATGCAAAAGTACAAGGAGTTTCCAGATAAGCAATACATCTGAGAAAAGAGCCCGGTAAGACGGAGTACATGCAACAAACCGCATGAAAATTGACGCAGAAATAAGAAAGTTATTGCACAAATTCTTACCTGAAGCGTGGTTAATTTGGCCGTAGTCGTTACCATTTCGCTTTATTGTCGGTTGGGACAATATTTCGGAAAAAGTACCGTGAGTTATGTAATATGTCATTCACCCGATGAAAGAGCTCGGCAAGACGGCCTCCATCTAATACATGGACCCTGGCTCAATTATATTTTGTCGCCACTTTTCTTCAAAGACCTCGAAACTGCAGATTGAATCAAGCTGCAGTTACAAGTTTTTTTTTATGAAAAGGGGACAATATGTCATCCAATTCTACACATGTGTGTTCTTTTTATAAGATAAGTATTACAGCGTAATTAGTTATATAAATATGCTCTTCACATTTTCTCTCTATTTTACTCCCTGTAGAATATCGGGATCATAATATCACGGGCGGTGTGCAAAAGCTAGGAGCGCGGTATTGGAAAAAGCTTGTTTAAGCTAAGAGCTCTAAAATACCACGTGATTAGAATGTTCTGCATATTCATGGCTAAACACGGCATTGGAGCGAAAATGTCTCTCTCCGATCACTTTAACGTGTACCCATTTTGAGTTGCTTCAATTAAAGAGTAATGAGTGACTATTATTTCTAGAAACGCTAAACGCGGATGTTATACCCCCTTTCGCTTCTACGCCGTCGATAGTGGACATAGCGGCTGTTACTTTTACATCTTTTTAAACGTACAAAGCGGTTGTAAAACAAGTTGTTAGAGTTATTGTGGTATAATATTAACAATGTAACAAGTATGTTGAATATATCTTACAAAAGTTATATGTGATGCTCGTTAGATAACTTGGATTTAATTAACCAGAAGGTAGTGTATCTTCTTTATTAAATCTCAATTATTTTCCTGGTTTTTTTTCTGCAAATGTATTCATTCTTTTCATGTGCAAATGTTCATTTGTACTTAGCCTTTTGAAAATAATCAGATTTTAATAATAGTTATTTCGATTAGGTTTGCTTTTCGCACAAAATTGCATATAAATCTGCAGTTTTGTCCATTTAGCCGATCATTTATTTTATTTATTCATGTACTTATTTAAAAAAAAGAATAGAATAAGTCTTGGCTATTTAGTGCAAATATACGAATATGTTTTTCTGTCAACCATCGGATATCTTTACGAGATTCGGATTTTTGAGATGTACGAAAAGGAGAAGATTGCACGTTTCGGTGAGTAAAATATTCAATTACCTTTTATTGCCTACCTACATTAATATTTATAATATTAAATAATCAGATAAATCTTGTTAACCTTACCACTCACTGTTCATTGTTAAACTTACTGAAATTGGAAAGCACCCGATAATAGGTAAAATGAATGCACATGTAACAACGAGGTTTTTTAAGACAAAACACATAGCTCTGACATCAACTCTCTTTGTTATGATAAGAAATACCTGTACTTTGTAAAAAGTTTTAATCATTTCTTAAACGAAGATATAATGAAACTGATCCAGTTTGAAATAAAGTGCAGATGGCACAAAAACTATGATTTAATGCATAGAAGAGAACCTTTTTGCACGAAAAAGATAGAAGGCAGGGTTTAAGAATTTTGTCTTTTACTTCTTCTCAAATTGTTTTGTGATCTGATGCATTAAACGTGTTATTATTTGGGAATGGCTAAACTACGAAACCGGTTATTTTTTACGTAATGCTCCATCTGTATATAAATCGTATGTAGATGTAGTCTAAGAGAGACAGTGTGATAGTATGTTTCAAGTTCTAAGTTCCAAGTTTTATTCAAATATTCCAGAAGGTCATAGACCCATGTGGCATACAATTGCACATGTATATGGTGCAACAGTGAGCATAGTGAGCAAATCATTATAATTCGAGTGCAAAGAAAACAAAGACAAGGAAACAAAAAGAAACAAGTATTCATATATAAAACGTATCTAATGAGACAGGGACAAAAAGAAAGAGATTCGGAAAGAGGAAGGAAATTGCAATAGAGAAGGAGTATAATACGAATAATATGTTGTTTATAATTTAATAGAGTTAAAAAAGTGACATCTGTTGCAAGGTTTTGTACATTTTGTCAGGGCAATTGGTAAACAATGACGGATTCTAATGTAAGAAGCGATACACTCTGGCTTATGATTTATGCACTAAATAAAAAGGTAAAAAAGCAAAGCCTGCATTGCATAATATCAAATGAATTGTTTATATAATTCTATATGTTTGTATCTAAACAATATAATCATCGCTTTTGGCAAGCAAATTGAATCTACAGTTTGTTAAAGCTGTAGTTGCGAGGTTTTGAAGGAAAGCAAGAATATGTGCATTATTACTGGGTTATCGCTTGACGTATGTTGCCATGTAATATTTTTTGTAAACTTATATTGTAGATAGAAATAATTGGTCGAAGCTGTCGGTTTCAATTAATTTCGAACGTAATCGTTCTATTTTATTTTCTCAAAAAGTAGGTAAAAAGCAACTGTATGTTAGCTTCCAAACGCAGGAAGCGACCAGTTTGCAAAATGCGTAGCCGTATGATTTGAATTAATAATTCATACAGATAAGCTCCCAATAACATAGTATTTGCTAACCGTATATGTCAACAGGTACATGTACCAACAAAATGTTAACATAATAACTCTTTTATAAATACCAAACCTGTTATTTTATTGGGATATTGTACGTAACAATCAATCAATGGATCGCCGATTCGAGTTACTACAAAACACATAATAGCATTTCTGGCATTTTGCAAGACATTTTCCCTCACACTAATGGATGAATATACATGTATGATCTATGGCGTGTGGGTCATATTGGATGATGAGTTTGTACTGGTACAGGGAATACCAGGAAAACATGGTTTGTTGCATAAGGCACCGAAACGCAGTGAAATGTTTTGTACAATAAACCCATTATATTTTCTCTACATTATGTATTTTTGTGCTATAATTTTGCAAGAAACTTTCATTTCGAGTTAAAAAATACACATCACGTACGGGACCAGTGCTCATTTGATATACCAGCGCTGTATATTTAACCCTTTCCCAAACTACAAAATTTCAGGGTGATCCAATTTGAAAGCTGCTGCAGACGACAAAGTGGATGTTACTAAAGGTAAAATTTGTGAATAATACCGCTCAGAAAACATTGAGGCAAAAGGAGAAACTGCTGGTTATCAGCAGTTTCTTCTTTTGTCTCAATGTTTTCCCAAGCCATATCTATTAGGGACGTCAAAACCAGGTGTTGTTTGGGAAAGGGTTAAAGGTCAATACCTCCCATATGCCAAAATCTAATTCAAAAGAAGTAATTTTCACCCACAGTGTGTTTCTTAACCCCTCTAATCTGTTTATACTCTAGAGAATCTTAAACAAATTTACCTACATTTAAGTTCCTTCCTGGAAACTTCTTCTCGTTGTCAAAAATGAAATATTTTATTTTATGCAAGATATTTTTGTACGACAGATGTGTCATTTCACGTTATGTTGTCGGTTTTCCTTACGCCCGTTTGTCCGTCTCTCTGTCCTTTACCAAACTCAGATCGTCTTCAATTCTCAATCCTTGAATTAAAAAAAATCTTCTGTGTTATTGCAAAACCTCGTTTTGATTAAAGCTGGAAATACGAGATTTTGCAGGAACACCGACAAAATGCTCAATTCCTTTTGTGCGCAACTCATCGAAAGTAACAAACTAAAGTATTTACGAACTTAGTTAAACTTTTTACAGTTCATTTTAGGGCCAATCATCCTTACTGCCAAATTTCAATCAAAGAAAGCAATTTACACCTATGGTGTGTTCCTTAATCCAGATAATCCCTTAATAAACTTCTTAGGATTTTAAACAGCTTAACCACACGTGTATTTCTTTCACTGATCTTTTTTCTCGCCAAGAACTAGTTAAAGACCTATCGGTTTCTAATCTTTTTCTGTATTTCAAAAGATGTAAAGATTTTGGCGTTTTACTACGTTCGAAATTGAAGCCAAACCGCAACTCAACAAGAAAAAAAACAAGATAATATTATTGTTTTAAACAACGCTCGGACACTTCAAGTTCCAAAGGTTTCCAATCGTAAAAACAATGATAACCCGTGATATAAATAGTAATTTGATTCTTACGTGAATAAACGAGTTTTTTTACTGATCTCGAGGGTTCAGGTATGGTGTGGTACAGAAGTAACTCGCTGGACTTGCAACAAGAGGGTTGCCGATTCCGTCCACCGCATTCGAAGTCTTCGAATGTGACCTTTAACAGAGATCACGTCTTCATACACTTTACATGTAGCTGTTATGTTGTTCGTATAACTCTATTCAATAACACCTGTCCTTAAGTCTTGCAACTGCTCTCAGAAATGTAAAATGACGCCAATAGGTAATTCGATTGGCCATTCGATGGTCCGTCATGATACATTGGTACATGTTTACAATATATATGTATGTAAACAACACAACATGGGACCACAAACTAATGTAATTTTGCATCTGCATGATAGTTCAAATCTTGCAGAAGTCTCACACCTGAAAGAGTTAAACCAACTAATGCAAAATGCAATGAGGCTATGTACCAGTTTTCCATTGTTTACATTGGTAAAATTTGGAAACATGATTGTGCTATAGTATATATATACATGTATATTGACTGGGCTGTACATGATGACAATTGATGCGCATCTGAGAGAGTATTCCCAGAGCCACAGGCACGACATTCATTACTTCCATACATTCTTCAACAACTCTTTTAAAGTGACATTTCACATTCATTTCATTTTCAAAAAGTATGTCTTGATGCAAAGATTGTTTATTATAATGCGTAGAAATGCTATCAGTTTTTTTGAAGATGTTATTTATAAGCGAAAAATACGCTTTCAAAGTTGAGACAGAAATGACAAATTCTAAATCAATCTTAACTGTTGTCCACAACAATTTGTTTAATTTTAGCACAAAAATATATATTTCTCGTAAACTGTTCACTATTTTGGCTTGAAATTTTCAGAATTTTCATAAGAAAGCATGCTCTTTCAGATAGAATAAAAGTAAAATTTATGTAACAATAATTCTGAAATGTCACTTTAATGGGGTGACCAAATTGAATAAAGTTTGCAACAAAAAAGAAGCTTGATTTTTCAAACGTCATATGACAATAAAAGCTATTGACAACAAAACGAAAATTTTTTTTAACCTGTTTTGTTTTATAAGACCCACTGCATCAAGGAAATCGCTTTTCAGCCTTCTCTTCTTCAACCTTTTTTTTTTTCAATTCAACGTAGTATTAACAAGGTTCTTGAAAATTATCAAAAAAAATTGTGTCACGTCGTCACGTTGTTCACCAGTCCACCTTGATAGTATTGATACAAAACGCTACTTTTCAACAAAAACCTCGTAACTGCAGCTTAAAACAAGCAACTGTAACGACGTTTTTGTTGAAAACCTACGAAACGAAAGACTTACGTTTCTAGATCATGCTACATTTCAAATGTAATCATTGGTGGCGACGTTAAGAAGAGACAAATGTGCATTTAAAGAAGATTGCTTGTCAATGGTTTTCTTATGGGATGAGGCAAAAAAGTTAACCGTCTCTTTTCTTAAATAAAATCGTAACAATAACTTGCTTAAAGCTGAAGTTGCGAGGGTTTTGATGAAAGATAGCATTATGCTGATTTCGCAGTAAAATACAAGTGATTACATATGCAAAGCTTTCATCTGGTATTTTCGCGGATGTTATGCAAGAGACCTTTTATTTGTGTTGCAACTAACGTTTACCCATTACAAAACAAAATAATTTTGAACTTGTCCAAATTCAATGATGTTGTATACAGCAATTTCAAACGAATGGAATTTTATGTTCTTGGCTCTTTCTTGGTAGAAAAGCAACAAGGGAAATGAAGATGCTGCTAGTCACAAGCAATTTCTTCATTTTCCACAATGTTTTGTAAAGAATCTTTCTTGAGATGCGTCCTAAACGTGACAGAGTGGGAATGGGTTAAGCAGCTGAACGGTCTATGGCAATATAAACGCCGCTTTTTTATGTGATAACGGCTTATACTATAGATATATAGTTTGAGTGGTTCTTCTTTTTATCACAATTCCAGGAGAGAACTGTATTCTCGAGAGCTACTAGTATATATCAGGCCCGTATGAATAGGGGGGGGGAGGGGGCTACGCCCCAAGCACCCATTCTTCCAAAGTTGGACCACACAATTCCGTATTTCCTCTATTACACAGTGAAAATTTACTAGGTAAATCTTATTTAGCCCCCTCCAATACTCAAACATTGGCCACCCCTTATGAAATTGCTTCCTACGGGACTGTATGTTATTACTTTTCCTAAAGAAAACTGGTAAGAACAGCTTGCTTAAGGACTGATCCTCCATTTATTTCCTACGGTAAGATTTTTTTTATTTTTTTTTATTATCATTTTTTTTCTGTAGCGATATTTAAATATATGAGAAGTAAAAAAAAATGACTTAAAAACTATAGGTCACCGAGCGAATTAAAAAGTTATTGGATTTCAAGGGAGACTACTCTTGTCTAAAATTGCAAAAATGAGGTGTCACTTAAATACCCACAAAAAAGGTGTTTGAAAGGATTACATAAATAAGTCTTTGTTGTGTTCGATATGTTTTATTCTGTCTAAATGAGTATCAATTTGGGAAAATTTAGTGATGATTTTGAATTTTTTAGGAAAACATTCTTTCAAAAGTAGCTGAAATTGCTCTTATTTCGCAACGTTTCTGATAACAAAAAATATTCCAGCGGTAAGATTTTTTTCTTTTTTTGGTATAGACATAGTGCTTGGTCATACCCACAAAAACAAAAAAGAAAAATATATCAAACCAAGCGTTTTTCTTAGATATAAGTAAAATTTGGTTTACTTTTTGCAGCTCTGTCCGAAATTGTTTCACTACTTTTATCCATTTTCTTCCTTATTACCAGCTTTAGATCATAAAAAGTGTCATCTTTTGTGTCCATCTGAAGCAGAGTAGCTCATAAAGACACCATTTCGCTTTTGTTGCCCCGTTTCCTATCGCTAATGCCACATGTTGAACGCGTAACAAAAAGCAAAATGTACCATCCGAGTATTATTACACTTTAATTGACCAAACAGAGAAAATTGAAATAACCGAAAGGGGTCTTGTCATTTATCAACCAAACATTAACTAAATGTAAAAAATACATTTGCTGAAAAAGGTCAATTGCTGAAACAGCTTTATTTCGTTATTTAGGGTAGTTGCGCAGTAACAACTGGATGATCTGCAGTAAGTTGCGCAGTAACAACTGGAGGATCTGTCCTTAATGCTAAAGTAACGAGAGTTTGGAAATAGCAATGTTTACAAAAAAATGCATTTCTCTAGAATTATTCAAATGAGTACCACAAAAAATGTTTTGCTCTAGAAATTGCATCATACAATAACATCTTTCTTTTTTTATGAAAATAAGTGAAATATGACTAAATTAATTCACCGAATTTCAGCATGTTAATCAAGGCCTTAATTAGACTAACCCCAGGGTGGCTAATTACACTGTATCACATAGCCTTCAAATCTTCGTGAAAATTCATTTTGTTTCAAAATTTATCGTCCAAGAAACGATCTATTAAAGAACGCATTTTCTTTGATTCATCTATTGTTTTCTATTTCGATTGGGATAGTTTATGACTACATGATTATATAAATATAATATTAAGCAAATGAAGTATCGCAACACAGAAAACCTGTATTTTGAGTATCATTTTGATTCATATATTATACAAGCAGAATATATTTTTGAGCGGTGTCGTTACGTGTCCGAACTTATTCGGGTGCTGTCGTAAAAGTTCGGCGGTGGAAAGTTCCACCGCCAAATGTTTTCGACATCGCCCGAATAATTCCGAAGTAGCGCCATCTTATTAAGGGTGGACTACCTTAAAGTAGTATTACGTTACCATAGCCGATAATTCTAGATGATGTAAGCAATGACGTAGAAACGACGACATTCAGTGTTTATTGCATTTGATATAGGATGAAAGTTGTACTATGCATATTTTCAATCAATTCTAAATGCATATATATGCATCAGACTGTTATATTGCATTCCCTGCACTTCAATTAGAATATCAAGTATGCACATTTTAATTGACACCGACACAAGATGTGATCTATCAAAATTTTATCATAATGAGATACACATTTTCACATCCATGGACTATTTTACGTCCGTCGTATTTTTATTTTTTTTTTTTCTTTTATCCGGAAAAAAGAATAATTTTGGTATATGTTACTGAATTTTATGCTGAAGTTTAGATCACCATATGGACACGCACGGTCCGGTCAAAGTTCATGTTGTTCTTCTGTAACTGCGCAATTTTCTATACGAGATATCTCGAAGCAGCATTGCTACTGGTTATATTGCATTCGTCACAGAACGATCTAGATCTTAACGTGTCGGAAATGCCAGAGAGGATTTTTTTTTTCAGATACTAGATTTCGTGTTGTTCACGCAATTTATCCCTTCCTCAAACGGCAAAAAATTGAGTAAATCCTTTGAAATATACTGCTGACAATAACTAAATAGCTGATCAACAAAGCTTTTTAAATGTGTAAAAAAAGCACAGGGAAAGGGGGTAAAAATTAAACTGCATGTTATATCTGCTACTATTTACTTTTTGGCCTTGAAGAAGGCCAAATTTAGCATGTCATTTTTCCCAGGGCGTGCTGAATCGTTATCTTGTGAAAACGTTGAACGCAGATAGATAGTGTTCTTGCGCGATGAAAAGTAAATCGGAACTGGATTAGATCTATACTACTTTATGCAGATTTTTGACCCATGTACATTACAAAAGAAGTAAATACATACGTTGATAGTAGTAAAGGCATTTAAAATCGTAAAATATTTACAATCAATAAATCGATTGCAACATATATTATGCGCGGATCCATTCGCTTTCCCCCGAATCAATATCGTAAGCAATATCTAAATATAGATACCCTGCAGACGCAAGATTATGACGACATTGACTAAGCAGCCAGTCTACAATATTTCCAGTCTATTTTTTTTTTTTTATTTTTGGACTGACTCATTTGACGCATCACTTTATCCATTTTTGGATAAAAATCACTACGCGATGCGCATAACTCCAAAATCCTGTCGCCAAAAAGTAGCAAGCAGAAAATTGCAACTACAAATACATTTGCAACAAAATAAAGTTTGATTTTCGTCTCAATTTCATCTAATAAAATAATTAATTCAAATTATATTATTCATTTTACTCTATGCAAGCATATGAAGCAAATATGCCGCGTGACAGGAAGTCATGAGGAAGTACCACGTGTATGCATTTTATGGGCGCTGACATCTTGAAAGTAGTTAACCCAGAATGATGGTAATCGACAGGTGGCGACATCTATTGGTAGATATTGAGTATGACGATGTATTATTGCGATTAAATCCTTTTTAGTCTGGTTTAAAAAGAAGATTAAAAGGTTTTCGAGGGGTTTTTACGTGTCGATGATAGAAATTTTAGTTATTTTCGGAAATAAAATGGTGTCCGATCTGACCCGAAGGAAAATTGATGCGTCGGGTCTAACCGGACAAATAATGATTTTATATATTAATTATGTCACGCGATTAGCATCAAGTTCAGTGGTCGAGCGGTAATGTCAAAGTCTCAGATCTCGGGGAACCGACGTTCAATTCCAGCAATCAGCGTATAATTTTTATTTTTTTTATGAAATACTCGATGCAAATAAATATCTTAGATCGTTCATTTGTATTTTATCTTACCTAAAACCTTTCCAAACAAAATTTTAGATTGTTCCAAATTAATTACGTAAAAGTGCAAACATAATTATTTGAAATAAATCTAGCTCGATTATCGGCCTGTCCGATCAGACCCGATGTGTCCGAAATAACCTGTCGTTGATGACTCATTTTGTTTTCCTTATGGTACCCGGTTCTATACGCTTAATACATACATGCATACATTACCGATGCCGGGGAAAAGGCTTAGAATTTTCTGATTGTGACATAAGATACAGTTTTTGTCTTCACCTATCTAAATAATGGCTGACGATCGCTTAACTGTCCGAAAGTACCCGACGTTCCTCTAATATTTAAAGAAACTTGTTCATTGCAAAATTTTCCGTAAATGTTCGTTTTTTCCACCGCGAAAGAACTATTGGGTCCATAGAAATACCGGAACACCATGGAACGCATAGTAATTACCGGAACACACGGAACGCGTCAGTGATTACCGATACACACTTGAAATATTTGGTTTTCCAATACCGTAGGTACACGGTGGGGATTGTGCATGATGGGATGGATAACGACTACCGACAATAGGGAACGATTTTATCAAGTAAACCGTGACGTAATTTCGGACAAATAAATAGTATTTCGTTGGTGTTGTTATAGAATCTCGTAACTATGTACGGCTTGAATCAAACCGTAGTTACTAGATGTTATAACAACACCGACGGTTTATCAAAACATAACGGTAAACTCAGTCTATTTTTTGCACAAAATTTGATGCCAACTCGCCTCGCTTCAGGTAAGACATTTTGCAATAACTCTGTTATTTCTGTATCAATTTTCAAGCGGTTTGCTGCATGTACCCCGCCTTATCGATATTGTCCCAACCGACCAGAAAGCGAAATGGTAACGACTACGGCCAAATTAACCACGCTTCAGGTAAGAATTTGTGCAATAACTTTCTTATTTCTGCGTCAGTTTTCATGCGGTTTGTTGCATGTACTCCGTCTTACTGAGCCCTTTTCTCAGATGTATTATTTATCTAGAACTACCCTGTACTTTTCTCAAAAAACTGATCCCAACCGACTAGAAAAAGGGCCTGAATTTTTTGTCGTTTTTCTGGTCGGTTGGGATCAATTTTTGGACAAAGTACAAAGATTCTACAAACAAGTCATATATCCGAGGAAAGAGCTCACTTATGCGGGGTACATGCAACAAACCGCTTGAAAATTGGAGCAGAAATAAGAAAATTATTGCACAATTTCTAACCTAAAGCGAGGCAAATTTTGTCCGTATACTCCATATTCGTTATCCATCCCAGCATGCACAATCCCCACCGTGAGGTAATAGTAACGATTTGTTATTCTTTAATCTGTTTTAAAACTTTGTTATTTATATATCTATGTATTTGTATACATGTGTTAGATAGTTATGTTTTAATAGGCAGATTCATGATTTAATAAGGTTCTAAATGATATATTGTGAAGATATATAGAAATAACATCACGATTTGTCGGCAATGATTTAACTTCATTTAATAATCGAAATCCTTCTTACCTGATCCTTGATAATTTGGCCCCCATGATTCTAGTGGTCATCCAGTACAGATGATTTCTGTTCATTTTACTTTTGTTTCATACCATACAGATGATTTCTGTTCATCTTACTTTTGTTTTATACCAAAAATCTGCATGTGTTCAAATTTGTTCGAAACTTCTTAAAAAAAATAAAAGATTAAAATATTACTCTTGTTATTTTTCGTACACTTTCCAGGCCTTCAGCACTTTTAGCACTTTGATTATTGCTGAAGTTAAAGAATATTTAAACTTTCTCATACCAATAATCTGCATGTGTTCAAATTCTTCAAGGCCTTCAGCGCTTTCAGCGCTTTGATTGACATCAATGTTGTCCTACCATTTTGTTTAGGGAACTTCAACTCACATGTGTTTTCAGGAAAACGTTAACGTAATGCACAATCTGATATATTTAGTGCGCTGTTTTTTCGTAATTCCCGCTAGGCTATTTGTCATATGATAGATGAAAATGAAATTCAAAAACCATTACCGAGTAGCAATTAATCCTTTCCCAAACGACAAAAAATCGGACATTTCCTGTATTAAAAATGGTGCAAACGACAAAATTGATATCTAAATGGATGTGATATTTGCACAATATAGGCCAGAAAACACAAAGACAAAAGGAGACAATGCTGTATATCAGCATTGTCTTCTTTTGTCTGAATGGTTTCCCAGGCTTTTCTGAAAGTATCGTCGAAACATGGTCTAGTATGGGAAAGGGTAAAAAATCTCGCGAATTTTCAATTTTTCAAAAGCTGTACTTGCAAAACTGATAGAATCTTTTGACTTTCTTAATTATACATGGGCTCGGGAGACTATCATTAATTGAATATTTAAAGAGGAAATCTTTCATCTCGCATAATATGCACTCTATCCTACGCGAATCCTTATTATACATCCATATTTTATTCTAGCGATGTGTAGAATTGAATATTTAAGTGGTCTTCGAACTAGTGGCCTTCAAATGTTGTTGTGTACAATTACAGAGCCGAATTTATTAATCCTTTCCAAGGCAAAATCTGTTTTGACGTCCCCCGCAGAAGAAGGTTTGGACAATATTGAAACAACAGAAGAAAATGCTGGTTACTAGGATTTTCTCGTTTATCTAAAGCTTTCGTTGCGATATATACATGTAGTATGACGGTTACATAAAAAGTAACACTATCATTGTTGTCTGCAACTCTTTTAGATGTTCACATTCTCTATGTCCAATCAGAAAAGGTTAATTGAATATTAGAGTGTTTTTCAGACATAAGTCCCTAACATGTTACAAGAGTATGTTACTGTTTTAGCAAGAGCAAAATCGTGTTTCTATATTTTGTCACGAAATATGATCATCTAAAACGGCTTGACAGAAAAATGTAGTTTTATATCTATGTATTGCGATGTCGTTAAAGTGGACCAATATTAGGTCATTTGGACATAAGGACAAAACTGGCCAACCTGATTTTATGCTCAACCTTGCATTTTGCATCTGAATATCCATAGTCGACTTTAGAGGAATTATAGTATGACAATCGGGAGTGACCGATGTTTACATTTTGTTTTTATAATTTATACCGCAATTAACCTGATTAACTAGGTATGTATCAATGATACATCGTCTTAAAGTGACATTTCAGAATTACTTTTACATAAATTTTACTTTATTCTATCTGAAAGAGCATGTTTTCTTATGAAAATTCTGAAAATTGCAAGCCAAAATATTGAACCGTTTACGAGAAATATATATTTTTGTATTAAATTTAAACAAATTGTTGTGGACAACAGTTCAGATTTATATAGAATTTGTCATTTCTGTCTCAACTTTGAAGGCGTATTTTTTGCTTATAAATAGTAACTTCAAAAAACTGATAGCATTTCTATGCATTAGAATAAACAATCTTTGCATCGAGACATACTTTTAAAAAAATGAAATAAATGTGAAATGTCACTTTAAATACCTGTATGTAATTTATCTCATAACACGATTTTAATCTCAAATCAATATCCTGGCATCCCTTTGTAAATGAAAGGGCTTATTATTTATCGGCCACGCATTTTGGAACATGAATACAGTATAGCCAAGGGCAGTAACCCTGTGAATTTGATGATTTATTTCCCTTTACTTACCAAGCATACGCAATACTCCAAGATATATTTTCATACCAAGACACCCCACATGTCCATGTTAAAGCAAAGAACATTCGTGAAAAGTGATTACATCTGTTTTTATGAATGTTCTCAGTTTTGAAGAGAAACTGGGTAGTGGACCATAACATACAAATAAACCGAAGTGCGGTGTGTACTTTGTTAGGTCTTACAACATGTGGAATAGAGTATTTAAGATAGAATACCCGTAATGTGGCCATCTTGATATTCATAAAAAATCGGATTATTTCGGACAATGTCGTCACGTATCCGGACCTATTCGGACGCGGTCGGAAACGTTCGGCGGCGGAAAGTTCCACCGCCGATTGTTTTCGACGTCGCCCGAATAATTCCGACGTCGCGCGAATCTCAATAGGGGTTTACTACCTTAATGCAAATTTAAGAAATTGGTATGTTTATGGACAAAATATGTATAAAAGTAATGCGATTACCGTCAGTGTAATGTACCGTATGGAAATTCTTTCAATATGCAATGATATAAAGTTTGACGTTTTAAAAGCGAGACAGAACACGAAAAAGGTCCCTTGTGGTTTTTGAGCTCAACTGGGTTCCAGATCAGCCTATAAATCCACAAGCAAAAATTGACAGTGACGTAGTTTTGTGTTTACTGTTTCTAAACCAATACACTCTTCTCATTAGTACCGTTTACAATGTGCACGTGATAAATGAACAGGTTGAATGGTTGTAAACGATAAACACAATCATACGTCACTTTCAAATTTGGCTGGTGGAATTATACGTATATGCGCATTCTGATCAGGAACAATGTTGTTCTCAAATACCGGTAGTTTCGTAATAGTATGTATCAACCATATCAGAGTAACACTAATCCAGGTCAGACTGCACATAGGCAAAGTCAGACCTTGAAACATGACTGTCTCAAATGTAATCAGGGATATTCTTCCAGATTCCGGCTCATTAATGGTTTAAAACGGCATAAGAATTTTATTTTAAAAAATGACCTACTTGATTTGTTGGATAATGAATCTGAACATGTCGTGACTTCCAAGCAGGTTTGACTAAAAGCATGTCCTTCCTATTTTATTTTAGTCCCTAGAAATGAGTTTTTAAAATGTGTTTAAAACTGGGTTTACCCTTTATATTACTGTCTCACGCATAGCAAACGGCTTTAGATTTTGCATTTTTCCTGACGACGATGAAACTGATGAACAGGCGCTGTTGTATCGCTTAGTAACGTTTATTTGAATCCAAGAACACTCAAATAGCAAAGCATAGTAATCACATTAAACTAAATTTAAAACAAAAATAAAATTTCAAAATACATATATCATTGTAATTTTGTGTTTGGTGTACCTGCGTATTTTTATCAGACAGTGGACAGACGTCTGTCCGCCAGTCAAATAACGTACATGAATATAAACGAATTTAAAAAAAGAAAAACAAGCTGTTGTGTCTTGTTATTTTATATTATACTCTAAAGCCTTCTTGATACAAATGTAAAGAAGGTTACATAAGTTTCCTGAATAAAACTAACATTCACCGCTGGGAAAATACATGCCTATTACAGCCCGAAAATACACATTTTATAAAAAAAAATATACATTAAAACCCATTTGATACGCAAATAAAGAAGGTTCTTTAACCTTCCCGTGAGATTTAAATAAAGGATTCTGTTAAAATCTGGCATCTATTTAGAATGCAAATAAGGTCTAGCTCTCTTCCGTTCCATTTTGTAGAATTTAGAGAATGTTGAATAAACTAACTAGACTGACTTTGTATAGATAACAAGTCACGCAAAGCGATCTTCTTTTCTAAAGTACACATTCTTTCCACCATTGTTCGCCTTTAGAAGCGGTCTTTGCACTACTAAAAGAATCATCTCAAAACGATCGAATGTTTTCACTTTTAAAGGGACATACCGTATAGCACTTTATTTCTGCGGGGACTTTATTTCTGCTATTTCTGCGGTCGTGGACGGCACCGCAGAAATAAAATCCGCAGAATATTAATCCTGAATGTAGAGGTTGTTGTCATTCTGTAATTTTAGTCAGTACATGGACAAGTTAAATTGTTACCACCCGATGGAAAGAACAATATCATAACAATGGAGTGCTTTCCTATTCAAAAATGGTGTAACTACGGCTTTAAAGGGCGACGGTAACAGATGGTCTAATTGCAAAAAATGAATTTTTTTGAAAAAATATGCAAAACTTTTGTGTTGACCACCTCGGGATGGTTAATAATATGCGATTCAGACAGAGAATGAGCCAAAATTACAAGACAGATAGCTGAATTTAGGGAGAATCCAAGCCTAAATTCAACCCCATCACTGATGGGGTTAGAATTATTTTTAAATTGTTGCGCATGCGCATACAGCGCGGACCATGATTCAAACGAGATTCATACTTAAATTTCAATATGACGTCATCATGTATGTTGTGACGTCATTTAAGAAAGTCGCATGTCCTACTGTTTTGACCTACTTTCGACATCGCTTCATGAATTTGGTATCAAATTGCGAAAAAATGAGTCGTTGCTTCAATAGTTTCTCGTAATCATTTAATCAGGTCATATAAAGCTTTAAAAGTGTACATTTCGTTTGTATTTGACAATTTTTGGGTCCAAATCTGGGAAATAGTAGCTTTAACTTAGGTGTAGATAAGACATTTTAGTTCATCAATAAACAATTATTTAACAAGTTTGACTGATAGTTTGACGCGTCTTTCTTTTCACACCTATCTGTATACGGCATTGTTTCCGATAACGCCTTTATAGATACTGTTAAATGAGTGGGATTATCCCTTTACCGTAACGGAGTAATTAGAAATCGTCTTTCAAACCATGTCTGATACTGACTGTAACTGATTTGATGGTGAAGAAATAAAATCTTTGATTTTGCAAAATGAGAGACCGCAGAAATATGTTCCGCAGAAATTTAACCCACCTGATTTCTGGAAAAACCGCAAAATTTGGACCCCGCAGAAATAAAGTGCTATACGGTAACATTCCGATTTCATTTTGTAAAGTATGTCTTGATGAAAAGGTTATTCTAACGTGTAGTCAGTTTTTTAAGTTGTTATTTATAAGCGAAAATATGCCTTTAAAGTTGAGACAAAAAAAATGACAAATTCCATATAAATCTGAACTGTTGTGGACAACAATTTGTTTAATTTTAGCTTTTATTATTCTTTAATTCCTCCATTTATGAAGATACATATACAATCATGGACATATACACAGACAAACATATTATACTTGCACATTACAACAAACATGAAACAAAAGCAATAGATACTAGTATTCACATATGAGAGAATGGTTAGAGCCAAGATGTGATAGCAAATTTGACAAAGACAAAGAAAGAGAAAGAAAGAAAAAAAGGAAAGAAAAAGAAGAAAGGTTACATGTAGATAAACATATTTTAACATATAGTTTGAGTTATGTCCCGTTATATCCACGTACCTTCCAGTTAAGAAAACTTTACCGAAACTAAATGAAAAGTAAACTCACAAGGCTGTGGAGTGATATATTTACAACACATAGGCCGTGTTATACTTAGAGTAGGGTAGTGCATTCCATAGTCGGTACTCACTGACGTGCGTACCGGCAGTGATCTACATTACCACTCTCGATTACATGTAGTTATAATCGTTCAAAATTGTATGGAAAAAAGTAATGACTTTTGAGTAGAACTGTTCAGCGTTTCCTTGTAAAATCACAGAGAGATTTGCATCTAGCCCAAAAAGGGCTTCCACATAGGTGTCACTTCCTAAGCTTGTTATATAATTTAACACATTTGTACCAAAACAATCATTGATGAACTGGTTAAAAGCTGTTCTGCAATGACTCACATATTCGCACTCAAACAGAATATGTTCAGTCATACTCAAAGTAATGTTGACTTTGTCGCAGCGAGAACACACTGGTATATAAAGAGGTAGATATGCCAATAGCTGTGCGACAGAGAAACATGCACAAAGAAGACGGGGACTAGCTCGAGCTACTGGCCATATAGGGCTATCAGAAAAACATACTTGAATTTGCCTATACAGAGCAAATTCAGGTGCGGATGTCCTTAAGTCCCAATTGCTGATAAAGGATTGCTTTATTTTTGACCAGAACATATGTTTCCATGCATATTTGCTTGGGAAAGACCCAGAATTCAGATATTCTTCTAAAACAACACTAAGGTCATATTTATCACATATATGAAGAGCATATGATAAAGTACTTTTAGTAGAAATATTATTAGTTAGAGAGCATAAGCGGTAGACAAAAAGTTGTTTAGCAGCACAGTCCCTCTCCAATCGACACATTTGACCGACAAAATTCAGTTTTCTCTGCTCAATATAGGCTTGAATGGGTAGTGCGTTAACCAATCCGAGTACAACGTCAGTTTTAGACCGGTTCCGAAGTCCTTGCATCTGCTTCAGGCATAATCTATGCGATCTTTCAAGAGTTAGCAAATCACGATCAGAGAGGGGTTGTAGCATTTCACATCCAAATAATGCTCTAGGTAAAACAACAGATTTATAAATCTTAAAACTTGTTAAAGGGTTAAGTCCGTTTCGATGCAAACCGTCCTTAACTAAACCGAAAAAAGAACCCCGTATTTTTCTATCAATATATTTGACAACATTTTGAGAGGATGAGTATTTGTCATAATAGATACCAAGATGAGTGACAAACTCAACTTCCGCTATTTCGCGCGTACCAATTAACCAAGTCCGTTTTCTGCTTCTGAACGCACGTTTAGTTTCGTTGAATACAACGACGAAACATTTCGATGGATTATATTGAAATCTCCATATATTTGCATAATCAATGCAAATATCAATCATTTGTTGCAGTGCATTGTATGACAAGGATAACAGAGTCATGTCATCAGCAAATGACGGAGCGCACAGATTTATACCTTCTATCTGGAACCCAAAAACCGCTATGAGCTAGGTCACAAATGAGTTCGTCAATAAAGACGAGGTACAGGAAAGGGGACCAGACCCCGCCTTGTCTGGTACCCTGCAAGACAGGGAACCAGTCAGAGAAATAACCTTTGTACATTACTCTGCTAAACATATTTCTATGCATGGAAATTACAATTTTCAAAAGTTTATCCCCAATTCCTAAATTGTGTAATTTAATGAAAAGACCGTCATGCCAGACTCGATCAAAAGCTTGTTTTGCATCTAAAAAGCAAGCAAATAATTTACTTTGCTTTTCTTTGCAATGGGCAATACTCTCTGCAAGAATATAAGAAGTAACAGGACTACCCATATTCGGCTGAAACCCGCCTTGTAGGCCATTTAAAGGCTGATTAATAGCAGTATGTAATCGCTCAAGTAAAACTTTCTCGAACAGTGGCTTGAAATTTTCAGAATTTTCATAAAAAACCTGCTCATTCAGATGAAATAAAAGTAAAATGTATGAAAATAAATGTGAAATGTCACTTTAAGAGTTTCTATTGTCATATGTTTTTTGTCCCACTGTTGTAGTGCCTTATTTTTGTTAAATCACGTATCTCACAGTCCGTCTGTCGCTTTTCTTTAAAAAACATCGTACCTACAGCTTGTTTACAGATACTGTTAAAAGGTTTCAGAAGAAAAACTGCAAGAGTCTGTCTTAAGGTATATGACCCATCATTAAAAACACCACTTTCTAGCCATACGAAATGCATCAAATTGCACACACTTGTAAATATATTTCACATAAGGTGATTCACCGTGCTGGATTTCAAGATTATGCTTCAAGAAGAAAATAATTTACAAATATTTTTTTACTCTATATTCATATACAAGGGAGGTAATTTTGAACATTTTTGTCAAATATTTCCATAAGTATGCATTTATTCAAAATTCTTAACCGTTCAAAATGCTTATGCTTGTAATTGGAATGGAAATGCAACACTGTTTAGGAATTACTGGCACTTTTCAAATTTCACCTCTGGCCCTTCAGTGCTAATGATGGGTTGTATACGTTAACGTGTTGCATAAGTGAAATTCCGTGGTTCGTAACACTTAACAACTTCTAGTGAGGTAGAATTGTCACCCTTTTTAAGACATAGCCTAAATCCTCTCCCTCGAGAGCGTTAAATTTTTCTGTAAGAAATACAAAGACAATGACCCCGAAAATGAGAAATGATACATGGTACAACTTAAACCCTTTCTCACAAAATAAAGAATGGGATATCGGATTCATTTAGGCAAAAGATAAACCAGACTTCTTTCCTCATTTTGTATCATTTTCATGTGCTTTATTGTACTCAAATTCTATATTTAAGAACTGCCAAGTTGTTATGTGCAGCAGAACTCGATTCTGAAAAGCATCGTTTTTGTCTTTGAGGAAGGGGGCTAACTTAAATTGTTTCTGTGATTAATTGATAAATTGGTAACAGATTTAATACGGATTATAAATTAATATTGTTATATCAATACATCTTTTCATGTATACGCGATATCCTAAAATACATATTCCCTTTGATCATTTTGATACTTTGGTTAATCAAATTAGAATATCACATACTATTCATTGTGTGTTAATTTGGCTTGAAAGAAAAATCATAAAAATCAAAAACCGTTTAAGTTTCCTTTTCAATAAAATTACGTATGAAAATAATCACGTCATTAAAGGGTCTTTATAAAACTTAAATTACCAGTAAAGTAGTATTTTATAGGGTCAATGATACTCTATCTGAAACAAGAAAAAAATACAGAGCATGAATGGTTTGCTATTTTTTGTTTACCGAATTCGTACACGCATGCCATTTCATAATAGTCATGAATACTCTCAGCACTTAGTCGATTCCCTTCTCATAAACTATTGTCTGACGGAGATTCCGAAGACGCCTTTTCACGCAACGCAACAGGCATACCAAGATTAAATCGTATTGACACAATAATTGATTTCACCTCGTTTGTTTTGGATCAACAGTTCCCAGAACATGTTATATCCTATATTCACCTCTCTTGGGAGCCCCAGAGCGGACGGACACATGACGTCATAAAATCGTTATTTCTGGTCAAAACCCTATGTTGTGGGTACTCATTTGAATCGTCTCGTCGAGACGATTCAAATGAGTACCCACAACATAGGGTTCAATGAACAAATAAGGATAATTTTACCATTTTGTTTGTAAAAATGTAATCGTATCTGCAGTTCTGCTTCTATTTGATTTTCACTTATCCATTGTCCAATTACAGGAGTTTGGTCATTGTGACTTGTTACTTGTAATTGATGTTAGTTCTATAAATGGAAACGGCTCGTTAATTTATTACAACGTTGTCTTGGGTTAGACTAACGAATATTGTCTAGATTATAAAGTTAAAATAGTTGAAAAGAAGTAACGCAAATAAAACAGAACAATCTGAATTATCCTTCTGTCGAAGAAAACATAAGAAGGAAACATCACAAGATTGAAGCAACATGCAATGCAAGCATCGTTGTATTTACTCAATGCGAAAACTAAATGTCACAAGGAAATATCACACTCTATGTTGTGGATACATGTAACCCATTCTCGTATTAAAGAAACTTGATTTGTCATATTTTGAACAGTTAACATGGAGACCTTGTGTTTGTCAACAGAGCTAAAGATAAATTAGAATGCATCACCACGGTTGGTAAACGGAGAAACTAGCTCCAAAAGAGTCAACGGTATTTCGTTGCCTCGAGACATATTGGAACTTCCGGGGTAGTTGTACATGTATCGAGGGAAAATCGATAAACAAAGGTAGGTGTCGAGCACACTTTTCTTAAATTATTTCATTTACGACGAGTTTTGGAAAAATCCGACGATGCTGTAATATGAGAAAATGGTCAAAGTTTGTTGTGCACAAGAATATGCGGTGTTAGTTGGCATGGTTTTAATACAATCATTGAAAAACATAATCGAATCGAAAGTAAAAATTGCTGCTCGGAGATTTTTGTCCACCAACCTCCCAAAATATTGCCAATAATATATCGACATAACATGTAATTGACTTGCAACTACCCCAAATACTTAAAATGATAAGAATTTGTATTTTTCTAATACGTAAATGCTAAATTCTGGTGAAAATTTGGCGAGTGCAAGTTGCCTCGACGAAAGGTTAGTTGAAATCGAAATTTTACTTTCGATTTGATGATGTTTGTCAATGATTGCATTAAAACCCTGCTAACTAACACCGTAAATTCTTGTGCACAGCACACTTTGACCATTTCTTCATATTACAGCGTAGCTGATTTTTTCAAAAAATCTCTGAAAAAGAAATAATTTAAGAAAAATGTGCTCGACACCAACCGATTTTCCCTCGATACAACTACCCCTTTTTGGAGCTAGTTTCTTCGTTTACCACCCGTGAACACGTTCTTTACTGTTTATCAAACTCCTTTGAGATTGGATAGAAATAACAAATTGAGTGTGCATATATCCCCTCTTATCTGTTGCTATGTTGGTATCTATGTTAAGTATTACATGTAAACTTCTTTACACAGTCACATACGTAATTCTAACATCACTGTCGAATCGTGTAAAACAAAAAGGTGTCCCATACATCATAGTTTTGGAAATGACGTGGAAGCGATGTGGACGCGGTGCGATAGCCGTATGTGACAAGGCCTTACTACCTAGTCCGTAATGACCCCTTTACCTATAATGATGGCATTAAATATGCTCCCACGTATCTCAAAGTGTTCAATATTTTACAAAGGTAGCGTTACTGTAGTGTCAATGACCTATTTGTCTGAGAGACTGGCGGTCGTATAATGAATCAGAGTTGCTAATAAACATAGTAGTTAGTAACTTCACGCGTTATACTAATTACTTACTAGGATTGAATTTCAGAAGTTCGTTTTCGGGCATTAACACGGTGTATAATCACATGACTCAGAATTTCCGATAATCTTCAATATGCTTTTCAATACTTGACCAAATTGAATTCGGTTTGAAGCAAAGAAGTTGGAAAAATGCCAGGAATAAGCTGAACGTGTTGGATTTTTGAAAAATCAACTGATAAAAAGATTATTGAAGATACACCAAAATTTTGGTTTATCTTCAATAACTTTTTTATCAGTTGATATTTCAAAAATCCACCACGCCCATGTAATGCGTGATGTCTGTCCACATTCTCTACTTCAAACCGAATTCAAATTGGTCCTGTAATTACAAAATTATTGAAGATTTTCTGAAAATATTGTATCACGTGATTATCCACCGTGATTAACCCGATCTCAAACAGGTATTTCTGTCGATGTTTGTATTAAAAATTGTACAAATTGAGAGAAAAGAACAAAACATCGCTTTCTTTTCGCTGAAGTTATTTCCATGCTCCTTGCTTTTGCAGGGGTTTCATACTTGCAAGATTCGAACCACGGTATGTAATATTGCAATGGCAATTAATTTTACCCCTTGTTTACATAAACGTTTGCGATAATATCGTGACTTTACAAAACGTTACTGCACATGATCACCCTTATAAGTTTATTTACTTTAGTCCCGTACTTGTCTCAGAAAATCAATGCCATAACTACTTTTGTATAAAAAAAAATACTTTTGGCAGTCTAAGTCAAAGACAGTGAAATGTTCATACGTTTTGACTCCATTTCCAATGCCATATAATATCTAACTTATATCAGTCTGAATATCCAAGACGTCAAACCCATAACCTAGAAATATGTACATTCTTTTGATTTCCCAGATGCATTCATCAAGCCATACATGCATACGGTAATATTTTCTTTTAGCCTCCGGCTAGTGTATAATGTACGCAATAAGTCTTAAAGCCAGAAAACGAGTAAATGAACACCACGCTAAGAGTGCTTCCACCGGAAATGTTTTGTATCAAATTTCCCTGTAAAAATCACGTGACTTGGGCTATAAAAAGACGCCATATTGATCGGGTCCCTTTAACGTTTCAATGCCACTGCATCACAGGTGTTATGCTTAATTGACGAATCGACAAGTTGTCAATCAATATTTCTATCAATCGTTCAATCAATCAATCAATAATTACGTCACTTGTTTCACCGACGACTTCCGCCTTTAGTTAGAAATAATCAATTTGAGAGATTTTTATCACCAGCAGATTTTAAGAAAACGATGCATTACTTTACTGTATGGATGGAGTTTGAGTCATAATTGGTATAAATCTCACAGATCTCAATGTTTCTTTTTTTTAAGTAATGTCAGTAAGTTATTCTATGCAGTCTTGATTAGAATGGCTGCTAATATTAATATAGCATTGTTGTACACTATCGCACAGAAAATTTTGACGACATTATTTTCTTCTTTGGTCTCAATGTTTCCCAATGTATAATTTCTATCAATGACGTCAAAACCAGCTGCTCGGTTAGACATGATGGAAAACTGTCCTCTTTACATAACCTGCTAGAAATCCATTCAATATATCATCAAAGTTCAATTGTTCATTATAAAACATACACTATTCGATTGCTTCCGTACGTTTCCTGATTAAGACCAATAAAAACGCGATTTTTTTCGTTTTTCAAGTAAATCGTGTGTTTGATAAAATACCGACATCCCCTTTTCGTACCGACAGATAATGCTTTGTGGTGATACTGCCGTTTGTCATGCTAATTTCTGTTAATGAAGCATTTGTGTTCGACAAATTCAAAAATCTTCACATCAATAATTCTAAAAACCAATCAATCCACAATTCTGTCGCTTGTTATTACATTGACCTTCGTCTTATAGATATCTACTTTGCACAATTACTGCCGTTATCAGTTGATTGTAAGAAAATGCTTATTCCTTTTTGTGTAGCATTTGCGGACAAAAATTTAACACAGCACCATTGTAATATGTAATATGTAAGACCTAGAGTAGGCGCACATATTTGCTTATCCAGCACTTTTAAATCAAACAACAACCTAAATTCATGAACATACATTTTCAGTTTTAAGCAAAAAACAGGGGTTCAAAACTCCTGCAATTGGGAGTGTGTCCATCATTGGCGCGTGGACTATGCTTGAATCTACTCTCTTAGGAACAGAGCACATTATCTCTACATTCCATTTCGATAGAATGAGCTCCGTTCTCGCGGGGTCATTTCACGTCTAATCTCGGGGCCTTGGCGGGATTTCAGTATCCAATCGTTGGCTATACATAACAAAACAATTTAAAAAGCTGATACAAGCTTTCATTGGCTGACGCTTCAAATTACCGGCTTCAGCCAAAAATAGAAGCGACGTAATGTATACGTAATCAAACAAGATCAAACTGAATGATTTTGATTCGATAATTCAAATGTTACCGGCTTCAGCCAAAAATAGAAGAGACGTAATGTATACGTAATGATCATGCAAGATAAAACTGAATGATTTTGATTCGATAATTCAAATGATGTGCTATAATTAGATTATGACGACCAAATAGGCTGTTGGCGTACCGAAAACTGCAGAGGTCATATTTGATGGTTTAATCAATATAGGCCTCGGCTTTGGAGAGTAGTTTGAATCTAGCGAAATCCTTTCCCAACAAGGCTTGTTTTCGATTCCACATTAGAAAATAAAAAAAATGGGAAATGAATCAAAGACAAAGACATACCTATAATCATAACCTCTTTATTTGGACCAATACCGTCTTTAAAGTGACATTTCATATTCATTTCATTTTTTATAAGTATGTCTTGATGCAAAGATTGTTTATTCTAATGTGTAAAATGCTATCAGTTTTTTTTAAGTTGTTATTTATAAGCGAAAAATGCGCCTTTAAAGTTAAGACAGAAATGATAAATTCAATATCAATCTGAACTATTGTCCACAACAATTTGTTTAATTTAAGCACAAAAATATGTATTTCTCGTAAACAGTTCAATATTTTGGCTTGAAATTTTCAGAATTTTCATAAGAAAACATGCTCTTTCAGAAAGAATAAAAGTAAAATTTACGTAAAAATAATTGTGAAAATGATACTTTAATAATATCCTCACTAATAAATGTTTCATAACCTATCGCTGTATTTGACTTGGATTATTTTTCAAACTGGTTAATTTCATCAACATTAGATCCTTCATCCAAAGGATGGACAATATATTCAAGTGAGTGATAAAACTAACACTTAACTAATAGAAAATCGTCTGTGAACCTAAGTAATTTAAGAGTACATTTTTTCTTATTTTATATGAATGTGTGAGATCATAAATGTGTCTACCATAAGAGCCTTTAGCCATTAACCTGTCTATGAGGGCAGAAAATAGATGTGTTCCTTGCATTCTGGATATCAGTCAGCGGACAAGTCAATCATATCACAGCCAATGGGAGTCCCCTATGGCTTGGCAAAATGAACAATTTGACGTACACGTTAATCAACTGGAAATGTGGCTTGATAACTATTTCTTTGGATATTAATCGAAACTTTAAATCAAATAGATGTGACTGTATTAAAATGAGCAATTTGACCCCTGAAAATATTCCGGATATCATTTTGTTCTTTGGCCATAATGCATCCCTATAACTTTCTTCTGTCAAATGTTTTATCAATACTTTCTGAAGTCAGATCCTCACTAATAAATACATGTATTTCATCATCTACCGCTGTACTTAACTTGGATCATTTTTCAACATGATTAATTTTATCAGTTCGGTCCTTCATCCAAAGGATGGACAATATATCCAAGTGAGTGATAAAACTAACACTTAACTAATAGAAAAACGTCTGAGAACCTAAGTAATTCAAGTGTACATTTTTTTCTTATTTCATATGAATGTGTGAGATCATAATTCGCTGCTTTTCTGCAAAAACCTCGTATCTGCAGCTTAAAACAAGCTGCAGATACGAGGTTTTTGCAGACAAGCGACGATAAATGTGTCTACCATAAAGAGCCTTTAGCCATTAATCTGTCTATGCGGGCAGAAAATAGATGGTTTCCTTGCATTCTGGATATCAGTCAGCGGACAAGTCAATCATATCAGAGCCAATGGGAGTCCCCTATGGCTTGGAAAAATGGACAACTGAGGGTAGAAAATAGATGTGTTCCTTGCATTCTGGATATCAGTCAGGGCATCAGATAAGAGGAGGTGACAATATTCTGACTTTTTTTATTTCAAATCAAAACCATATGTCGTTGGTACTCATTAGAATCGTCTCGATAAGACGATTCTAATGAGAACCAGCAACATATGTTTTCATAAACATGCAGTGAAATACTTCATTTTTTTAAAACAAAATTCATCACCCCTCTTGTCTTGAGCTCTGTTGTACCATTCAGCGGACAAGTCAATCATATCAGAGCCAATGGGAGTCCCCTACGGCTTGGAAAAATGGACAATTTGACGTACACGTTAATCAACTGGAAATGTAGCTTGATAACTATTCATTTGAGTATTATTCGAAACTTTAAATCAAATAGATGTGACTGTATAAAAATGAGCAATTTGACCCACGAAAATATTGGGGATATCATTTTTTTCTTTGGCCATAATGCATCCTTATAATTTTCTTCTGTCAAATGTTTATCAATACTTTCTGAAGTCAGATCCTCACTAATAAAATATTTCATCATCTATCGCTGTATTTGACTTGGATTATTTTTCAAACTGGTTAATTTCATCAACATTAGGTCCTTCATCCAAAGGATGGACAATATATTCAAGTGAGTGATAAAACTAACACTTAACTAATAGAAAATCGTCTGAGAACCTAAGTAATTCAAGTGTACATTTTTAGCTCACCTGAGCACGAAGTGCTCAAGGTGAGCTATTGTGGTCACTTTTTGTCCGTCGTCCGTCTGTCTGTCTGTCTGTCTGTCTGTCCGTCCGTCCGTCCGTCCACAATTTCGTGTTTACACTCTAGCATCTACAAATATAAGCCAATCTTGACCAAACTTGATCAAAACATGTATGGCCATAAGATCTCGGATGAGTTCGATTATGGGTCAGATCGAACTAGAAATGCAGGAGTTATCTGCCCTTGAATGCGAAAAATACTTAGTTTTGACATTGTTTACACTCTAGCATCTACAATTATTGATCAATCAAGACAAATCTTGGACATAACATTGCAGACCATAAGATCTCGGATGAGTTTGATTTTCAGTCTGATCTGACCAGAAAGACGAGAGTTATGCGCCCTTGAATTTGACAAAATTGCCATTTTCGGCTGTTTTTGACCTTGTTTACACTCTAGAATCTACAATTATTCATCAATCAAGACAAAACTTTGACACAATATTTGGGACCATGAGATCTCGGATGTGTATGATTTTCAGTCTAATCTGATCAGAAAGTTGAGAGTTACTTGCCCTTGAATTTGACAAAATTGTCAATTTTGGTTGTTTTCGACGATGTTTACACTCTAGAATCTACAATTATTGATCAATCAATCCAAAACTTGGACACAATATTGGGGATCATAAGATCTGGGATGAGTTTGATTTTCAGTCTTATCTGATCAGAAAGTTGAGAGTTATAAGCCCTTGAATTTGACAAAATTGCCGTTTTTGACTGTTTTCGACCTTATTTACACTCTAGAATCTACAATTTTTGACCAATCATGACAAATCTTGGACACAAGGTTGGAGACCATAAGATCTCAGATGAGTTTGATTTTCAGTTTGATCTGACCAGAAATATTAGAGTTATCTGCCCTTGAATTTGATAAAATTGCCGATTTCGGCTGTTTTTGACATTGTTTACACTCTATAATCTACTATTATTTATCAATTAAGACAAACCTTGAACACAATGTTTGAGACCATAAGATCTTGGATAAGTTTGATTTTCAGTCCGATCTGATCAAAAAGTGGAGAGTTATGTGCCCTTGAATTTGATCAAATTTCCGTTTTCGGCTGCTTTAGACCTTGTTCACACTCTAGAATCTACAATTATTGACCAATCAAGACAATTTTTGGACACAATGTTGCATATCATAAGATCTCGGATGAGTTTGATTTTCAGCCTGATCTGACTAGAAAGTCGAGAGTTATGTGCCCTTGAATTTGACAAAATTGCTGTTTTCAGCTGTTTTTCGACCTTGTTTATACTCCAGAATCTACAATTATTTATCAAACAAGACAAATCTTGAACACAATGTTGGGCACGATGAAAACTTGGATGAGTTCGATTTTCACAATGTTGTTGACCATAAGTTCATTTTCAGTCTTAAAGTCATAAGTATTTTTTGAATTGAAAAAAGTGTTGCTTATATCATTTTGGTTCAGGTGAGCGATATAGGACCATCATGGTCCTCTTGTTTTCTTATTTCATATGAATGTGTGAGATCATAAATCGCTGCTTTTCAGCAAAAACCTCGTATCTGCAGCTTAAAACAAGCTGCAGATACGAGTTTTTTGCAGAAAAGCGACGAAATGTGTCTACAATAAAGAGCATTTAGCCATTAACCTGTCTATGCGGGCAGAAAATAGATGTGTTCCTTGCATTCTGGATATCAGTCAGCGGACAAGTCAATCATATCAGAGCCAATGGGAGTCCCCTACGGCTGGGAAAGATGGACAACTGAGGTCAGAAACTAGATGTGTTTTTGCATGCTGGATATCTGTCCGAGCATCAGACAAGAGGTGTTGTTATTCTAACTTTTTTATTTCAAATCAAAACTATATGTTGTGGGTACTCATTAGAATCGTCTCGACGAGACGATTCTAATGAGAACCCGCAACATAGGTTTTGATGAATATCCAGTGAAATATTTTTTTTAAATCATCAACCCTCTTGTCTGGAGCTCTGTTGTATCATTCAGTGGACAAGTCAATCATATCAGAGCCAATGGTCATTCAAGTGTACACTTTTTTCTTATTTCATATGAATGTGTGAGATCATAAATGTGTCTACCATAAAGATCCTTTAGCCATTAACCTGTCTATGAGGGCAGAAAATAGATGGGTTCATTGCATTCTGGATATCAGTCAGCGGACAAGTCAATCATATCAGAGCCAATGGGAGTCCCCTATGGCTTAGAAAAATGGCGATTTGACGTACACGTTAATCAACTGGAAATGTGGCTTGATAACTATTCCTTTCAGTATTAATCGAAACTTTAAATCAAATAGATTTGACTGTATAAAAATGAGCAATTTGACGTAAGAAAATGTTTATGATAAATTATCATTTTTTTTCTTTGACCCTAATTTTTCTCTATATTTTTTTTCTATCAATGTAAAATTTATCATTGTACCACTGATTTAGTAGCTTGGTCCTTTCTCAATCCATTGGTCGAATTTGGTAGCCAAATGTATTTTTATCATATAATATAGATACGATCTGTATACAATATAGCCCAGAAAATAGTGAAGTGCCGTAAAAGGAAGACAAGATGTGTAGGTACAATGTACAAGGTGTATAATCACGTGACTCAGAATTTCCGATAATCTTCAACATCTTTTTTAATAGTTGACCAATTTGAATTCGGTTTGAAGCAGAGAAGGTGGGAAAATGCCAGGAATCAGCTGGACGTATTGGATTTTTGAAAAGTCAACTGATAAAAAAGTTATTGAAGATAAACCAAAATTTTGGTTTATCTTCAATAACTTTTTTATCAATTGATATTTCAAAAATCAACCACGCCCATCGAATGCGTGACGTCTGTCCGTATTCTCTGTTCCAAACCGAATTCAAAACGGTCCAATATTTACAAAATTATTGAAGATTTTCTGGAAATAGTGCATCACGTGATTATCTACCGTGATGTAGTCCACAGTTGATATAGTTCATGCCACGTCGGAATGATTCGGGTAACGTTGAAAATATTCGGCAGAAGGACGTCGAACGCCGAACGTTTACGACATCGACCGAATATATTCGGATACTTAACGAATGTCGCATGAAAGGTTCCAATGTAGCGCGAATCTCCTTAGTGGTTGACTATATAATCAGTCTTTTTCCGTTTGTAACAATGTTTGGCAAAGTTTCTATCAGGAAACGCAAGTTTTATGGGAAATGACCATCCAACTGGCGAGGGTTGAGATACAACATTGACTACTGGTTGTCGCATTGTTGAAGCTGACTATATTATCAATTATAATGTAATACCGTCAAGCGTTCCATTAATTTGCGTTCAAAGTATACTAAGATCAGACTGGGTTTATATACAATTTGGCCTCGTTTGATATTCCAGAAAAGCGGTTTAACCATGGAAAGACAGGGTAAGTGTTGAGAGACAATATCTAACTCGATGTCACATCGTTGAAGCAGACTATGTCATTATCGTCAAGTGTTCTTTAACCGTGTGTTGAGTGCCCGGTCATTATTCACGATCTAGCTTGATCATTACTGATTATTATCTCGTCAAGTTCGTCTTACCGAACACTCTGCTCAAATTCCTGTAAATTGTCCGACATGGTCATAGAAAAATAGGGAAAATAGTTTCAAAATACGGTCAGACACAGCTTTAAAACTATAGTTTTGTCAGAACAATAACTACATGTAAGTCCATTTTCTGCAAGGCAAAACTCTTGATTTGTTATAAAGTGAATTCGTTTCATATTCTTACATGTGACTGTTTTAACCCTTCGATATGACGATAGACATACATGTATGATTGACAGGTTTTATTTGTCCATTCTCAACAGAGAGTGGACAATATGTCCGCTGCATATAGAACCAAAATGAGATTAGAATTCAGATGATTGTCTTGTCATTATTTTTCATTATTATTTTCTTGGGAGTAAGGGACTGTTTGTCTATTTAAGCTTCTCTACCATAGACAAATTTCTTCCTGTGTGCTTCACAATTATAATCTTAATAAAATTGTTGAAGTTTTGAGTAACAAATTATTGGAATAAAACGAATAAGGTGGCAAAAAATGTAGTTCTGTGGTAAATTTTCTGTTGTTATGCATTCCTACTTTTGCGATATTCGCTAGACTCCAAAATTGGAATGTGATTATTTTTCTTTGAGGCAAATAAAGGGGACACGTAACTTTATCAATGTTTGGAATTGTATGGAATATTCCTGACTGGTTTCTCCCTCCAATTTGCAAAAAGCAACGTGTGATTTACAGCGTCTATAACTACTGTGTTGCACGTATTTGAATGTTTATTTCGCGTAGAATCTACTATACGTTCCCTATCTGACTTAGTGTGGCAAGCGGTTAATTGGAGACAGGGCGTGGCTATGTATAGACGTCACATAAACTAGCCGACTGTCTCGTTTATGTGAAATGTCGAGGGGAAATTTAAAATAAACTTCAATTTCACTGGTCCGAAAAGTAAGTCGAACACCAACTTACTTATAATTTTGGGATAAAAATAGCGAGGCAATACTCCAATATAAATTCGAAGCAATGAAGACAAGTAATTTAAAACAAAGGGTTGTCTGGTCTAATTTTCCACTGTTCTAATTTTCTCTGCAATATTATGTGTTTTATAATGTGTTTCGGAAGACAAGTTTCTCATAAAACAAGAAAAGGTTCCTGTAAAATGTAGGAGAGTTAGGGACATCGTTCGTCAAAGCTATTATACCCTAGAGACAAATGTCTATCAATGTGTTTCTACACATTCTCACAATAATTGTTAAAAGTTATGAGTTACATAACAGAGCTACAGAAAAGGGGAATGGTGGTATTTTAAAATGAACTATTTCACTAAATGTTCATCAATGTGTTTTCAATATGAGTAGAAGGGTCCCTACAACTAATTAGGCTGAGGAGAACACTGACAAGCAAAAACCGCCCGTAGAAACTTTCTTGAGAGAATGGAATTTTACTACATTGCAAGCAAAATCCTATAAGGCTATCTTAACTGATCAACTTTTTTCTCTATGTCTAAACTGAAGCGTGGCTAATTTGGTCGTAGTTGTTATCCATCCCATGACGCACCGTGACCAATAAATATCGCAATCAAATTAAACGTGTGGATGAAATAATGAAGGCTGTCTCGTCTTCTGTTCCAACTTTCAAATATTCTCTCACAATTTTAGGTGTTTATTTGGTGTAACACATAAAACAAGAACAACTTCCCGTGAAATATACGAGAGTTAGGAACATCGTTCGTCAAAGCTATTTCACTCTAGAGACAAATGTCTATCAATGTGTTTCTACACGTTCTCACAATAATTGTTGAAAGTTATGAGTTACATAACAGGGCTACATATAAGAGGGGATGTGGCATTTTAAAATGAAGTTTTTCTCTAAATGTTAATCAAATCATAAAAATATTTACTAAATATGATTTACAAAATAGGATTTGAATTGGAAATGAAAAATAGAATGTCTTCATCCACTCTTATCTGTTGGTCTGAAACGACTTTAGTAACAGAAGCAAACAATTTTGACATAGGGGATCGTGAAAGATTATCGTTACTGAATTGTTAGTCCATTCGTTGATGTCATTTTAGTATGAAGGTCTTTATGCACTGCCTTTATTCCACAAATCATAATAAATGATCAGAGGTACTCCTATATTTAAGAGGTGAGATGAACCAAAGATAACACGTCGACGTAATCCAAAGTGGTGAGATGACATATAGGTGCTTTTAAGCTACAGTTACGAGGTTTTTGTTGAAATGCGACTATATCCTGTCGTTCGATAAACGATCTGTTGATTGACTGCGTTAACAATGGTCTGATTTCTTAATCTATAATTCGATTGACCTTAGCAGTATGACAATCGCCACATAAGTGATAATGATGTCTCCCCTTCTCTAATACATGTATTCAAAAATATATTGATGAATTCCAGAAGGCCGTTTCGTCTAATGTTAGAACTTTCAAATTCTCTCTTACAATTAGAGGTGTTTTATTTGGTGTTTAAACGAAAAAGTTTCACATAAAATAAGAACAAGTCGCCGTGAAATATACGAGAAATAGGGACATCGTTCGTCAAAGCTATTATACCCTAGAGACAAATGTCTACCAGTGTGTTTCTACACATTCTCACAATAACGCTTTCTAAACAATACCTGGTTTTAACATTCCTAACCCACTCAATCGTGCGAAAATGTTGAGACAAATGAGACGAATATCAAATGGTTTGTAAATCGGTAAAAATGTAGCTTAAGAAAGCCTGTTTTCTAAGATATCTGACGCAACGTAGTCTAACTATTGTCTCATGTTGTATTATAAAATAAGCTTTTACAAAAAAACATGGTTTTAATGACACATTGTTTGTCAAACCAAATTGCCTTCGGGGACCTTTAAAATGGATGTGTCTTTTTTAATAATTTCAAAAAAAGGTTAGACACATTCCATTGTAATATCAAACAAGGTTTTTATTTTTCTCTTACTGGATTTATTGCTATTTGACGGTTCAGCTTTACATTCATTCTATTTTTTTACTTTATCTACCTGTAATCACAAGTAAAATGTAATCCGTCCTGTGCAGACATTTGTAACAAGATTGCATTTTACAGTCCTATGTTATAATAATTTATAATTCTATCATTCATTGCTCTTTTCCGCTGACAACACTTTTAGAAAAGGGGATTCCGGCTTGTGTAAGGAATTATCATACTGGCGAAAAAGCGTGGGATGTAAAATATACATTCATGTTTTTTAACAAAATCCTCGTAACTGCAGCTTGTTAAAAGCTGCAGTTACGTGTTTTTCGTTGAAAAACGACGATAAATTTGAATATCGTGTCTGAAAGCTTGAAACAGTCCTCTTTGCTTTGCATATGAAACACATTTAGTAGTCTATGCTATATATTTTTCGTACAAACACGATAGTATATCCTTTTGTTTACACATCGACAAAACTCGACAAATGTGTTTGTGTCAAATGAAATGACGGCTTCTATTTCTCGCGTTTGCTGTCATGATTTTTTCAGAGAACCTTGGGAAAATACAACAATCTATACATATCCTCGGAAATATATTCATGGAGCATCGCTTTATTAGATGTTGTTGCTATAATTGTTGTTAGGCTATCTTAGTACTAAAATAGAATATAAGAGACGGTAAAACTAGTTGTTTGCAAAAGAGTACAAGAGTTATGAACAAAGACAAGGGTGTTGCGTATATTGGTACGATTGCTATTTCATTTATTTAATATTATTTTTTTCTACTCAATATCTCGGAATTCTAAGAAAGAACAACTTGGGCTTGTTTGCAAGACTTCTAATTTGTCTAGAAAACGTCAAATTCAATTAGCAAGTTCTGAGACTACTGCTATAGATTAAGAGCCACCATATTTAACAAATTAGTCTTCGATACAGACGACAGAAACAAGAGTTAATCCATTACCACCTAGTGACGCCTTTTGACGTCCATTGACGCCTATCAAGATAAAGGCTTGAGAAAACATTGTTGAAAATGAAGAAATTGCTTGTGACAAGCAATTTCTTCATTTCCCACAATATTTTCTACCACAAAAAGATTTCTTTAAAAAGAAATCAAATCATATTTACTTAAAATTGTCGTCTGTAACACCTTTGAATTTGGACCAGTCTCATTATTGCCGTCTGGTAATGAATCAAATGTTCCCGCTTTTCATATAGTACGTCTTAACTGCAACTTTCTTGAAGCTGAAGTTACGTGATCGTGAAGAAAACGAAGGAAATGATATCTTAACTGGATTTCGGTACAATTGGTGCATTTGTCTTTTAGAATATCTAATTTCACTGGTGGTGAACTTGGCCAAAGCGAGGGACATTTTTTCGCGAACAATGTATTCCGTCGGTGTTGTTATAAAATATCGTAACTACGGCTTTATCGAAGTCGTAGTTACGAAATTTTATAACAACACCGACGGTTTGTCAATACAAAACGGTAAACCCGGTGTGTTTTTAGAACAAGTTCATTGTCATTAGAAAAAATCTATAAACTCACATTTAAACGTAAAATATCTATACCTTGTTGTAGCGAAAAACGTCCCTCGCTTTGGCCGAGTTCACCACCAGCGAATTTGCTGGTGAAAACTTCTCTTATTAATCATATCAAACTCGTTGCTACCAATGCCTAATTGTGCAACATGCCCGGTTTATTCAAATATCTCATTACTACAATTTCAATGAAAACGTATCTAACGAACAGCAGTATTGTCTTACACTTTTGTTTTGTCTAAAATGATTAATGTTTGAATTCTTAGTGAGAAATTTTCATTCTTGTTTTAGAAACTTCTAATTTGTCTCGGAACCGTCAAATTCAATTAACAAATTTTGAGACTCTTGTTGTTCCCATAGATCAAAACTCTCGAAAAGGCAATATATACATAGATTTGGCATAGAATAGACTGTCGGTACACATGTGCCGAATATGAACATTCCAACCATACTACTAGACTTTTTTCAAAACAAAATCTGGTGATGACATTTTTATATAATTACATTCAACAATACCTTGAGGAAAAAAAGATGAAGAGTCTCTTTTTCTCGGTGATTTTCTATTCTGGAGCTGCATTATTTCTGTTTTCAATGGGACAAATTATGCGGCCTGCGATTGCTTTGAATCTGATCCAGTCTATTTTTGGTCATTTAGGAAAGAATTTTTAGACTTTGTGAAAGTAGGGATAAAAAAGTGTTAAGCTTCATTTCGAAAGATTTAAATTGTAATGACAGGGCCTCTAAGCAGACAGATTTTCTCTGGAAGACATTCTCTGGGATTTCGTCTCATTTTCATGTCATTAAAATCGCGGATTTTAGGACGAATTTTAGAGTGATTTCACATCATTACAGCTTTCCCAGAATTCAAAATTGCTTCAACTAATTCCGGTAAAATTGCTATTTAAGATCGGTGTCATTCTGTAATTCTTACATAAAAGATTTTTTTTCTCTCACTTTTGCGAGATATCTTTACAGATACATGTAATGGTTAAGTTTGTTTATGATTTAAATTGTCCTTTTATGACATCGAAATAGAAGTTGAATGTACGATGTCGTGTCGTTTTCAACAAGTAATGCTGATTATTTAAACAGTTCCGTCATCAAACAAATTCTTTCACGAACAGGGTGAATTGCTCGAATCAGTCGATTTTGCCTCTTTGGAAAGACATCTATTTCCAAATATTTTCAAGATAATGACGTCACCAATTGTGTCATAACCGTTAATCAGAATTATTCAACGACTGTCTACAGTATAGCAATAACACACTGTATCACATCGTCGCTTTTCTACGAAAACCTCATATCTGCAGCTTGTTTTAAGCTGCAGATGCGAGGTTTTAGAAGAAAAGCAGCGACATACTAAAACGATCATTTAAGTAAATAATTGTAGATTTAACTTCCTCGCATTGTTTAATTAGACAAATTGACTATAACAGTTAATGTTGTCAATAGATTCTTAAAGTCAACGGAAATTGTTCAGTAGTAAACTTTGACGAATGGTCGGTGTAGTGCAAATAAGTCATCGTTGGAAGATACAAACATCATAACCTTTGCTTTTTCAAGCTGAAGTTACGAGGTTTTTACCCCCACACAACGGAGTGTGTTCCTTTTGCTTCTCCAAAAACCGGCAGAAACGCAGTCGAGTAGACAAGTGACCGGTCATCCTCAGACTAATAAGTTATCATTTGTCTCGAATATTTTTATCAAGTGTCAAAATGGAGATAGCTAATGTCAGTGTTTGAATTAATTCTGAACAATGCCTGTCAATATATCGTCTATGTACAGCGTAAGAAAATGAGCTGTCGTGGTGGTACGTCACGACGTTTTGCTAAATTATGCAGCTTTTGAAGTATTTGCACGAAGAACCAGGAATATTCCCAAGACGCTTTTGAAGGAAAACGTCTGCAACTGAAATAGTCCAGTCAAGTTATTAATGACATATGTTTACAAAATGTACTTAAGGTAGAAGACTCATAATGAAAACCAACACTTTCTATCCATACGAAATGCATCAAATTACAGACACTTGTAAATGCACTTCACATAAGTTAATTCACCGTTCCGGATTTCAAGATTATGCTTCAAGAAGAAAATAATTTACAAATAACCTTTTACTTTATATTCATATGCAAGGGAGGTAATTTTGAACATTTTTGTCAAATATTTTAGTATGCATGAATTCAAAATTCTAAAAGGTTCAAAATGCTTTTGTTTATATTTGGAATGGAAATGTAACACAGTTTAGGAATTACTGGCATTTTTCAAAATGTTTTTTTTTCTTTTCCATTATGGGTCTTCTAACTTAATAATTATGTAAACAATGCTGTTCTTAATATTCTATGAAATTTTGCATGTCTTGACACAAACCATTATATATGCAAAATTACAGACGTATGGAATTCGATAATTGAGTTTTTTACATAAAGTATATTTTATTAAAGAACGTGTTTTAACCTTAAATCATTTTCGTCTTTAAGTTAATGAATGTACTGACAGATGATGCAGCCTAGTTTGAACATTCCCATACCATACCACATAACACATTGAGTTGACTCATGGATTCCGAAAATATTGTACAGTAGGCCTATACCAAAATATCTATTCTTCGTAGTTGATTATTCTAGTTTAATCCTGAATGAGAAATCGCCTCAGAGACACATATCTTCTGCAAGCTGCATATAAGCAAGGGATAGGGTGATCACATATAAAAAAGTAATTCTTGAATGATGTTTCTTTAATATGCTCTATCTTGAGTGTACTCATTCGCATTTTCTCGTCGAGAAGATTTAAATTGAGTAAACATCAGATGGAATTTGTAGTAGAAATAATGAATTTAGGATGTCTTTACCACTGCCATTTTGTTCATACGCGGAAAAGCGTCTCAGACCCATTAAGAGGGCTTTTATATCTTAGGACGAAGGTCGTCCATTATTTCTCCATTCTATGTCATATTTTTCTTGGGAATCAAAAACAACGTAACTACAGCTTGTCCAAGCTGTAGTTACGTTGTTTTTGATTCTCAAGAATTGTAGGTGAAAACGTACTCGTCTTTTTTTCTGTAAATACGAAATGGGCATCATTTAGCAAATTACACGGATTAGTTGGCAAGTTCAATTGTTAGGTTTCTATTTTGGTCAAAACACCTATTTACATGGTGTGAAGTTATTCATACGCTCGAAAATGGAACATGTAACTTAAGGTATGCAACCCATCATTAGCACTGAAGAGCCAGAGGCGAAATTTGAGAAGTGCCAGTAATCCCTAAACTGTGATACATTTCCATTCCAAATACAAATTTAAGCATTTTGAACGGTTTGGAATTTTGAAATGATCCGTACCTATGGAAATATTTGACAAAAATGTTCAAAATTACCTCCCTTGCATATGAATACAGTAAAATAATATTTGTAAATTACTTTCTTCACGAAGCATAATATTGAAATCCTGCACGGTGAATCAACTTAAGTGTATTTACAAGTGTATGCAATTTAATGCATTTCGTACAGATAGAAAGTGGTGGTTTTAATGATGGGTTGTATACCTTAAGAGTTGGTATATATTATCTTTTTTATGTTCTCAATTTTTTGTAGCCTATAATACTTATCTGCTGACCAAATTTTGAATAAATGCACATAACTACAGTTTTTCACTTACATTTAGGCTGTAAACACTTCGAAGAAATTTTACGATATCCATTATTTTCAAAGTTTATCTTAAAAAAGGTAGTTCCTTTACTTTAACCATCGTGAAAAACAAAACAAAAGAATCATTGATAAAAATGCCATAACCTATTCTCGTGGAAGGCATTTTGGGCATTACGTAAATGGAACCTTCAACGTACCGCCTTATGATGGTACATGTATCTTTCACTTTTAACGTCTTTGAGTGTAGACCAGACTAAATGTTGATATTTGAGAAAGGGCTAAACACGTTTAAAATAATGTGTAGCAGCAATTAATTTGTCGTGTTTACCAATAATCGCAATTAGATCAACATTGTTGCGGGGGCGGCTTTAATGAGATCGAACAAGCAGTATCAGAGATGTGTCTTGATAACAGAACGTTACTCATTGGTGTTTTCAGGGGAAGAATTTATGTGTGATACAGGACAGAAAATATTGAGGCAAAAGCAGAAAATGCTGATCATCAGCATTTTCTTCTTTTGCCTAAATGTTTTCATAAGGCTTTTCCATAAGGGACGTTAAAACTAGGTCTTGTTTGAAAAAGGGTTCATGAGATCGAACAAGCAATATTAGAGACGTATAATCATAATAGAGCGATGCTCATTAATATAATAAGGGGAATGATCTAATATTATTAGGGAAAGGAGTTGTGTATTATATAAGATTATCAGCATTTTCTTCTTTTGCCTAAATGTTTTCCAATGATTTACTATTACAGACGTAAAAATCAGGTCTTTTTAGCAGACCCGTAGGAACAGGGGGAGCTACATTGTAGGAGGGGGGCTAAACCCCCCAAAGTTGGCCAAAAATGCCGAATTTTCTTACTTTTACACTGAAATTTTTGGGAAAATCCAAATTAGCCCCCCCCCCCCAATATTCAGGAAAAATGGCTTTAGCCCCCCCCCCCCCCCCCCCCCCAATTTGAAATTGCTTCCTACGGGCCTGTTTAGGAATGGATTAAAGTCAGATTTTCCTGTTGTTGCAACTTCTTCTAATTTGGATTAGCCCAAATTGTTTGTCATTTGGGAGGGGGAATGGTATAATGCAAAGAGCTTAATACTTATCATCCATCTATTCACGGTTGTCCGTTGGTCAACCACTAGACTAATTAAGCACAAAGTGTGACAGCACCTCTAGTCCTCTTTGTTTACATTGTCATCGGAACACAAGATAAAGTTCTCGGTAATATTGATTAGGCCGCCAAGTCCGTCGTGTCAACAGTTCAGCGGGAAATATTTACCCTTCTTATGATAATCCGTCATCTATTTTATCGTCGGTGGGAATTAAAGACCTTGTAACGCCAGCTTTTTCAAGCTGGACTTATGAGGTTTTGACTTTCCACTGACAATATATATTTCCGACAGATAAACACTATGGTCAATATATAAATGATAATGATAAAACGTCCGCAAGCTTAACCATCATTTTACATTCTAATTGGACAGGGTAAATAACAGCCTCAAAACTACTAGAATGTATAATTGATCCCCTCCACCATGTTGATACGTAATCTATTGCACTTTTCTAGGTAAAACTTAGAAAAAGGCCAAAGATACTTTGATACGAAAGACATCATTCACGTAATAATTTATGTAATGCAAATCCGCATGCGCAGCTTGTTAACGATATAACGCAAAGATATCAGTACAATTCTCATAAAGATGTGAGCCACCATTTCATAGTCGTTTTTATTTGTTATTACTGATCTATATAATCAATAATATGTTGGTAAATAACGACGAAAATAACAGATATAGAGGCTTCCTTTGCAAAAAAATGCCCTCTGTGTTCGGACTACACTAATCGGGATTTACTTTACACATGTAGTCTGTCGCGCATCGGTTTTTATTTCGTCGGTGTAAATGCAAAACCTCGTATATCGTTTTCGGGAAAATTTTAGATGGGACGAAAAGAATTTAATAACTTTTCCGAAACTGAAGGGTTTTACTTGAAATTTGGACATTTTGTTCACAAATTATGTGTTTTTAATACTGATAAGTACATGTAGAAATATCCCAAAACCTGTGTGAATTGTCTTAAGCGGGCATATAAGTTTGTACTTTGAAAATCGCAAAAATCAACATACCAGGTTTTGCATTTACACCGACGATTTTCATTAAAGACCTAAAAACTTCTTATTACATGTATTGTGATTCTTTTCGAAACACAGAGCTGCTGTCATTTTAACCCTTTCCCAAACAACAAAATTTTCGGGTTGTCTAATTGAAAAGCTGCTGTAGACTACAAATGGATGTTGTTAAAGATATATTTTGTGTATATTATAGCACAGAAAATATTTAGACAAAAGGAGAAACTGCTGGTTATCAGCAGTTTCTTCTTTTGTTTAAATGTTTTCCCAAAACATTTCTTCTAGGGACGTCTAAACCAGGTCTTGTTTGGGAAAGGGTTAATCTTGTCATTTCGACAACGGTAGAATAGAGTATTCATGGTGGTTAATCATGTGACTCAGAATACAGAAAATCTTCAATATTTTGTTGATACTTGACCAACTTGAATTGGGTTTGAAGCAGAGAAGGTGGGGAAATGCCCAATCGCGACCCTCGAGACTGTTTGCAACCTTTTGCCGCGTTGGAACGTGGTTGCAACATGATCTCGAGCGTAATACAGTGACCGCCATATTGAACGTGAAAGTAGACGCGCGTAAATGACGTCATCAAAACAAATCAATCCTTTAGCTAACGTTATGATTCAAGTGAAATATACTGCCAATAATCGGTAAATCACATCAATTATTTTATCTGGTAAAATTTTGTCACATTTATGAGGATACAGACGACTTTAGAACTCTGTTTGTTTCAGATATTTTTCTGGCGTAGATTTAAATGGTTGTTTGGTCTGCTTCCGTTGTTATTACCTGACTACCGTTGTTATGCTTGCGGAGAGATATGGGCAGAATCGGCTCATGCCGGCAACTGTAATCCGTTCCAGGGGATCTTGAGTAACGATAAGATCCGAGAATATTCGAATGGGGAAATGCCATGATAGAGGAGTAAGACGGAGGTGAAGGATTTTTGAAAAATCATCTGATAAAAACGTTTTTGAAAATCAATCAAAATTTAGGATGATCTTCAATAACTTTTTACCAGCTGATTTTTCCAAAAATCCCCAACGTCCTTCTAATGTTCGTCGTCTGCCCACCTTCTCTGATTCAAACTGAATTCAAATCGGTCTTGTATTAACAAATTTATCGAAGATTTTCTAAGATTGTTGTATCACGTGACTATTAAACCGTGGTATCCATGATGTAAGTTCGTTCGTGTATTAGCGACATATTTCATTGTGAAATGCCAAAAATGCCACAATGTTTACAAATCTGGGTTAGTTTCACGATCCTATCCACTGCTCTGACTAGCAGTAATTACTATGTTTCTGAAGTTGAGCGACAACATAATTACTGTTGTTTTGTCATATTATATAGTATATTATAGTTCTATGTATATGTAGTAACATTATACAATCCCGGTCCTACATGTTACCTTTACCATGACGTTAGGTTTATGTAAGTGTAGCATTGCAAAGATCATTTTGCTTTCAGGTTCAAACTCGTACTTTTGGAAGGGGAACTGTTTAGGATTACACGGACGAATGTGACCCTTCCAGAAGAATGCTTTTACACTCTATTATCTTTAACTCTGTCATGACTTAAGTATTGAAGCATCCTTTTATCACACAATCACAGGAGCGATCTTGTGACCTAGCAGTTAGATTTTAAGTGTTTTATACTTTCATAGAAGAGGTAACTAATACCGGTAACTAATTCGAGAGTACTCTACACATTTTTATAAAAGCTACATGTATTACAACTAATTGAATTTTAGTTAAGTTAGTGAAGAGGAAAGAATGTTGGTCATCGAAAATGGTCTTCCTTTGCTAGATCTTATTTTATGTTAAAAACAGTCAAACGCAATGGCATGTGGTGAAAGGCGAAATGTGTTACCCAGATACATATACGTTCCAATGCGTCAATTCAGAAGAGCTAATAGTTTCAGGAAGGTCAATCTGTTTGTATGTCCAAGATACACGTAATAAATCAGGGATTAGTTTGAGCAGACTTTGTACATGGATTGATTAGATCTGATATTGACCGTATTGTTTTTACTCTATATCCGAGATCCATTGTCATAGTTTTTCTTCCAAATCTAATAATCGAAGTTTTTAAAGACGTTTTAAGGAAAATTTGGAAGAAAAATTGCTATGAACTGATTTACACGAAGATGGTTATCATTTGACAGATATTGACCATATCGTTTATGTCATGACCACGATACATACAATAAACACACAATAAAATCCGGATTTGCATGAGAAATTTAGTGGAACATGTCTTTTACTCCATGGCCAAGATAAGCCGGGGTATATGAAAGTGGATCTTACAGCAGTTAAGATGACAACGGAGCTACCGATAATTGGGTGGGGGGGGGGGGGTAACCGTTTTTCAAAATGCACTATTTCAATAATTGTTCACTATACCGTGCTCATTGGAATCGACTAATCGGGACGATTCCACAAGATAGTTTTTTGAAATAAAGGGTATCGTGATTTCATCCCCCCTCTTATCTGTTTTCCTGCAATGTTGTTTCCATACCAGACGATGGTAAAAGGCGGTTCAATACGGAAGCACGTTGCTAATATACAATTGCTACAGGCGATGAACTAGCGGGTTTGTAAAAACACGGATTTTGATTAGACTATGCATTACTGGTGGTGAACTCGGCCAAAGCGTGGGACGTTTTTTCGCGATCATAGTATTCCGTCGGTGTTGTTATAAAATATCGTAACCACGGCTTCGATAAAGCCGTAGTTACGAGCTTTTATAACAACACAGACGGATTGTCAATACATATCGGTAAACCCAGTCTATTTTTAGAACAAATTTATTGTTATAAGAAAATCTATCCTATCAGATCTTAAAACTAACATTTAAACGCCAAATATCTGTACCTTGTTGTAGCGAAAAACGTCCCTCGCTTTGGCCGAGTTCACCATCAGTGTGCATATGTACAAAAGCTAACCTGGATTCATGCCGGTCTCAAATTCCACAAGGAACCTTTTACTATCCATGTCTCAAATGTATTACACTTAGGATTACCATAATAAGGGTTAATATTTCCCGCTGTACTGTTGACACGACGGTCTTTGCGGCCTAATCAATATTACCGAGAACTTTATCTTGTGTTCCGATGACAATGTAAACAAACAGGACTTGATGTGCTGTCACACTTTGTGCTTAATTAGTCTAGTGGTTGACCCACGGACAACCGTGAATAGATGAATGAATGATAAGCATTTAACCCTTTATAATATTAGAGTAAACAAAATGGACTCCGCCATTGAATCGCTATCCGGATCTGCTTATGGAATTTTAGGGAACTTATATTATACTGAGTAATCTTATTCTCTGTCGCGTCCAGTTTTTTCAAACATTCATTTTATAACGTCTTTAATTGGAGAGGTATTGAAGAGGATTGAGGAAAACAGTAGAAGGCTAGTTACCGGCGGTATTTTCCTTTTCTCTTTATCTTTCAAGCTGTGCACAAAACGGTGACAAAAAGTCTGCTGCAGCAGAGTTCGAATGACGCTGCCTCAAAATGGTGACGTGTTGGAAAGTGTAAAGACATATAAAACAATGCTGTCGAAACGTTTTTAAACAGAAATAAAGTACAACTCTACGTTTTATTATATGTCAGGTTTCTTAACTGTCATTTTATGTGTATGTTCGGAATTACAGCTCTATTGCCCGCGTATATTTCTTTCTATTTGGACAGTTAAATGTGTTTATTTCCTTCAACGCAGACACATTAAATATCTCCCTGACAAAGCACTCTAACACAAGAGTGATCAAATTGCAGCAATTGTTTTCCATTTGCAGCTCATAAAAACCCATCGATTCCTTTGTAAAATGAGGGAAAGATAATAGATAGATACCTTTTAACCTCTTCAAAAATAGCAAAATTGTGTACTGTCCCAATTTGAAAGCCACTGCATCGCACAAACAAAATTGGTGTTTTTAAGATAAAATTAGTTAACCAAACAGAAAATTCTGAGGCAAAATGAGATTTTTTTTTAACTATTTAGAAAGGACGAAACCCCAATCATCAATGTTTTCCAAAGAGTTCCATACTTAAACATATATATCGTCGCTTTTCGACAAAAACCTCGTACTTGCATCTTGTTTCAATAATTTAATTTAAGTTGATTTGATTTAATTTATCTAATTTACAATTTTACTAGACCCCTAAAATCATCAACCGAAAAGAATCATTTTTCATCAATAGATCCTAAAGAGTTTAGAAGAAAAACTATGTATTATTATGTACATGTAATATGTACTGATTCTTAAACAACTCGTTGATGAAAATCTTACAGAAACGATGAAAATAACAACGAAGAAAGGGTTCAATGTACCAAGCCATTATAAAGAAAATAAACATCAACATAAAATCAGATCCCCTTATTTGCGTGGTTTGTCGAGTTTTTAACGTTCATTTGTCATTCATTAACCAGCTAATTTGAAATTCAAATTTGGTTCTTGACAGTTTACAGCATTAAGACAGAAGCTTATCCAAGATCTCTTTCGAAATAAACAAAAACAGAGGCAAAAACAGTGATAATTAATTCAATGTACATGCATGCTAAGTTTGCTGTCAACAATTACGTGTACTTACACGGTGACCGCAATAGGGAACGATTTTATCCAGTTAATTATGGCGTAAATTCGGACAAACGAAATAGTATGTCGTAGGTATTGTTATAAAATCTCGTAACTACGGCTTGATTTAAGCCGTAGTTACGCGATTTTATAACAACACCGACGGTTCATCAAAACATAACAGTAAACCTAGTCTATTGTTAGCACAAAATTCTTTGCCATTTAATCAACAAATGTACGAATTCGTCGAAGTATGGCTTTTTTCCAACGTATGTTTTTCATTACAATGATATGTGCAAATATACCGTTTTGAAGGCATGATCTCTTGCTGGAACCATTATACATGTTATGACGTAGTTGTGCCGGAATATTATATAAATAAGCGGTACCGTATATTGACCGCGATACCTGAAACAGCATGAATTGATTGGCCAGGTTCATGAAAATGTGTTCTTAAGAACCGTCTGACCCTTATTTATCGGATCGTTATGTTTTTGTTAACGACATAAGCGACACATGATCCAAAAAGAAGATTGCACTCATTTGCGCCATTTCTAAGTGTATATAAATTTACAGGTATTCTAGGTCGACGAGTCCTTTTTGAATAGCACGGCAGAATGAATGAATGAATAGTGTTTTAAGGCCCGTCGACTACTAAGGTCATATTGGGCGCAACAGCAACACATACCTGGATGTATACAAAATTAGTGATATGTATATAGTTACATAAACATCCAGAAAGGTACATTATAGTGACTTTATATCTAATTCAAGAATAGATAATGTTACCTTGTATAAAATTAATTAATACTAGTATTATAACACAATATTAAAACTAGACAAAACAACCATGAACCATGAATAATCCGATGTGAGGACGAATAGACATGGGCTCCTCCCAGATCAGAGAACACCCATGTCCGAGTCCACCCGACCGGAAAATCCACAGAACAAATAAATATAGATTATTAAACGTAACTAAAGTATCACAGATCAAATATCACAGACTATAATAAAAGGGCTAAATCTTTCTAAAGAGATTACACTCTTTAAGAAAATTAAAAATCGACTCAGGCCTCACGGTATCAAATAACGATTTCAAATTATCAACGTTAAAGTGCCTGTTTCTTATGATGGCAAGATCTACACAATCAATGAGTAGATGTTGGACAGTAAGTGTCTCATTACAAGGAATACACTGTGGTTCTACCTCGTTCTTTAATAGGTGCGAATGGGTCAAATGAGTATGACCGATTCGCAATCTGGCCAAAACTAACTCTTCGCGGCGGTCAGACCGAAGACCTGGCAGCCATTCACCAAGTGAAGGTTTAATCGAAAACAATTTATTTCGTTGATTAGCATTGTCACTCCAACAGTTCTGCCATACATTGTGAATAAAAGTATTAATTAGGGGTTTAAAATCAGTAAAAGGAACTTTAAAAGGTAAAACATCTAGTGACAACGCGTCCTTAGCAGCCCTATCTGCCTCTTCGTTGCCACGTAGACCACAATGGCTTGGAAGCCAGCAAAAGACAATATCAGTATCTTCATCAGCAGCATAGATACGAGATAGCTTCTCAAGAAGTTTAACTATGATAGGGTTGTCCGTTTTCTCGTGTTCCAGCGCTTGCATACTAGATAAAGAGTCAGTGAAAATAATGTAACGCCAATAACCATTTTCAATAATGTGCTCAAGCGCAAGGTCAATAGCCTTGAGCTCGGCAGAGAAAATGGATGAATTATCAGGCAGACGATACTGATATTTGTAACCATCCAAGATGGCAGCTGAAGCAACTTTTTCTTCATTTTTAGACCCGTCTGTAAAAATTTGAAAGTGCATAATGTGTTGTTCCTGTATTTCAAGGAATTTAGTTTTAAATACAACTTGATCAGTTTCAGATTTTTTAGTTGAAGCTAGATCATAAATAAAGGTGGGACTTTTAGACGTCCACAAAGGAACATCTGGAACTTTATGTTCGGCCACGTCATCTAGATTGAAATCTAGAGATTCAATGTCAGCTTTGCAACGTAAACTAAAGGGAGGAATTTCTGATTCCTTCTTTTTGAAGTCCTCTTCGTAAAGAGGTTCAAATACAGAATCATGTGTTGGATTGTCTGGATTAGATTTTAACTTCAAATAGTAATCCATAGACAATTTCTTACGACGTAGATTTAAAGATGGTTCGTTTGCTTCAGCATAAAGACTATTAATTGGCGATGTTTTAAATGCGCCCAACGCAATACGTAAACCTTGATTGTGTATTGAATCAAGTTTGCGCAAGTAAGATTGACGGGCAGAGCCGTAAACAACGCATCCATAGTCTAATTTAGATCTCACAAGAGATCTATAAAGGCGTAATAAAACTTTTTTGTCTGCTCCCCAGTCCATACTGGAGACGACACGTAAAAGATTAAGAGCTTTCTTACATTTATTGCTCAGATATTCAATGTGCGGGATGAACGATAATTTAGAGTCAAATAAAAGACCCAGAAATTTAAATTCTGGGACAACTTCGATTCGGATCCCGTCCAAAGTGAGTTCCGGATCGGGATGGAGTTTTCTCGATTTACAGAAATGCATACATTTTGTCTTGGTTTTAGAAAATTTAAAACCATTTTCATTCGACCATTTACTCAGGTTATTTAAAACCTGTTGTAACTGTCGTTCGATGGTATGCATATGTTTCGAACGATAACAAATACAAAAGTCATCAACGTAAAGAAAATATTCAATACCAGGGCAAGTAGCCTTAATAATATTGTTGATTTTAACACTAAAAAGTGTTACAGAAAGAATGGAGCCCTGGGGAACACCCATCTCCTGTTCATGAGGATCAGAGAGCGTATCTCCAACCCTGACTCTAAATTGCCGTTCATCCAAAAATGCAGAAATAAAATAAGCAAGGCGACCTCGTATACCGAAATCATGGAGGTCATTCATGATTCCATACTTCCATGTGGTATCATATGCACTCTCTAAATCGAAAAAGACTGAAACAACGTGTTCTTTCTTAATAAAAGCTTCTCGTATAAAGGTCTCGAAGCGAACTAAATGATCGAGGGTGCTTCTTTGCTTACGAAAGCCACTTTGGGCCGACGTAATAAGTTTGTTTTTCTCAAGAAACCATACAAGACGGTCATTGACCATTCTTTCCATGGTTTTACAAACACAACTTGTTAAGGCTATAGGCCGGTAATTTGAAGGATTATCTGAATCCTTGCCAGGTTTGGGTACTGGAATGACAATAGCTTCCCGCCACGAGGCTGGAAGTATTCCCGTTTTCCAAACACTGTTAAAGATATCAAGTAAACACTGAAGGGATTGGTGTGGTAAATGCTTCAAGAACTGGTAGTGGATGTCATCACATCCAACTGCAGTATCATGGCATTTCTTAAGGGCAGTTTTAAGCTCCTTAAGAGCAAATTCTTTATTATAATGCTCTGTATTTTTGGATTTAAAATTCAAATTAACTTTTTCTTTTTGCTCTTGATGTTTTTGAAATTCTGGCGAATAATTAGAAGAGGAGGATTTCTTGGCAAAAGTATCTGCTAAGACATTTGCTATGTCTGGCTTAGATGAAACAACGCCATTATCAGTATTCAAATGCCCAACACTTAGTGAAGAGTTTTTGCCACTAATTTTACGCACCATATCCCAAGTCTTTTTGACAGACGATCTAGAATTTAATCTAGATACATACTGTCTCCAAGACGTACGTTTACTGCGTTTAATAGTGCGCCGTGCCCTCGCACGTGCAACTTTAAACTTTATAAGATTTTCCTTAGTCGGCCTTAGATCAAACTCTCTAAGAACTGACTTTTGCTTTGCTATAGCCTTCTTGCAATCATCATTAAACCATGGCTTATTTGGATGTTTAGGATTTTTAGACGTTCTCGGAATTGCCTTTTCTGCAGATGAATATAATAGAGAAGTAAATAATTCTGCAGGATTTTCACAATCTTCAAAAGCTTGGGGTGTAATGGACTGTTCACATACAGTTTTGAACAAGCCCCAGTTTGCTTTATGGAGTTTCCACCGTTGTGGTCGCTCCTGTACAGATGGCCCAATTTCCGAAATAAGAATCGGAAAATGGTCACTGCCATGCAGGTCGTCATCAACTTTCCAGTTAAAATCTGGAAAAACTTGAGGACTGCAAGCCGTTAAATCTAATGATGAATAGGAACCAGAAGCAGGATGAAGATAAGTCGAAGATTTATCATTTAAAAGAGAAAGATCATGACGTGAAATAAAGTCTTCAACAATATGACCCTTATTGTCAGTATTTGAACACCCCCACAGAGTATGGTGGGAATTAAAATATCCCATTAAAACAAAAGGTTTAGGCAATTGTTCAATTAGTCGGTCTAGTTTCCTGCCGTCAACAGGAGAACTAGGAGGGAGATAAATAGAACAGAGGGTAAAAGTTTTATTCAGAGAAATACTAACAGCTACTGCTTGTAAGGTAGTGTCAAGCTGTACAGGGCGATGTGGAACATTGTTATTTACAATGATACCAACACCTCCTGAAGCTCTTTCACTCCCCGTAAAGTTTTTAACGTAACAAGAATGATATTTTAGGGTAAACTTGTCAGTATCTTTAAGGAAAGTTTCTTGTAAACAGACTGCTACTGGTTTTTCTTTGGAGACTAAAAGGTTGAGTTCCTCGAAATTCGATTTGATACTTCGGCAATTCCATTGAATAATAGTATTCGCCATGATAGACAATAAAATTAAAAATATACCACACAGTAATGGAAGTCTACAATTACTCATTTATTAAGTTTGATTATGTTACTACCTTGCTTATTCTTTCTGGAATGTGCTGGGTGGTCATCGGTCATCATGTCTTCTTCAAGACATTCGAACCGATTATATTGTTTGATGGGGTCCTGAGACCCTTTTGGCTGGCGATCAGAGATCACCGGTTTCGAAGGTACAGGCCTTCGGTTCTGACTGACTGATTCGCTGCTAGATTGTTTGACAGGTTCATTACTTGTTGACTTGGACTCGGATCTAGAGTCTGGTTTTGATATACTTTTAACAGCTGGAGAAGTTGATGGATTGGCTGATGTAGTTTTTAGAGTGACTGTAGTTGCTTTTGGTTCAGGAGTTTTACTAGATGGTTTGGGCTTGTCAGAACTTGCAGAGGAAACTGTTGGAGTTTTGGACGGAGCGAATAACTGTGAGATCTCTTCCTTCTTCTCAGGAAATAAAATGCATAATTTACTGAAAAGATTTTTGCAGTTCTCACAGTCATTGTCCGCTTTGTTTGAATTACCCTTGGTAGCTTGCGCATATGAAGAGTTAAGGTTAATACGACTATCAACAATTTTCCTAGCCTCAAAAAAAGAGAGGCCCTCTCGACATTTTACCGTAACAATTTCTTTCTCCCGCTTCCAGTGGGAACATGCACGAGAAGTGGATTTGTGAGCTTCGCCACAATTGTGACACTGTGGCGTGTTACTACAATTGTGGTAGTCGTGTGTCTCAGGTGATTCACAACAACGATGGCAGAGGTCGAATGCACCTTTACAGTTCTTCTCGTGATGCCCGAATTTAAAACAAGAATAACACTGTAGCGGATTAGGTATATATAAGTCGACATTAACTCTTAGATACCCAATCTTAAGTGATTTCGGAAGCAGAGCTGTGTTAAAAGTGAGTACAATGGTGTTAGTCGGTTTCCGAGAGCCTTCTTGAAAAATGTGGATGCGTCTAGCCGCAGTAACATGCTGTGATCCAAGCTCCTGAACGATTTCCTCTTCAGATACACCCTTAAGATCGGGGCAACGAATAAGTCCTTTAGAAGAATTTAGTGTGCTGTGTTCGAAGCATTTGACGGGAATTTCGAAAAAGTTCTTTAGTTTCAGCAGGTTGTCTGCATGCGACTTCTTGTCAACTTCGACAAGAAGGGCACCAGATTTCAGTTTCTTGACAGATTTCGGTTCTCCAGCGTATGAAAGTAAACATTTGTTGATCACGAAAGGAGAGAGTGTAGAAAGGGCTTTTTCATCACAAGTAGATTCAATGATTAGAAATCTAGGAAAATGCTGGTTACTTGATCGTGTGTCCGTGTCCGAGTCTAATTCCGTGCGCGTTCTTTTAAAAGTTTTAGAATCCATGGTTAAAAAATAATTGTTCATCATCTGAGTCCCCCAACCCACCGCGGAGTCCAACAAGGGGACATGGAAATGGAGCGGATATCCAGCTCCCCATGCCAGGGGTACTCAGATGGTATACTCAAGCCGACCAACTAACCGGTTCGGCACAGAGACACATGATATAGCTCTGCGAACAGAAATTCATCATGCAAATCAATTCCGAACAAGACATTTAATCAACTCAATTAGCCCATGAGCCTATATAGACTTGAGCAGCATTCCGATACTAAAATGACAATGCAAAGAGTGACAAGTGCACAAATAACATTGCAACAAAACATGGATGAGGTATGTATAACATTGATCTATGCTCAGTCTAAAGCGACCAGCCGTTTGCTTAGATCGGGCCCATCTAAGCTCCCGTTTACACCGAAGCCGAGGCCAAAGCCAGCGTGTTGGGAAGCTGGAGAGCCCTGGGCTTCCCTCAGCTGACCAGGATCCCCTTTTCCGGCTTACGAGTATCCACTCACGGCCAACAAGCGGGTCCGTTACAGACACACTGTCCTTTGCTTGGGGTCTTACCATTTGCTACAGGACACGGCAGCCGGGATATTTCTAATCCCCCTCCACAGCTGGGGGTAGCACGGCAGAAACAATACGACAACATCTATAAGAGGCAACAGTGCTAATCATTTTTGACTTATCCCTAGGCAACGTCTACATAATATAAGCCGGGACCTTGAAAAAAGAACTCAATTTCATTTCATAGTAGATCTAGAAGCCTATGTTTCCAGTTAAGAACCGCAGTCTGATGTGGCCCGATGCTACTCAATCTAAGTTGATTCTTTAAAAGAAATGTACTGGCGAAAGTATTAAACAGTAGCATGTGTCTAGATCTGACTGCGCATATGCCGATGTAGATCCATGTTGGTCTCATATCGCCGATTTTCAACGAAAACCTCGTAACTGCAGCTTGTTTAAAGCTGCAGTTACGAGGTTTTCCTTGAAAAGCAGCGATATGCCATAAGGGCCCTTGTCCAAGATCCTGTATCATATGAAAATGTATTTAACGCTTTCTAAGAAATTGAAACTTTCATTGAGCCTCTAGACGTATTCGGAGAGAACCAAGAAGACGACTTTATTTCAAATGTACTGGAGAAAGGAAACAACAAACAAACTAGGGAAATTATAGATCTGCATTATCACTGTATGTAAGTTTCTCTTTTTTCTGTTATATTCTCGTATTGTAAGGTAAACATCGAAAAGATACATTGGTAAAACAATTCGATTGTCATAAAATGTGTTAGTGTTAAATGATTTTGTTCATTTCTATTTCTACCAAGACTTTTGTTAATAAATAAGAATATTTTCAGTCTCACTCATGTTCCTTTTTTAGCTCGACTTTTCGAAGAAAATGAGAGCTTATACTGTCACCCGGGCGTCGGCGTTAGCGTCGGCGTTGGCGTCGGCGTTGGCGTTGGCTTCGGCGTAGGCGTTGCAACTAAGGTTAAAGTTTTTTCAAACATCAATAACTTCCATACTATGAAAGGGATTCAACCCAAACTTGGAATACTTATTCACCATCACACCTTCTACCTTACTACCAGGGCCCATGACCCTGGCTCCACTATATTTGGAGTTATGTCCCCTTTATACTATGCAACTTAGAAAGTCGAGCGCGCTGTCTTCGGACAGCTCTTGTTGTATCATATTACAAATCCTATCTTTGTAACCATCCATGTAATCGTCTGCAGCAGACTTCAATTATGACTGGTATACACTTTCGTTGTTTTGTAAAAGTTTATGAACTGTGTCATTGGATAACTGGATTATGTATTTATCTTTTTTTCTAGATCTACATGTTTGACATGTTCAAGAAATATTTACTTTAATTTAGATGTTACTAATTGTGTTAGCTATTTAGGTCAGAATAAAACAGATTAAAATCAAAACTACCCTGAGGCTCTTAATTCTCTCCAAAACATCATTTTACTTGAAAAGATGCGACAAACGACACACTGGATGTTGATTTAGACAGTAATTGCGAAGAAATATGAGAAATATTGATACAAAAGGAGACAATACTGGTTATCAACATTGTATTTCTTCATATACCCCAAGTCCAAGATTTAGGTACATCATGAACCGTTTCTAGTTTTGGAAAGGGTGAATAAATAAATCGTCGCTTTCCAACAAAAACCTTGTAACTACAGCTTGTTTAAAGCTGTAGTTACGAGGTTTTTGTCGAAAAGCGACGAAAAAAAACTATGGCGTATGTTTAAAATACTTTACAGTTAGATTTTAGGTCAAACTGTCATGGCTTTTAGAAGGTTAGAATATCCTGATTAAAGAATTCATGAATTGTAGATGAAAACAACGCCTTGCATTCCATTCCTAGAAAGAAAATCTTCATTAGCATTTTCTTCTTCTGTCTTACTATTTTTCCAAGCCCTACCATTTCTGAGCATCGAAACAAGTTCCTTAGTACAACAAGTACAACATTCAGAAAATCAGACGCTGCTATAGCCTTTACTGTAGCATACAAACTAGATTAGCACCCAATTACTTCCAGTTATGGAAAATTGTGACGAAAAAAAAACGATTGTTATATCCAGGAAAATATTGAGACAAAAGAAGAAAATGCTGTAAATCAGCATTTTCTCCATTTGTCTTAATTTTTTCTTGGCTTTTGTCTCCAAACCATGTCTTGATAACTACGTTTAGCGTCAGAAGTCTAGTCATGACTTTAGACGTTGCTATAACTTTTGCTGGGGCATATAAACTGGATTACCACCCAATTACGTCGACTTCGGCAAAATTATTTCGGAAAGAGCGTTTGTAATTTGGAAGAAGTTGTCTCTACACTTAATTATTTGCCAAACTACGTCGTTGCTTATCTTTAGAAATGTCAATATTTACGTCTTTGCCATGTCGAGACATCATAGTGTACCAAACGACTCAAAAGTGTTTGTGTCATTTGGTACAACAATCAAAAGTTCAATCATGACTTCGAACATTGTATGTACCTTTAGTGGAATATATAAACTGACATAGTATACAATTATTTCGACTTAAAGAAGACTAATATTGCGGTAAGACTGTCTCTCCTAACCAAGAAAATACGAGGGACGGTCGGAAAGTAGTTGGACTTTTCGTGCTCCTGTCTCTCCATTTGCAATTGTATAAACACATTATATATTGTTGGAATCTGCATCCATTTGCAAATAATGTGGTCTGTTTATTTTCAAAGATAGTTGTGTATATACAATATTCCGTCCACTTATACGTGATAGGTGTTTCGTGTACCTTAGGATATTTGTTAGAGGAACAACAAGGGTAACCAATACAAAAGAACATTCTAGTCATTTTAACGCGAAGGAGTTAAGTTTTTGAACTAATTATCTTTGAAGATTAAATGTAGGTTTGTAATTCCGAACTTGGGATAAAATCTCAGTCAAAGCATTCATGGAAACGAGCTGGTTCCCCACCCCAGAAAAGATTAAACTGTTACCTTCGGTTGGTAGTCATGTTTGTTGCTTTTGGGGTTTCACGAGGATTGATAGTTACTAATTTTATGTCAAATGGTAAAAACTGTCATTGCCAAGTACAATTCTGAAGCAATTAAAAAAATCTAAGAATAAAGGCTGAAGTACACGCGTCCCAGATTAGCAAAGAAAATAGTTCTCTACTTCACGATTACGCACGCTCCCATACCACCGCATCTACAGTGGAGATTACCAACAATTACACATGTCAATAGTTGTTCTACCCTTCTTATAACCCATACCTCGCCACATTTGTGTCTAGAACCGAAGAAAATGTTTGCTGGGAAGAAATTTGAGACCAGTGCGCCTTTGATACCGACTGTTCAACTGTACCTAATACAGTGGGTCTACGTCATGGTTAATAATGGGAATAATAAAGCTCCCACGAAGATGGCAAAAATGCATAGACATAGATGGACAATTTGTTCAAACAGTGTAGAAAGAATTTTGTAAAAAAATGAATGGTTTTAGAGAACTAGTCAAAAGTCCAACTACTTTCCGACCGTCCCTCGTAATTTAGACAAAAAGAGAAAATACTGTTTGAGAGCACTTTCTTCTCTTGTCTTAATATTTTCCTGGCATTTGTCTGTAAACAACATGAAAACCATGTCTAGAGAACGACATTCAGGAATTCAACCATGTTTCCGGGCCGTCTCCTAACCTTTCCAATTACTTCGACGAAGAGAAGAATATTACGGAAAGACAGTTTGTTATAACCAAGAAAACATTGGGACAAAATAAGAAACTATTGTCTATCAGCATTTTGTCCATTTGCCTTAATTTCTTCCTGGCTTTTGTCTGAAAACTCCATGTCTTGATAACTGTATTCAGAAGTTTAGTCATGACTTCGGACGTTATTGCAACCTTTACTGGAGCATATAAACTGGATTATCGACCAATTACTTCGACTTTGGAAGGATATTACGCTGGACAGACCGCTTGTATTTTTCAGACTTTTTTCTTCACTTTTATCCTGTTGTTAATCTTATGAAATGGCAGTTTTGACACTCTAGTTTGTAATGTAGATGCAATCTGAAGAAGCGTCACTTTCCTCAAAAGGATGTTTATTAGGCAGGCTAGAGACATTTTAGAGCCGTGCAGGAATTTTCTGTTTCATGAGTTTTCAGTTTTAACGTTCTTGGTTGGTTTTTTTATTAAACAAGTGACCATTTATATATTCACCTGTGTGTTAATGTAAAACATCGTATTTCCGGAAGAAAATATAAAAATTACAAGTACATACACAATTGTGTGACAATTCATCTCTTTGCAAGTTACTATTAACGATTGTTTTAAGACTTAAAATATTTTCTTTCTTTAATTGTCTTTCCCATGAAACGAACTGATCAAATCGCCTAGACTGAAGTCGAGTCATAGATATTTGTGCTGTTTAGTACAACAACGAGCAATTCAATCATGACTCCAGACCTTGTTCTAACCTTTGCCGGGGCATATAAACCGGATTAGCGCCGAATTATTTCGACTTAGGGAAGATTATAACAGAAAGAGCGCTTGTAATTGGACTGAGTTTTCTCTCCACTTAATTATTTGCCAAACCATGTTGTTGATGATCTCCAAAATGTCAATATTGACTTTAGAAAAGATCCAAAGAGGGTCACCTAGTCCATAGCATGTCTATACGAGTAGGCATGCGATTTCGCGTGCCATGTAGATGCTTTTATTTATCCCTTTTCCAAACGGCAAAAAATTTAAGACGGTACAATTTGAAAGCTGCTGCAGACGACAAAGTAAATTATCAGAAAAGGGCAAAATGTTTATGTTATAGCCAAGAAAGTATTGAGACACAATAAGGAAAAGCTGCTGGTTATCAGCAGTTTCTTCTTTCGTCTTAATGTTTTCCCAAGACATATCTTCTATGGTCGTCAAGATCCGGTCTTGATTGGGAGAGAGTTATTACACGTCTGAAGAACATGTACTCGGGTGTCTGGCGAAGAAATTAGGTTACTTCATCTAAGATCCCCCCGCACACAACAGCCTCCGGAAGTCGTCCTTGGAGTCTTAAAACGCCGCGCAAACGTTAAGTATGTTATTTTTAGTTACAATACTCTCAATCCCAAAGCGTTTTGGTAACAATACCCTCGAACCCAAAGCGTTTTAGTAACGATACTCTCGAACCCAAAAATAACCATCTTACCGGCTATTAACCACTCTCTTGCACACGGTTCATTCATTACATTCACCTCTGTCGTTGGCTCAGAGGATCTTGCGTCATCATCTGCTAGATTACGTCACTTTATATCACATCAAAATGGCAATAACAAATAATTTTTCTTTTCCGAAGTCCAAAATATATCACATTTCACGTTGCTTAAAATTTAATATCATTTTCCAACGATAATAATTCATTTTTTTTCAATTGATGTCATTCATTCAAGGGCGCAGTAATTTTTCCTTACATTTCATCGTGATAGGGAACGATTTTATCCAGCTAACCCGTGACGTAATTTCGGACAAACAATAGTATTTCGTAAGTGTTGTTATAAAATCTCGCAACTAGGGCTTGATTCGAGCCGTAGATACGAGATTTTATAACAACAACGATGGTTTATCAATACAAAACAGTAAATCGAGTCTATTTTTAGCACAAAATTCATTGACATTGGTAAGGAGGCTTGAGAAAATAGTTCCATTGTATATGGGTAAATTCATCAGTTATAATGCCTTTCAAATATACCCGGAATCATAATTTCTTTGTCTACTTCATTATGTTACATATGAAACAGTTAAACAGTAATAATACACCTGTTCCTCGGTTTGACAAGATTCTTGTCAAACATGGCGTCAGCCCGTTGCAGAGATGTATGTGAGAGTAACGAACGACAACTATGCTCGGAGATTGGCTATTAACGAATACATTCAATTTCATAGTTTTTGTTCCACTCCAAACTTAGCTTTATCGCTGCATGTTGAATACACGTGCTCTTTATCGCTGTATATTGAATGCACATGCGTCGTCATTGTTTTCTCCGTATATTTAGGGAGCCTCGATTTGATAATGTCGATTTGTGACTATTTGTTGTAACAATTCTCATGTATACAATTTTGATTTCCCAAAAACCCATTTTTTTTTACTCCGGAAGTGTGTTCTGCGGGTACAGACTAAAACATAAGTGAAAGGACCTAATTAGAATGGTCGCAAAACTTTGGAAATCTTGGACCTTCTCGCATATTCTCCTAATTATGGTTGTTTTTATTTTGCGTATTTGTCCATTGCATGTCTAAACCATGTGTCAGTCTATGCAGTTTTTTACTTACATGTCAAATTTATTATCATTGTTAGACTTTGAATAGAATAGTTCCCTCAAGTGCAAAACTTGTTTGTAGATACTATATCGTCGGTGTTATTGCAAAACCTCGTAACTCCAGCTTTAAAAAAGCTGGAGTTACGTGGTTTAGCAATAACACGGACGATATGTGACACGGGCTTGCTTTTATTCCGGTCACGATCTCCCAACAGATGCTTACATTTTTACTTTAATGTAAACGAGGTGAACGCGTTCATTTTTGCAATGCAATTTTGCATGCGTTTGTTCGAAAGCACGCAAGATTCGAACAATGGCATGCAAAATTACAAAGATTAACCATTCGGTATAGTGCTGTTGAGATTTTGGGTTCATTTTGAAAATATGTGCCATGATATCGTAACCGCAATATAGTTGGGTGTTGTACATATTACTTTTCCTGTAAGTGATCTTTACATGCTTTTAAATCACGTTTTTGATAGATATTTACGACATCTACGATTCTACTCTCTGTGCTGTCAAAGGACAGATATATACATTGTAAAACATACTAGTCTGGTTGTGAGCATCGTCACCTAAGAACTGTTCAAATAAAAAAGACGCCCCATTGTTGACCTGTTTGTACGTAATAGATAAAACGTTTATGGTCACAATTTCAGAACTTTATAATAGATATGAATGTCAAGAATTAGCGATTTGACTGAACAAGGAACAATGTCCTATATTTTGAATCAACATGTCAAGGATTCAGATTTGAAAATCGAAAAACATGCTTGTCTGACGTACGTCACAATACGGGGGTAGTAAAACGTCGCAGTAAATAGCAATAATAAAGCTTTGTTTTACATTATCCTTTGATTAAACATATGTAAAAACGTGTCGTTCTAATACGATTTTACGGCTAAGATCTAGAAAAATTCCGAGAAAGAGGCGTAATTGGTTTCTTAATCTAAATTTGTTTTCACAGCATGGTCTACATAATATTGTTGTTTCCTCTCCCTAATAAATTGATCCATTCCCTTTATCGTTGTTTTTCTTCAAAAACCTCGTATCTGCAGCTTAAAACAAGCTGCAGATACGAGGTTTTTGCAGAAAAGCGACGTTATGTTATATTTCCTTCTTTCGTACTATCTTTATTTCATCTTAAGGTTGTCCACTCCTAATGAATTTCACGCGAAGACGGAATTATTCGGGGTGACGTCGCAAACATCGTTCCACCGCCGAATATTTTTGACGTCGCCCGAATAGGATCGAATACGTAACGAAAATTAACGACAACGCACGAATCATTCCGACGTCGCACGAATCTCATTAGGAAGGACTACCTTTATTTACATTATTTTATATGAGTAAAAAAACAACCATATTTTCACGTTGTGAAAACGCACACTGTCCATGTAAAAAGAAAATTGAAATTAAATCATTAAGCAGCCTTACTTGTGTAAAACTTATTTTGCAATATTATTAATTTGTATGAAAAATATTAATGTTTAACACCAAGAACTTACAGCAATTGTAAAAAATACTTGTTTTTGACATGTTGATATATCAACGGTAATGTTGAATACAAGAATGATACTTCATAATAGCGGCTAAGTTGTGGGAAACTATCGGAGCTCTATGGCCGTGAACTGTTGCTTTTATCAATAGAATAAATGTACCGTGAAATATTGGAAGCAAGAAGCATATTTTGCGATAATTCTACAGCACGCAAAAATGAGATTGATCATAGAATGTTTATCGGTTTATGAAGTCAAGCAACATCCAATTCGTCGCTTTTCAACAAAGACCTCGTAACTGCAGCTTAAAAATGCTGCAGTTACGACATTTCTGTTGAAAAGCATACAAGTGTAGTATAGTGTACTTTACTCTACTTAGGTTCATTCTAATAACGTGTAAAAAATGCGACAATATGGAAAATATCCTGAGAAAATATAGTTATTAAAGCCAAGACTTGTCTGGGTCTATGGTGTTGACAACTAGCTACAGATAAGAGGGGGTTAAGGCTTTTAAAAATGCAATATCACTCATTATTGCACAAAATTTGTGTTTTTGGTATTTCTGGAGCCTCTGCGAATGTTAACGACCTCAAAAACGTGAATTAACCCTATATTGTTGACCAAATCTCATGTTGTGGGTACTCGTTAGAATCGTATCGTAAAGAACAAATGAGTACCAACAACATAGGGTTTGGATTTGATATAACAAACTTAGAATGTTTTAACCCCCTCTTCTCTGTTGACATTTTCCATGTTCAACCTAAGTTTCGAACGGACTAGCTTTTTGAACTTTCAAGCAAACCTTGATTCTTGATAGTAAGATATTACTGAAACTTGTCACGACATAGGGTCAAACAGGCTCAAATACTCTTTGACAAAACGCAATCTTCTAGATTAAAGAAAGCATTTGCGTGAAAAGAAGAAATAAAGGAATCAAACAGCAAAGCAGTAATCTTGCCCTCATGCTAGTGCTTTGACCCTTACAGTAGAATTTATCGTTTTTGGCCCGTCACGCTAAAAGGGACCTTATCGGATGTGTGACAAATATCGACCCTAGTCAGTCTGCGCAGTTCGCGCAGCCAGACTAGGGCCGACACTTTTCACTGTTATGTAATTTTCTAGATCCGGAATGTTTTCCCTATCTTTAAATACTATATGTTCATTTTTCGAATACGGGATCTGGTTGACCTTTGCTGAGACTGACAAGATAGTCAGAATGTGATTTTTTTACTTCCTATAAGGTCCCTTTTAGCGTGATGGGTCACATTTATTCGAGGCATGATCCGGAAAAAAGTGCCTCTTAGCTTTTGGGATCTACGTATTAGATAGAGGCTGTATAGTAGATTCTACACGATATAAACGTTCAAAAGGCCTATACAGACTTTATCTGACATAGTGTTCATCAACCAATCAAAACATACTATCGAACGGATCTTACTAGAATTACATCATTTTCCCAAAAATACACCATTTTCCCCAAAATTGCATCATTTTTAACTACACACAAGAAACGGGGGCGTGGCTATGTATATCCGTGACATAAACTGACCGGCAGTGCGTTAATGTAAAATATAGCGCCGAAATTATCAAATATGCTTCAATTTCATTGGTCCAAAAACTAGGACGAACACTAAATGGCTTCTGATCAGTCAGCTTCGTCACGATCTATGTTTTAGCCCAAAACATTCTTTGGGAATGGGTTTCATTTTTTCTTTACATGTATCTGCAAGAGCTTTCAAATTGAAATAGCCTAAAATTTGTCGTTGGAAATACAGATATACGCTGATAAGACATACGGTAATAACAATGTGAATAAAATGGAAGAATATATATATCCTCGTAGAGAAAAAAACTCGTAACTACATGTTGTTTAAAGCTGTAGTTGCAAGTTTCCTGAATAAAAAAAAGCGAGGAGATGTCTTTTTGTAAGACGCAATAAAAATCAAACCCTAACTAATGAACGGGGTTTAGAACTCAATTAACTAGGCCTGCATCTGGCTTATTGCTGTATAAGATTTCTTAATTGGAATTGGGTTCCTTCTCTGCCTTAGTTTTTTAATCCTTTTCCAAAATGACTTTTTTATCTGTATCTTGTTTTTGTCATTGAAAACAACGAAATTAACGCAACACATTTATTGAAGTCTTAATATAAAATCGTAGAACGTCTTTTATTTATAGAAAGAAGATGATGTCTTATGAGCAACATTTGTTCCTCAGTGTTTTCCAAGTGTCCTCTTTTAAAGACATAAAACAATAGGACTTGTTCGGGAAAGGGTAAATACTTGGACTGGAGCGAAGTTTAAGACTGGTTTACAATAGACAATAGGTTTACATTGGCGTGTAATTTAAAGTCACTTTTAACTTTTCTCTGAATATAGTTCCTGGCACTGAAATCTTGAATAAAGGTATTTTTTCTCATAAGTGTACATTTGTAACGTTGGTTAGGACTTTTGAATCGTAATAGACTATTATATGTTGTCACTGTGGCAAGGCTTTTCCTTTTAGGTTCAATTTCATTGTTTAACATCGTATTTTGAACATGTTTTGGTTATTTCAACCCATTCCGCACACTGACACATTTTGACGTCCCACTTGATAAAAGCATGGAAAACACCGTTGAAAATGAAGAAAATGCATGTGACAAGTAATTTCTTCATTTCCAACAATGTTCTTAAACCAAAAAGTAAAAAAATCCATTACATTGAATATGACGTTTGCGACTTATTTCAATTTTGACAAGCTTAATTTTTTGTCATTTTGTAATGGGTAAACGTCGTGAAATATCTCTCTTATGGCTCATTTAGGAAAGTGTTATAAATGCGAAGTACTAATCTTATACCTTGGGTGTAACTTTCTTTCGTAATCAAAATAATACGTAACAGGTTTATTAATCACTTTATCATAATTAATTTCGGATTCAGCGTAGCACAATCTAATTCCAGGGTAGTAAAACACGCATATGAATGTCTTTTCAAGGTACATAATTATCATACAATTATGAAACTGTCAAATATAACAAAATGTGGAAACTTTTCTCCCAGATACCTCGTAACTACAGTTTAACCCATTTCCAAACGACAAACTTAATGGGCGGTCCAATTCAAAAGCTGCTGCAGACGACAAAATGAATGCTGATGAATGTGGGATTTAGGTACAACATAGCTAAGAAAATATTGAGGCAAAAGAAGAAAGTGATGATTATCAGCACTTTCTTCTTTCGCCTCAATGTTTTCCCAACCCAAACCTTTTTGGGACGTCAAAACCAGGCCTTGTTCGGGAAAGGGTTAAGCAAGCCACATAGTAACGAGGTATTTGAAGACAAGCGACAAATGTAATCATCAAAATTAAGCAAGGTGTGTGTGCTAGATAGTGCATTATGCTGCTTTTTTCAACAAAAAAACTCGTAACTGCATGCAGCTAACAACTAGCTGCCCTTATGAGGTTTTTTGTCGAAAAACGAGGACTACCAACTCGAATATCATTGCTTAAAAACAGATATCAGCAGATATTAAAATTGTAACTCGAAAACATAGTTTGATGCAAATAATGAAGTCCCTTTTTTATTCAGGCTTTGGATTTGAAAGTTCCCAAAACATATTAAGCTGGGGTTTGATTCTTTAGCGAAGGAGGCTTGGGAACTTTTCTCCCCTTGTATTCTGTAACATGTCTCTTTCCGAAATAAACACGCGTAACTGCTGCTTGTTTTAAGCTGCTGTTACGAGATTTTTGTTGAAAGGTAACGAATTTATGCAAAATAGTTGTACCGATATGATTCCAATGTTTGTTTTTTTTTAAATATATTTGAGCCAGGATCTGGAAAAACGCCCCTTAAGGCTTTTGAGCCCAACATAGATCCAGATCAGGCTGTGCATACGCACAGTCTGATCAGGATCAACATTGTTCTCTCATAGCTTCTTTGTGCCCTTTAGTAACTTAAAGAGAGCAGCATGTGTGCATATTGGACTGCATTTGACAACAGGCCGATCTTGAAACTCAATTTTTAAAAATGCTTTAAGGGACTTTTTTCCAGATCCCGGCTCATTTCTTTTACTTTGATGCACAGGACGATATCATATAAATGCTTCTTCACCGCATACGTTGCATCTAAATGAGTCCCATACAACATCAATTATAATGCCACATATGGTCATGAAACCTTGTGATATTTGTCAGTAAAGTCTAGACTGCTTACTTGTAAGTGTCATTGCTGACAAAATTGCATTTAAATGTATGTACCAAACAAAACAAATAGGCAAGCAGAGCAACAGATAATAGGGGGGACATTCTGATTATTTTTTTCTTATTTAAAGGGGCATACCATTCCAATTTCACTTTTTAAAGTATGTCTTGATGCAAAGATTGATTATTATAATGCGTATGAATGCTATCAGTTTTTTGAAGTTGTTATTTTTAAGCAAAAAATACGCTTAAGAGTTGAGATAGAAATGGCAAATTACATATAAATCCGAACTGTTGTGGATAACAGTTTGATTTCTTTTAGCACAAAAATATAAATTTCTCGTAAACGGCGCAATAAATTGGCTTGAAATGTTCAGACTTTTCATAAGAAAATATGCTCCTACGGATAAAAGTGAAATTAAAATTTATGACCAAATATCGTGAAATGCCACTTTAAAATCCAAACACTGTGTTTTTGTAGACTACTCATTGGAAAAAAAATGTCTCGATATATCGATTCCAATTAGTACTCAAAACATAGGATTTCATAAATTGCCAGTTGAAAGGTCCTCAATCCCTCGTGTCTTTAGTTCTTTTAAAGCCAAATACAAAGCTATTGCTGACAAGAAAAATGTATGAAGTACAATGTCGCTGCTTTTCTTCGAAAACCTCGTATCTGCAGCTTGTTTTAAGCTGCAGATACGAGGTTTTCACAGAAAAGCGACGATGTACTAAATAAAGACATATCATAATTAGCATTTTCCCCTTTGCATCAGTATTTTCAGTGCTTTATTATACAAAAACATCCATTTTGTCATCTTTTAAATTGAATCACGATAAAATATTGCAGTTTCGGTAAGGGTTAAGAAAGTGTTCAATGGTCTAGACGCTACAGGCCTACTTGCAATGTCAACTCTGACAACTCTAAGAAAATTATATTTAATTGTGAAACAAAAGCATCTGCGACCAATGGATGCATTACTGATATTAGTGAGTTTTGTGACTGCATTCCTATTCAAATCTGCTACTTTTCGTGGAAAGTGGACTTCGTATACAGGCGTATGGATACTCTTTTGGATACAACATTTTGCAAAGTAAGCTTATTTTGTATTCCAAACAGTTTTATTTATTAAATATTCATTTATAAAATAATATAATGATATTGATTTGAATTAATTTCATCACAATATATTCGTAATTGACACTTTTAGGCATTGTTCTGTGAATGAAGAATACCTTTCAATAGGTTGTTGTTGTGAAAATGAAAGAATGGTCTGTCATAAACTAAAAATAATTCAAATACATATTGTCCAGCAAGGTTAACCCGGGACAACTTAATTTTCGTGCGCAAAGTCCGTTAGTTGAGTGTCTTAACAAAACAAAGCCGAAGTGGGGTCATTACATATGCAGATGTCCCGGGTTAATCTTGCTGGACAATACGACTAGATTTTGACTTGTAGATTTAAGGTAGACACACTTATTGATTGGAGAACAATTGATTATATTCGACAAGGAATGCTTACAATACCCTGTAGAATACTGCAATACATGGTCGTAGTTTCATGCGCATTGCTAGTATGCTACGCCGTCGAATCACATGACACAACACTTTCGAGAACGCATTTTCTTAAAAAAAAACAATTAACTAAAAAGTCGATTTTTGTATTGTTAAACCGAAGTGACCGTGCGCTATGAATATTTATAAACAAATGTAATCGTCTGCAATATTGACAATAATGAGCGCAAGGTTACTTCGGTTCAATAATATACACAAATTCAGACTAGTTGTTGCTCCTGTTACCACGTCATGATAAAATAACCGGAAGTAGTATTTTGGTGGTAACCAGGCTAAGCTCGCGCATGCGCAAAGAGACTTCATGATGACAAATTGAACGGTAAGGTTTGGTAACATAAAATTCTGCGCCAATATCACGTCCACGTCGCGCCATAAAATAAGCCGCAAATATATGACGTACTAAATAAGTCAAAAGTCTATATAGAGCGTGCACGCATAAAATATACGCGTTGACGCATACATTTTCAATTGCTCGCGTAAATTTGATGCGTCGACGCGCAAATTTACGCGAGCAGTTGAAAACATGCGTCGACGATTACTATTGGATGTGTTCCGGTCGTGGTGTTGACGCCGTATCATGTACCAGGCCTTTAGAAAACATAGTTTGTATGAGTCTATAATTATGACTCGACAAATATGGTGGACGTCTCATGATTTTCATGCTTAAAGGGGGAATAACACTTAACATCTTACAAATTTTCAGAGAACTTCGTGCAAAAAATAAATATATATTATGAAAATATGGCCTTTAAATTGCATCTATGCCAAATCTTAGCTTTCTATCTTGTGTATTGGCTAGGATGTTGACGGATTTAAAACCCCATATGTTTTATTATTATTATTTTTATCCCCCCGACAAAAAATCATGGGGTTTTAAATCCGTCGACATCTAAGCCAATACACAATGTAGAAAGCTAAGATTTGGCATATATGCAATTTAAAGACCATATTTTAATAATATATATTTATTTTTTTGTACGAAGTTCTCGGAAAATTTGCAAGATGTTAAGTGTTATTCCCCCTTTAATCACACTATTGATAGAAATTCACTCTCATAATATCACCACTGGTGGTGAACTCGGCCAAAGCGTGGGACGTTTTTTCGCGATCATTGTATTCCGTCGGTGTTGTTTTAAAATATCGTAACTACGGTTTCGATAAAGCCGTAGTTACGAGATTTTATAATAACAACGACGGATTGTCAATACATATCGGTAAACCCGGACTATTTTTAGAATAAATTCATTGTTATTAGAAAAACTATCCAATCAGATCTTTAAACTCACATTTAAACGCAAAATACCATCAATAACATTGTTTGCGTAAACATGTTATGTTTCCTATAATTATAGTCTGACAAAGATATTATGGCTTATGTTTACAAAATATGAATATGTAAACAACACAATATTGAACTCAAAATGCAGTTATTTTGTATGAAATGGTTCAAATCTTGCAGGTGTCTCAGTAAATAATTTGAAGCTTAAATGGATTTCATTTACTTTGTCAAAGCGTTAATGACAAAGTGTGGGGTAAAAACGACCATATAATCGTTATGTAATACAGGATTTTGGGACATTAGCACCAGTGATCTTTAGGGAACGAAATATCTGTACTGTAGGCCTATTTTCAATATTCTAGAACCGTATGGTTAAAAGTTTCCAAGTGAAACCCTAGAAAATCTCCGACGTTACAAGAAACATCATAAAATGTACGAGACTACGGCTTCATTACAATTATATACAGCCGGATTTATCTAGATTCGAAATTCTACAAGTGCCGAAACATTTCCATACAAGACCTGGTTTTGACGTCCCTCTAGAAAATATTGCGGAAAAGGAAGAAATTGCTTGTTACAAGTAGCTTCTAAAGTTTCGACAATGTTTTCAAACACCAAATAGAAAATCAAATAAAATTCATGAACTTAAGATTGTAAATAATGTTACATACGAGGGGTGATCAAAAAGTTCCCGGAAAAATGTTCTAATTTCTTTATTTATGGTCCTACTTTCACCAAATTTGAACTATACAAGGATCAGTCATTTTCTAATTTGCATGCAAATTAAAATCAATGACATGCATTAAAAAACGACATTATCGTTGCTACGGCAACGTCTATGGCGTCGACCCGGCCCAAAATCATACTATTTTTGTGAAATAAACGTTTATATAAAGTCTTATCATTCGCACGTTTTTTAATGTATGTCGTCTTAACTTCGCATATTTAACGCTCGATTAGACGGCACTATTTCACTGACGACAAATGCAAATGAGACGTCATCTTTTATTGAGGCAGCCATTTTAAAGAGTGCGAGTAGCAAAAATGAGTAGAGAGCAGAGAACAGGGGTCAAACTGTGTGCGGGAATTAAAATTTCGGTAAATAAAACAATTGAAATGTTGCATTTGTCTATGACGATGCTGCAAGGAAAATATCAGTTGTATATGATTGGTGCCCACGCTTTCAGAGTGGCCGAAAAGACACAACAGACGATGCGCAGAGATTTGGGTGTCCGACGTCGGTAACGTCTCCATTCGTCGAACAGATTAAGACGTTGTTAGATTTAGACCGGCGAGTCACCATCCGCGAGTTACAATACAAAGTTGAGATTAGCTATGGTATTGTGTTTAATATAACCAATCAAAACTTGAATATGCGTCGCCTTTGTGCACGACTGAATCCAAACATGTTAAATAGACGCGATTTCATGTTGGCGATGCGAAAGAAAAGGACCAATCCTGAGAAACAGGTCCTTTTCCACCAAGACAATGCTCCCAGCCACCTTGCCGCATCAAACCAGAGAGTCATCCAAGAACTGGGGTTTGAGATGCTTAAACATCCGCCTTATAGCCCCGACCTGGCCCCCTGCGAATTCTACCTTTTTCCTGCAATGAAGAAGAATCTTGGGTCAGCACGTCGTAGAGCCGTCTCAACTAGCACAGGCCGTGCAACGATCCATCACTGATCTACCAGAAAATGGTTACCAAAGGTTATTCCGGTCCTGGGCTACTAGATGGAGAAAATGTATTTCTTTTAATAGGGATACTTCGAAAAAGATTATGCGGAAATGTTATTTGTACGTACAGTGTTTGTTAAACCGGGCATGCGAAGAAAACGTTGTTTGAGTTGACGTCGTCAGAAGCTGGGCCGGCTTGACGTCAGTGATGTTACCGTGGGAACGATGAAATCTCTTTTTATTGCATGTCATAAAATATAAAATACATTCATATTAGAAAATTGATCATGCTTTCATAGTTCAAATTTGGTGAAAATCGGACTATCAATAAAGAAATCAGAACATTTTTCCGGGAACTTTTTGATCACCCCTCGTATATATCGTCGTGTTTCAATAAACCCTCGTAAAGCAGCTTTCAAACAGGCTGTAGTTACGAGGTTTTTGTTGAAAAGCAGCAATATATCATACATAAAAACACGTCAGATTTAGGGATTGTCTATATCCAAAAGGGATTTAAAAATCAGTGAATACTAAATCGCTGCTTTTCTGCAAAAACCACGTATCTGCAGCTTAAAACAAGCTGCAGATACGAGGTTTTCGCAGAAAAGCGACGAAATGCAGGAAAGAAACACGACTTTCGCAGGTTTGCTTTTATCAAGAGAATTTAACCCTTTCCCAAACGATTATACTACTGATTACTCCACTTTAAAAGATGATGCATACAACAAAACGGACATATTTAAAAAAAAATAAAAATAGAAACTGTGTAAATTAAAGCATATTGTGGTAAACAGAAAAAGGACTGATAATCAGCATGTTAATCTTTTGTCTCAATGTTTTCAAAAGGCATTTCTTTCAAGGTTATCGACACCCTGTCTCGTTTGAGACAAGGTTGAAAATCTAAGAAGAGGTGCTGAATTTATGTTTTTTATCAACTCGTCGATGTTATTGCAAAACCCCAGCTTGATTAAAGGGACATTTTATTCCAATTTCATTTTTTTAAAGTATGTCTTGATGCCAAGATTGGTCATTCTAATGAGTATAAATACTATTAGTTTTTTTAAGTTGTTGCCAATAAGCGAGAAACACGCATTTAAAGTTTAGACATAATCGATAAATTGCATATAAATCCGAACAGTTTTCTGTTGTCCACAACAATTTGTTCAATTTTAACACAAAAATATAAATTTCTCGTTAACGGCGCAATATTTTGGCTTGAAATTTTAAGAATTTTCATAAGGAAATATGCTCTTCCAGATGAAAATGAAAGTAAAATTTATGACAAAAAATTCTGAAATGTCACTTTAAAGGGGGAATTGTAGATATTGATTCCAGGGCTAAACTTACAACCTATTATTAGCTATTCACAAAAAAACACGAGCGCGGGGATCTAGAAAAGACGTTTATGATACGCCTTTATAGAATAATATATACCTAGCTTACTTTGCGCTTGATTCAAGTTTTAGGAATACCCAAGTATTATTACATAGCATTTGCCTTGTCACAGGCAAATTGGTAATTATTGTGTCTATATCAAGCTAGCGGTGTTTTAAGGTAAAAAGGGCCTAATTAGCACAAAAGAGCCCGCGGCGAAATTTGAAAAGTGCTAGTAATTCCTAAAGTGTGTTACATTTCTATTCCAAATATAAACATAAGCATTTTGTACGGTTTAGAATTTTGAATTAATGCATATTTATGGAAATATTTGACAAAAATGTTCCAAATTACCTCCCTTTTATATGAATATAGAGTAAAATAATATTGTAAATTACTTTCTCCTTGAAGCATTATCTTGAAATCCGGCACTGTGAATCAACTTATGTGAAGTGTATTTACAAGTATGTGTAATTTGATGCATTTCGTATGGCTAGAAAGTGGTGTTTTTAATTAGGCACTTCATACCTTAATATGTTCTAGGAAACAGAATTATTGGACTCAATAAGCATAAAAGTATTTTATCCGAATGAAAGAGCCAAGGAGAAAATGAATAGGAACCAGTTTATTTAACTATAAAGTAGAACACATGTTTCAAAATTCTCATTTATACATTAAAATCAGAAAATTAGAGAAAAAGTAATAATTCAACACACTTGTTATCTATATGTAGCTTCTCGGAAGGCAATCCTCGACGGAACTGCAGATAATGTGGTGTTATGACTTAAGGTATCCGGCACCTCAAAAGCACCAAATTAAGGAGCAAGAGACGAAATTTGAAAAGTCAAAATAATTCCTAAACTGTGTTACATTTCCATTCCAAATATAAACATAAGCATTTTACACGGTTAAGAATTTTGAATTAATGCATACTTATGGAAATATTTGACAAAAATGATCAAAATTACCTCCCTTGCATATGAGTATAGAGTAAAATAATATTTGTTGATCATTTTCTTCTTGAAGCATAATCTTGAAATCCGACAGGGTGAATCAATTTATCTGAAGTGCATTTACAAGTGTGTGAAATTTGATGCATTTCGTATGGCTAGAAAGAGTAGATTTTCAGGGTCTGTAAACCTTAAAACTATGTAATACATCATACATCTTTCACCAAATACTATTTTGTTGGTACTCATTTGAATCGTCTCACCGAGACGATTCAAATGAGTACACACAAATTAGTGTTTTGAGTTGAAATAACAAATTTAGATATCCTTTATGTCCTCTTACCTGTTGCCTTAGCAACGAATTTTAAAAATTCCACCATATTAGGAAAATAATTCAATAAAACATTTTCTGCGAAATCCTAAAAGTGTGGAATAATAGCTGTCAAATTAATAGTTCTAAATTACAATTTATGGACCTTTGTCTTTCGACTCGATTAAATTTATTTTTAGCCTTGTGAGAAAAACGGGTTCATTTATTTTATTTAGGAATTTCACTTGCTTTGATTCTTTCTGGAAACTCGCAGTTATTAAAGAATAAAAAAGAAATCCCTTTGTTTCTTGAATTTGTTGATGGCTTCAAACCAATATGTGCCAGGTTAAAAAGACAAAACAGAGTCTAAAAAAGTCTGTCAAAGGATGTATTGAAAATGTGACCCGCCTCGAAAAAGGGGCCATCTTGGTATGACAAACGACACAATCTTTAGAATGGTTCAACCTGAAAGCTGCTACAGACAACTAAATTGATTTTACGGAAAGTAAACTTGAATAATATTACACATAAAACTTTGAGATATTAAATGAAGAAAGTGTTGATTATCAGCATTTGAATTTTTTTTCTTTCATATCAATGTTCCGAATGCCCTTTCTATTTGACAAAACCAGGTCTTGTTTGGTAATGTGCTAAGTAAAAAGTCATCAGAACCAGGTTTTTTTTCACGAAACCAGAGAAAAAAAGATGCCATTACCTCGATTTACCCCACGCATGTCACATGTTGTGCAGTACTAAAGCTAAAGTTATTACATACTAATCTAGTAATGAGAGTGCACCCTCGTTTAATCATACACGCAAATGCGGGTTCGTTAATTCAGTTTCCAATCTAGTTTTCATTAGGCACCATGGATAAAACTCGGTTCATTTTTTCCTTGGTTTTCATGTCCCTACGACGTGAAGCCGGTGGAATTTTCAGAAAGTGAAACTAAATAGATACACGATGGATAATCACGTGATGCAATAATTACTGAATATCTTCAATAACTTTGTTAATACGGGACCGATTTGAATTCGGTTTAAAGCAGAGAATTTGGACAGACTTCACGCATTAGATGTACCTGGTTGATTTCACTGATAAAAAAGTTATTGACGATAACAAAACTTTTGGTTTATCTTCAATAACCTTTTTATCAGTTGATATTTTAAAACTCTACCACGACCATGTTATTCCTGACATTTTTCCACCTTCTCTGCTTCAAACCGAATTCAAATTGGCCAAGTATTGACAAAGTTATTGAAGATTGTCGTAAATTCTAAGTCACGTGATTATACATTGTGAGATAGGTTGTCTTTGCACTCCTGAGATTACTTTTAACATGTTTCATGCAACCGGTCCTTATTTTGTATTTTCAAAAATGGCAAGGAATATGACAAGGAAATCATTACACATATGAATATACTTTTACAGTGTATTTGCAGTTCAAATTCTTATCAGAAATATAGGGGGGACTGCTTTTTACAGATAAGCTCTTTATCTTTAATAAACTTTACACATAGCGGTGTCTTTATTAGCGTCAATAGGCGTTAGTGTGTACAATAATTATTTAGGAAATGGTTTAACCTTGAAACCAGTCCAGTTTTCTCTTTCATTTTCCACAATGTTTTTATTTAATCTTTTTTTTTTTCATTTATTTTTTTAATAAGTGTAAAAGGCCCGTATGACGAAATTTCATATTGGGAAGAGGGCTAAAGCCCCAGTCAGGGCCAGCGTCTGAACATTAGATATTCCATTAACTCTTTCCCAAACAAGACCTGGTTTTGACGTCCCTACTAAACAGGCCTGGGAAAACATTGAAACAAAAAAAGAAACTGCTGATAACCAGCAGTTTCTCCTTTTGTCTCAATATTTTCTGTGTAATATTTTGACGCGGCATGACGTTTAACAAATAACGTCTTACCTAAGCTTGGATGGTATAATGCGTATGGTTAAAGAAACGAACCAATTTTCCAATGACGCGGATTACGTTTAACAAATAATGGCTGACCTATGTTTGGATCTTACAATGAATAAGGCTTAGGAGGCGAAACAATTTTCCCATGACGCGTCATGACGTTTAACAAATAACGTCTGGGAGGGTTCTAAAGATGTTGAATCCTGTCAAGATTAGGATCGTTTTTGTAATATTAGATCTCCTCAATTATTTTAGACACGAACTCGATTGACGTAACCCATCTAATTGTTGCTGTCTTTAAAATGAAAAATATCTCTGTCTTTCAACAAAAACCTCATAACAGCAGCTTAAATCAAGCTGCTGTTACTAGGTTTTTGTTGAACAGCGATGATATGTATATTGTATATTCTCTCAAAATGATCTTTTTGTACTCTAATTAATCAAGTTTCTTTCATATCAAAATTAATTAACATAATTAACATGCAACCCTAGTTCTGACCAGGCCCCGCTTTCTCGAAAAAACTTAAGTACGTTCTCAGACTCAAATCTGAGCACCGTGCTCAAATCGCACGAAATCTACGTGAACTTCAATCGAATACTTTTCAACGTTGGAGAGTATTCCTTTGAAGTTGAGCATGTGCTCATGAGTATATACTTAATTTTTTTCGAGAAACCGGGACCAGGTATCTCAAAACTACTTCGTCCGAAGATTTTCAAAACATGTATTGCTTTTCTTCTTGTCTTTTTAAAAGCTGCAACACAAGGTTTCGAGAAATGCGACGATAAACATCCATTTTACTTACGCAATAATTTTGCTAATGCTTGTTCTAGTACTTTGTTATTTGATAATATCATTGAGTGCATGTTAGTAAACATCACAAGTTTCAAATTTCTTATTTGAAAGACTTAAAGCACCGATATCACCAACTTTAGTCTTAACATTCACGTTTTGTTCGTACACTATACATGTTGGCTTTGCATGAGATCTTGCGAATTATCACTTACGACCTGGGAGGGTTATGCTAAATGTTAACTTGTCTAGATAGGCATCGATGTGATAATGAGCGAAGACCCCGGCATTGAAAGGTTGTAGATATAAATATCAAGATATGTAATCTACCAATATGTATGATATGTGTTTAGAACAAACTGGCCATTGATTGTCATTGTTCCGCTTCTATTCAACAGAAACCTTGTGACTGTTCGTATACTATTCAGGTTGGCTTTGCTGGAGAAATTGTGAATTATCACTTTCGACCTGGGAGGGTTTTGCTAAATGTTAACTTGCCTAGATAGGCATCGATGTGATAATGAGCGAAGACCCCGGCAACGAAAGGTTGTAGATATAAATATCAAGATATGTAATCTACCAATATGTATGATATGTGTTTAGAACAAACTGGCCATTGATCGTCATTGTATCGCTTCTTTTCAACAAAAACCTTGTAACTTTTCGTACACTACACACGTTGGCTTTGCTGGAGGACTTGTGAATTATCACTTACGACCTGGGAGGGTTCCGCTTAATGTTAACTTGCCTAGATAGGCATCGATGTGATAATGAGCAAAGACCCCGGCGATGAAAGGTTATAGATATAAATACATGTATCAAGAGAAGTAATTTACCAATATGTATATGTGTTTAGATCAAACTGACCTTTGATCGTTCATTGTATAGCTGCTTTCCAACAAAAACATCGAACAAGCTGAAGTTACGATGTATTTGTTGAAAGGCGATGGTATATTGCTATAAAATGCTCAACTGGTCGACAAATCGTTGCTTTTCTTCCCAAGTTTATGGGTTGTTGCAATTCAAAAGCTGTGACAGACGACGAAATTAATGTTTGAAAAAATATATAGATTTGTGTATAATATAGAAAAAACCAATTGAAACAAAAGGAGAAAATGCTTACTATCAACATATTCTTCTTTTGCCTCAATTTACCAGGCCGTTAGAGAAGCCCACACCAGGTCTTGTTTAAAAATGGGCTAAACAAACCCTGTCTACAGAGCTTGTCTAGATGTTTATCTGTGTCTGGAAAGCTCGTACTTCTGTAATATTATAGCCACTCAATTATGGTAGCGACGACTTTTGTTGACAAGTCGTGCTAAATTAGACCACTTCTACTTATCCGTAGATATCTGTATTGGGAGGGCACGGGAAAATAGGTGATGTCTGTGTCTGAAAAAGTGTATCAATATCTACTTGATGATATAAAAAATGTAAAAAAATATGAATAAGAAGATTTTTCATGTAAATGCATCGCAATTACTGAGAATAATTGAGAATGTGTCAGTTATCATTCTTTGTTTTTCAATTGTTTGTGAACAAACGTCATGAAGGGTGATTAACCCTTTCCCAAACAAGACCTGGTTTTGACGTCCCTAATAGAAAAGGCTTGGGAAAATAGTGAAACAAAAGAAGAAACTGCTGATAACCAGCAGTTTCTCCTTTTGTCTCAATATTTTCTATGCCATATTTTACACAAATTCTACCTTTTATAACTTCCTTTGGGTCATTTGTGGCAGTTTTTGAAGTGGATCACCCAAAATTTTGTCGTTTAGGAAAGGGTTAAAACTATGTCGTGTACGGGAAATGATTATATCACAAAATATCATAACAGTTGTATGTAGATATAAGTTCAATTTTTCGGCATTTGGGTTTTCCATCTATCATTAAAAACCAAACACTTCGGTCAAATTATCGCGTCATCCGTGGCAACGGGAATTAACGACGGATGGTATACCCTCGTCAATAGTCGGTCCTCATCAAGGCCGGTGATGCCGCCCGAATTTTCACGAAGTTTGTAGTATCGAATGATGGGTTGAATACCTAAGTCTCCGTATAGAGTGACAAATGCGTAATGTATTCTGGCAAACAATCTTATGCGCATGATAGGCTCAATATTTGTATTTGTTCGTGTGCACGTGTTGGCATCATGTTTACATGTTGTACCAGTTGTATGTGGAAACTCAATTGTTTTGTTGAGGAATATTATTATGTGAACGACATACGTATGTAATATTTTGTTATGATTACTTTCAAATTGGATAACTTTTTATACATGCAGTGCAATTGTATTAACCCTTTCCCAGACATCTAAAATGTGAACTATTCCCTTTTGAAAACTGCTGCATGCAACATAGTTGTTGTTGATGAAGATCATTTTTTTGTACAATAAACCTTAGAAAAATTGAAACAAAAGGGGAAATGCTGGTCACCATTCAGCATTTTCTTTTCTCTTTTTTTTTTCTCTCTCTCTCTATAAATGTTTTCCTAACCTTTCCTTATTAGGGATGTCAAAACCAGGTCTTGTTTGGAAAAAGGTTAAATATCAAATCATTGAGACACCTAAAGAGTTAGATATCCCCCAAAGTTTCTATTATGTTTTTAACATTACAATAATGCACATCATTGTGAAAATATTTCGGAACAATTAACCTCAGTAAATAACATGATACATGCGCTCATAGTCACTTAGCAAAGAAAAAGCTAAAACGATGAAGATATTCTCATTTTGCTATTTCAAATCCAAATCCCATGGTGTGGTTTCTGACTTAACCCTTTCCCAAACAAGACCTGGTTTTGACGTTACAGGAAGAAATGATTTGGGAAATCATTGAGACAAAAGAAGAAACTGCTGATAACCAGCAGTTTCTCCTTTTGTCTCAATATTTCTTATGCCATATTTTACAAAAATTCTATATTTAATACCTTCCATTTTGTCATTTGTGGTAGTTTAAGTGGATCACCCTAGAATTTTGTCATTTGGGAAAGGGTTAAATCGTCTTAGTGAGACTATTTAAATCAGTACCCACAGCATAGGGTTTGATGAACAATGTGAAATAATGAAATGAAATATTACGTTTTGAATAGTTATCATACCCTCTTGTCTGTAGTTAATGGTGTATCAATCATGATATCCTCTGAAAGTATATGAGCCAGGATCTGGAAAAACATCCCTTATAGCATTTTTATAAATTGAGTTTCAATATCAGCCTGTTGTCAAATACAGTCCAATATGCACCCATGCTTCTCTCTGTAAGTTACTACAGGTCACGAAGAAGCTATTGGAGAACAACATGGATCCTGATCAGACTGTGCGTATGCAAAGGCTGATCTGGATCTATGTTGGGCTCAAAAGCTTTAAGGGACCTTTTTCTAGATCCTGGCTCAGATTTTTTTTAAACTGTCCCGATAATTATTCAATTCTAAGGAGCGATACTTCATCGATATCCATCACCGACTCATACATTTGTCGGAACAATACTAGTGGCCGAACGTTTGACCCTAATGAAACATGACCTGATACTGTTTACAGCGATTATCATGATTAGTTCCGCTCTACTGCCGTGACGGACTTTCCCTGGCTTTGATATTTGTGGTGCCATATGATATGTTTTGCAATCTTCTGATGTATTATCGTTTTTTAACAGAAACCTCGTAACTGCAGCTTGTTTTAAGCTGCAGTTACGAGGTTTTTGTTGAAAAGCAGCGATATGGTGTGTTATAGCGGACGGGAATTGACCTGGCAGAGCATTCCATTCGATTAGCATGGGCTGCTCTGCCAGGTCAATTCTCGTCCGCTATACGTTAGAAATGGGCTTTTTGATAGTTATTGTTTTCTTTTTCTGTTTACGGACTCCAACGAGTCCCTTTTGTGAAGCCTTTTATTGTAGATTATATTTTTAAAAAACCTCATAACTACGGCTTAAATCAAGCTGTTGTTACGAGGTTCTTGAATACAAACAATGATATCTACATTTCAAACTAGTACCAGTAAACTTTCATTTTGTCTGCCAAAAAGATCAATATTTCTTGATGCCCAGCTTGAACTTTAACCTGGTCATGTTTTGATTTCCCTCTATGAAGCCAGAATTGGGTCTCACATTGATTACTTTGCCGCATGTTATACCTCATGATAAAAGACCTGGCATAGCATCTCATTCGATTAGCATGGGCTGCTCTGCCAGGTCATTTATCGTGAGGTATACTTTCTTCTGTTTGTTGGAAATGTAATTAAGAGTTTATTCATGGTTTTACATTTTGATACAAATCAGTTCATGTGATTTCGTTGTTATTTTGGTTTTAAACGTTGCAACGAAAATTGCCGGTCTAACGCAAATTCTGATTTTTTTTAAAAAAAATATTCTTTATTATTTATTTTTATTTTTTGGTGTGGGGGGACTTCGAAATCCGGACAAATTTCCTCAATTGGCATCGTCACAGAAATCCAGGAAATTACACAAAGTGATTGTTATCCAATGGTGGATGTAATACATATAACATCTAATTTGTTTCTTTTCACACACCTGTTTGTGTCATTTAGAAATCGACCAACTGTTTTGACCATTGAAATTGCAGAATATCTTAAAAATCCCCCACTTTCTTTCGCATAAACGAGACGGCCGGCTAGTTTATTTGACGACTATACATAGCCACGCCCCCGTCTCCAATGATTCGCTAGCGATTAAGTCAGATAGAGTCTGTATACATAGTAGATTCTACGCGATATAAACATTCAATGCGCTGCGTGCATTTGAATGTTAATTCGCGTAAAATCTACTATGCAGCCTCTATCTCATACTTAGAAATCGAAAGAAGTATTGTCTAATACTGACCACATTTCGTCGCTTTTCTTCAAAAACCTCATGACTGCAGCATACAACAAGCTCTAGGATGGGTTAAATCGTCACCTTAGAATAGAAAGGTTCTATGTAACATTTTGATAGTTCTGAGAAAATCGCGTTTAAAGGTTCAAAGTTCTGGTATAAATCAGGAAATCAATACACAAAAACAACATTTACACTGATTATGCATTTGTATTTAATGTTTAATTTTATATGTGTTCTAATTGATTAGGATCAATACTTTGATCAATATGATCAATAATGTAGATAGGCCCTTTCACTTCCAACTAAGTTTGTAATAGCAAGGACACTTTGGTATAAATAGAAAGGTTCTATGTGTCACATAAAACCTTTTTATTTGAACTCACTTTTGCTGATAAATGCTGGTTTTGGGTTATATGTGACAAATAGATCCTTTTGATACCAACAGATTAAGCAAATACATTATATATAAAACATTTTATATGGCTGTATTTTCACAAACTGAGGTTCAAAATGGACATTTTTGCGCACATATTAAAGCATCGTTGCATATTGACCAACCGTAGTTAGTTCATGGTTTATACACATATTTGATATGCTTACTTTCATAGGAAAAAAGCTCATTGTACGATACGTAATAATGTATCCGAGTCTTCATTCTTTGAGCCATTTGGTATTTTGTCTTAGCAATTTCTAGCAGTTGGAAGATTATTATAATATGAATTGAAGTCGGTTGGTATGACTTCATTTTTACACAAATTAACTACTAGTAAGTCTTTTTATGCCCCGGTATCAAAAAAATCGGGGGCATATTGTTTTACTCGTGTCCGTCTGTCCGTCCGTCTGTCTGTACGAAAACTTAACATTTGCATTTTCTCCAAAAGTATTTGACATACAAACCTCAAATTTGGTATGTAACTTTCTTTCCATGGTATTTATCTGTTACATGCAATATGAACTTTCTCAATGTCATACATTAACCCTTACCAACCATATACATAAAAACTTAACATTTTAGAAGAAATGGCACTTTCGGGGGGGGGGGGGGGGGGGGGACATTCGTGTTTCTCAAACACATCTTGTTTCTTTTGTTCTGAAACTGGCAGGCGCGTGAGATAGCATTTGTTCTTTTTCCGAGTCATTTATCGGTCATGTGTTTACTTGACCTTTCTTCCTTGTTTTTCTTTGCACAGTATTCACTTTCATGAAACTCTTTTCATAAAAGGAATAATTGATCAACCTTTTTTTCGGTTCCTCTCTTTTAATGCGAATCAATTTGATATTCAACCAATTAATTCTACAACCCTCAGTTGTAGTGAGTAAATTAAGATGATGTTTTGTAACAAGAGGCTTACACGGTCAACTTTTGATGAGACTGCAATGTATGGACTTTTCCTCCTAGCCATTTTGATGAATGTACTCCAGTGTGAAGGGACACAGATGGATGTTAATCACTTTGCTTGTTCGATTGCACTTATGGTTTATTGCCTTTAACTGAGGTAATTAAGAGACATAATACATGTATGATGCAGCTACATATTTATTCCTTCAACACCCCCTGACCGACAAAATGATTGAGAACTCTTCAAAAGGTAAGTGGCTATCTCACACGAGCCTCTTTTTCCATGTGTTTCCTCCCACAAAATTAATGATAAAATGCCTGTTTGTCATACGAGTTGTACACTGTAAGATTATAGCAACATATAGTATAGTCCACTAACTAGGGAACAGGATGTTGTCAAAACGCCTGTAAATCAAAAGTTGCAACACAATATTTAAATCAAGTTTTGCTTTTCGTTTATTTTTTCTTTTTCTTCCCGGGCCTGGCTTTTACTTGCCTGATGTTTGTCATATTCATCCTGTATGTCATCCATGTCATGTGATGACGTTGATACTTTGCACATGTAGAATAGTGATCTTTCTTGGGTTTAAAAAATATTGAACTTCTCACAGAAAACTGATCTGCATTTGTCCTCCTATACAGGGGCTATTCCTTTGTGTCTACACCAGTCTCTGTAAAGTTTATGTTTAGATCGTGGGCCAAATATTCTTTCTTTGTACCTCACTCATTGAATAATGCGACTCCATCCATGGGAAGCTGTTAATGTACTTACTCACAAAATCAATTGTTTCTTCATCAATGTTATTGCCAGGTCGGTTTCGTCCCATTCTATCCTCGCCTTAAAATGTTCCATGTAGTTTTCATGCAAGACTTTGTGTATAACGTACATGTCGAAAGTCTTTCTAAAAAATGTTAGTTAGTTACTCTTACATTTTTATTGTTGACTGGCAAATGATATTGTAGAGACTTTTGCTTCTTACCAGTTTTCTTGCGTATCGGAGTACTTTGGGTAACAACGTTACATATGAAACACCGCTGCCTTTCATAGTACAGGAGTTGATACTACATATCAAATAAATTCTCCCTTTCAATCTCGCTCACGTGCTGGCTGCATTTGAATCTGCATTTTTGACAATTCCGTGGTTGTACTTTTTTCCTTTACTATCTTGGCAGATTGTCACACATACGATTTTCCCTCATTTTTGTTTCGCTTACGCATAGATGACTTCCACTGACGCTCATCCTGAACCCTTTTCTGGATGATTTCTTAACCCTTTCCCAAACAAGACCTGGTTTTGACGTCCCTAATTGAAAAGCCTTGGGAAAACATTTAGACAAAAGAAGAAACTGCTGATAACCAGCAGTTTCTCCTTTTGTCTCAATATTTTCTATGCCATATTTTACACAAATCCTATCTTTAATAACATCCATTTTGTCATTTGTGTAATTTATTGAAGTGGATCACCCTAAAATTTTGTCGTTTGGGAAAGGGTTAACTGGAGTTTCATAGTCCGCCCTTTTGGGTGGGTTATAATTGGGGTTTCTGGGGTATTTGTGTCATCATTCTTTCCCTGTGATGAAAAACTTCTTTGTCTGTTTATGTAGGAATTTGTTTGAATTTTTTGTGTTATAGATTCAGTGCCTTCATAATGTTCTTACTGCCTTATAGTTATAAATGCGCCACTTCAATAAGTTGGTATTATTCACTCTCACTAGGACTAGGAACTTGGCTTAATATTTATGATAGTAGAACTGACAGAGCTTGAGTAAATTCGCACTATTCTATTCAAATTTATTAGCAATTGCTAAGGGCAAACAATCTGTCAAATAAGTGTTCCATTGTCCACGTTGTCGCAAATAATTCACTTCTTTTACGAAGATTTCTCGTTAATTACAACTGTCTGAATCAAAAACCATAAACTGGATAGTTTTCATTTTTCTGGAGATTTGGAATTACATAAAGATTGTCTGAACCCTGTCAAGTCACCAAATGTATAATCCTCAAAACATGCAGCAACTGCAGCGAAAAAGCAATTTCCATCTTCATTCACTTTCACAAGTTTTCTCCATGTCTATAAAAGTAAGTAAGTATGTGTGTTGACTGTAACATGTTAATTGTTTTCCAACAAGGTGTGAAATTTTAGCCAGTAAATATTTTATATCACTGATAAGAGGGCATATGTTTCATGAAGAGACTGTTTCAATAGCAATGAAAGGTTCTATTTGTCATATAGAACCTTTCACAGTCATAATATCCTAACTTTGAACATAATTTCTTTGAATAGAAAGGACTCATGTGTCAAATAGGTCCTTTCTCTACAAATTGGTATACACTTAGAACCTTTCTCCTCCAACACATACTGAGATAGGTAGATAGAACCTTTACATTTTGTTGAATATCTTCGTCATTTATGGTCAGATTGATCTGATCTTTACACAGAAACTGCATTGGTTGATACCCTCTTTAAAAATGTAAAAATCTCAATTTTGACCAAAATGTTACATAGAACCTTTCTATTCTAAGGTGACGAAATGTAGAATAGCGTTGTTTATTCGCAGAGTAGGAAGATTTGTAAATTGTTTCCCAGGCAACATTAATCAGAATCTCTCATTATTCATATTGCACGTAATTACACGTTGCAGCAGACAAAATAATACTTTTGAAGACATAAAAGTGTTATCAGCCCATTATTTATTACCTCATTTATTGAACAGAAGTCTTGTTTAACAGATACTATTTGAGCGAAATAAATTTCCCGAGAAATCAAATATTTTCCTTAAAAGGAGACGTCATTCATTTTATAAAGTGTTCCCAAAGATTTTATTGGTATCATATTTCAAGCTAATAAAGGAGTTTAGATTCAAATTTCGACAGGTTAGGTGTAGGTGTTTAATATAATTATACTGTATTTTTTACTTCTAATTTGTGTATCATTTTATAAATTTTACCTTTACCTAAAAACATTGAGGCTCTTTGACACGGCTATGCTTTTAAATTTGGAAAACAATGAATGAAATGGAAAAGTGCTGTTTACGAAATATTTTCCATCTGTCTCCATATGCTCTAGCCTGTCACAGCATAATTAGTGGATTTTCTGCAAACATTCGAATTTTATCGTTGTTAAATATTGTTGATTTGGACTTGGAAAGGGTTGATTACTTGATATTTGAGAAAAAATATGATAATTGACAGTTTTTATTTTTATTTCTAAAACAAATCTTTTTTCAAAAGAAAATCCATAGAAATAAACGAGAAAACCTGGCAAATGATTGGGAAGGTCTCGTGTCAGTGAACTTGTTTTACGATATCTTTTTTACAATGTACTTTTGTACAAAGAAGCATTTCCTTATTGGACACGATTTTTAAAACAAGAAGCTAAATCAAAGAAATCGTAGTGGGAATTGTATTTCAAAGGGACACGCATTCCAGTGAAAGTTTGATCCAGATCAATCTGTTACTGAAACGCTCCTATCTTATCATGATCCAAGCTCTCATTTCATTACCTGTAACATTTTTCAAGGTCATTTTTATGCTCCCCGAAAAAATTTCGGGGGAGCATATAGTCGCCATGCTGTCCGTCCGTGTGTCCGTCCGTCCGTCCGTGTGTCCGTCAGTCCACAGCCATATCTCAGCAACCCTTGGACCAAATTCAATGAAACTTCACATGTGAACTCCCTGTGATAATCTCTAGGAACCTTTTTCTCCATTTCTTAGTTTGAGGCTGCGTCATGGAAAAAGGGACCTTAATGTAAAAATTAGCCTATATTTCCTCTAATTTCTCTTCATCCAATGGGCAGAATTTAATGAAATTTTGTGCTTATGTGTTAATTGAGATGTTCTAGACCATATTCTATAAATAATGTGTGTACAAAAAATTATGCCTATGACGGCTCTTGTTTTTAATATTTCAATAAGAAAGTGGCCTAAAATACAAGTAGGGTCCTTTTTCGGATCATGTCTCATAGGAGAATTTACTTTAATTGTCCTAAACAGGGTCTTTTTAAATCAAACCCATTTCCCGAAACTCTTCGGATTAAAACGCTGCCCCAAAGAACGTAAAACATGTTGACAAAGGTAGAATTTCCGTAACATATAGTGCAGTAAAATACTGAGGTAAAACAGGAAAATGTTTGTTTGCATCTTCAATATTTTCAGCGTCAATTCTATTATGGACGACAACTCCAAGTCTTGATTCTGAAAAGGGATTTATCATTGCTTTTCAACAAAAAACCTCGTAACTGCAGCTTGTTTTAAGCTGCAGTTCCGATCTTTTTGTTGAAAAACAGCATTATAAAGGTTGTTACCCCACAGTGCAACAGGATGTCTAAATTGTTCTTTTATAGACCGGAAAACAGCTTCAGAAAATTAGGCTTGGTTCCCGATCTTGTAGACGCCAATCCCCCTGGAATTGTCAAGGAAACCAGCATTTTTTTGTTTATCAAAATATCGTAATTTTGCCTTAATAAAACTGTAGTTAAGTTGTTTTTTAATCGCCAAAAAGAGAGATATTGCGAGGCGATTCTTTGACGTGTGTTTTTGCCAATGAGGCAATTTGTCTTTATTTGACTTTATATTGCCATTTAAAACAGAGGACTTGTTGCCCGTGTTTGTAATATCTTTTAAGCCATCATAAAATTTAAAACAAAAACAAACTTTTTAATAAGCTGTAGTAGGGAAGTTATTAAACTTCAAAAGTCCGGTTACGGTAAATATCATAGCACATTTTTTACAACATTTACCTTTGGAAGCAACGCAATATCAGACTACTGGAATTTTGTATGCGATTTTTGCAATCAATTGCTGGTGTCTCGTAACATTTAACCCTTTCCCAAACGACAAAATTTTAGGGTGATCCACTTCAAAAACTGCCACAAATGACAAAATGGATGTTATTAAAGATAGGATTTGCGTAAAATATGGCACAGAAAATATTGAGACAAAAGGAGAAACTGCTGGTTATCAGCAGTTTCTTCTTTTGTTTCAATATTTTCCCAAGCCTATTTTATTAGGGACGTCAAAACCGGGTCTTGTTTGTGAAAGGGTTAAGCAATCTCGTAATTACTTTCTTACGAGTTTACTTACGACATGTCGATGCTTTTCAACAAAAACCTCGTAACTACAGCTTGTTTGCAGTTGCAGCTACGACGTTCTTGATGAAAAACAACGATATACAAGCAGTCCGATGAGGACCAATGTTCTTCCACAAGAGCTTATTATCAACTTGTTCAATCTATGAGACTTCAATGACAACACTAATTATATAGAGTACAACGCAATTTAACTCAGAAAAGCCAATGACCATTTACCGGAACACCAATAAAATAAACGACGACGAAATGAACAACGATCTGTAAAAAGGGCCCTAGTAGCATTTGAGACCACCATATCACTGCTTTTCAACGAAAACCTCGTAACTGCAGCTTGTTTTAAGCTGTAGTTACGAGCTTTTCGTTGAAAAGCAGCGATACGTTCAGATCAGCCCGTACATGTATGAACTGGTACCCGTCTTTTCTCTGTGAGACAAATCGTTGCTTTTCTGCAAAAACCTCGTATCTGCAGCTTATTTTAAGCTGCAGATACGAGGTTTTTGCAGAAAAGCAGCGAAATATTGATCGATAGGTCTAGGGGCAGTAATCCAGTCTAGTACATATACAAAATTATTGTTTCCAAAAATGTCTACACTATTAGTTTTATACGAAAGCATGCACAGTCTGATCCATATCTATGTTGTTTTCAAATCTATTAAGTACAAAACTTAAGACTCTTTTCCAGATTCAATCTCAAATGTTAAAGATTGAGGGCTCCAATTAGCGGTTAATGAAGATAAAGTGTGTGTCAATACAGGGTTAACTAACTCGGTTTTCACGGACATTCCACCGCTTTATGTGACTTTTTGCGCGGTCTAAAGTCAAGCCAATTTCAACAAGCAATTAAATTCCCATCCCAGATTCCGGCTTGTTAAGACGATGGAATTGGCTTTTTTTCTCGGGGTTGAAATCAAATACAAGAAAGTCTCCAGATTTCAGCAAACCAAAACTACAAATTTGACGACTGTTGTTGCTCAATGTTTAAAGTTTTTTTTTTAACGAATGCTTATAATGGATGAGTAAATGGGGCCCAATGTACAAATAAAGAAAGTATTAGGAATTGACTCATTTCGATGAATTAAGTTATTGACAGAGTTTCTTGATATACGCTTAAGTTTCAATTACAAAACGACATTTGACAAAGAAGACAAAATGAATACGAATTACGTGTTACAGCCAGCGAAAATCATAATGTTATTCAACCAAACTTTATATCTTTTATGAGATATTAAAAGAAAGCAATAACTCCATTAAGCACACGTAATTCTCAAAATGGAGAAATTATGATCTTTTAATGCTTTCCCAAACGACAAAATTGTTGGATTTTTTGGCTCTCCCAATTTAAAAGATGCAAAGACGAATAATTGAACACAAACAATAATGAATCTTGTGAAAAAACATAAGTTTTAATGGAAAGGCGAAGCATAGTGGTTATCAATATTTTCTTTTTTCTCATAAAATTTCCCATATTTTCTCATTTAGAAACGCAATAGCAAAACTTGTTTTCTGAAAGAGTTAACATAGGAACTTAAACAAATTCAGCCGTTTAAGTGTCCAAAATCTATTGCGAATACAATAAAATTTCCATAAATGCTACCGAAAAGTATTCTACAGGGGTCTGATGCAGTTTTTAAGTCGGCTTGAAACAATTACGATTCAAGTTATAGAGTGATAAAAATCTATGAATATTCATTTTAACCAGTACATGCCTTTATTATTATCTAGCATTTCTCATATCGTCGCTGTAATTGCAAAACCTCGTGTCTCGATTTTGGAATATGTTCAATGGAAACTGAAAGATTTTACTTGAAATTATGACGTACCGTTCACATATAACGCTGCTTTTCTTCGAAAACCACGTATCTGCAGCTTAAAACAAGCTGCAGATACGAGGTTTTCGTAGAAAAGCGACGATAATGTGATACTGACAAGAAAAAGTATCCCAAAACATGCTTGAATTGTCTTAAATGGACATACAAGTTCGAACTTTGAAAATCGCAAAATTCGACAAACGAGGTTTTACATTTACACCGACGATATGGTAGATTTTAGGAAGCCTGAATTGGAAGATGTCGTATTGATAACAAAATTGGTTCAGTCGACACTCGTTGTGTCGAAGTCGGAGGGGCCGTCAAAATACCTCGACATATCCGGAGTTCGACTCATTCGATTTTGTTCGGCTTCGAGATATTTGATATTTGACCGTTTTTGAAACTTATCAAGTACGACTATTATTGAAATATAGTAGGAAAAGGAAAGAAATTGCTCGTGTCGAGCAATTTCTATCCTTTTCCTACTATATTTCAATGGCTATATTCAGTTCGAAATTATTTTGTTTTGAAAAAAATATGTCAATAGATGAGGACGGGACCAGATTCGAAGTTCGACTTAAGCGGAAATTCGACTTATCCGATGTCGACATAACGAGTGTCGACTGTATAAGTAAACCTATTCAAAATGAAAAAAGAACAAACTTTAGAAAATATTAGGGTAAGTCGAAAATGCTGGTCACTTGGTCTGTATGCTGTATTTTGAAAGTGCTTAACAGAAAGTACGTAACATAATTTATCATAATGTCACATTGTACATTTTCATTTCTGCGCAAAGCTGAATGTATACCGTTTGCGTAAATGATTTAAGCAAACCTAAAAAAGTTTTAAGTATTGGTCACTAAAGCTTTCTTTATTCGAGAAGTCAAATTCAGCAACGTCTCGGAAGTGATAAAAATCTGAATGCAAGCTTTCAAGACTGTGATGTTTTATACATGCCAATCTAAATAAAACGGCGCCAACATTATGAGCTACTTTTCATTTTTCCGTCGAATTCAAATAAGCACTTACAATTTCTGAAATTTGAATTATGTTTCAAATATTAAATTTCGATAAATGGAGTAATAAACTTGTTTACAACTCCATTTATTGTAATTTAATTGTTGTACAAATAATCAAATTCTAAAAACAATTGCAAGTGCTAATTTGAATTCACTTTAGCTAAGAGCTGTATGTATTTATCATCTCGGGTTGTAAAGCATATGAATTTTGGAAATTTTATGGCGGAATTTCTAAAAAAATATCACATTAGCAAGATTGTTACAATCAAAATCCATCAGCCATAGTAACTACATCCATAAATATTCATTTCACAAGTCTAAAATGTGTTTCATTGTTATTTTCAACACCAAATTCGTCAATTTATAGCTGAAGTAATATTCGCGCGTTCAATACGTGTGGGTAGCTTTTAAAATAATATATTTTTTTTTTTTTCACACAAAACTTGTTTTAAAACTGGAATTTAGTAAAATTAAGTGCCCAATTACAAAACCGTTGTTAAAATATACCGATCATATATTTTAATTATTAGCATACATAACACTGAAATTGTATTGCTGAAACAAGTTTTACACATGTAATAGGGTATTTTCATGTCAATTTCTCGAATAACCTAGACTTGAATTAGGATCTATGTCAATTTCTATAAACAATGTAGATGTACAGTACATTGTAATATGGTGTGTTCTGATGGCATTTGAGGCCAATAATGATCCAGATTAGTATAAGCACAAACAGCTCCAGATACACGCTATCTGCCTTTTTTTTTTTTTGGGGGGGGGGGGGGCTAAATGAACCACTATGGATGAACAAAAACTTCGTAACTGCAGCTTGAAAAAAGCTGCAGTTACGAGGTTTTCGATGAAAAGAGACAATATTCCGATCATGCGCCATAATGACATACGTCCTAAATATTAGAGTACATTGTATACGAATTGCTTCTATTTTTGCCTTCTACAGAGAAAAGACGTCTTTTTTATGGCCATTTTCTAATTATCTAGATAGACATTACTTTTCTCGACCGATGCTGTGTATCATCGCTTTTCAACGAAAGCCTCGTAACTGCAGCTTGGTTTAAGCTGCAGTTACGAGGTTTTCGTTGAAAGGTAGCGTTATGTTAGGAACAAAGAATTTCATCCTTTTCCGAACATCATGATTTCACTGGTGGAGAACTCGGCCAAAGCGAGGAATGTTTTTTTTACGATCAATTTATTCCGTCGGTGTTGTTTTAAAATAACAATTCCGATGGTTTGTCAATACATAACCGTAAACCCGGTCTATTTTTTTAACAAATTCATTATCATTAAAAAAATGTACATATATAAACTCATATTGAAACGGAAAATATCTATACCTTGTTGTAGCGAAAAACGTCCCTCGATTAAGCCGAGTCCCCACCAGTGGATTTTACATGTAGACAAATAAAGGTGACTTCTGAAGACATAGTTGTCACGGTGGATAATCACGTGATGCATTTTTTTAAGAAAATCTTCAATATTTTTTTAAATACTGGACCGATTTGAATTCGGTTTGAAGCAGAGCGTCTGGACAGACGTCAAGCATTAGATGGACGTAATAGATTTTTGATAAATCAATTGATAAAAAAGTTATCGAAGATAAACCAACATTTTGGTTTATCTTCAATTACTTTTTATCAGTTTTTTTTTTTTCAAAAATCCAACACGTCCAGCTTATTCCTGGCATTTTCCCACATCATCTGCTTTGAACCGTATTCAAATTGGTCGAGTATTAAAAAAGATATTGAAGATTATTGGAAATTCTGAGTCACGTGATTATACACCATGGTTGTTGTCACAGACGACACCGGGGTTGCAAGAGACGTGTGTTATCTAATGATATGTGAATGGAAAAGGGGAAGATTCCAGTTTCAGTTTTTAGAGTATGTCTTGATGCGAAGATTGGTTATTCTAATGCGTATAAATGCTATCAGTTTTTTGAAGTTGCTATTTATTAGCGACAAACTTGCATTTAAAGTTTGGACAGAAATGACAATTTCCATACAAATATGTGGACATCAATTCGTTTAATATATAACTTTCACAAAAATATATAACTTTCGTAAACGGCCCAATGAATTGGCTTGAAATTTGCGGAATTTCCATAAGAAAATAATGCTCTTTCAGAACTCAGAACTCAGGTTAGAATAAAAGGAACATGTTTTTGAAAAATTAGCGTTCGTCCTAGTTTTTGGACCAATGATATTGCAGTATATTTGAAAATATCGGCGCTATATTTCACATAAACGCACTGCCGGTCAGTTTATGTCACGGATATACATAGCCACGCCCCCGTTTCCTGTGCAGTTATGAAAAATGATGTAATTTTGGGGAAAATGATGTAATTCCAGTATGGTCCGCTTGATAGTAGCTCCGGTCGGAGGCGTGGTTTGAAGATTGACAGCAGAAGCGTATGTTTTCATTGGTTGACGAACATTAAGTCAGATAGAGTCTGTATCTTAGATTCTACGCGACATAAACGTTCAAAGGCTGTGCCTTTTGAACGTTTATATTGCGTAAAATCTACAATACAGCCTCTATCCAATACATATTTGTGACATGTCACTTTAAGTTGTGGTTACGAGGTTACGAAATGAGGTCACATCATTGCAATTTTCAGTAGAATGCTGGTATTCAATCAGATGTATTTCGAAATTGGCAACTCTTAATGTAATTTACGATATTAAACCGGCGGGTTCTACCATAATTTCACGGCATTGTTTTTCGTTTGATACTCTGGTTTCCAGTAACTACTTTATAAACTTGTTAGTGAGGTTTTTCTGAAGTTTTATGTCCGCTTTTACAGAATCTTTTTTTTTTTTTTTTTTTTTTTTTTTTTTTTTTTTTTCAAATATATATCGTCGCTTTTCAACAAAATAATTCGGAACAGTAGTTTCGAGTCTTTTGTTTAACCCTTTCCCAAACAAGACCTGGTGTTGACGTTTCTTATAGAGATGGTTTGAGAAAAGATTGAGGCAAAAGAAGAAAGTGCTGATAATCAGCACTTTCTCCTTTTGCCTCAATATTTTCTAAGCCATATTGTACCCCATTGTTATCTGCTTTAACGCCAATTTTGTTGTCTATAGCAGCTTTCAAGTTGAACTGCTGAAGAATTTGGTGGTTTGGGAAAGGGTTAAAAGCAGCGATATAACGCAAATTACCATATTGTAAGACACATTATGTCTTTTTTTTTTTTTTTTTTTTTTTTTTTTTTTGTAGTATAGACCAACAAAGATTCTACGCCAAATCTGATCAAGGCACATGACGTTTAATGAAACACACGTTTATTTGTTTATAGAAATCAGAAGAAAGTATAAAACATAACGTCGCTTTTAACCCTTTCCCAAACGGCAAAAATTTAAGGTGATCCAATTAAAAAACTGCCACAAATGACAAAATGGAAGTTACTAAAGATAGAATTTGTGTACAATGTGGCATAGAAAATATTGAGACAAAAGGAGAAACTGCTGGATATCAGCAGTTTCTCCTTTTGCTTCAATGTTTCCCAAGCCTTTTCTATTAGGGACGTTAAAACCAGGTCTTGTTTTGGGAGAGGGTTAAACAAAAACCTGGTAACTAAAAGTTACAACATTTTTGCCGAAAAGCGGCGATAATCACCATAATAATGATCATTGTAAAAAACATTTCCATTGCTTATCTGTCTGTAGATTAAATAAATAGGCCGACCAATTCTATTCTTGAGTCGCTCGCGAAATGTCAGTCAAAATAGGTAAAATCTTAAAACCAGAAAAACTCCCGGAAAATGCGCTCTTAATATTTGTGGCACGAAACTGGGCTTTTAATATCATTGTGTCAGAATGACCCCAATTATATTGAAGTAAAATAGTTGCCATGGCAACCATACAAGGAACCAAGTAAATTGTATGATATATCTTCAAAATAATGGCATAAAGTACTCCTTGAAATCTTAGAAAATTTCTTCCGCGAAAATAAGTTCATCTAACTGCCCATTCTTCCGGCGACCATAATTACTTCTCTTCATTTAACCCTTTACTGCACAATGACGCCTTTTGACTCTCTCACAAGTAAAGGCTTGGAAAAATATCTTCATTTTCCACAATGTTTTCTAAACTAAATTGGTAAGATTATTAAATATTCATCGACTTGAAATTGTCGTCTGCAACATCTTTGAACTTGGACCAGTCTAAATTTTTGCTGCTAACCCTTTACCAGACCACAAAGTTTTAGACTTGTCCAAATTCAAAGATGTTGCAGACCATCATTTCAGGTGAATGAACCCTTCCGTTTTTTAACCTTAAATGGTAGAACACATTTTGGAAAAAGAAGAAATTGCTTGTGACAAGCTATTTGTTTATTTTTCACTATGTTTTCTAATTGCATTTATCTTGTGAGACGTCAGAGGACGTAGGTATTTTGGCATGACTTAACATTTTCAAAAATAAGACCTGCTTTTGACGTCCCTGACAGAAGTAGTTAACGAAATTATTTTCGAAAGAATATATTGCTGAATATATTTCTCCTTATCCCTCAATATTTGTTTACTGTATAATACACATTTTTTAAATTTACCAATTTGGAAAAAAAAACGAAATCAAAGGAAACTGGCTGTTCGAATTTGACAACTTTTGCAGACAATGCAAGTCTCAGATGACAAACATTACTGTTGGGGTAGCCAAAGTTAGAAGGTATTGCATAAGATATACTTTTAATTAAATTGTGTATCATAGAAACAAGTTGGGCATACTGGTCCACATGTTCTTCCTTTCCCCTCGACCGTTTTAATGCATATTTCCAGGAGTTTCGAAAAGCTTCATTAGCAACCAGAAGGTTTGGTCTTCGCGTTGGTTTTAGTTACTATGTAACGCCACTAACGTCACTTCGACGATTTTCAACGAAAACCTCGTAACTGCAGCTTATCTTAAGCTGCAGTTACGAGCTTTTCGTTGAAAACAAGCGATTACAGCTTATAACCCATTTACAAAACAAGACCTGTTTTTGACGTCTTCGGTTGAGCCAACTTGGAAAAACATTGAGACAAAAGTAGACAATGCTGGTAAGCAGCATTATCTTCTTATGCCTCGATGTTTTTCTTAACTATAACAAATAGAAGATGCTAAGACGTAATTGAAATTTTGTAGCATAGAAATAAGAAGGAAATGCTGTTGCACATGTGCTTGCTTTCCTCTCGAGGATTTCCGGTTTGGTCTTCGCGTTGGCTTCAGTTACTATGCAATTATATTGCCGTAATTTACAGGTTTTGAATTCGTTTATTCAATTAGAAAATATCTCTTTGCGCTAAAGTGACATTTCACATTTATTTTTCATAAATCTTACTTTTATTTTCATCTGAAAGAGCATTTTTTATGAAAATTTCAAGCCAAAATGTTAAACCGTTTTGGAGAAATATATATTTTTGTGGTAAACTAAAACAAACTGTTGTGGACAACAGTTCAAATTGATATGGAAACTATCATTTCTGTTTTAACTTTAAAGGCGTATTTTTCGCTTATAAATAACAACTTAAAAAAACTGATAGCATTTCTAACCATTATAATAACCATTTTTTGCATCAAGACATACTTTTAAAAAATGAAATCAGAATGTTATGTCCCTTTAATGTATAATTTTCTATTTCTTCGAATGATAGAAAGCATGGGTTTTCAAAGCAATAGATTTTATCAATTGATTGATAGACTAATCAATCTAACTGTGGATAAACAAAATGCTAGCCCAATTTCAGCAAACATTGAGAGAAAAGGGGGAAATAGTGTTGAACATTCTTTGTTTCTTTTATTTCAATTTGAAAGTTTTGTATACATACATGTATGCTTTGTAGACTAGTAAAAAGTAGTGCGTATCTTGGAAAGTATTAAAAGTATTCGAATACGTAAAATAACATTCAATATTTATCATTTTCAAACTATTAAAATAAATAAAAATAAAAAAAAACACATAACATGAATTACAAAAGGTTCGATAAACTCATTACCACACAATGACTCTTTTTTTACTCCCACGAGATAATTGCTTCGAAAAACATTGTGGAAAATGGAGTAATTACTTGTCACAAGCAATTTCTTCATTTCCGACAATGATTTCTGCCAAAAAAAACGACCAAATATACAATATTTTTCACTTGAAATTTTCGTCTGAATGATCTTTGAATTTGGAACAGACCAAAATTTTGTCGTTTTGGAAAGGGTTAAAATAAAAGACTAGCCCTTTCAGAAACATGGCAACATGTACGTTCCATCTTGAGTGATAAGTCGTCACAACAGTTTTGGAGTGGCTGCAATAAAAACGACCAACGGACAGCGCATTCTTGGTATAAAGCGCTCATGACTGCGCTTACTTTAAGTTATTCATTTTGTGAATCTTCAATTGCATTTATACAATAAATCATGTGAGATTTTGTTGGATACTTTTCGTGCACCAGTAAGTTTTTTGTAACTCATTTAAACTTGCTGACACCTTTTGACATTCTAAAATATAAGGGCTTTGGAAAATATTGTTGAAAATGAAGTTTTGGAAAGCACTGTGGGAAAATAGTCTTAAGATTATTGTAGAAAATGAGGATTTTTTTGTGAGAAACAATTTCTTCCTTTTCCACTTCTACTTAAGAAAAATGAAATATAATATTTCATAAACTTACAATTGTCGTCTGCAACAACATTTAGACCAGTCTAAAATTTTGTCGTCTTTTAAAGGGCTAATTTGTTTTACATTTGTACAGTAGTTCGTTTTATTCATGCCATACACGCTCGTATTGATGATCCATTGCTAAAAACGTTTTTATAAAAAATATGTACTTGTCAAGATCATTTTAAATGTAAATCTACCCTCAATACATAATTCAATGTGAAGATGACCATACGCTATCCAATAAAGAGTTTTCTAAAGCTTTTAATGGCCCGCTCCCATACGATTTCACGTCCACATTACTTCCAAAAGTGTCATGCATGTTTTGAACGCGTTCCGGCCTTGATGTGGTCGAAGAATCGTGTATGTGACCAGACATTTAAAACTAGTCTGACGCGAGATGCCTTCGAAAATAGTTCAGGTCTCTGATAAACTATGATTTAAAAGAGAATCTAGTAAATGTTTGGTTAAAGCATTAACCATTTACCAAACAACAAAATTTTAGAGTGGTACCATTGGAAAGCTGCTGCAGAAGGAAAAATGGGTGTTACTAAAGGTAAAATTTATTAATGTTATAACAGAGAAAGAACTTGAGACAAAAGAAGAAAATGCTGATTTTCAGCATTTTCTTCTTTTTTCGCAATGTTTTCGAAATTTAATTTGTCAAGGACATCAAAGCCTTGTTTAGAAAAGGGTTAATTCAGAAGAGACTGTGTTCATTATCCCACAATTGTGCGAAAATTGTAAACACGCCTCCGGTTCTTCAATTGAACAATTTTCACGGGGCTGCAAAAATCGTGACACCGTTTAGAAAATTGTCTCATTTGATAATCTTTTCTAGAGGAAAAAAGAAGGTTTTCTAACAAGAAATTAAAGACAGTTCGAGTCATGGCACGTAAAAAAGGACTTTTCTGAAAAGACTAAAAAAGGTTCGACCCTTGTCGGTCTGCGGTGTCCACGCAGTCTGATCAGGGACCGTATTCACCAACATTTCAAAATCAATTGTCAAAAGTTAAATTACATAACAATCCATCTGATTGGACGAGACGTATGTCTCGGCAAATCATATGGATTGTTATGTGATTCTGAAGGAATTTGTAATTTGTACAAGTTGGTTAACACTGCACAAGGGACAACCATTTTGACTTTAGTTTTTTTTTTTTTTTTTTTTTTTTTTTTTTAATTCTGATTATCAGTTTAACAAGTTCTCTCATATACATGTATTTTTATTTTAAAATCCTAAACAAATTGCCTTATGACGCTTGTTTTGGAACATTTTGATCTACAAAGTTTCAGGACGCCCGAACATAACATGAGACTGCCTAAAATCATAAATGTGGAAATTTAACTTTGAACATTTTTTATCTAAACAAGTCAAGAAATGCAATTTAATATCTGATACAAACACGGTAAATCATTGAAAATGATAATTCTACGAATAAAAGTCGATGTTCTTGTTAATGATTTCATTTAGTTATTAAAAAGACACAGAGGAGACGAATGGGCGGATCGATGGATGAAAGTGAAATTGTTTGGTAAAGATAAGTTAGTTCACGTAATTGTAGTTATTTTAGTGTAAGGTAGTGTTCAGTAATTCAGTTTCGAGTAGTGTAGTTTGAGGCCTTTTCCAAATAAGCCCTTGTTTTGATGTACATTACAAATTCTTAGAAAACAAATGGAAATCACGGAGGAAAACGCTGATATATAGTTAGTTTCCTTCTTTTGACAGAATATGTTCTGTCGTTCATCGTAAACAAGTTCTATCTTTATCAAAATATATTTTGATATCTTCAACGTTCAACATGCCACTATCATAATTTCTGTGTTTTGAGAAGGGTTTACAAGTAACATGTGCAAACTGATTATATAAAGATAAGCAAACATGATGCAGTTGCATTTTCTAAGAATTGTATGGTAACATGAATCATCAGGCTGAAAATTGCAGATAAAATAGCAAATGATTAGCCCGCATGCGAATTCTCAATAATCAACACATTTATTTCAATTAATAGTTTCTGTTTTCACAAAATAACATCCCTAGATGATAGGGGTAGAATAAATTGCAGTTGTATTTAATGCTTTTACACAAAATACATTTTTCTTTAACATTTTTCTAAATAAGACATGAATTTGACGTCTCTACCAAACAAAGTTTTGCAAAAAAATCAGGCAAAGGAAGAAAAACGATGATGATCAGCATTTTGTTTAAATATTTTCTGTACTATAACTTAACAAAAAAATGTCTCTTGAAATCATTTTGTTGCCTAAAACCCTTTTCTTTCTAGAATGGTTAAAGTTTCGTCATTTGAGAAAGCGTAAAGAACAATTTGCAGCTTTTCAACAAGAATCTCGTAACTGCAGCTTAAACAAGCTGCAGTTACAAGGTTTTTGTTAAAAAGCGACGAAATTTATTTATAACTGTTGTAAAATTGGTTAAGGTTATCATTCCTTACACGATGGATTCTCACAAATTCTAAATTTCTTTCATTTTTATCATCTTACAGGCCTGCGGCCATGGAGTTCGGGTTCAACGTCACACATGAGGTCATCTTTCTAGAACCGGAAGACATGAACGAACCAAAGAGCATTATTCACGTTGCCATGGGCATCCTTGGCTTCCTGTCTATTTCGGGCACCATCGGCAACGCACTCGTGCTCTACGTATTCTCCCGACAAAAACAGAAACTCAGCTCGACTATTTTCATCCTAACGCTTGCTGGCACCGATTTCATCACGTCACTAGTCACGATGCCATTCACGATCGCAATCGAATCGGTAGAGTACATGGTGCACTTTGACGTTATTTGTAAAACGTATCATCTACTAGTAACAACGACCATACCGTTCTCCGCGTTTGTGATGGTAGCAATCGCGGTAGACAGGTATCTGTGTATTGTCCACCCATTCAAGCACATCATCACCATACCGCGAGCCCAGGTCATCGTGGTGTGTCTGGCCATCTTGGCATTCACGCTCGGGCTACTCTGCTGCCTGATGTACGGTGTCTACGGCGAGCATGTGCCCGACTTCCATCAGAATCTCACACAACTACTGATGATTGCGGAGGAATTCAACACGTCCTTGCCGTTTGTTTTTAACAGCACGAATTTCACGACAGCCGGCTTGAGCAATAAATCACTGGTGATGTTTACAGGGAAATGCCACAGAAATGCCTTGGTCTTCAGCGAATCTTTCTTCGATGTTTATCAGAAGATCTACTCCTCGTTTTTCGGGATCTGCGCCGTGATCGTGATCGTTCTCTACACGATCATATACCGATCTGTCTTAACACGACGACGACGACGCTTCCACATGAAGAACACGTGCACATGTTGTTGCCTCTTCCCACAGAGCCATCCAGTCGAAAATGAGCACGAGCAAACGGAATTCACGGTCCTGAATAACTCAAAGGACAAATCTCCAACAGGCGCTGGTGGGAATAGTAAGAAATTCAAGGACGAATCAATGAAAGGTTCCGTAAAGCAGAACGACGATAAGAACGGTAACGTTGGGCCAGATAAAGAAGCGCTTGTACGTCCAAGCGGTGTCTCCAGAGCGAAAATGGAGAAATTACGAATGGCGAATATAAAAACAGCCCTGATGTTGTCGATAGTGGCCCTGACCTATATTATATGTTTCATGCCGGCTTGGCTGATGGCCCATGGTGTTGTGCACATGAATGCGATTGTGTTTTATCTATACTTTACATACAATGTGGCCAATCCGATCATTTATGCATTCCTTAATCAGAGTTTCCGAAATCATTTACAGGCGCTGTTCAAATGTTCGTGAAACATGTTTGTATATGATTGCTGCTTTTCAACCAAGCCTCATAACTGCAGCTTTTTTAAAAGATGCAGTTACGAGGTTTTCGTTGAAAAGCAGTTATATGTAATACATTGCTACGTTTCCTTAAAACAGGCATGTAACTAAAGCTTGTATAAAGCTGTAATTACGAGGTTTTCTGAAGTAAGCGACGGCATGCGACAACAATAATGAGTTTCCATTATCACTTGTGTTGACGTCCTTTCAAGAAATAGCTTCTGATTACATTCAGAGAACAGGAGAAAACGCTAAGTAAATAGCTTCATGTTTTCCTTTTTCTGACATATGTATAAATCTATATTTTTCTCTCTTATACTGTTTTGGTCTGGAAAACCTTTCAATTTGGATCAGTCTAGGTTTATATCATTTAAGGAATGGAAAGCCCACAATGTAATTACCGCTTTTCTTAAAAACGTGTCTACATCTTCAATCAAGCTGTAGTTACTATTAAAGTATGTAAAAAAATAACGTGCTGTATGGCATTATCCTAAGGAAATACTTGTTTGACTATATCCACCGAAAAGAACTTAGGCTGTGCATACTTAAGAGCAACACTTTTAAGACTGTCTGTATATGGGATGTTGTTTTTTACATGTATGGGTTAGTATCGGACTGATATATAACAAGTGTTGTAAGAATCATTTATCGTTGGAGGGAAATTCGCAACTCACAGCTTGTTTACCCCTCCCCCGTTATATTGGTATGCTCTAATTTTATAGTTACTCCCAAATAAATGTGAGTGTAATAGAATGTGATCTGACCGGGCTAAGACACATGGGCGACATGGGGCAATATCCTACAACAATATCGTTGGTGGGGAGTCAAAACCTCGTAACTCCAGCTTATTCAAGCTGTAGTTACGAGGTTTTGACTCCCCACCAACAATATAAGACTGTGAAAATTCTAAATTGCATTACAACCGGTCTGGTTGGACGAAACACACATCTTGGCCAATGGGGTTTGTTGTAACATAATTTCACAGTCATACAGAAATTAAGATTGTGCTTGTGAAAATAGTGTCCGATTCCCAAGTGGTCTCAAATGAGATAAGGGGCCATTTTATTGTAGGGGGGCCACATTTTAGTCCAAGTTGATTGTTTATTTTTCTATATGTAGACGAAGAAATAGTTACCGTTGTACAATTGTATCATATGTATAATAATATTAGTGTACATGAAATCAACGACTCGTAAGTTTTGTAAATGATGTAAATACATGTATATATGTATGTTGTTAAAACAATATGGTTTGTACAAAACTATAATTATATCATTAACCCTCTCCAACAACACATTTTTATGTTGGTCAAATTTGAAAGATGCTGCTGACGACCAAATGTATAACAAGAAATGATGTTATTTGTGTACAAAATAACTCAGAAAACATTGAGGCAAAATGAGAAAATGCTTATAATCAGCATTTTTTTCTTTTGCCCTAATGTTTTCACATGCATTTTCTGTTAGGGATGTCAAAACCATGTATTGTTTGGGAAAGGGTTAATTAAACCATTACCAGACGGCAAAATTTTAGACTGGTCTGAACTCAAAGATTTTGCGGATAGCAATTTCAAGTGAATTAAATTGTAGGTTTCGCATTGAAAAAAAAACATTGTGGAAAAAATGTTTTCCGACGCCTTCATCTTTCAAGTCGTCAAAAAAGCGTCAAAGTGTGGTTATGTGTTAACCCATTACCACAAATTGACAATTATTACTCCCTACAAGATAATGGCTTTGGAAAACACTGCGGAAAATGACGAAATTGCTTGTGGCAAGCAATTTTTTCATTTCACACAATGTTTTCTACGCCAAAATACCAACAGCTTTTTAACTTCATTCATTTGAAATGGTCGTTTGCAACATCTTTGAATTTGGACCAACCCAAAATTTTGTTGTTTGGTAATGGGTTAAAGCTTTCTCAAACGGAGAAATTCTAGACGTAGCGGCTTAAAAAGGTGCTGCAAAAACAATATGGACGTTGGTAAGGATAGAATTTATGTATAATATATTAGAAAAAAAATATCGTCGCTTTTCAACGAAAACCTCGTAACTGCAGCTTATTTTTAGCTGCAGTAACGAGGTTTTAGTTGAAAAGCAGCAATATTGATGTAGGTCTGGCTAAAAAGAGAAAATGCTTTATATTCGGATTTGTTCTTTTGAGTTAATGTGTTTTTTGTTTTTGTTTTGTTGTTTTTTTTTTTTGTTTTGTTTTTTTTTTTTTCAAACTTTATAAGGGGTAATATAAAAAAGTCTTTTTTTTTGAGAACGCCTTTAGTCAACAAATGTTAGTTATTGAGTCTTTACAAATCAAAAGGAATATTTCGTTGGTGTTATTGCAAAACCTCGTAACTGCAGCATTTATTAAGCTGTAGTTACGTTGTTTTGCAATAACACTGACGATAGGTCATTTGAGCATCACTTTATGATTCCAAATGTTAGACAGGTACCTCGCAAGCCTCGATACAGTTCCTTTTCGTTTTGCCATCCAATAAAAAAAACCTGCAAAAGACAACAACAACAACGACAAAAACCCGAAATGAAAAAAAGGCCAACCGACATACCTTATTTTCTTTGCATGTGACCTTATCCACACACTGTTGCTTTTCAGCAAAATCGTCGTAACTGCAGTTTGAAGCAAGCTGCAGTTACGAGGTTGTTTATGCAAAGCTGTGACATATTTCCTTATATGGCATATCGGGATAAAAAACGGGATGATCGTTCAATCTGACATGCCATAGAATTGTGTAAGATGGCCGAGATAATTCCTAGATGGCTTAGATAAGTCTTTGTCATAACGAATCTCAGACGGATTGACAGATAATTGACCTGAATATAACCAAGAGTCACGATTTCTTAGTTACGAAATTGTTCGGACCAAACACGATTCAAATACGTTGCCTAAATATACATTTGTTGTTGTTGTTGTTGTTGTTTTTATTGATGTTTTTGCGAATGATATACTAAAATTGTTAAAGGTACATTAGTATCCCCAGGCCTTATCTCTACTGATCCTCAAAAGTTGGCATATAGCATGTTGTCACACCGTTTATAGACTTTATATGACATAATACAAGATTCATTCAGGAAATGACATAAATCGATAATCATACAGCGATGTAAAATTATGTAAAGTATTTACATCTGGTTGATTGTATTTACAAAATGAAGTGATATGGGGTTTTATATCCGTCGTAATCTAAGCCATTACAGATCAGACAGAGCTGAAATTTTGCACAGAAAAAAACTAAAGGCCATGTTTTAATTATTTAAAGTTATTTTTAAAGCAAATTACCCCGAAAATAATTAAGTAATTGTAAATATGTATCTTTAATGGAAAGTATTTTGACCAAACTTTGAACGGTTTTAAACATTTTTGTCTCGATTTCTCAACAATTCTATACCAAGCATGACACGATTCAGCTACTATGTAAGATCTACATACGAACAAGTTAAGAGTTTTCGACGCTTGTTTAACCCTTTCCCAAACAAGACCTGGTTATGACGTCCCTAATAGATATGGCTTGAGAAAACATTGAGACAAAAGAAGAAACTGCTGATAACCAGCAGTTTCTCCTTTTGTCTCAATCTTTTCTATGTCATATTTCACACAAATCCTATCTTTAATAACATCCATTTTTCATTTGTGGCAGTTTTTGAAGTGGATCACCCTACAATTTTGTCGTTTGGGAAAGGGTTAAAAGCTTTAAGTGAGAAAATGACCTAATTATTTTAACTGAAGGATTGCCATTACATGGCTTAACACGAACGTAAATCTTTCGTGAAAAGTGAATGAATCGGAATTTCAACTTTAACGATGGTACTTAAACATTGACGCAAGAATTCGATTAGTTTTATTGCTATGATTCCGACATACTTAAGTTTTATTTGCTTATCTCACGACACCGATTCTAGAAATAACTCGATTTTTTTCTAATTTCTAGTCTGAAAAAATCCTGTTAGTCTTTTGGCATTTATTAGAGGTCGTTTTGAGGTACATCCATCCTTAAAATTCGTTGTCACATATCGATGCTGTTTATACGCTAAATAAGATAAAGACTGTGCAAAACATTATGGGAAATTTAACAAAAAAAATCTTGTTACAAGCAAGTTCTTCAATTCCCACCTTGCTATTTGTCAAATAAGATTTTATTCTTTGGAATTGCTGTTTGTGACATCTTTTATTTCGGATCAGTCTAAAATTGTGCCGTTTGGGAAAGGATAAAATGGGATTGAACTTTTTTGTTGGATAATGCAATGTTAAATCAAATGATCGAGGAAAAAAAGCGAAATCACCTATACTTTCTAATTTTGCTTAATATTTTAACATAACCTTTTTGCTATGGACGTTAAAACTAGGTCTTTTTAATCTAATAATTTCGTAAAAGTCGATTTCATTAAAATCCCAGCGTTCTGATTGGTTGAAAAATACTTTTCATAGTTCCATGAAAAAAATGCCGGAACTACTTTTCCTGTCAAGCATTGTATTTTGCCGCATTATTATTATCATTTTTATTGCAAATTGGTTATAAAAAGTTGTGTTTTTATTGTTTTTTTAAATCGCAGAATATCAAATTTCAAGAAATAAATGCAATTCTATTTTTTCATGCATGTGTGAACAATAAAATCTAATAACACTTTTGTATGAAGCGCTGCACTGATTCATACAATGTGATTAGATTTAATTTTTCATATCTGCATGAAAAAACATATTAAAATTACATTCATTCCTTAAATGATTTAGTGATATTTGTTCTTGATAACTCTTAAGTTTTAGGAGCTAGACTAGTACTTTAATAATGATACATAATTATATTTCGATGTTGTTGAAATGTTTGTATCAATATCAATAAAGATGTGTTGCTATTTTAGATGTGTTTTTAGACTCTTTATTTACTGTAATAACTGGGTTTAATGTGTTGATATTTAAATAGGAGCCGTTTTCACCATCAATATTATTTATCTTAATTGATCATAGTCAAAATCAAAATTTCACTACAGACCATCTCATTGGACGAGACGTATGTATCGGCCAATCAGATAAATTGTTTTGTGATTTCAAAGGTATTCAGGAATTAAGACTGGTTTTAGAATATCCCCCTAATATGGTTTCACATGTGACACTATATTGTATCGACAAAGTCGGAGTTTGAACCAACGTCCTCTGCGCTAATTGTCTATGACTTGACTGAAACCAGATCCTGCTGGATGAACATACAACTGAGGCGCGCTCTTTAGAGCGAGATTTCTTCAGATATCTTGAGATTTCTTAAGATATTTTAGGAAAAAGCGTTCTTTAGAGCAAGATTTTTAAGACGCTCAATGGGAGGCGCCATTACCCAATACTTCGTGCGGAACCCCTCGGTCAACTCTTTACAAACAATATAAAAAAGATTTGACCGAGTTGTTCCGAACACTCCATTATTCATAAACCGCGGAGTTCCTAATGCTCCACACTTCATACAAATGACGTCCTGATGACGTCATTTGTGAACGTACGGAACACCTCGCTCATAATCTCGGTCTCAAAGACGCTGTATCAAAAACATCTTATGAAATCTTTAAAAATCTCGCTCTAAAGTACGCGCCTCTGTTTACCCCTTTCCCAAATTTCCAATTTGACACCGTATTTGTTTTTTATAGAGATGGTATGAGAAAACATACAGACATACCAAAAAATATGTTGGTGACACTTGCATAATATACAACAACGCGTCGTTGTTGTTGGAAAACCACGTAACTACAGCAATTTAAGCTGGAGTTACGCGGCTTTGCAATAACAACGACGAATGTCAATCAAATAAATGAACTTTTCGAGAAAGAAAGTTAACCCATTACCACACAATGACTCTTTTTGACTCCCAATAAAATAATGGCCATGGAAAACATCGTGGATAATGAAGAAATTGCTTGTTAACCCTATTCCGGACTTTTGGGGTCCATTGGACCCCAAGAGGTATTTTGGGTATATCTACGGTGTCATTTAAAAAGCTACAGCATTTATATTTTAGGTAATCTATACCAGTCCATCGATGGTTCTTGGCACAAAATATTTTCCATGTAAACTGAAGGGTTTTCCTACTATAGCCAAGAAGAAGCTTGGGGTCCATTGGACCCCAGTTGGGGTTCACTGGACCCCATATAGAATTATATAGGCAATATTGAAGAAATGGCAATGTTTTTCCATTTTAACTGAACTAGGAATGTATTCTGTTGTACACATTATTAAAATAAGCTGTGTTTGAACTGGTGTTTTACTTACCTAAATGGTGTAGAGATAGTTTCGTAAAGTTAGTATATCAACAATAAGTAAAATCTGAGATTGACAGAAGAACGAATACAGAAAATCAACAAACTGATATATATGAATAATGATGGCTAAAATGTATTATCCTTGGTCCATTAAATATACATGCGAAATTTCATCTTGATCTGATCTAAACAGAAACAGTTATTCGACTTCAAAGTAAAAATTTGATTCTCGTGTCAATTTACCCCACCCACTTTGTTAGCCATTATCTCCAAAAAATAAGCCCTCTTCAGAATTTTTACACATACAAATTAATGATATTAAGTAACCATGTCAATGCACAGAATTTAAAGAAAATCTATTTTTGAGCCCTTGTTGCAACCCATCCTTTCAAGACTATAGGCCTTGTGGTTTGGGAGAAAATGACATTTTTGTAGTTTTGAACAGACGGGTAGGTGAACAGATGGACAGACAGACAGACGAATGACAGTGTACGATCACAGTACATTATCCTCGGCACTTTGTGCTAAGGTAAGCTAATAAATCAATGTAATCTAATAATTCACATTGACGCATTGTTTGCATTTTGCATGCATTTTTGTAATGGGGTTCATTGGACGCCAATTGACCTTTAACGTAAGTTTAAGTCACTGACCGGAATAGGGTTAATAAGATCAAAGGATAACTCTGTGATAGGTTACATTTTGTCTCCTGCAATACATATTAACTTTTAACATGTCGGAAGATTTGTTGTAATGGCAAGTGCAAATGAATGTTTTGAGTCATGCAATTTGTTCATGCAAAAGTCGTTACTGACCTAACCAACAAGGCTCGCCAACTGCCAAACAAGAATGTTGTTTCCATGTAAGTGTCAGATCAAATAACGTTCAAATAGCCCACTCACATTTATTACGTGATTGATGGACGAGTGTTAGGCAGGCTTCGCCCGAAAATGTCATAACTAAAGCTGGAATAGGCTGTAGTTACGGCACTTTTGAACGTAGCTACCGAAGTTGTATTTTATTCTGCAGCGAAAAATAATCCGGGCAAGTTTAACTGACCTGTCATGTTATTTCGCCCGGTATCTTGTAGTTGTTGATGTTAAAATCTCATCAACATCCGCTGGTCAAGGTCGTGTTGGTCAATAACCCGACTCTTGTATATAAATACTTTAAAAGGGCTTTTAACTGCACTTTTTTTCCGAAAAAAAGATGAATTGTCAACCAAAAACAGACAAAAGGATAGAAAACGCCTAACTCATTTTACATAAAGCTGACATTTTTCAGTTTTGACGTCCTTAACCAAAAAAAGAAACTAAAGTAGAAAATAATGACTTTCTATATATCGGTGCAATTCAACGAAAACCTCTTGACTGCAGCTTGTTTCAAGCTGCAGTTACGAGGTTTTCGTTGAAAAGCGATGATATGTTTTTACAACTCCTATAGGTCTGTACGTAGAAACTACAGCTCAGTCAGCTCTCAAATTAAAAATATCGAAATTGTTGCCGATTAGGAAAGTCTTAAAACAAATGTCAATGCTGGCGTCATATCTTTTGGGTCGGGGTTAATAAACGTTTGTCTTAGAGTAACACTAATCAAGACTAGTGTACATCTACCAGAAAAAATCAATCTCCGATGGCAATATTAACTTTTCTCATCAATGGTTAGTTGTAAAACCATATGAGAATTGGTCCAGGAAAAGCTGCAGAAAGGAGAACAATAGCAATATTTTATTCGTTTCGCTTATTTTTTTATCAAACAAAATTTACAAAATGTACATGCATTTAATGCTATTACATGTCTAAATATAGAAAGGTGTTGAGCATTGACCAGCGTATAATTGTCGTCTTAAACCCTGAAAATGACAACACTAAAATTCAATCATGTGACCCAGCATTTCTGGATATTCGTTTTAATAATTCTGTTAGTACATGACTGTTTTGAAAAACAAATGACTTGGAGCAGCGAATACGAACAAGTGAAAATGGTTTTGCTGGATATGATGCATCTTTTAACCCAAAACCAAACGACAAAATTTTAGATCGGCCCAAAATCAAAAGATGTTGCAGACGACAATTTCATGTGAATGAAATTTTATATATTTTGGTCTTTTTGTTTAGAAAATATTGTGGGAAATGAAGAAATTGCTTGTCACAAGCAATTTCTTCATTTTCCAAAATGTTTTCCAAAACCAATTTCGTGTGGGGAATCAAAAAGAGTTACTGTGTGATAATGGGTTAAATGAAGATGATAAAAACGTCATGGACACCTCCACACACCCGAAAAAGAGTGTTCATCGTCAATAACTTTTTTATCGAGTACTAGATTTAAAGGGACATTTCATTCCAATTTCAATTTTCTAAAGTATGTCTTGATGCCAAAATTGGTTATTCTTATGAGTATTAATACTATTAGTTTTTTGAAGTTGTTATTTATAAGGGAAAAATATGCCTTTAAAGTTGAGGCAGAAATGACAAATTCTATATAAATCTGAACTGTTGTCCACAACAATTTGTTTAATTTTGGCACAAAAATGTATATTTCTCGTAAACAGTTCAATATTTTGGCTTGAAATTTTCAGAATATTCACAAGAAAACATGCTCTTTCAGATAGAATAAAAGTAAAATTTATGTAAAAATAATCGTGAAATGTCACTTTAAAATATCCAGTACTTAATCCTAAAAGATCAATCGCGATCAGGTTGTCAATGAAATTTTTGGTATTTACAACTTCTCTGCTTCAAACAAAATTCGAAGTGGTAACGTAGCAAAACAATTATTCTAGAATTTCTGCCATTGCTGTTGTTGTTGTTGTTGTTGATGATGATTGCTTCGAGTAGCAATCTATTGCTATAATTCTAAACAGTCATTTTGTTGTCTACAAAAGCTTTCAAAATGGTCCTCCATAAACGTTGTTGTATGGAAAAGGGTTACGGTACGAAGTGGCTTGTAATTTGTTAAGTGCCAGATTCGCCTCGCGCAATACTGTTTCTGTCTGATTTACGCGGTCAGTTTACAGCGAATAATTGTTTAATCCGCCCGAAAGCTGAAGAACATGACCAACGGCGAACTTCTTGAGAGAGAGCCATTAAAGAAACTTCTTCGCTATGATGAGACAAAACTTTTAGTTTCACCACATTTATTTAGCGTCGATTAAATCCTTCTACACAATACCTGAGCCGCGTTCTTTAAAGCGAGATTTCTTGAGATTTCCTAAAATATTTTAGGATAAAGCGTTCTTTAGAGCAAGATTTTTAAGACGCTCAATGGGAGCCGCCATTGCTCTATACTTCTTTCGGAAAACCTCAGTAAATTCTGTAGAATCTATATGGGAGAGAATTAACCGAGTTGTTCCGACTGCTCCATGATTCATAAACCACGGAGTTCCGAATGCTCCATACTTCATACAAATGACGTTATGAATGACGGCCCTAAATTGAAGAGGTGTTTAACATAATATGAAAGCAGGCAAAGCCTAAATACGGGCGAAAAGATGTCCGCTTAAAATTCTTCTTCAGATGAAAAACATCAATCGGACTTTCTGACACTTAAAAAAACTTAATAACAAACTGGCAAAATACAGCTGATTTAAACAAGACCAATTAACGAAACACATTTGCCTCTGCCAGAGTATTTTATATGATTGCGAATCGAAGTTACTTTATGTCGAAGGTACATATACATGGGTCAGGGGGTCCGGACCCCACCCCCCTCCCTGGAATTCGCTGGACCCCCTTTAAAAATATGGTGATATTAAACTTTGGCCTATTAAAACGAACGCAAATTCAAATTAGTGCGTTTCAATGAGCTTTGCTTAACAAATTTAAATCATTCACTTATAACGTTAGTCATATAAAACGTGTTAAGTCGTCATTTTGGCCTGGACCCCTCCCGCCCCCCCCCCCATTTGGAAAAAAAATCTGGATCGGCCCTTTCGTGTATTGTCTAAATGAAGTTGCATGTATTGTATGATAGGTATTTCATGTCCGTGGGTAGCTGCTTTGGCCCAAGCCTGTAGTAAGATTAATTGAAAAAGCTTGCACGATGTCTGATAATGCGAGGGAACACAAGGTCTCAGGAACGCAGAAATACCAACGTTGACATCAAATTCGCCAGTTTAATGACGTCGCATTAGCATTACCTGCACGATAATGTGCGGGAACGTCAAAATAACGTTGACGTCATAACCGCATGGATGACGTCATATTACCGTAAACTTATCTCAATATCTAAATACTAGCAATCTTGCCCCCCCCCCCCGCCCGGCAACAACTTCGGATTGTTGCTAATGCTTATATAATTATCGTTAAACGCAAACACAATTTCCGCAACATTTCTGACAGTATAAACTTCCAGTTAAAGTACATAACATTGGGATTTTTAGTCTTGAACTGCGGACGTGTAACCTATAGACCTATCGCCCGTGTTAAGGTGAAGTATAAACAGGTATTTTTGGTTTAGTTGACTAATCTTGGTCAAAGTACAGATAAATTATCTTGTAAAAAGAAATACAAAATCATGCCCCAAACGTCTCAAAACCACTATTTATGGTCAAGTAATATGAACAGAGTCGAACAACGCCGTTTGATATGTTAAACAACTTACCTTCACAGTTATAATGTCTGAAAAATACATTCGAATCTATTCCCCTCAAGTCGACAGCACACAATCTCTAGGAAGTAGACTAGGTCGTACAGAATATTATGTGAATTAATCTTTCACGGTGTTCCTAAACGAAGTATTTCGCATTTATCTGAGCATGTAGATGTAAATATGGATGTTTGATGACATTCCTGCAATCTGTTTATAGACTTTAGCAACGACCACTCAACTTATTGTGGCATTATCAATATTAATCGTTTTAGATTGCGATAGAACTGAGATAAAAAAAAAAAAGATAATGTAATAGATATGCATTGTACAGAAGAAGTATTTACAAAACATCACGTTTCATCACAATTACAGCCTATTTAATTCTTTATCAAGGTCCTTATGTTGGACAATGCCGTTTGGTCTATAGTTGATAGAATTAAAACAGAAAAGAACTAAAAGAGCTGTGTACATGAAACCAGAGCCAATAGTATTTCAAAGTAGCAATTACCTTCCTCCTCAAGGTCTTAACCTATTACAGGACAGTGACGCCTTTCGACTCCCTAACAAGGAAAGGCCTGGAAAACATTGTGAAAAATTAAGAAATTGCTTGTGACAAGCAATTTCTTCATTTTCACAATGTTTTCTAACCCAAAATTAAACTATTTTTGCAATTTCATCAACTTGAAATTTCCGTCTGCAACATCTTTGAATTTGGGCCAACCTAACATTTTGTCGTTTGGTAAGTTATATGATGAGAAGATCATCGTTATTCAGACAACCATTAGTTGATTAATAGAGAGCGACGTCTACTACAAGATCCTGCAAATGTCAATAAGCCAAATATTTACAACATTCGGTCTAATCGTCTGAGCAGACATCATACATAATTCGTTTAAAATATGGTATAAGGTTAATTGGTTTATATTACTCGTCCGTAGGACTATTTCCTTAAATATGTGATCTGTATATAGTGCTATAGTGCTACATAGATTTAAAAGTATTTATCATAGATGCGCATCCAGCACATTATTAAAATTCATAGTCTATAAAACACTGGTAATGAGACATTTGGGAGGGAGTATCTTTATTTATTTATTACAAACTAATATTACATCTACCTAAATTTTACCAACATCCAAGATGCAATTACCTTAACCAAGCCTCCATTAATCAGGGCACCATTAGTTGATTAATCGGGAACCAAGTCTATATAAGAATCAAGCATCTGTCCACATACGTCTATATTTACAACATTCCGTCTAATCATCTGAGCAGACAACATGCATAATTCGTTTGGGAATATGATAGAAGATTAATTGATACAAACATATCGACGTAAGAACTAAGTTCCTGTGGTCTGTGATCTGTAGCAGCACACACACTTATTTACACCAACTTTTACTACATCCAAGATGCAATTACAGAGCCTCCATCAATCAAGCCAACATAACCTGATAACCCATTACAACACAGAGCGGTGGATTGAGGGGTGGTTTTCAACAATTAGAGTAAATATAAGAAATCTACCCCTACTGAATACTCTTTAATGTTTTTTAACCCTCTTTGGACTTAAAAAGGGTTAAAAGGATGTTTTATTGATTATTTAACATATTTCAGACATATGTAATGCTTTTACTGAATATAAATATCTGTTCATTGATAAAACTTTGCATTAAATGAGAAAAGCCGTTTTACTTAAAAATGCCTTTGCAGAACAGAACCCTTTCATTGTTTAGTGTTGGATTCAATTTTTTAGCAAAAATAATACAAGTAATCATAAAATCATGTTGTTTTATAACAAGGAAATAAAATATTGAGGAAATGAATGAGGCCAAATTAATTTTAGATATTTCCAAAGTAAATTTCGAGCATTTCTGAAAAAGTAATCAGACCTCAGACATGTTAAACTGCGAATCACACTTTTTCAATGAACAAAGTGGATATTTTCTATAATAGTCTTATAGGCCGATTTATTTAACTTACTAATCAAATATGGGATGATGTTTAAACTTTAAAGGAGTGTCAGACTTTTCGTCTTTTAAAATTAGAGGGGTTAAAAAGAGCTTCTGAGTGGTAAAGAATTAATCGGCTCTAATAGCCCAGAGACCGTCACCATAAGTCTATATCTTTGGTCTAATCTTCTCACCAGACAAATGGGACATAATTCGTTTAGGAACATTGTGGAAGATTAATTGACGTAATCTTCTTGTCAGTAGGTCTAACTTCCTATCGGGAATGGTTGATATTTATAAAGAAGTAATTTTAAGGCTGTTCTTAATATTAGATATAGACTGTATAGTACATTCTACGCGAAATAAATATTCAAATACGCGCTGAATATTTTTATCGCGTATAATCTTCTTTATGTATACAGACTCTATCTGACTTAGTGTTCGCTAGTTGGTCTGTGGAGACGGGGGCGTGGCTATGTATAGACGTCACATAAACTACCCGGCAATCTCGTTCATGCGAAGTGTAGCGGCGAAATCTTAAATCACACAGCAATTTTATTGGCCCAAAAAGGAGGTCGGAAATTAAATACCAAATATTGTGACTCTCTCTCTCTCTCTCTATATATATATATTGAATTTAGATTAAATACATACATATTGTAAAGGCACGTGAAGTCAGATTTTTATTTCCTTTTATATATAAATATATATATATATATCTACATCTTAGCATCATTATCACTGACATCCTGGAAATGATGGACTTGGGCAGTGTCAAGATAGAAGTATAAGATAGAGAACATGACTAGAAACCGTCTAGCTTTTATATTGCCGCCTTTAGGTACATGTATAATGTTTCAATTATTTTTGCTCATTTTGTTTCCTTAACATGTAACAGTTTAAAATTTGAAGAAGTCCAAAAATTGTCGTATGGGAAAGAATTACTTACCCTTTGCAATAAGGCCTGGCTATTGCGCCCTGAATAGAAAGCTAACTACAAGACGAAAAATTAGTCTTGTAATATAGTAGTTTTAAACGTCGTTTTTTTTTTTTTTTTTTTTGTTTTTTTTTTTTTTCACTTTTGGTATTGGTTAGATCTGAAAATATTTCTAATATTTAACATTTCTAAAGATATATTTTGTGTGACATTCAAAAGAACAAAAACATTGCCGAATCGGAAGATATGAATTTCGCAAAATTTTATTAATCCTATGCATTCTGGTGGTATTTTGAAAAAAAGAGCGGTATGACATTTTTTGTCTGTACGGTAACGTTTAGCGCGACGTCTTAAAGGTGTTTCATTCATGAAAATATGGAAACAAGGCCAAAGGTACCGTATTGATATAGAAGTACAAGGGTTTACTGGCCGTGGGCATATTGCGAAATCAAATTTGTCACTTATTTAGAAGCCATAGAAAACGCAAGCCGAGAAACATGTAATTGGTAAATATTTACAGAAGGTCTGTGACCCGTGGGCGGTCGTATCTTGTTTGTTATCGAGAATAAATACAGACGTTAATAAAACTGGTTCACAGTTAACGATAAAGAGGCCATTGATTCTTCGTTTAAAACAGTTCCTGTCAAATATATCGTAATCGTGAATATTATTATTAATTCTGTTTACCGTATGAGTTTGTTGCAAGTGTTGCTGCCGGATACATAGTGTCTATGATGAAACCATTATAATTCATCAAGTGAGTCGGAAACCTAAAACAATAATAGTGAAATTAGTGTGCATAGAATTGATGAAATGTAATACTAAGAATTTCCGAAATAGTTCGTGCATTTCTGTCAAGATTGATGGTTGATGTCGTTCATAATTCTAATGTAGATCATTTCATAATAGATGAAGAGCACATAATAATCAAATCTAAGTGCGGATAAAAATGTTTTGCTTATAGATCTATTACCCACCTTTGCAATCACAATATCTAACAGGCAATTTCCTTAAATGATATTTACCTTATCCTCGAGTTTCAAAGAAGCACCAGTTCTTATTGGTTCATTATATGTAATATGTACAGTAAATACAGACCATATATGAAATACGTTAAACCAATACAGGAAATCAGATACAGTTTGACAAAGAAGAATACCCAAGTTAAATAAAAAAAATCTAAAATCAGCATATTGTGGCATTCAAAGACCTATTGAATGCAGCCTTTTTACAGTACAGTAATGGACTTTTTAAAGAAAAGATACGAAATATTAATGCAGGAAAAGATATGCATATGTTAAAACGAAAGACATCGGTCCTTGTCAGCCTGCGTAGTCGGTGTATTGCATTGGTAAAACATTTTTCTGAATTCGATGCATATCCCCTCTACTGTATACGATCTTTGTTACTTCATCGCAACTAATAGTATTTTATCTTCTATTTTCAGTCACTGCTGTCACCATGTCTAACGTGAGTGAGGTGATCCGCGGTGATTGTAACATCACACAGACCAACACCGATCCCAAGATCATCATCAACATAGCCATGGGGATGGTCGCCCTACTGTCAGTGTGCGGCACCCTCGGTAACGCCCTCGTCATCTTCGTCTTCTCCAAACAGAAACAAAAGCTCAGCTCAACTATATTTATAATAACACTAGCAGTCACTGACTTTGTTACGTCACTCGTGACGATGCCTTACACTGTTGTCATGGAGCTGTTGTCCTACACGATCGACTATGACATCATCTGTAAACTATACCAGTTCATGAAGACGACTACAATTCCTTTTTCGGCCTTAGTTATGGTAGCGATTGCTTTAGATAGATACTTGTGTATTGTGTACCCTTTTAAACATATAATGACGATAAAACGAGCCAAAACTACTGTATTCTTTCTGTGCATGTTCGCGATTACTCTTGGTCTAATATGTTCCTTAATGATAGGAACGTACCAGAGGTGTGATGAAAGAGATACAGGTCTGGATATTTCAATGTATACAAACATTAATCATACAGAATCACAGTTTGACGACATTAAATTTCATAGTACGAACAACAATACTGTTACACAAAGCCATACTGCTCAACCTATACGATATGGGGACATATACCATCATGGCCAATGTAAAGCAACTTTTGTTATTTTGAGTTACTCATTTATGAAGGTCTATCAAAGAGTATATTCGTGCTTATTCGGTATATGCGCAGTTGTCGTGACTATACTTTATGCATTGACCTACAAGGCGGTCCTGAATCAGAGAAGGAAAAGATTTCATCTGAGCAACAAATGCTGCGGGTTTCTGTTCCGAAATATCCCAGAAGATCATATAAACGACAACACCGAGTGCACCAATCTGAACGACGTCAGCCATTCTCCGGCGATGAACGGAACCACGGAAACTACCGAAATGGACGCAATGAAGTTTAAGGAGCAGTCCTTCCGCGAGAGAGCTCAAACCAATGACTCGAACGACCATCACACGCCCACAAATAACAAACAATCTCAAACTAAAGACTCTGCGCTTCGGCCTGGCGGGATATCGAGAGCCAAGCTAAAGAAACTACGAGTGGCCAACATCAAAACGGCTCTCATGTTGTCCATTGTTGCTTTCATATATATAGTGGCCTTTACGCCAGCGTGGATGATGGCGCTAGGAATATTGGACATGAATGTTATCGTTTACTATCTTTACTTTACATACAATGTGGCCAATCCAGTGATCTATGCGTTCTTAAACCAGAATTTCAGGACTCATTTACAACAACTCTTCAGGTGTAAGAAGTAATAGCCAGTTTCCTTCTAAGAAGTCGTTGTTTGCTTCCAACACCCCATAACTACAGATTCAAAGAAGTTGTAGCTATGAGGTTTCTATCAAAAAGCGACGACTTAGTACTTTAAAACCATGCTTCAGTGTACTTATATATCGTTGTCCATGTCTAAAACGACAAACGGCGAACTTCAAACTTAGTACAAACAACGAAATCAACATCAATAAAATCGTAAATAATACAGCCGGGCATATCATCATAGCATGGACGTCTTTAAGAGAGGAAAGGAACAATAGTTTTCAGATTGTCTTTTTTACGTTTTCTGTCGTCACAACCACTGATTGTTTTTGGAAATCGTTAATCAAGCTTTAACGTAGAAGTATTTGAGTGCAATGGACTTAATATCAATTCCTTAACAGAAGCCTCAGCTTTTGGCTTTACGGGTTTCAAGTTTTTATGTGCGGTTTATCCGCTTTGTTGACAATTTCCTTGTACAGTTTTGATAAGTAAAGGATTTTCCTTTCGCCCGTTGAGATAAATTTGGGTCCCTCTTTGATAAAATTCAGGTAATTTTGTCTGCTTTTCCATCGACAGAAGATATAGACTTTTCACCTAGTGCGTTAATCTCATTTCCAAGAATAGAAACCTAACTTTGGGGGATTTAATTAATTTTCAGGAAAGTTGGAACTCAACTTATTGTAGTAAGAAGAACATCTGTAAATGAATTCAGTTATTTTTCTTGTATAAAATTGTCTGCATCAAAATGGCTAACTAGATGAGTTAAAATTATCTGAAACATATATTATTCATGTATATTTAAGTTTGTGACTTTTTGAATTATTACCTTTTGGAGGCGGTATTACTTAATCTATCACTCGGTTATTTATAAACGATATTTTTTCTTAGAATAATTCCTTATCGCGTTTTTGAATGACTATCATACTCATACACGTTCAACTCTTATATTGCTTCAAATTGTTGTGACTATATTGCTTTGTTTGCATCCAATAGCTCAAGTGGAAAGCGGAATAGTATCTTCAATTGCAATTGGCGAATTTGCACTGTCAATTAAACGATAACTTCAAAATGGTCTGCTATTTTCTACTGGTAAAGGAAGTTTTGCGAACTCATGTTTCTCATCTTTTAAACGTTCTTTGAACATATTTTAAATTGGCTTTTTATAATATCATTTAGTTTAGAGATGAAGATTTCTTTGGACGTTGCGCACGGTATTGCGTCACTTTTCAAAAAACAAAAAACAAAAAACGCTACCTTCCGGGTTCATACCTGAATTTCGCAAGACCCATTTTCTTTCTCATAACTTTGTTATATTTCAAAATAACAGTAAAATCGAGATCTTTTTCAATGTTATACTTTTTACAAGCCGTTAGTTTGTATAAATTTACTAAAAAGACTTTTTATTCGTAAATTCAGCGAAAAAAACGCGTGTAACATATAGCATAAATGTACAAGTGCAACGGATATTTATAAACAATTCTGTGGTTAGCTAACGTCAAACACACAGCAAAATATATTTTATGATAATGGAGATGCTGTAGAATGTTTTGCCATACAGAAATCAAATTTCGATGTCGATTACGCAAATTATCCCAATTTGTTCAACATTTTGTTTACCAAAAATCGAAGTGTAACAATTAGAATAACGTCGCAGAGAAAATGACAATTTTCCTAAATATTTTGGTAATTAATTCATCAAATACCACCAAATTTAATATAGAAAATATTATTTTCTCTTTTTCTTTGATATATAGAAGAAAGCCGGTTAGAATAAAAACGAAACAAGTATTGCATTAAATGCGTGTGCACAGAAAATGTTTCGGGTCGTTGAAAACGGGAATTTTTTATTCTTTAGATTTTAAAAAATATTAGTTCCCTTATTCATACAAAAGATTAATTTCAATGTGGAAATACCATTTTTTTTCTTATTTATCATATTAAAATTTAAACGCAAAGTAATTCAAAGTAAAAGAGATATTCCAATTTGTTCGTGTGGACAGAAACTTTATAAGTGTTAATTTTTTTTATTGAAAGTAAACTTAAAATCATCTACTTGGCATAATTTTCTGTCAAATAATAAAATGAATCAAAGTGGCGTTAACGCTAAAAAAAAGACAAAGGACGGAAATAGTGGGATATCTCCTAAAATTTGGCCTTGTATTTATAAATCACTTTAGTTTGTAGAGACAGTAAACATTAAAAACACAACACAACCGTCAACGCAAAAACTTTAAAAACATTACGCAATGATTAGAATTGACGTTCGCTAGTTTGACGTTACATTTTAGTGCCGCAATAGCTTGCGCGACGTCTTGGTTAAATGTGTCGAGATACATAGAGGATAATCGTTTGTTTCAGTGTAAGATCGATTTATATTTCGTTGAGTGAACAATAAAAGCTTTATTTTCATGAGTGGCGAAGCCACGAGTGAAAATATAGCTTTTGTTGTTCACGAAATGAAATATCAGTCGATCTTACACGAAAAACAGACGATTATTCTATTTCTTTAATGCAAAAATTAGTCAAAATGCTGAAATATTATGACAAATTTTCTTAAAGCGCGTCATTTTGCGCGTGACTGCTATGCAACGCTTATGATGACGTCACTTATTTGGCCCGGCTTAAATAACGTTCGATAGGGTGAAATGACCGAAAACGGGGCACAAGTTTTTGATAATTTCACTGGATAGGCGGTGAGTTTATCAAAATGATAATCTACCGTTATTTCCCGATAATCCACCGAAAAGCATTAAAGAAACATCTTTATGTACGTCATTTGATAGGTGAATCGGATTGTACGTTTAGTGACCATTTGTCAATTGCCATTTCATTAAAGATATTATGAAACTTTCCCAGCGATCAAATCTCACTTGTCTTTCAAGAGACGAAAAATCACAACTAGTTGTACAGTCAGGCTACGATCCTTTGACACATGTTTACAAAATTAACATATGTGACCCGTCACGCTAAAGGGGACCTTATCCGTACCCCAAAAAATCAGATTTTGGCAAACTTGTCAGACTCGGCACAGGTGAACTAAATACTATATGCGAAAAATGAACATTTAGTAAGATAGGGAAAGCATTCTAGATGCAGAAAATTGCATAAAAGTGAAAAGTGTCGGCCCTAGTCTGGCTGCGCGGGCTGACTAGGGTTGATATTTTTCACACTTCCTACAAGGTCCCTTTTAGCTTGATGGGTCACATATGTAAACAAGTTTGAGTTTGAGTTTATTGGGGTTTTACGCCGTTTTCAACTACCAGGGTCATATCGCGGCGGCTGGAGCACCTACCCATGGATTCCTGTTGTTTCTCAAACCAGTACTACCACAACACCCTTACCGAGCCTCCAGCTGCTCGCCCACCTAAGTTAACGATTTCAAACCCATTGGTGAGTGACAATTTTGTCAGAAAGGGTATTAGCCGCGGCCGGGTATCGAACCCGGGACCTCTCGAACGAGGGTCAGATGCGCTACCAACTGCGCTAAGGCCGCGGCCCCATGTGTAAATAAACAAAGCACACCTAATATAACTTGTTTACAAAAATGTAGAATTCCAAACTTCTGTAATTTTGTATGCGATGGTTAGAATATTGCATGTGTCACATGTGCAAGATTCGAAACAGCACACGCAAAATTGTTTTGAAAATTAGCTAACAAGAGTAAAATGTGTAAACATATGTATTGCGAACGGCACTATAATTAAATAAAAGCATCGGAGATTGAATATTGCGTAGAGATGTGAGTGTTCAAAACTGTCATATATCCAATTTGTTAAAATAATACCGATTGGGAAAAAAAGCTGGTTGACTTATATAAAACTGTTTTGTTGGGACAGGACAGGATTTCAGACATAAACATAGGACTAACATTTCGGGCTATAATTCGGTTACGATATTACAGCACGTGTTTATGAATTATCGATATGTAAAGAAGAGAGTAATCGTTCTTAATTTTCAAAATATTTGTTTACACGTTGGTCGTGCAACAAAGTTAACCTTCTGAAAACTGACGCAGATATAAGACTGTTATTGCAAAATATCTTACTAGAATCGAGACATGACCATAGTCATTATCGATCCTATGGTGCACACTCGCCTACGTGGTTAACCCCTCATAAATATACTCCTTATTTATATAATTATGATAGAAATAGTCGATTTTCAAGAAAAACCTCGTAACTGCAGCTTGTTTTAAGCTTTAGTTACGAGGTTTGTGTTGAAACGCATCGAAATAAAATTGTAAAATTTAATGAAACCCTTGCTTAGAAGTTACCTTCATTGAACTGATTCTTTTTTTTTCAGGGAAAATAAAGCGATCATGTAGAATGTTAGACGATTGTATACATTGCAATGTTTAAAGCAATAGTGGTTATAAGCGTTTTCGATATTGCTCGAAATAATAAAGGGGGATCACAACCCCGTAACAACAGACCTACGCTATATTTGTTTTCCGTCGGTGAAATATAGTTTTCTCTATCACAGGAGGCAATCACGTGACTTTGTTATGATATGCTTTCCTAACTTGTGTAAACAAAAATACTCGGTAAGTACACATTTTTCTAAAATGTTTAAATCAAATACTTTACTCTCAGCATTGAGGTACATACCATTCGATACGTCGTACTCTCCGGTTTATTTTGATACCAAGATATTCCCTCAAATACCTGTCAAAGCTGAGAACACTCGTTCAAAGTGCAAACATTTCTTAATGCTATATCACGGCATTCTGAAATACTTTGCACGAATGTTCTCAGCTTTGACAAGGATTTCAGGGGAGATCTTGGTATCAAAATAGACCGGAAAGTATGATGTATCCAATGGTAAGTATCTCAATATTGAGTGTTAAATATTTGATTTAAAATTTGAGAAAAATGTCTACACACCGAGTGTTTTTGTTTACAAAATTAAGGAAAACAAATCGTAACAAAGTCACGTGATTGCCGCCTGTGTTTATAGTTAATTGGTCAAATTGTGACACAAAAGGCATCTTCATAGAACTGATTTTAGACTGGAAGTTTCATGAGCAAATTCGAGGTTACCTGTTAGCAAAATTTAAAACCGCTCGAAACCTGAATACAAGAAATGCTTATATATGAAAACATAAATTTTATGGAATCAAAGGATTAGAACTGCTGTAACTCAAGGACATACTTAGGTTATATCATTGTATGATAAGTTTTCATTATCATTGGTTCATTTATGGACATAGAGTTGACTCTTGGTATCTTATCACCGCTTTATTCGAATAATCACTAATATCGAAGTGAAATCACTTTCATGATTCATTCGATGGGAATAATGAAAGATATTTTATCTATGATTTTTCAAAACCTAGTAACAACAGCTTGATTAAATCTGTAGGTTTGAAGTTTTGTAATCAGACCGACGATTTGTGAAAATGTTATACGGGGATCTTCGAAAAGAATCACAACTTCTCTTCTTTTTTTTCTACTAAATCAAATATGAAATGTATTGTGCGAAAGAAACTGCTTTTTAATTTCTCAATGTGCCCCCTCCGCAGTTGAGGCCAGATTTGAATTACGACATTTCCAATAATTTGAGATAAGCGTTTGATGACATAACAGGAGTCAATTGTATTTATCTTTTCTGAAAATATTGTGTAATTATGCATAGGGTGTATTATGAAATATAATGGTAGAATTTACATACTTTCTTCGTTTCATTTCTATGCCACCGGAATAACGCTGCTTTTCGAAAAACAACCTCGTAACTACAGCTTTAAACGTGCTGTAGTTACGAGTTGTTTGTAAATTGAAAAGTAAGATATAGGTACCTACCGTTACTTTTTATACGCCGCCGGAGGCGGACATTCTGTATATTGGAATATTGGCGTCATCTTTGTCCGTCCGTCCGTTCGTCCACTCTTCTTGTGAGCACAACTTCTCCTAAGTTTCCGGCTAGATCTTTTTTAAACTTGGTCAATGTTATCAGCTTAATTGGTAGATGTGCATGAAGTAAGGATTGTATGTTTCATTGATTTTTGCCAGAGTTATGCCCCCTTAAAACTCAATTGCAACCTTGTAAGCACACCTCCTCCCAGATTTCTGGCTAGATGTTTTTGAAACTTGGTCAATGTTATCACCTAAATTGGTACATGTGCATGACGTAGGATTACATGTATACAATTCATTGATTTTTTTTATGAGTGATGCCCCTTTAAGATTTACTCTCTTAGGCTAATTAAAATTGCAGCTTGGTGAACGCAAGTTTCTGGCTGGATCGTAATGAAACTTAATGAATGTTATCACATTGATTGGTAGATGTGCATGAAGTAAGAATATCACAATTCATTGATTTTTTGTCTGAGTTATTCCCCTTTTAAACTTACTCTCTTGGGCTAATTAAAATTGCAGCCTTGTGAATGCAACTCCTCATAAGTTCCAGGCTGGATCGTAATGAAACTTGATGAATGTTATCACATTGATTGGTAGATGTGCATGAAGTAAGGATATCACAATTCATTGATTTTTCCTGACTTATGCCTCTTTAAAACTTACTTTCTTGGGCTAATTAACATTGCAGCCTTGTGAACGCAACTCCTCATAAGTTTCTGGCTGGATCTTTTTGAAACTTTATCAATGTTATCGACTTAATTGGTAATTGTGCATAAAGTAAGGATTTTATTTTTCATTGAATTTTACCAGAGTTATGCCCCCTTAAAACTTAGTCTCTTGGGATTATTTTAATTGCAGCCTTGTGAATGCAACTCCTCCTAAGTTTCTGACTAGATCGTAATGAAACTTGGTGAATGTTGGATGTATCACCTTAATTGGTAGATATGCTTGAAGAAAGGATTTTATGGTTCATTCATATTTCCCTAAATTATGCCCCCTTATAACTTAGTATACATGGCTTATTATACCCCCCAAATTCAATTTGGGGGGGGGGGGGTATATTGGAGTCAGCTTGTCCGTTGGTCTGTCTGTCTGTCTGTTGGTCTGTTGGTCCGTCTGTTGGTTTTTTGTCCGCTCTATTTCTCCTAAACCACAGTTCCAATTTTATTCAAACTTCACATGTGAGCTCAATACCAAGTGGAGATGTGCATAATTATTATATTTTGGTCACGGTCCAAGCATTTCTTACGGAGCTATGGTCCTTGAGTGAAATTTCTTGTCCGCTCAATATCTCGGTAACTAATGGATGGATTTCATAAAAACTTTACAGGTATGCTTACTAGCTCTCAAATATGTGCATATTAAATTTTGGTTATGGTTTAGTGATTTTTCTTTGAGTTATGGCCCTTTGTTGAAAATTGGCATTTTGCGCAACATTACCATGTGTTGATTGGTTTGTTGATTTTTTTGGCCACTCTATTTCTCCTAAACTACAAGATTGATTTTGTTCAAATTTCACATGTGAACTTATTACAAAGTGGAGATATGCAAATTATATATTGGTAACGGTTCAATGATTTTTTATGGAGTTATGGCCCTTGGATGTATTTTCTTGTCTGCTCAATTTCTCAGTAACTTATGGATGAACTTTATAAAATCTTTACGGGTATGCTTACTGGCTCTCAAATATGTGCATATCAAATTTTGGTTATGGTTCAGTGATTTTTCTTTGAGTTATAGTCCTTTGTTGAAAATTGGTATTTAGCGCAGCTTTGCCATGTGTTGATTGGTTTGTTGACTTTTTTGTCCGCTCTATTTCTCCTTAACCACAGGTTCAATTTTATTCAAACTTCACATGTGAGCTCAATATTAAGTGGAGATGTGCATATTATATTTTGGTTACGGTCCAATGATTTATCACGGAGTTATGGCCCTTGAGTGAAATTTCTTGTCCGCTCAATATCTCGGTATCTAATAAATGGATTTCATAAAAACTTAACAGGTATGCTTACTAGCTATCACATATGTGCATATCAAATTTTGGTTATGGTTCAGCGATTTTTCTTTGAGTTATGGTCCTTTGTTGAAAATTGGCATTTAGCGCAACATTGCCATGTGTTGATTGGTTTGTTGATTTTTTTGTCCACTCTATTTCTCCTAAACCACAGGTCCAATTTTATTCAAACTTCACATGTGAGCTCAATACCAAGTGGAGATGTGCATATTATATTTTGGTCACGGTCCAATGATTTCTCATGGAGTTGGCCCTTGAGTCAAATTTCTTGTCTGCTCAATATCTCGGTAACTAATGGATGGATTTCATTAAAACTTTACAGGTATGCTTACTAGCTCTCAAATATGTGCATATCAAATTGTGATTATGGTTCAGTGATTTTCTTTGAGTTATGGCCCTTTATTTAAATTTGGCATTTTGTGCAACATTACCATATCGTCGGTGTAAATGCAAAATTGGTTGGTTTGTTGATTTTTTTGCCACTCTATTTCTCCTTAACTACAGGATGGATTTTGTTCAAACTTCACATGTGAACTTATTACAAAGTGGAGATATGCATATTGGTCACGGTTCAATGATTTTTCTTGGAGTTATGGCCCTTGAGTGAATTTTCTTGTCTGCTCAATTTCTCAGTAACTTACGAATGGATTTCATAAAAACTTTACAGTTATGCTTACTAGCTCTCAAATATGTGCATATCAAATTTTGTTATGGTTCAGCGATTTTTGTCTGAGTTATGGTCCTTTGTTGAAAATTTGCTCTTTTTGCAACATTTTCATGTGCTGATCAGTTTGTTGATTTTTTGTCCACTCCATTTCTCAAAAAATAGTGGTTCAATTATATTCAAACTTCACATGTGAACATATACTGAGCAAAAATGAAAACTTTACACCTACATTGCTTGTCATATTTCTTCTAAATACAACAAGTAAAGAAATCAAATGAATGTGCTTCGCATTGCTCATTGACTTGGTTTGTCAAACACTAAACGTTTTGTTGCTCTTAATCACATGGATGAAAAACGGACCCTATAAGTGTGACAGGGGTCCGTTTTTTAGGTGTACAATTTTAACAGAATTTTACAAAATTTAAACGCTCGAAAATCCGAGCAGAAGAATTCAAACCATGTCAGACTGTACAGAATGGTAGTCTGACAAGTTATCAGTCAGAAAATGTAAAGAAGCTTGCATAACATTGTTTGTGCTTTTAAAAAACGATGTTTGAAAAGCAGAATTTTCATTATGTTGCAAAGCTTGAAAATTTTACAATGCAATCTCCAAAGGAAATTAAAATCGCTTTTGCTTGAACATCTGGGAAAAATCCTAGTCGAAAAAAGGGTTCAAAAATCCCATGTAAAGCCTGCATGATGTTTTCAAAAAATCAATCGAAAACCGTGATAAATTTGTGAATATCAAACATTTTAAATTCCCTATTTGTTTATGTCAAAGGGAGGTAATTCACAAAATTGACAGATTAGACCTTTATTCCAGAGCTTGCTACTAGTGATAAGAAAGAATTTTTGTGTTTTTCTAGCAACCCAGATACGACAAATTCCAAAAAAAGAGTGAATCGTTTCCTGCGCATGCGCATATGTGACATTAGATGTAATTAGCTCTAAACGCATTAAGGGCCGTAACTCTGACTTTAAAGGACACGAGGCAATGAGATTTCGACAAAACGATTGCTGAAAGCCTGGGAAATAACGTCAAAATATATTACAGGCTTTTAGTTCGATAGTTTTCCAGAAACAAGAAATCTTGAAGTGTAAAGTTTTTAATTTTTGTTCAGTATATTAGAAAGTGGAAATTTGCATGTAATATTTTGGTGACGGTCCAATGATTTTTCACGGAGCTATGACCCTTAGGTGAATTTTCTTGTCTGCTCAATTTCTCGGTAACTAATGGATGGATTTCATAAAAACTTTACAGTTATGCTTACTGGATCTCAAATATATGCATATCAAATTCTGGTTATGGTTCATTGATTTTTGACTGAATTATGGTCCTTTGCTGAGAATAAGCAATGTTGGCAACATTACCATGTGTTGGTAATTCTGTTTTTTTTTTTGCTCTTTTTCTCACTTGATCATTTCACAGTTACATCTCAAAATGTACAAACACAGCGCTTTTGGGGGGGTATGATCACTTTCAGTGATATTCTAGTTGAAATTGCAGCCTTGTAAACGCAACTATTTTTGTCTTGATTTAAATGAAATTTGGTCAATGTCATCACCCTAATTTGTAGATGTACATTGATTAAGGATTTTGTGGTTCATTGATTTTTGCAAGACTTTGAATTTACATGTATTTCTGTCAAAATTAGTAGTGTCTACAATTATTTTCGTGAAACAGTAGCAAACTGTCGGTGTATATTGTGAATATGACACTCTTGTTACGAAAAGAAGGCTTTAGAAGCGCCAGAGTTGTTTACCCTTTCCTAGATAAGATCTGGTTTTGACGTCCCTAACAGAAATGGTTATGGAAAACATTTGGAATAAAGAAGAAAATGTTGATAATCAGTATTTTCTCATTTTGCCTATTTTTTTATCTATAATTTTGTGTACAAATCTAAACTCCTCCTGCACGCATACCATTTTCAAGAGAAAAAAACCCATCATTTTTGAAAGGGTAAGCTTCAAATATCGAAAGTCTACATCAATTGGAATAAACCCGTTCCCTAGCAAAACCATGACTTGACGTCCATAAGCGAAAGTGTCTTGGAAAAAATGATTAAAAAAAACAAGGAAAATGCTAACAATTCTCATATGTCAGAAAGAATGTTTGCCGCAGCCTCGGACTGACCCCCTGACCCCATGAGTGAGAGTCTAATGCGTCATGACCCCGGCCCCTAGGGCATCGTTTTACTGACGAACTAACAAACATTTCAAGTAAACTTGAACCTAATAACTTTTTTCACAACAACCAATCTGATTGGCCCGAGACATTGTTATCGGTCAATCAGATGTCTTTTGGACATCATTTACGCAAAAGAAATATTCGTAAGTTCGTTGGTAAACGATGCCCAAGCAATTGTTCAAATTATTGTATTTGTATTTCTGAAAGAAATCATAGAAATTAGATGAGCTGGCCACGCGGTTTATCAAACTCGCAGTTCATTTTTAGAAAATGTATTTTTTCACCAAATGGAAAAAATATTTATTGTCCATTAAAAAAAAAAAAAAAAAAAAAAAAAAAAAGAAATAGATGGATCATCATATATTACCATTTTCGTCTTTTACCAAGATGTTCTCAGTGGACTTTGTATAAGCTACGTCAAAGCCGTTGTTTTAAAAGGTTTTTAAAAATAAAAAAAAAAAAACCAAATCCATAGGGAGTGCTGCAAGCATATAACAAGATGGCTAAAAATGTTTTAACGTATGTTTTGGTTGTATAATTCCCCGTTTTAGTAGGATAAAAAACATTAAGTAAATGCAGAAGCCTTGTAGGACATCCATTTGTACTTTGGAAATGCAATATGTATAGAGAGGCAGAAGTAAGTATACACCATAGTTCTTCCAAGTTTTCTAAGAAAACGGTGTATAGGTTATTACAATTTTTAAACGCCACCGATGGTGGTCGTTTTTGTGATGTACGCGTCTTCGTCTACCTGTCTATCTGTCCTTCCTTCCTTTACGACAGTTTTTTATGTCAGACAGCGACATCGAAAAGGGGGACTTAATTAATAAATTAATGCAATAATTCACATAGACACAATCCCTACATTTACTGACGGATTTGGATAAAATTTTCGCAGAAAGTGCCTAGTCACCTAGAACCATGCATACATTGTTAGTGCTTTTCCATATTACGTTGCGTCACGGCAAAATGGGGCTTGATGCAAACAAGTTATCTAACTCCTTCTAAATTTATAGGAGGTTTTTTATCAAATTTGCACAGGATGTTCCTATGCTACCAGAGTAAGTGTATATTTTGTCACGTTACTTTCGTATTACACTGCGTCATGGAAAAATGGGTCTTCATGGCAAAAAGTGGCATGTTGATCGTTTTCTAACAGCCGCCGAAAATTGTGTTTTAATGTTAGAGAAAATTTAACGATTTGATTTGTTGTGATAATTGATAAAGAACTCGAATAAGGATTAACAGCAATGCTTGATGCTCCACTAAGTCGCAGGTGCAAAAATTGTAAAATCTGCATGTAGCAAGAGTATGGGTAGTCAAGCAATTTCAGGTGAAATTTAACAAGACTGTATTATTGGTTTATGAGTAGAAATAAATAGTACGAAATTTTGCGTCGATATGATGGAATTTAAGAGAGATTTCGAAAAGTAAAAAGTGTATACTTTCTTTTGCCTCTCAGTATATTAAATACGATGGTAGAACCTGTTTAGCTTCCAATTTACAAATAAGCTTAGAACTGCAAAAAGTCATTTATTCACAGCATAACAGACCGACATGGGTCGAGATCGACCTCTTATTAGCGCATCCAGATCAAGATCCATGTAATTTTAATGACTTCTCCAAAACCTGTAGCAATGAATTTTGTGCTAACAATAGACTTGGTTTACTGTAATATTTTGATAAACCGTAGGTGTTGTTACAAAATCTCGTAACTACGGCTTGATTCAAGCCGTAGTTTCGAGATTTTATAACAACACCCACGAAATACTATTTGTTTGTCCGAAATGACGTCACGGTTAAACTGGATAAAATCGTTCCCTATTGTAAAACCATTTCACATTCATTCTGTAAAATCATGACTTCGCAATATCGTCGCTTTTCAACGAAAACCTCGTAACTACAGCTTGTTTAAAGCTGCAGTTACGAGGTTTTTATTGAAAAGCAGCGATATGTGTTATGGTTGCCTAATTCTATTTGATTAAGATGACATCCATAACGTTAATGTAGAAACGTTGTTTGACATACTTTAATGTTTTAATACGTATCTCAATAACGTATTTAACTTTATAAATACGGCGGCGAATGATGGAACACAATATCAATGTAGCAATTGCAGAAAAGCTTATATAAATCGGTTAATACGTGAATACGTGAACAATTCGAATTTGACTTGAATCAGAGAATCCATAACATCTACAAATGGCATATTTGAGGTGATATTCTAAAATTCGGATAATAGAGGAAATGTGAAGTCAATCTAATTCATTTCACTGCACCCTTTGAAAATGTATTTTTTCAGATACAAGACCTAATTTAGACGGCCCTACCAAGAAAAAAGCTTAGGAAAAACAAACGTATTTTCATGCACTTAGACATATGCCCCTGTTTTAAACCTAGAATTATCTGACGATAACATATCATGCTCTATTTTTTCCTCATTTTCTTACTTTGAAATATTAAGTGTCAACCTTATATGGCAGCTCAAAGAAATACGCAGTTTTCGTCAATGATTTTGTTAAAGGTAAACAAAAACTAAGAATACTCAAGAATAACAACATTCAGAAAAATATGTGTTCATCTCCACCATATAAAAATTCTATCGGCTTTAGGGTTGAATATGTTGAGAAAAAGAGAGAGAGAAACTGCTGATAACCTTCGCTTTTGACAATGACAACAGTGTGACAATGACGACTGTGTAACAATGGCTACGGTTTGACAAGAACTACGGTGTAACAATGACTACGGTGTGACATTAACTACGGTGTGATAATGACGACGGTGTAACAATAACGACAGTGTAACAATGACGACATTGTAACAATAACGACGGTGTGACAATGACGACGGTGTGACAATGACGACGATGTGACAATGACGACGAAGTGACAATGACAATAGTGTGACATTGACGACGGTGTGACAATAACGACAGTGTGACAATGACGACGATGTATCATTGACGACAGTGTGATAATGACGACGGTGTAACAATAACGACGGTGTGACAATGACAACAGTGTGACAATGACGAAGGGGTGATAATGCCGACGGTGTGACAATGACGACGATGTGATAATGCCGACGGTGTAACAATGGCGACGGTGTGACAATGACGACGGTGTGATAATGCCGACGGTGTAACAATGCCGACGGTGTAACATTGACGACAGTGTAACATTGACGACAGTGTGACAATGACGACGGTGTGATAATGCCGACGGTGTAACAATACCGACGCTGTAACATTGACGACAGTGTAACATTGACGACAGTGTGACAATGACGACGGTGTGATAATGCCGACGGTGTAACAATGACGACGGTGTAACATTGACGACAGTGTAACATTGATGACAGTGTGACAATGACGACGGTGAAAGAATGACGACGTGTGACAATGACGAGGGTATGATAATGATGACGGTGTGACAATGACGACCGTGTGATAATGACGACAGTGTGACAATAACGACAGTGTGATAATGACGACGGTGTAAGAATGACGACGTGTGACAATGACGAGGGTATGATAATGATGACAGTGTGACAATGACGGCAGTGTGACAATGACGACAGTGTGACAATGACGACAGTGTGACAATAACGACAGTGTGATAATGACGACAGTGTGATAATGACGACAGTGTGATAATGACGACAGTGTAACAAAGACGACAGTGTGACAATGACGACGGTGTAAGAATGACGACGTGTGACAATGACGAGGGTATGATAATGATGACGGTGTGACAATGACGACGGTGTATCATTGGCGACGGTGCGATAATGACGACGGTGTATCATTGACGACGGTGTGACAATGACGACGATGTATCATTGGCGACGGTGTAACATTGACAACGATGCGACATTGACGACGGCGTGATATTTACGACAGTGTGACAATGACGACGGTGTTTCATTGATGACGGTGTGATAATGACGACAGTGTGACATTGACGACGGTATGACATTGACTACGATGAAACATTGACTACGATGTGACATTGACGACGGTGTATCATTGACGACGAAGTGACATTGACGACGGTGTGACATTGACGACGGCGATCAAAGATGACGGTGTAACATTGAAAACGGTGTGACATTGACGAAGGTGCGACATTGACGACAGTGTGACATTGACGACGGTGTGACAATGACGTCGGTGTAACAAAGAGGACGATGTAACATTGACGACAGTGTGACAATGACGACAGTGTAACAATGACGACAGTGTAACAATGACGACAGTGTAACAATGACGACAGTGAAACAATAACGACAGTGTGACAATGACGACTGTGTAACAATGACGACGTGTGACAATGACGACCGTGTGACAATGACGACGGTGTGACAATGACGACCGTGTGACAATGACGACAGTGAAACAATGACGACAGTGTGACAATGACGACGGTGTAACAATGACGACATGTGACAATGACGACCGTGTGATAATGCCGACGGTGTAACAATGCCGACGGTGTGACAATGACGACGGTGTATCATTGACGACGGTGTGATAATGACGACGGTATATCATTGACGACGGTGTGACAATGAGGACGATGTATCATTGACGACGGTATGACATTGACGAAAATGTGACATTGACGACGATGTGACATTGACGACGATGTGCCAATAACGACGTTGTATCATTGACGACGGTGTAACATTGACAACGATGCGACATTGACGACGGTGTGATATTTACGACAGTGTGACAATGACGACAGTGTATCATTGATGACGGTATGACATTGACGACGGTGTGACAATGACGACAGTGTGACATTGACGACGGTGTGACATTGACTACGATGTGACATTGACTACGATGTGACATTGACGACGGTGTATCATTGACGACGGAGTGACATTGACGACGGTGTGACATTGACGACGGCGATCAATGATGACGGTGTACCATTGAAGACGGTGTGACATTGACGAAGGTGCGACATTGACGACGGTGTGACATTGACAACGGTGTGACAATGACGTCGGTGTAACAATGAGGACGGTGTAACAATGACGGCGGTGTGATAATGACGCCGGTGTGACAATGACGACCGTTTGACAATGACGACAGTGAAACAATGACATTGACGACGGTGTGACAATGACGACAGTGTGACAATGACGAAGACGGTGTGACATTGACGAAGGTGCGACATTGACGACGGTGTGACATTGACGACGGTGTGACAATGACGTCGGTGTAAAAATGAGGACGGTGTAACATTGACGACAGTGTGACAATGACGACAATGTAACAATGACGACAGTGTGACAAGGACGACGGTGTAACAATGACGACGTGTGACAATGACGACGGTGTGATAATGACGCCGGTGTGACAATGACGACCGTTTGACAATGACGACAGTGAAACAATGACGACAGTGTGACAATGACGACGGTGTAACAATGACGACGTGTGACAATGACGACGGTATGATAATGACGACGGTGTGACAATGACGACCGTGTGATGATGCCGGTTGTGTCAATGCCGATGGTGTGACGATGACGACGGTGTATCATTGACGACGGTGTGATAATGAAGACGGTGTATCATTGACGACGGTGTGACATTGACGAAGATGTGACAATGACGACAGTGTGACATTGACTACGATGTGACATTGACTACGATGTGACATTGACGACGGTGTATCATTGACGACGGAGTGACATTGACGACGGTGTATCATTTGACGACGGAGTGACATTGACGACGGTGTGACATTGACGACGGCGATCAATGATGACGGTGTACCATCGAAGACGGTGTGACATTGACGAAGGTGCGACATTGACGACGGTGTGACAATGACGTCAGTGTAACAATTAGGACGGTGTAACAATGACGGCGGTGTAACAATTAGGACGGTGTAATATTGACGACGATGTGACATTGGCGAAGTCGTGACATTGACGACGGTTCGACAATGCCGACGATGTAACTTTGACGACGGTGTAATATTGACGACCGTTCGACAATGCCGACGGTGTGACAATGACGACGGTGTGACAATGACGTCGGTGTAACAATGACGGCGGTGTAACATTGACGACGGTGTGACATTTACGAAGGTAAGACTTTGACGACGGTGTAACATTGACGACGGTGTGACAATGACGACGGCGTATCAATGACGACGGTGTGACATTGACAACGGAGTGATATTGACGACGGAGTGCCATTGACGACGGTGTGACAATGACGACGGTGTGACAATGACGTCGGTGTAACAATGACGGCGGTGTAACATTGACGACGGTGTGACATTGACAACGGAGTGATATTGACGACGGAGTGCCATTGACGACGGTATATCATTGACGACGGTGTGACAATGACGATTAAAAAACATTATGGAAAATGAAGAAATTGCTTGTTACAAGCAAATGTTTCATTATCCATACTATTTTCCCAAACACTTTCTTTGGGGCATCGAAAAGCGTCACCGTATTGAAATGGATTAAGATATCACATTTCTTCAAGAAAACTGTCGCAGCCAATACTGGGTTCAATAAATCAGGGCCCTATATGTATTGGCTATATATTGGAGCAATATCTCAGGATTTTCAGCCATCTAGGAGATGTCAATATGCTGTACCATCCTCATTTATTGAATCATTCGAAACCTAAATAAAAGTCTGAATCAGAATATAAACGCATAGATCTACACTACACAGCAAAAAATCGACTAATAATACCGAGTAATTGTTTTAGTATTTTAAGCTTTCTATGGTATAAAAAAATTCTGGGATCTCATTTCTGCGGCCATTAACCCATTACCACACAGTGACTCTTTTTGACTCCCTAAGAGATACAAGCTTTGGAAAACATTGTGGAAAATGAAGAAACTGCTTGTGACAAGCAATTTCTTCATTTCCCACAATGTTTTCCATCCAAAAAAGACTTAAAACTTAAAAAAATCCTTTCACTTGAAATTGTCGTCTGCAGGATCTTTCAATTTGGACCGCCCTAAAATTGTCATTTGGTAATGGGTTAACAATACTTACCCCCTTGTATCGCAATCTGGATTGGATCTTTTAAATCATTTGTCATACGCATTGTATTGCAAGCACATATTTCTGACTTAATTTCAGTATAACTTCTGGTTTTGTGATTCGAGGTATGAGAACCCCACACGGGATTCTACTTCCGCTCTGATGGGCGTTTGCTACAGTAGCAGAAATAGCCTGCCGAAGAACTAAAATAACGCATATTCAAAATAAGGTTTGGTTTATTGGGGGTTTACGCCGTTTTCAACTACTAAGATCATATCTCGGCGGCTGCAGCACCTAACCATGGATTCCTGGTATTTATCTCACCAGTACTGCCACAACACCCTATTCAAGCCTCCAGCTGCTCCCCAACATAGGTTCACGATAGCAAACCATTGATGGGTGACATTTTGTCAGATAGGGTATTTGCCTTCACAATAAGAAAGTAATATTCAATGTAATAGTCCTAGAGTCCAGTAAGACATTTACTACAGGATTTCGTTTCGACATCCAAACTCAGTTCGAATATCAAGCGGATAAAGCCTGTCACTCGATTCCTCATCTTAGCGAGAGATTCACACCGAAAGATACACCATAATATTGATAATCAAATTTACGTGTAATATTGGTCTGGATGTTCAATGAAGAGCAACATTTAAGGATTAGTAAAGACATTCTCGATCAAAATCCTATGTTGTGGGTACTCATTGGAATCGTCTCATTGAGACGATTCCATTGAGTTCCAACAACATAGGATTTGATGAATAATGAATGAAATAATGCATTTTTAAAAGTCTTCATCCATTTTTCATTGTACCAGTAGCTCTGGTATAATATTGATAATCAAATTTGCGTGTAATATTAGTCTGGAACGTCAGTGAAATGTCACAGTTCTTGTACAAGATTTGTGTGGTCGCAATTGAGTTTGATAAAACATAATTATTTTATGAAATATTATATATAGTTATATAGGAGCAATCTGACAGGCCTGTAACAATTTTCAAAATACATCGAGATAGTAACGTCTCGGCAAAACGATGACAATGATGCAAAATATGCGCAAATATTTATAACACAATTTGTGTATCACGTTGTATAGATACAGTTCAATTTGTTAACACACTTATACTGTATCTATCAAATCCATTCACAGACGTTTATCATAAATTATATCTGAAAGTACGCATTTTCTTATGAAAATTCTGAAAATTGCAAGCCAAAATATTTCACAGTTTACGAGAAATATATATTTTTATGTTAAAATTAAACATATTGTTTTGGACAACAGTTCAGATTTGTATGGAATTTGTAATATCTGTCTCAACTTTAAAGGCGTGTTTTTCGCTTATCATCAACAACTTCAAAAAACTGTTTGCATTTATCTCCATAAGAATGACCAATCTTGGCACCAAGACATACTTTAAAAAATTGAAATAAGAATGAAATTTCACTTTAACAGATAAGATGGGTAAATACATACTTTTCTTATTTCAAATCCGAACCCTATGTTTCGATTTCTCATTGGAATAGTCTCGATACCAAGGAGCACCAAAAACAGGGATCAGGATTATAAATAAAACATTTGAGCCAGGATTTGGGAAAAGGTCCATTATAGCATTTTAGAACAACATGGTTCCAGATCAGCCTGCGTATACACGCTGTCTGTCCAGGAACCATGTTTTTCTCCAATAGCTTTCGCATGGTCTGTAGTAACCATTTAAGAGTAACATTGATGTAAGCTAGACTGCATCTAGGCACGGCCTGATTTTGAAACCTGTCTGTCTCAAATGCTATAAGGGACGTTCGTTTCATTTTGAAATGTCAATAACCTATCTGCAGCTGTGCATCAAGAAAATAATACACGGTACGCAAAATTTTTTTTTCATTTCGATTGTTCGGTCTGCCTACTAATCCGAGTTTTCTCTGATGAAATTAAATCCATGATATGTTGATGTCGCTCATTTAAATAGCGGGACATCAACATATACAGCGAATTTTATCACAGAAAACTCGGATTATCTGCCTACATTACAATGATAACCAAAGGAGGGGTTTCCATAAGGCCATTTTCCTGGTACCTAAAATTTCCAATGATAATTTTAGTACAAATAAATACATAAAGGGGACGTGTTTTACCGAAAAGTCAGAATCGAACGGACCTTCGGTTTGGTGTATATTGTATATTGAAAGTGGGTGGGGTAATTTTTTTCAGGCGCTACCCAAGGTTCTTATTAATCAATTTTCTATCTAAATGTAAATAATTGGCGATTTTTTTTAAAAACATTATGTTTTGTATATGAGTCCATGTTAAGATGACATTAAATCTATTGGCTTGCTTATTATAGATATTAAAGTATTTGGAATTTTATGTAATCTTTAAATTTTTTGTATATTTTCCTGTCCCAACTTTGGGAAAAACATCAACACGTTTTTATAGAGCGACATATTGGAATACTATTTTAGGTGAGAACTTGGTAATAAATCTTCATTGCAAAATTATGAGGGATTTTTGATTGCTAGTCGGGTAAATGAGTTACGGGCCCTTGAATGCACGAAAACCCATGACAAATTATGGAATAAATAACAGAATACATTTTTTCTGACTTTCTTTCGCACAGAAAGGCAGAAATGTTTAATTAGCTTAAATCATAGCTGGTCTCAGCAAATAGTACTACAAATAAGCTATTGCGGTCAGTTTCGTCTGTTGTCCGTCCGTCTGTCTGTCTGTCCGTCCGTAATATCAGGTTTACCCTCCAGAATCCACAAATATCATCCGATCTTCACCAAACTTTGTCACAATGTATATGGTCAAAAGCCTTTGTGTTAGATTAATTTTGGACGTAATTGCTGTAGGAAGTGTTGAGTTATGTGCCCTTGAATATCAAAAAATGCCATTTTTGATAGTTTTTGCATTTAAACATCTTCAAATATTACCCAATCAAATGCAAAACAAAATGAAAATGTTTGCATTTATAATATCTTGGGTGAGTGTGATTTTCATTTTGAAAACGTAAATTTTGAGTTATCCGCCCTTGAATTTGGCAAAATGTTTAAGTTCTTCATTCACCACAATGTCTAACAAAGCTTTTATATTGTGTGCGTCAAAGGGCGTCACTGTGTCAGAATGGGGTTTAAGTTCTCGACAATAAAGAAATTTAAAGTGAAACAAATCTGAATTCCCTATTATTTTTCGTCATAAATTCCGAATATTACCAATTAAGGCAAATTGGTTTCCGTGCAGAGAATCATGAAATTATATTACTCTGAGAAAAAAGTCATGCACTTTTAACCTTTTTTTTTAAAACGACACAATTTCACAATGGGACTTTTTGAAAGATGGGGAAATTGTTCTTTTAAATGAAACGCTTCATTTACTTTTTACCAAATCTAATGTTACGGGTCATTAATTGAATCGCCTAATCAAGATCACTCAAATGAGTACCCGCAACATAGTTTTTACATTTGAAACACCCACTTTATGATGTATTTATTTCCCTTATTCGTTGCTATGGTTATATGTTTAAAACGGTAAAATATTTAACTTTAGTCTCGTATATGTTGAATATTGCTTAATCGTTATACAAATGTTAGTTTAATTGAGTCCATATCATTTACACGACACTTTTTTCTCATCAAAGAGTTATTAGAATTAAGGTATGCAACCCATCATTAGCACCAAAGAGCCAGAGGTGAAATTTAAAAAGTGCCAGTGATGCCTAAACTGTGTTACATTTCCATTTTAATTAAAAACATACGCATTTTGAACGATATAAAATTTTGAACTAATGCATACTTATGGAAATATTTGACAAAACTGTTCATAACTACTTCCCTTGCATATGACTATAGAATAAAATAAAAGTTGTAAAATCCGGCACGGTAAATCAACTTATGTGAAGTATTTTTACAAGTGTGTGTAATTTGATGCATTTCGTAAAGCTAGAAAGTGGTGTTTAAATGATGGGCTGTATATCTTCAGCGTCAGTAAAATGTTGTCAGTAAGGATTAAACTTGTTTCATCATGTTCCCAACCCATTTAGTTTCTGTAAGCATCTCTTGACCCTAATTTGTCAGATCCAGCATTCGGAAAACGTTTTCAAGTAGATTTAGAAGCGGGTTTGATTGACAGCTTATCTTAGGTTTGCCACAAAATAAGATGAAAAGTAAATTAGCTTGTCACATTTGTAACATTTAAACTAATTTCTTTAAAAGTATTTGTTTGAGCAAATTAGACATAAAGGCTACTGCAGAAACATATACTTATATAAATCAATCGGTGTTGTTTTTTTATTTCAATTTTAAGAAAGTAGAGTAAAAGCAACAATAAAGATGTACCATACTCTTTTTCTCAAAAAATCATTTGTACTAGACACTTTTGCCTTTTCTGGTTGATTCATTTTGGTAATTGTTTAGGAAACGATCGAAAAAAAAATAGACATCAATTTATGATCCGTTTCACATGTACATGTACAATTTTATTTCGATTGAGACTGACAAAAGTTGATAGAAATACAGATGTCTCTTTGTAGGATATCATTTTGATTTAAGAATTTGTTCATAATCTGAGTCAGGATCTGGAAAAAACGTCCCTTAAGACTTTTGAGCCCAACATAGATCCAGATCAGCATGTGCATACGCACAGTCTGATCAGGATCCACGTTGTTCTCTAATAGCTTCTTCGTGACATGTAGTAACTTAAAGAGAGCAGCATGGGTGCACATTGGACTGCATTTGACAACAGGCTGATCTTCAAACTCAATTTTTAAAAATGCTGTAAGGGACGTTTTTCCAGATCCCGGCTCATTTGTATTGTAGGTTGTAAAGCGTCAGAATACGAATGTGATGAGGGTTCCTGCGTTAATATAACGTCGGTGAAAGAGTACTATCCGCATATTATGAACACTACAAACTGTTGTTGTTTACATTTTATTTTATCTAGAGGTTTTCTCGATGCAAGTAGGTTGTATAATCTCCGGTTCCGCGGATTTGATACCATACAAGTTAAAACACGTCAGATTGGTTCAATATATGGGAAATTTCAAATGAGAACACTGAAATAAGCTACAAATAGTTTGTTTAGAGAAACATTCCAATATAGAATCCTTTTCTTTTAAACGTCTCACCTACAAACGCATTTATTTCCAGAAGTGTCAGTAAGACAAATGAAGTAATTTTCACTTATGTCCGAGAAATCATATTGAACCACTTTGTCTCTATATGGCTATAGTTATGCAGCAGTAATTAAATCTGATCTGCCACAGACCCTCGTAAGAAAACGCTCACATATTATCACTGGTGATGAACTCGGCCAAAGCGATTGACGTTTTTCACTACAGCAAGGTACAGATATTTTGCGTTTAAATGTGAGTTTTAAAATCTCATTGGATAGTTTTTCTAATAACAATGAATTTGTTATAAAAATAGAAGGGTTTACCGATATGTATTGACAAACCGTCGGCGTTGTTATAAAATCTAGTAACTAGTTAAGATATTTTATAACAACACAGACAGATTACAATGATCGCGAAAAAACGTCCCACGCTTTGGCCGAGTTCACCACCAGTGATTATATGATCCACAAGTCTGTTGCGCTATGACATCGTGCTCCGTCACAGCTGGTGCATTAATAAGGACTACAAAAGTAAAATACGAGTTTTCGAGATATTACCAAATTTCCCAAGATTAGGCATTTTTTGCGGGATATGTCACGTGACAGGCTGCAACGCGTGCTCAAGACGTAGGTGAGATGGAAAATAAGTGCAAAATGTAATATTTGTAAGTTTATCTTCGTATTTTCTGATATAAGATTAGTAATCAAAATCATTGGTGGTCATTGTAATTATATTTGTACAGTTTCTGTCAATATGGTGTTTTTTGCGTTAAGTTCAAGTTAATACATGACCGATTTGAGAAAGTTCATCACAGAGAAGAGTGGAGAAAGTAAGAAATTCTCTGAAAATTACAGATCTTATAAATAACGCATGATAAACGTATTGACAACCAGCCAAAAATCAGGGGCTACACTACATTCAGATAATTCCTGACGATATTGTTTCTCTGCTTCAAGCAAAATTCAAATCTATCATGCATTAAGGACAGATCCTCCATTTATTTCCTACGGTAAGATTTTTTTATTTTTTCTGTACTGATATTTAAATTTATCCTGTCACTAGCTAAATAGTCTGCCCAATAACAGGGGGTAGGATAAACTTAGCTTCATCCTACCCCCTGATCACGTGACATGCTTTATTATGCTACATGATCACGTGATCTGCCGAAACTACTTTAATTTTATCCGGAGGTTGGATCGATCTCAAAATCCCCGTTTTCATTACAAAACTTACACATATTGTTCGTAAAGCCGCCTGTTTTGAGTAGCAAGAATCATCACAATCAAATATTCAGCGTATTTAAGGACAGATCCTCCATTTATTTCCCACGGTAAGATTTTTTTTTTATTTTTTCTGTACTGATATTTAAATATATGACAAGTAAAAAAATGACTTAAAAACTATAGGACACCAAGCGAATTAAAAAGTTATTGAATTTCAAGGGAGACTACTCTTGTCTAAAATTGCAAAAATGAGGTGTCACTTAAATATCCACAAAAAAGTTGTACGAAATGACTAGGATTACATAAATAAGTCTTTATTGTGTTCAATATGTTTTATTCTGTCAAAATAAGTATCAATTTGGGAAAATTTAGTGATGATTTTGAAATTTTTAGTAAAACATTCTTTCAAAAGTAGCTGAAATTGCTCCTTTGTCGCAACGTTTCTGATAATAAAAAATATTCCAGCGGTAAGAATTTTTTCTTTTTTCATATAGACATAGCGCTTGGTCATACCTACAAAAACAAAAAAAGAAAAATATATCAAACCAAGCGTTTTTCTTAGTTATAAGTAAAATTTGGTTTACTTTTTACAGCTCTGTCCGAAATTTGTTCACTACTTTTATCCATTTTCTTCCTTGTTACCAGCTTTAGACAATAAAACGTGTCATCTTTTGTGTCCATCTGAAGCAGACTATCTCATAAAGACACCATTTTGCTTTTGTTGCTCCGTTTCCTATCGCTAACGCCACATTTTGAACACGTAACAGAAAGCGAAATGTACCATCCGAGTACTATTACACTTTAATTGACCAAACAGAGAAAATTGAAATAACCGAAAAGGGCCTTGTCATTTATCAACCAAACATTAGATAAATGTAAGAAATACATTTGCTGAAAAGGCCAATTACTGAAACAGCTTTATTTCGTAATTTAGGATATGCGCAGTAAGTTGCGCATTAACAACTGGAGGATCTGTCCTTAATCAATATTCTGGCCCCAAAAGTACAAACCGCCTAAATTAAGTTCACTCGTAATCCGAGGCAAATGGTCTACAGAAAACCAGAACCGGATAGCACAAATGACACCTTTTCGTTCCCTTGTCTAAAAAATGAACTAATGCCCCACTAACAGAATCCGCACCTGGAGTGTTGACCTACATCTTAAAAATCGATGACGTAGATTAAAGTTTGGATGACGTAATTTACACACCGTGGTTTTCCGGGAATCGAAGCGATGTTTGTGTTTACAATAAAACAATGCAGGAAAAACAAGGAAGGATTTGGTTTTACAGCAGGAGGTCAGATATCATTGGTGTGTTATCGTATTTCAAGACATCTGTAGCCTATTTTTATTCTCCAGGCTATAGTTATTTTGAAATAATGCCTTCATTGCCACGCACAAGACAAGTTTGCTTCGTTGGAGACGGTCTAAGATGGACGACATCGGAGAAAATACAGAACACGTTAGATTTTACAGCTAAATCCAGGAGTGAGGAATTTAAAGTTGGGACGAATAGTGAACTTAATGATTTGTGGTTTGCGCTTTATGTTCTTGTTGTACAGTTTAACCTTTTCTAGTTTTAATTTCATCTGTTTTTGTTCAATCCGAAACAGACCATTCCAATTCCAATCCGCACACAAAGAAACGGCCCTGTCAAGACACAGTCGTCGACTCGAGTCACTTCTAATTCTTTGCTATTTGAGTTTACACTAAATGCTTATCATATTTGAAAACTTAAATAGATCTATAACTTGTTGGTTTTTACCTCGGTAAAATTATAAAATGTTGATAGAAAAGGATCATTTCCAAGCGGATCACTTTCTGCTGCTCACTAAACGTTTGCGCATTCAAACATTTTGAAAATGTGACATCGCCGGTGAAAATAATTACTTGATTGATTTCAAAGGATTATGAATATATGTTTCTGTAATTCTACATCGTTTTAAGATCGTAACAGGATAAATAGAATAGATGTTTCATGTCTTGGATGGGTCAAGTTTATTTGGCTCGGCTGCGGAATTTATCAAGTTCGCCTTCGGCTCACAAGATAAATTCCTCCGCCTTGCCAAATAAACTTGACCCGTCCAAGACATGAACCATCTATTCTCTATATAATTATACTGAACCACACAGCTAACTCCTCACTCTTGATTTTTGTATTAACTAAGTAATCGCTCAATCAATCGTCTTGACTTTTCATATTTCAGTAGATGACCTATTTTCCATTAATTTTAGTCAAAAACGAATTTAATTTTACGTGTCATTTACCTCGTTCAGCGTGCACGTGCGTTTAACGATTTTGAAATACATGCACACTTATCTTAACAAAAACCTTAATAATTCACCATGTCTTTATTCAATGTTGATCGGGAGTAATAAAAAACATAATTTCGACAAGTTTTACTAACGGAACTTTATTTCAATAACGTAAAAAGAGAGGTCTAAAACGTCACATGGTCGATACGTTGGATGAGGTCAAATTTTACGCGTGTAAAACCATTTGCAAGTTAATAAAATCATTGCCTAGATCTACATTCACAAAGAGTAATATGAAAACAAACTACGAAGAAATCGTTTGCTTTACACTATGACGTCACAAAACTGACGTCAACACTATAAAACAAGAGGGCCATGGTGGCCCTAGATTGCTCACCTGAAATGTTTTGCCTTGTTGAAATAAACATTTTGACCTGTATAGATCTAGCAGCAAATTAAGGAATACGACCCATCATTAGCTCTAAATGATTCGTGTAATGTCGGCTGTTTCCGCAACAACGGAAATACTCGAGCATGTTCGGATTTACGGAGATTTTTTAAAACATTTTTTGTAAAGAGACTTCTACATTAGATTTGAATTTGTACGAACAGTTTCTACAACGAATCCGAGCCGATGAATTTATGAAAACGTCAAATGAAACAACAAAAGACGAAAAAATCAAAATATTTTGGCATTTAGAATGACCTCCCTTTGCAAGAACAACAACTACAGCGCACCCAGTGATCTCCCCTGAATCAGAATTGCGTACCTCTGACGTAATATGTCACTTTTTGGAGGTTGATTCGCACCATAAATATTTCGTTCCATAACTGGTCACTTTGTTTACCGTAATTTGGGCTTTTTCTTTGCGAAAAGGTAAGCTTTACCTTTGCCATTTCTTTCTGTTTAACCCTTTCCCAAACAACTAGACACAAGATAAGACCAACAGATGCTTTCTCTACGCTAAGTTTGCGTGAAAAAAGAAACCAAAGAGAGAAAAGAAGCAAATACTGATACAAACAGTTGTATTCATTTTCTCTGTAGAATTTCTATTTGATTATATATTTTTGTATTTCTGTCTCGTCTTTTCCATCTCTTTAGCTATTAATAAGGCAGCAAACATGATTCAAACATGACATCAGAAAACTGATATTCAAAAGTTGCTTGTTCACCTAGCCCTTTCCCAAACAAGACATAGTTTTGGCAGAGACCTATCTTTCTTCAACATTCCTGGCTTTATTTTTTTTCAAAATGTTTCTTGTGATGATAATACCGCCCTCAACTCACACTCAGACACACACATTTCTGGGGTATTTTAACAATTTTCGAAATAGACATGTATGGCTAACGATTTACATGCAGATATTATGTACTTGTAACATTTTTATTTCTACCATTGTTAAAGTATTGAAACTTTGCACACATGCTTGTGGTCAGATATGCATATATTCCTTATTAAGGATAAAGATTGGGTAAAGATTCATTACCCTTTCAAATTTCTACTTGGGTAGACTTTTTATTCTTTTCATCCTATAAAATTTCACAATCCAACACTTTTTCGTTGAGCTATCCTGTCCACTGACAACTCTTGTTTTATAAACATTTTTGTTTATATATATGTTTTTTTAATAGTAACATTTACTATTATATAAATATTCGAATACAAACAATAAAAAAAAAACAGTAAAATTCGTATGGAACCATTTATTTAAGTATAATGAACAAAGAGTGCCATTTTCCTTAAGATATTGGGCGGTGGTAAAAAAAGGGGGTGTATTAGTAAAAGGGATTTTTTTTAAATTTGTGTACGGCGAAACTGTTTAATTTTTACTTTATTTGAAAGAATATACACATAGGAAAATTATGATCTTTCTTTTGTGCCATGCATTTTGATATATCATTGGAATTAATGTTATTTAAAATTGACTATTGTTTCAGTTTCGTCCGAAAAGCCTGTCGAAAGTATGGTAGCCATGTATTACAAAAGCAAAAAAAAATATTTTGTTGCTGGTTATTATTTATTTACTTGTTAGTCCATTGTTGGGGATAATATAAGCTATTGATTAGATGCAAACACTTGTGTTTATTGCTTTTAATCATGCAGTTTTTGTGTTTAAAAGCTCACTTGGGGTGTTTGGCATTTCATGATTTTGTGTGACCCTGATGCAAGATATAAAATTATCAAAATTTCACTAACGAAACGATCAAAGTTGATAAAAATTGGCAATTAGATGCAGGATACCATGCTGATTTTAAATATATATAGTCACTTATGTATCTTTATTATTCTATTGATGGGTCGTATACCTTAAGAATTTTGCAATAAGGCCCCTTTTCCTTAGTGTTTTAAAAGAATGAGACAAAATTCAGCCTTTTCAAACGTGTTTGCTCTTTTGCCCCTTTTCTGATGCCGCTGCACTAAGAGCTTTGATATTAATCAAATGCTTATAACAACTTTGAAAGCCCTTCACTCAAACGTCCCAAAGATCATTCATATGAAGTTTTAAGAATATTGGCCAACTACATGTAGTAAGCCAGAAGATCTTTAAAAGATTTGGCCATTTCCCCTTTTCTCATGCCGCGGCAGTCAAAGGCTTTGATGGAATAAAAGTCTCTCAAAAACTTTGAAAGCCCTTCACCCAAGGATCATTCATGGGAAGTTTCAAGAATATTGGCCAACCTGTTGAAGGCAGAAGATTTTTACAAAATTTGGCTATTTTCCCCTTTTCTCATGCCACGGCAGCCAAAGCCTTTGATGGAATCAAATTCTTTTAACAACTTTGAAATCCCTTCACTTAAGGATCATTCATGTTAAGTTACAAGAATATTGGCCTACTAGTTAGACAGAAGAAGATTTTTAAAAGATTTGGCTATTTTCCCCTTTTCTTATGCCGCGGCAGCCAGAGTCTTTAATGGAATCAAATTCTTTTAACAACTTTGAAAGCCCTTCACCCAAGGATCATTCATGTGAAGTTTCAAGAATATTGGCTTGCTAATTAGGCAGAAGAAGATTTCTAAAAGATTTGGCTATTTTCCTCTTTTCTCATGCCGCGGCAGCCAAAATCTTTAATGGAATCAAATTCTTTTAACAACCTTTAAAGCCCTTCACTCAAGGATCATTCATCTGAAGTTTCAAGAATATTGGCCAACTGGTTAGGCAGAAGAAGATTTTTAAAAGATTTGGCTATTCATTTTCCGCTTTTATAATGCCTCGGCAGCCAGTCTTTGATGGAATTAAATTCTTTTAAAAACTATGAACGCCCTTCACTCAAGGATCATTCAAGTTTCAAGAATATTGGCCAACTGGTTAGGCAGAAGAAAATTTTTAAAAGAGTTGGCTATTTTCCGCTTTTCTCATGCCGTGGCAGCCAGAGTCTTTGATGGATTGGCCTACTAGTTAGACAGAAGAAGATTTTTAAAAGATTTGGCTATTTTCCCCTTTTCTTATGCCGCGGCAGCCAGAGTCTTTAATGGAATCAAATTCTTTTAACAACTTTGAAAGCCCTTTACCCAAGGATCATTCCTGTCAAGTTTCAAGAAGATTGGTCCACTGGTTTGGGAGGAGAAAATCTTTAAAGAAATTGTGGACGGACGGACGGCCGGCCGGACGACGACCGATCACAATACCTCACCTTGAGCACTTTGGGCTCAGGTGAGCTAACTAGGAGCTTGTAGGTACGCCGTTTGCTCTTTTGACTGCATAGCATCTTGAGCGCATAGAATTACTAAAAAGTAAATTGACAATCAAGTTTTGGGGATAACATTCCAAGCTTGCAATACAGCGTTTACCAGCTCCTGAAGTGTTACAAGACCGGCGTGCTTAATTTCTTATTGGACGTCCTAACTCATGCCAAAGCTGCTCGACAGGATTCAGATCCGGGGACTTCGAGTACCACGGAAGTACCCTGATACGATTCATAGCAAGCACCGAACGTGTAGCGGCAGCAGGGTACTTCCGTGGTGATCGAATTTCCCGGATATGAATCCTGTCGAGCACCTTCGGAATGAGTGACCGAGGACGTCGGATGAGGAATTAAGTACGCTCAAACAATTAAACCTCAACACTTAAGGATTTGGAAAACGCTTTAGTACAAACTTCGAATGCTATCCCCCATGGTTTCATTGTATATAACATTAATTCTGTGCGCTCTAGATGCCGTGCAAACGGCGGACATACAAGCTATTAGTTTTATAGAATTGACGTCACTTTTGTGACGTTATAGTGTAAAGCAAATGATTTCTTCGTAGTTTGTTTTCATATTACTCTTTGTGAATGTAGGAAATGATTTTATTAACTGGCAAACAGTTTTACACGTGTAAAATTCGATCTCATCCAACGTATCGACCATGTGACGTTTTAGACCTGTCTTTGTTACGTTATCAAAATAAAATTTCGTCAGTAAAACTTATCGAAATTATGTTTTTTATTACTCCTGATCAACATAGAATAAAGACATGGTGAATTATTCAGGTTATTTGTTAAGATGCATGTACATGCATTTCAAAATCGTAAAACGCACATGCACGTGGGACGAGGTAAATAACACGTTAAATTTGTTTTAGACTAAAATAGATGGAAAATAGGTCATCTACTGAAATATTAAAAATCAAAGCGATTGATTGAGAGATAACTTGGTTATACAAAAAACAAAAGTGAGGAGTTAGCTCTGCGGTTAAGTGTATGAGAAGTAAAAAAATGACTTATAAACTACAGGTCACCAAGCGAATTAAAAAGTTATTGGATTTCAAGAGAGACTACTCTTGTCCAAATTTGCGAAAATGAGGTGTAACTTAAATGCCCACAAAAAAGATGTTCGAAATGACTAGGATTACATAAATAAGTCTTTATTGTGTTCAATATGTTTTATTCTGTCTAAATGAGTATCAATTTGGGAAAATTTAGTGATGATTTTGAAATTTTTAGTAAAATATCCTTTCAAAAGTAGCTAAAATTGCTCTATTTTTGCAACGTTTCCGATAATGAAAAATATTCCAGCGGTAAGATTTTTTTTCTTTTTTTTGTATAGACATAGTGCTTGGTTATACCTTCAAAAACAAAAAAAGAAAAATATATCAAACCAAGCGTTTTTCTTAGTTATAAGTAAATTGAGTTTATTGGGGTTTTACGCCGTTTTCAACTACCAGGGTCATATCGCGGCGGCTGGAGCACCTAACCGTGGGTTCCTGGTATTTCTCGCACCAGTACAACCACAATATCCAAACCGAGCCTCCAGCTGCTCTCTCACATAGACGATTCACACCCATTGGTGAGAGACAAATGACTCGAGCCGGGGTTCGAACTCGAGACCCCTGGATTGACAGACTCCGACGTAACCGACTGAGCTATCCGGGCTCGGCGCTAGTTATAAGTAAAATTTGGTTAACTTTTTGCAGCTCTGTCCGAAATTGTTTCACTACTTTTATCCATTTTCTTCCTTATTACCATCTTTAGATAATAAAAAGTGTCGCCTTTTGTTTCCATCTGAAGCGGACGAGCCCATAAAGACACGACCTTGCTTTTGTTGCTCCGTTTCCTATCACTAACGCCACATGTTGAACGCGTAACAGAAAATGAAATGTACCATCCGAGTACTATTACACTTTAATTGACCAAACAGAGAAAATGGAAATAACCGAAAATGGTCTTGTCATTTGTCAACCAAACATTAACTAAATGTAAAAAATACATTTGCTGAAAAGACCAATTACTGAAACAGCTTTATTTCGTTATTTCGGATATGCGCAGTTAGTTGCGCAGTAACAACTAGATGATCTGTCCTTAACAAAAGTATTCGAGATTTTCTGTAACTGTTGTTCACGGTGTATAATCACGTGACACATAATTTCCGATAATCTTCAATTTCTTCTTTAATACTTGACCAATTTGAATTTGGTTTGAAGCAGAGAAGGTGGGAAAATGCCAAAAAATAAAGTGGACGTTATGGATTTTTGAAAAATCAACCGATAAAAAGTAATTGAAGATAAACGAAAATTTAGGTTATCTTCAATAATTGTTCTCAGTTGATTTTTCAAAAAAACCAACCATGTCCATCTAATGCGTGACGTCTCTCCACATTCTCTGCTTCAGACCGAATTCAAATCAGTCCAGTACTTACAAAATTATTGAAGATTTTCTGAAAATATTGTATCACGTGATTGTCCACCGTGGTTGTTGCGGCTGCTGCTAGTGTTGCTATCATTACTATAAACATTGTTGTTTGATTGAGTCACATGATATCTCGTCGTGTCATTTACCATAGCTCAATGTCTTTACACACTTACATCAAGATATCCACAAGCAATATAAATGTATTCCAGTTTAGTTTTATTTTTTTCCAAAACGACAAAACTTTTTTGTTGTCAAGTGTGAAAGACAAAAAGACAACGCATATCGTCGTTGTAAATGCAAAACATCGTCTCTCGTTTTTGGAAGAATCTAAAGGAAAGGAAAACGGCGAATTAACCTTTCCAAAATTGAAAAGTTTTACGTGAAATTTGGATATTTTTCTCACAAATAATGTTTCATTTATACTAATCAGTAAAGATATCTCTAAACCTGCAAGAATTGTCATAACTGGACACACAACATTGTACTTTGAAAATCGTAAGAATTGACATACGAGGTTTTGCATTTACACCGACGATATTTGAAATATAGCACAGACAATACCGGCGCAAAAGGAAAAAAATAATGCCTACCGACATCTTTACTTTTGCGTTTCAAAAACTTAAAGCTTATTTTAATATAGACGCCAAGGTGGGCTTTTTATTTAATGGCTTTAAAGTGACATTTCACATTCATTTCATTTTTTTAAAGTATGTCTTATTTCAAAGATTGCTTATTCTACTGCTTAGAAATGGTATCAGTTTTTGGAAGCAAATTTTGCTTCTCTTTGCAGCCACCTGTCTCTGCACTTTACCATTCTCTGCATACCACACAACATCTTCCGGTCCTCCTTACTATACATAGTTCTATCAAAAGCAAAGATTAATGAGGTAACAAGCATTCGAACATTCAATATGTAAGTCTGAAGTTATGTGTAGATATTGAATTGTGTGACTGAAAATGAAACATTCAATTAATCATGCCTCTAAGAAGAAAAGATCGACGTAGTAATTTGCTTTATTATGGTTCAAAGATCAGTCCAATGGCCTTCATTGTAAATGGGTCAGTCAAGTTTAATGTACTATGAAATATATTCAAAGCTTACACAAACGATTAATATGCATGAAGTTGTGCTGAAAATAGATACAACTCCAGCATGGAATCAAAGTATTCAAGGTATTCTGGATAATCAAAGTACCTAATCAATGTGCTCTACGAATCAAAGTATTCAAATGGATAAACAAAGAAGCTTATCAAAGTTCTTCTGGACAGGCCTACATTATTGACTAATTTGCTTCCCAACAGTACGTTCAGTACTTTGATTTGAAGTTGTTATTTATAATCGAAAAATACGCCTTTAAAGTTGAGGCAGAAATGACAAATTTTATATAAATCTGAACTGTTGTCCACAATAATTTGTTTAATTTTAGCACAAAAATATATATTTCTCGTAAACGGTTCAATATTTTGACTTGAAATTATTAGACTTTTCATAAGAAATGATGCTCTTTCAGATAGAATAAAAGTAAAATTAATTGTGAAATGTCAATTTAAGGGTATAAAAGACATAACTTGCAGAAATCGCCATTGCAAGTAACATTCTGTAGACAATCGATACTTTCCAACAAAAACCAAAAACAGTTCCGAGAATTTTGTTGAAAGCGACTCAATGGAGGATAAGCAAACTTACTGTTCGTCCTAGTTTTTGGACCAATGAAGTTGCAGTATATTCGAAAATATCGGCTCTATATTTTACATAAACGCATTGCCGGTCAGTCTATGTCACGGATATACATAGCCACGCCCCTGTTTCCTGTGCAGTTGTGAAAAATGATGTAATGTTTAGGAAAATGATGTAATTCCAGCAAGACCCGCTTGATAGTAGCTACGATCAGTGGCGTGGTTTGAAGAATGGCAGTAGAAGCGTATGTATTCATTGGTTGACGAAAACTAACTCAGATAGAGTCTGTATAGTAGATTCTACGCGACATAAACGTTAAAAGGCTGCGCCTTTTGAACGTTTATATCGCGTAGAATCTACTATACAGCATCTATTTAATACCAAGTGCACGTACGCCATATATGCCACTGATATTCAAATTATGATAAGATGCTGATACCCATATGTAATATTACACAGTTGTCAAGAGAACTTAGTCTTCACCTCTTTTAGAAATTCATGTCTGGAAAGAAAATTTGTTTTTTTTAATTGTGTTTTACTTACTAAACCCTCTCCCAAACAAGACCTGGTTTTGAAGACTCTAATAGAAAAGGCTTGGGAAAATATTGAAACAAAAGAAGAAACTGCTGATAACCAGCAGTTTCTCCTTTTGTCTCAATATTTTCTATGCCATATTTAACATAAATTCTATCGTTAATAACTTCTATTTTGTCATTTTTTGCAGTTTTTGAAGTGGATCACCCTAAACCTTTGCCGTTTGGGAAAGGGTTAACATAAGGCCCCTTTTAGCCAGACGGTCCACATATCCCTATCAGTTTAGTTATTAAATAATATAAGTTTAAAATCAAAATCTTTCCAAACGCCCTACCCCTGCGAAAAGTTCATATAAGTTCAAGAACTGTTCTAGAACGTTTAAATAGCACTTCTAGAGCAGTTCTGGAAGTGCCATTTACACGTTCTAGAACAGTTCTTGGACTTAAATGATCTTTTCGCAGGGGTTAAGTCTAGTGGGATAACATGGATATTCTCTAATGTATGTGTACAGAGTGGAGATGGTAATACATACTGTACGTCTCATGTCGTTTATTTAATTTACAGATGGGATCAAATATATTAACGTAATGGGCCTGATTTGTTACTAGAAAACCAAATAAGTTCTGGTAATTAATTGAAGACAAATCTCGTTTTGTCCAGAATAATTCGACACGAACACGCAACCGATGATCTCAAACTTACAAGATAGAGATATCTTCGAAGTTTTATCACAAACATTTTCTTCTTCCCTTTCCATAAAAACAAATTTTGAGACAATTTATATATTTTATATATCAAGATCAGTAAATAACTAGAAAGTATATTACATTTTTGCATTCTTTCAATATGTTCCTTATTACTCCAATAAAGAGACACAAAAATATATGAAGAAGGAAACAAATAAGTAAGAAAAGAAATGATAAACCAACCTAATTAACATGATGGGGAAATACCAACTTTCCCGAGAAACAAAAACGGTTTCCACATACTGACGCTTTTAAACATCCCCACAAGGAGAGGACTTTTAAAAAATTATGTTCGAAAATAAATGTGACAAGCAATTTCTACATATCCCTCAAAAGTCCTTTCTAAAAATACTAAATTAATTTGAATTTATTGTTTGCAGCACGCCTGAATTTGGAGAAGTTTAATATTATGCTGCCCGGTAATGGGTTGAAATTCAGCAAAAGTGGGCTTTTTTGAAATGCTCAGACTAACACGCATCGTTGCGTCTGATTTTATGTACCAGACAAAAATGCTGGTTGTCAATCTGTGTCTTTAAGGGGGAATGCTCCAGTTTCCTTAATTTTTCCCCAATTATAAAATGTATTTATATTTTGTATGTTGAAATTACATGTTATTACCAATTCAAAAATGAAATAAAAATGGATGGTCAGCGATCTTGTTTGAATTTTATAAGCATTCGTATCACATACCCCTACATCGAAAAAAATGCACAATTTCTTGCACCTGCCCAAGGTCACTAAAATGCTAATAAAATGCTGTATATTCATCGTTTAGTCCACTCTCTTTAGAACAGAGCACATTCTCTCTTCATTCCATTATGATATAATGGTGCTCTGTTCCCGCGGGGTCATTTCACGCCTAATCTCGGGGCCTTGGCGGGATTTCTGTATCCAATCGTTGGTTTTACAAAACAGAACAATTTAAAAAGCTGATACAAAATTTCATTGGCTGACGCTTCAAATTACCGGCTTCAGCCAAAAATAGAAGCGACGTAATGTATACGTAATCAAACAAGATAAAACTGAATGATTTTGATTCGATAATTCAAATGTTACCGGCTTCAGCCAAAAATAGAAGCGACGTAATGTATACGTAATGATCATGCAAGATAAAACTGAATGACTTTGATTCGATAATTCAAATGATGTGCTATAATTAGATTATGACGACCAAATAGGCTGTTTGTGTACCAAAAACGGCAGAGGTCATATTTGATGGTTAATCAATAGAACTCGGCTTTGGAGAGTACGTTTAGTCCCGAAAACGGATTTAAAGTAACGTCTTACATTTAATAAGAACAGAAACCCCAAAATATGTGCTATTATAAACGCGTAAATGTATAAAACAGCATGCTCACGTGTTCGGTTAGATCAACGAAGCTGGAGTGTTTTATGTCAAAATTTGCATATTTTTGGAAATATTTCAAGTTCTACATAATAGAATTTGATAAAACTCCCTCATTGTATTAAGCAACATGTCCTGGTAATAATTCAAAAAGAAAATAAATATGTCAGCGCACTAATTAGTGAATTACAACAATTTTTATCAGCTACACATGAATAAAATGACGCAAAACAGTGGTAACTGCATACACACTTACGACTGTCTTGACCTAAATATTCGATTTCCATCTTGAGGAAATCAGTTTCGCATAATAAATACACTTTTACCGTCGAAAATGGTAAATTGAAATGATGTGTTATATTATTGAAAATATGGTAGCGAAACATATTGGTACGAAACATAAAATTGTCTACAGTAATGACCGAGTGTTCCGAAAAACTGGAGCATTCCCCCTTAAATGTCTTTCGAAGCAAACAGCAACAATACAATACAAATACTTTTCCTCAAGAATGTCAATCGTTGATATCAGCTATTTGTTTTCTCTTGCACAATTATTCTTAAGAAACAGGAAGAAATGTGCCCGGGGGAAATGTATCTAAATTGAAGTGAATTAAAAACCCGATTTCAATTATTTTTCGTATCAAATGTCTTTGTTTTTGTTTAATTATGTCACAGAACGACGAATTGTTTAACATTTCGTCTTTCTCCCAGATGTGTTGCCACTTTTACTTGTTCCATTTACCATCTACCACTACAGTGTGTCCCCCCCCCCCCCCCAAAAAAAAAAAAAAAAAAAAAAAAAAAAAAAAAAAAAAAAAAACAAAACGGAACCCATTTTTGAAAGTACATTTCTCATATATTAATTAATATTTCTCCACCATATGTAATAGCAACAACGGTTTTCTATTAGCAGTGAAAATTTGGTTGAAAAATAATGATTAGTTTTGAAAATATTGGCATTCAAATGAATATACCCGTAAACCCATTTTAACACGATATCGATCTTTTCGATTCGCAGCGCGTGTCTACACTCATTTAATAAATTGATGCTTCACATTTGGTTAATGTTATTCAATACAATATAAAAGTGATTTTTTAAACATTGTATTCACAATAGCGCAATTTCATTTCATCTTTTTGCTAATAAATAAACTGTTAAAGAAGAGCTGCGATATAACTAAAATGAATACAAACAAAATATCCAAGTGCATCACAGACTCATGAATAATAATCATATTTTATTTCTGACCAACATGCCGGTCACCGCTCAATTGAAAAGTATTACGGGTTTCATTGACCTGACACTGACCTTTATGCAAAACATGTTCATATATGACAAATAACACAAAATTCATCAAAAAGAATTAAATCATAGTCCACTGGAATGTATTCTATGCAAGAAAATTAAGACTGGACTAATTTTAGGAAAAATATCAAGCTTGTAATTTATGAAAATAAAAGTTAAAACTTCGCCATGTGAAATGAATCAAATTATAATTTGAAATTAATTCAAACAACCACCCTATGGACTCAATTTGAAGGTACAGCACGTCTACATATTAAATTTTGAGAAAATCGGTACATACATGCACAACTTTACAGAATTCAACAACTGACCATCAGCGCGCTTTCACTAACAAACAAGGCGCAAAAATCAATATCATGTCAGATCGGTTTTTTAGTGCCATTATTAATTTGCTTATAATTTTTGAACCGATGCATATTTTTAAGTGAAATTTAGAAAACAAATGCAAAAATAATGTATCTTTAGTACTACAGATTCAAAAATTAGATTTTTTTCCTTACGTTTTAAAATATTTGACTTTGAATTCGGGTTCCGTTTTTTTTTTGGGACACTCTGTAGACAAAATTTTGGAGTGGTCTAAATTGAAAGCTGTTGCAAAATAGATGTTACAAAATGTAATATTCGCGAATGATATAGCACAGAAAACATTGGGTAAATTTAGTCTGAAACTTTTCCAAAGCCTATCCTATTAGGGACGTCAAAACCATGTCTTGTTTAGGGTGCATAGATAAGAATATTCGTTAGAACGTCCTCGCCAAAAAAGCAATACTTATGTGAATTTAGAAGTATGTTTAAGTTTAGAAAATCTCTTCTTTCACCAAGCCAAAATGTACTGGTAAAAAGAAATACGAGAACAACTGGTAAGGTGGACCTTATATAATTCAAAAACATAATTATGCAGTCTTAGATTTCATTCAATTGACATCAATATCTGTACAATTTTCATTCCACATTCGCTATACATTGTTATCAAAAGCAGCCAACAAAGTCGCCATAACACAATTTCAAAATGACCCTCAATGTTATTTATAATTATAAGCCTGTGCTGTAAACCAATACAATGAAAAAGTTCTAGATGCTGTTTAATAAAAAAAAAAAGAAACCCCCCGCAAAGGAAAACATCTTTTTTTTTTCATTTTCCTTTTTTTCATCCACTGGTTTCAAATATTTTGTTGGTGCGTCAAAACCAGGACGTGTTTGGGAAACTGCTAAATACCGTAACAGTTAATCATTTCTCATTCATGTGTCGTCAAGATGACAGTAGGATTTGTGCGCGGAATATTAATTAGAGGGAAATACTCGTTATCATGCATGTAATACCGTGAGCAAGAAACACACTTAACATAATGCATATCTTTAAAACAAAATGTATGGTGGTTTTGTAAATTCCTTTCCATGAGAAAACGAAAACTTCTAAAGGCACTTCTGTTGATATCTGGAGGGAAACAAGAAAGTAATTATATCAAAACGCCCCTTGGTTGTACATATTATTTACCAAAAATTAAATGTGGAACCATCAGTTGGATAATTTTAAGAAAATGTTTCAACTCGATTTTTATATTCACATTACGTAATTACGGCTCCAATGAAGCTGCAGCTGCGAAATTTAAAATGATACCGACGAAATACCATTATATTAGTACAAGAAAGGATAAGAGACAAAAAGTTGGTTAAAGTTGACAGTTTTGGATAGTTTTAAATACATGCACAGTGTCTTAGATGTGCGCTCATCTTCAGTTATCTGCTTTAAGAGAAATTTCTACAAAACACTTACACCTGATACATGTGTAGGCGACGCCTGTTTTCAGCTGAAACAATAAATGCACCGCACATGATGATAATACAATATGAAACACCTGTACCGGCACACCCCTTTTGGTGTGTTGCACCAATCTACCTCGCCCGATAATGAGTACGAGAAATTAACAATCAAACACGTGTAACGTGATGATCTTTATTTCTCCTAATATATCTAGTGATAAAAAGAAACAGATTTCTATCAATAAAAGCAAAAACTGATGCCATGAAATGGAAGTCATAAAAACATAAGAGGGTCAAGATGACCCCGTATCGCTCACCTAAGAGGGCTTTGAGACAAACAACAGAATTTCGCAACTCTTAGGATTCTTAGATGAATGATTGGATTTATAAGAAACTTACGAACAAAAATCTTGTCAGTAATTTCTTTCCACAATATCTTTTGAACGCATGAAGAAACAACCTTGATAGTGTTCCTAAATTTTATATTGCCTGTATTATTAACAGATTGCTTTTAAGTTTGATTTTAGAGCAAAGATAAAATTCATAAATTCTAAATCAATTTCACAATAGTTTCAACTTAAAGAGTAAATATTGTGGTTTTTAGAGCAAAAACAAGAGTTGACCCAACGAACTAGTTTTGACCTGCTTGGCCAACGTTTTAAATGGCTTTATAAATGACCTAATTATCATCAAGATAAATAATCTGAATAATGTTCGCATTGAGTTATCATTTTGGTTCTAAAAGCAAACACAAGATCTGAACCAGCGACCTTCTTTTTGACCTTGCATGACCCAGTTTGCATATGACCCAAATATCTTCAAGACAAAATTTCACAATAGATCTAGTTAAATTAAATATTGTGGTTCTAAAGATCACAACAAGATTGGACATAGTGGGCTAGTTTTTGACCTTGCATGACCCACTTTTAAACACGACCTAGGTATCATCAAAATGAATGTTTAGGACAATTTATTACACTGAAATAGTAACAATCCTGAGAAAAGGAATGATTCTATAAGATTTGACCTCCTGACCTAATTTTTGAACTTGCATGACCAACGTTTTTTTAACATGTCTGAGGTGTCCTCAAAATTTATGATCTGACATAACTCATAGTGATATCGACGAGATAAATATTAAGTACAATTTTGACAGTTTGTGCCAAAATAAGCATTTTCAGAGCTAGAAAAAGGATTTTACAATACTTGATTTCGTGACCTACTTTATAACTTAGTATGACCTACTTTTTTACATGATATTGATATCAACAAGATAAATATTCATGACAATTTTGAACAGTTTATGACCATGATTGTTGCTAACAAGGAAGGATTTTATTATATATTTGACAAAGTGATATAGTTTTTGGTCAGGTATTACCTACATTCAGTCATGACCTAGATATACCAAACCATCCATTCTGATGTTAACAATGTTTTAGCAAATACTGTGACCCATAGAACAAAAACAATATTTGACTTAGAGACCTTGTTATTTTTTACCGCCTTCCGACCCTGAATCCAATCATTTGACATTTTGTTTGAAAAAGGATGACCTAATGACGGAGAGACGGTCGCCACACATTGATCGATCGCATTTATAACCTCACCTCGAGCGTAGTACTTCGTGGTCAGGTGAGCTATTGAAAAAGAAAGAATATCAAAGATTATTTATCCTTTTCCAAAATTCAACTTGCCTTTGTCGTCCGCTGTTGATTGATTGATTTATTGGGGTTTAACACACTTTCCCAAACGGTAAATTTAGGCCGGTCCAATTGGAATCTGCTGTAGACAACAAAATTGATGTTAAAAAGAAAGGAATTTGTGTACAATATAGGGCAGAAAATGTTGAGACAAAAGTAGAAACTGCTGGTTATCAGTTTCTTCTTTTGTTTCAATGTTTTCCAAAGCCTTTTCAGTTAGCGACGTCAAAACCAGGTCTTGTTTGGGAAAGGCTTCTATTTCCCAGATTCTGGACCAAATTTTTTCAAAAACAAACGAAATGTACACTTTTTAAGATTTATATGACCTGATTAAATGATTACGGCAAACTATTGAAGCAACGACTTAATTTTTTCGCAATTTGATACCGAATTCATGAAGCGATGTCGAAAGTAGGTCAGAAACAGTAGGACCTGCGACTTTCTTAAATGACGTCATAACATACATGATGACGTCATATTGAAATTCAAGCATGAATCTCGTTTGAATCTTGGTCCGCGCTGTATACGCATGCGTGACAGTTAAAAAAATAAATTCAACCGCATCTGAGACGGGGTTGAATTTTGGTTTGGCTTCTCCCTAAATTCGGCTATCTCTGTTATAATTACGGCTCAATCTCTGTCTGAATCGCATATTATTAACCATTCTGAGGTGGCCAACACAACAGTTTTGCATATTTTTTTAAAAAAAAATGATTTTCTGCAATTAGACCATCTGTTACCATCACCCTTTAACATACTTTTCAACTCCTATGGCGCCTGGAGCACTTAACCTGGCTATTAGAATTTAGCGCAGCTGCCGATAAGCTTCCGATAAAGATTCAAATTGTTTCAGCATGTTCCACACCTATTTAGTTTCTGTTAGCATCTCTTGACCCTAATATGTCAACTTCAGCATTCGCGAAACGTTTTTAAATAGATTTAGAAGCGGGTTTGATTGACAATTAATCTAAAGTGTATAATAAAATGAGATGAGAAATAAGTCAGTCTGTCACATTTGGTACATATCAACTACATGTAACATCTTATTAAAAGTAATTTGTCCGTGTAAATTGGAAAAAAATGATGCAGTTACCAAGATATATCGCTGCTTTTAAAGTGACATTTCACATTTATTTCATTTTTTAAAAGTATGTCTTGATGCAAAGATTGTTTATTCTAATGCGTAGAAATGCTATCAGTTTTTGGAAGTTGTTATTTATAAGCTATAAATGCGCCTTTAAAGTTGAGACAGAAATGACTAGTTCTATATAAATCTGAACTGTTGTCCACAACAATGTGTCTAATTTTAGCACAAAAAATATATATTTCTAGTAAACAGTTCAATTTTTGACTTGAAATTTTCAGAATTTCCATAAGAAAAGATGCTCTTTCAGATAGAATAAAAGCAAAATGTATGTAAAAATAATTGTGAAATGTCACTTTAAAAAACAAGCTGCAGTTATAAAAGTAATCCTTGAAAAGTGACGATATAATACATTATTGCATTTCTTTAAAACTGAAACCAATATCTAATGTAAAAGAAATTATTATTAATTCAATTTAAAGTTAATTTGTCTAGACGAAACAGTGCCAAATATCTCGTCGGGTAACAAAATAATTCTTTTATACCAGATATGTAGTTACATGTAAGAAGGAGGTTATTAATTTTCAAAATGAAATATTTCATGTTATGTTCATCAAACCCTGAATTGTGGACACTGATTTTAATGAACATACACAACGTAAGGTTTGGATTATGAAAATAATTAATTGAATACCTTTATCCCCTCTTATCTATTGCTTAGGATATATAACATTATTTTCATTCAAAACCATGTAAGTACAGTAGCTGCCCAAATAGTTTGTCCTGCATTCATTTATCCATGAAGTTTTTTATCATTTGGTGTGCTTTTTGGTGAATTTCGATAAAAAAACCCCCAAAACTAGAGGTATATCCATTAAATTTGTAAAAAGGGAAATTACTGCTTTATATAGAAATTGATATTTATTGATTCAAACTTGTCTAGACAAACCGTGCTAAATTCACCTTCGTTCACAACATAACGGACTATCAATTTTTAAGTTCTTTCATTTAAAACCAAGAACGTAGCAGAAGCCAAAATATTGGTATCGAGTTCACTTTTAGAAGATGGGTTTCTCGTGAAAAGATTGATAACTTTGTTCCCTTTCGTGATTTTCATGGAAAAACAGCCGAGCCCGGATAGCTCAGTCGGTTACGTCGGAGTCTGTCAATTCAGAGGTCTCGAGTTCGAACCCCGCCTCGGCCAGTATCCAATCTGACATTTTAACAAAAGTCATTTGTCTCTCAACAATGGGTCTGAATCATCTATGTGAGAGCAGCTGGAGGCTCGGTTTGGATATTGTGGTTGTACTGGTGCGAGAATTACTAGGAACCCACGGCTCCAGCCGCCGCGATATGACCATAGAAGTTGAAAACGGCGTAAACCCCAATAATCTCAAACTCATGGAAAAACAACTTACATGCATATTTTACACGTACTTCTTGAAAACAAACTACTGATGCCTATTCCTTTGTCTGTTTTTTTACGAAATTTCTTTATAAATGAACTTGAGTGTAACGGATTGGTGAGAGAAAAAACAACAACAACAAAAAAAAAACAAAACAATAAAACAAGAGGGACATTGGCCATGAAGCGCTCACCCGAGATGATAGCTTTCTGCGTCTGATATAGCTAACCTCTAAATGAAATAGTTATAAGATTTTACCTAGATACCTATTCAAGAAAACAAAAATTCTGAGCAAGTTCAGGACAATCAATTATGAATTAATTTCAGGTTGATTGGGCAAAAAGTGCGGCCTCTAGAGTGCACACAAGGTCTTACTAAAATTTGACATAGGGGCCTTGTTTTAGACCCACACATTTGCTAAATGTCGAACTTGTCCGAAATTTCATCGTGACTATCATTCTGTCCAATTTTCAGGTTGATTGGGCAAACAATGTGGCCTCTAGTGTGTACACAAGGTTTTTGTAAGATTTGACCTCCTGACCTAGTTTCTGACCCTAGATGACCCAATTTTAAAGTTGTCCAAGATTCGAGACAATAATTCTGACCAACTTTCCAGTTGAATGGGTAAAAAATGTGGCCTCTAATGTGAATACAAGGTTTTTCTTAGATTTGACCTTGTGACCTAGTTTTTGACTCCTCCCAATTTCGAACTTTTCCAAGATTACATCATTCTGACCTATTTTCAGGTTGATTAGGCAAAAGATATGGCCTCTAGAATGTACGCAAGTTTTTAGAGATTTGACCCGGTGACCTAGTTTTTGACTCCATTTAAAGAGGGAATGGCACTTAAAATCAAGCAAATTTTCCGAGAACTTCGTACAAAATAAATATGTATTATGAAAATATGGCCTTTAAATTGCATCTATGCCAAATCTTAGCTTTCTATCTTGTGTATTGGCTAGGATGTCGACGGATTTAAAACCCCATATGTTCCATTATTGTAAATATTATCCCCGGGACAACAAATTATGGGGTTTTAAATCCGTCGACATCTAAGCCAATACACAAGGTAGAAAGCTAAGATTTGGCATATATGCAATTTAAAGACCATATTTTAATAATATATATTTATTTTTTGTAAGAAGTTCTCGGAAAATTTGCAAGATGTTAAGTGTTATTCTGCCTTTAAAAGTTGTCTAAGATTTATTTAAGACAATCAATCTGATTATTTTTCAGGTTGATTGGGAATAAAATGTGGCCTCCAGAGCGCACACAAGATTCTTCTAAAATTTGACCTAGTGACCTAGTTTTTGACCCAAAACGACCTAATTTTGAACTTGTCCGAGATTTTATCAAGATAACAATTCTGACTAATTTTCAGGTTGATAAGGCAGACTGTGACCTCTAGAGTGCACACAAGGTAAAGTTTGACGGACGACACACGACTGACGCCGGACACAGCGGTAACACAAAAGCTCACCATGAGCATTTTCGTGCCCAGGTGATCTGAAAATAGCAACACTGCTTTGTTCTAGAAAAAGTTGTTTTTCTGTTCCGTATGTGCAAGTATGTTGGTTGAATGATATCCGGTTGCTAGGCTGAGATACAATTTTAATTCGGAATATCGGAATTAAGGATTGTCAAAATGGTTCAATCAAGACGGGCGACAAATATAGTTGTTGTGTTCTGAAGAAACATATATATTGAGGTTTGCTCTTGTTTATAAAGAAAACAGTGCTGACATAGCGTCGATTGTGCAATATGACCGTCGCCTATATCCCCCCCCCCCCCCCCCAATAAAAAGAGAGAGAAAATATATCTGCTTTTAACAATACTTTGTTACCATGTTTGAAATAACGACCATAAAAAATACTTTTAGGTAGTTCATAACTTCATACTGCAATGACAAGGGAATAGATCTTGCGATTTTCAAGAGGTTTAATCCATGGTAAGAAACCAGGAAGTGTAGGTCTTAATTTTTCAAATTTCCATTAAGATGCCGGTACCAGCATTATGATGTTCCAGAGTTGTCATAAAAAGTTAGTCTTCATATATTTTAGAAATGTTCGTCTGGAGAGAAATATTGTATTCTGTATATTGCACACGTTTTAAAGATCCATCCCACAGAAATACAAAACCTTATCACAGCCATGTTCTCAGGGTTATCATTTTGTCAACATTTTGCGGTCGGGGTAAGTCCCTTCAACTTGTGTTCTAGTCACAACACTTATCAATACCTTCGCTTTTCAACGAAAACCTGGTTACTGCAGCTTAAAACAAGCTGCAGTAAGGAGGTTTTCGTTGAAAATTGATGATCTGATCGTACCTGTAATCTGTATCTAAAACATTCGTGTACATTATGGTGTAAAATATTGTTTAATATGAATTGAATAAATAAACAAGGTTCAAAATTGTTCGATATCCCCTTGTTCAAACTATTTATTTTCTTTTCTTACACAGTACGAGTATTTATAGAAGTAAAGTCAATGTGCAGTTCGCGCTTTTCATATGGTATTCAGCATGGTGCACACAAAATAAAAATATTTTTACGAAATGAGAACAGTGCCTAGTATGTATTATGGCTCTTACTGTATTACAATGGTTTGGAACGAAAGGAATTTAGTAAAGCATTATCTTGTGATCCAACAATTGTTTGCAATGTTTTATCTAGAAAATTTTATAGTTGTAAAATTCAGAATCCATATAAAGCATTAATTTCGCCCCCACACAAAAATAGGAAATATTTGTCTAGTGAACAGAAGTATCATCAATTTCTATTTTCCACAAACAAATTACAGTTGTACTTAAAATGTTAGTAAACATGTTGCAAACGTGACAAGCTGATTTATTACTCATCTTATCGTCGCTTTTCAACGAAAGCCTCGTAACTGCAGCTTGTTTAAAGCTGCAGTTGCGAGGTTTTCGTTGGAAAGCAGCCTTATTTTGTTACATTTGTACAAACTTTAAATTAATTGTCAATCAAACCGCCGTCTAAATCTACTTGAAAACGTTTGCCGAATGCTGAATCTGGCAAATTATGGTCAAGAGATCCTAACAAAACATGAAAGGATTGAGAATTTGTCATTAAAATAAATTCAAACCCTAACGATAACCCGACAGCTTACTGTTATTTGCCTTTAGGTGTTTGGACGGAGAAAATATCCCCTGTAATTGCAATAAACTCCTTCTTAGGGTCAACAAATTCTACCACTTGCTTTAATGAATTCGCAATATTAAATATGCTAACTGATTATTTGATATTTAACAACCATTATGCAGGATGCATTCTGATCAGACGGAATCAATGGAATATAAATAGACATCGAGGACTAACGGATTTTAAACCCATCATCATTCAACCACTTGATTTTCAAGCAAGGTTCTCCAAGACTTCCATGCATGCTGTAAAAACGGTGTTTTATCATGTCTTTAAATATGTTCTTATACTGTAGGTATGTAAGGTCAATTTTTACACATTCTATGTATTAGATAGAGGCTGTATAGCAGATTCTACGCAATATAAACGTTCAAAAGGCGCAGCTTTTGAACGTTTATGTCGCGTAGACTCTACTATACAGACTCTATCTGACTTAGTGTTCGTCAACCAATGGAAACATACGCTTCTACTGTCATTTTTCAAACCACGCATCCGACAGGAGCTACTATCAAACGGATCTTACCGGAATTACATCATTTTCCCAAAAATTACATCATTTACCTAAAAATTACATCATTTTTCATAACTGCACAGGAAACGGGTGTGTGGCTATGTATATCCGTGACATAAACTGACCGGAAGAACGTTTATGTGGAATATAGCGCCGAAATTTTCAAATATACTGCAATTTCATTGGTCCAAAAACTAGGACGAACACTAACTTCTAACTGGAACCAGTATAAAACCATGCCGTTTGGAAATTTTTTGTTCGAGATCCTAGCAAATCTACAAGCGTTGCATGTCTTCTAACATGAAAAAGTCCGAGCGAGATTGGTCTTCAATCAATAACCAGAGCTTATTTAGATCTCGAGAACAAAATCAGAATCGTTACGTTAATGTTTTTGTCTGCAAATTTAATTATGAACATTAGACAGATCTTATGGACTGGTGATATTAAATGAGTGGGTTCACTAGCTAATACATTGTAGCTACAAATCGTCATTTTTCAATTTATAGCTCGTAAGCTTGTTTTTGATGCTGCATTTATAAACTTTTGTGAGAAAAGTAGCGAAGTATTGTTTCGCCTGTGTTAGACCAAACCCTCGTATTCCAGCTTTTTCAAACAGTAATTGCGAGTCAATGAACACCCACTGAACGTTTCGTGGTGTCCTCAAGTAAAGGACAAGCCAAATTAATATGACCCACTTGACAGGATGTGCCAAGATGCGACACTGCATGCAGTTGAACGTATTTATATTAGAAAAAAAAACGACAAAAAACGCCGAAATACTTCGTAAAAATACAAATAAAGACAAGAGCCATTATAGACGGATAAAGCTCCCCGAAAAATTGTGTCACAAAAAATAGCTATCATTTATTAAACCGCCTTTTCCCATGACGGTTTTTTGTACACACATTGTTTTTTTTTAAAATTATCACTTAAGTACAAAATTCTTAGATATGAGAAAAAAACTATTTTCTTCACTAAGGCCTCTTTTCTGTGACGCAGCTTAAATTGAGAAACGGAGAAAAAGTTCCATATCCCAGGGTATTTACCCAGGGAGTTCACATGTGAAGTTTCATTGAAATTGATCCAAGGGTCGCTGAGATCTGACTAAATACGGACAGCGTGGCGACGATTTGACCCCCCCCCCCCCCCACCCGAAATTTGTTTCAGGGAGCATTAAATGTAGTCTAAATGTGAAAATTCTACGAGATAATTCTAGATTCTCACAATTAAAAGTCAGATTGGTAAAAATCAACAAACATTAAGAACTTAACAATTCAAAGAAGGAAAAAATATCTCGACTTAATGCTTTAACATCAGTCTTACTTATCACAAGATGCACGCGTATAACGAAAGTACGTGTGTACTTTTATTTGAATGAAAAGGTACAGAGAAAGGGGAACTCATTAAGTTTACGACGAATTCATTTAAATTTAATTATCATTGACTGGTATAAAATTCATGCATTTTCTGTTTAAGTTGATTTCACTGCCCAATGTTTCAATTAGAATGCGCTACATAACGATTGTTCACTCCTATTTGATATTCCCTGCACAAATCTGACTGTCATCTTGACGAAACACGAATGAGAAATGATTAGCGGTAACCTTTGTTAAAAATACATCTAAACAAGTCCTCTGTTTGCGACCTTGTCTTGCAACAACAACAACAACAACAACAACAACAACAACAACAGAAAAAAAAACCAAGAAAGAAATAAGAAAATAAATATGTGAACTGCTTTGGTTTCTTTTCTAACATGATTTTTCTTCTATTTTCATTTGCAACAAAAGGTGTACATTCATGAAATTTAATTGTTTGGAGAAGATTGAACTTGTTTTTTTTTGTTGGCATCCGTCAGTCGAAGACGAATATGGAGTTGCGCCCGTTGAGGAGACCGGTAAACATCGCCTGGTGTGGTTTTAGGGGCATGTCCGTGATTTGCAGGTTCTGTTGCAGATCTTGTATGTTATAACTATTGAATCGTGGTCGTCTGTAGTTGGTGCTGTTTAGTTTGTCTTGCGTCGTCTTCTGTGTGCGGTGTTATGGTTTTATGGTCAGATTCAGCTCTAATATGCCCTCAGAGACTTGTATCTTTTATTTGCATCTGTTTGGTGCATCTTTCGGCGTCATCTGAGAAAACGAAATACCGTTGCCACTGATAACGCTCGGAAATTGACGAGGGATGTCCTAGTCAATTTCCGTTGCTAATGATCACGCCAGAAGATACACGACCATTTTTAATTATTGATGGATTGTAATCATTTTAAAACACTAGTTGGCATTCGGTAGACACAGTAAGATACAGAAATCAAGTAATAGTGTACTCAACTTTTCTTAAAGTTTAAGAAAATGCTGGTACCCCTATGCAATATTACAGAGTTGTCAGAATGATTTGTTGGTTTTTCTTTTAGTTTAGAAATATACGTCTGGAAAGTTATTTTGGAGAAGTGCATTTGAGAAATAGTATATGATATGATTTCGTTTGTTTTGCTTGGAATAGGCGCCATTGTTAAACTCAGTGCGAAATGCTTTAAAAAGAGTTGCATTTTCCTCCGTTCTTTCGTCTCTTTCGTTCTTTTTGATCGTGACCTGTCTGTACAAAAATACTATATCTTTACGCTCACAATCAGGGCATTACAGTCATTCTATCAATTGTACAAAACACTTGCTTCTCAAAGGTGTTGCATTTTTCTCTTTTGTCCTTTAAAGTTTTTTTAAGCTTTTTGTTTTACGCATGGCTCCATCATGGTTGTCAAGATTCCACACACGGCACTGGTCCAAGAGGGTGTTTTTGAAGTCCTTGCATGTTGAGGCGTCTTCCGCGTGCTACAATAAACATGTAACCGAACAGATTCTTGCCTGTGCGCAAAATGACATCTTCTCTCAACGCATTTACAATTTAGTTTTCTCCTTCACGTCCGACAACTTCTTAATGTTTTCCAGTATGGATGGCGATGAAACTTTACTATGGGAGTGGTCAATACAAGTCTTTGTGTCCTACAATTGACGCATAGCTTTTCCCAAATTTAAATTCTGAATTTAAATTACATTGAACGATATCATATATTGCCATGGCTACAGTAAATAGATTTATCCTCTCATTTTCCCTGACATGAAAGGGTTTACCGTATTCGTTTCTAACCTATCCATCACAAAAGCAGCATGATTTCCATCCTTCTGTATTCTTGGTCGAGTTGGGTCGCTTTGATTTACCCGGTTATTGGCCCAATATTCGCTTTAGATAATTAGAAAAAAAATATTCATGTATTCAGCTATTATGTAAACTATTATCTACTGACAGCACCTGTTTCTTGACCGAATTCTGTTTTAACTTCAGTCTGCTGTCTGTGTTTCCTTATTGACGGTTGCCTTTATCGTCTAGTCAACGAAAATCCTACCGAAACGGTTATGTAGAGCAGGCTTTACACAAAGTCCTCCAGATGTTGCAATCGTCTTTATACAGATAGCTATGTCTATCCCCTCAACCAGAGATTATGATACTCCGTACGACTCAAAACGATTCAAAATCCGTATCAGCTCACTATTACCAGATAAAGACTTCACCTCATATGACAAAAAATTCACATAAGTTCATTCCAATGTCCGCTAGTTTTTAAATCACATCTGGTATATCATTGACTAAGCTTCACCAGTTAAACAGTTGCTGAGGAAATATGTAAAATGTGAACTGATCTTCTATAACTCGAGATCTTAAATGAACGGAGACCAAGTATGAACTTGTTATTTTTTTTGTCCGACCGATGAGCGCCTGCATCCTGTTCGGTCGTATTTATTGTGCCTTTACAACTTTTCAATCCAACTCCTAATACCTTTCCAAATTGTCTTTCTACCTGTTGTCCTATCTGTGTTTATGGAGGAAGCCTGTGTTTATGTAGCAAGTATTACATCTGACTAACTAAGAGTGTTCATATAACTGACGACTTTATCTTGCAAACTTACCATCGTATGAACCCATGGGCGAAAAAATGTCTACGTAGATGATTGAACGACATCTGGAATGGTTGATATTCGTGATTATCAGATGTCATTTCAATTTATTTGATGATCAGTATTTGTTTTCATACCTTTGCTTATATAGAGACAGCACGTGCAGTCCTGTTAACAAGAGAAATGGTAATGGGCTTCAGCTGTAAGAAGCTCTCGTGTTGATAATGCAAGTATCCAGTCTTCTTAGTAGCAGCTGGAGTAAGGACTCATAACAGTGAAATTCGTTACGCTTTGCTGGTTTCTCTTTCGTTTTTTTGAGTACCCTTTGAACCTTGTCTTCTTCCGACAAAACATGCACACACCATCATATACCCTTAAAGGTCCTGTAAGTGATGTACTTTTAGATGATCTAATTCAAAATGGGCTCTTTCAACTGCTGTAATTGACATTTTGGTGAATGACTGAATATATCATTGTGATTAAAATACAATGTTTATGATGCTTGATAATTGGAATCTCTCTTGCATCTATTGAGACCTAGATCTGTAAATAGGGACGTTTGCAAAAATTTCTGCCGAGTTTATCAGGAATGGTTACATATCGGTGCAATGAAATTTCAAACAGCATTACTGGCTGGCGACCAGTTCTCGCCACATTTCATGTTTTTATAACTTACATTTTATTAAAGAAGTAAATTTCATACGCTGTCCCATAATTTGATAACAAGTGACCAAAAACAAATTATGTCTTGTGAGCATGCGCAAAAGATAAGGGAGCAGTTATTATAGCATCCACTAATTGGTTTTTCGGCGTTTACAGTACCAGTGCTCGCCAGGTCATTTTTACCGTCTTTAATTCATAATATTCTTGAGATAGAATATGATTTACAGTATAATTCGAATTCAATGACTTTTAAGTAGATACATTCAACAAACACCGATATTTGAGTTATAACAGACAAATATACGACATCGTTTTATGTACTGGTGTTTTTCGCAGATTTTGTCTCTTAGTAATGGCAATTCCCCGCTCAATTAGCGGGACGAATATGAACAAAAACTTACGTTTGCATGATGATAACAGTTTAGCTACGATTTTAAATGTCCGTACCTTCACGCATAAACTGGTATGCCAAAATCAAACAGTTGGTGAGTCATTCCTGTCCAGGCGGCGGTTCTTGTGATTATGTTGGTCCCCATTACGCTGATGACTGTCAGTTTCATACTTTTAATGTCTTGATAAATTTGGAGAAGTGGTTATGGCAGTCCATCACACCACTTCAGAGATCATATTATTTATGCTGTGGCTATGAAAATATTAGACACGTTCAGTTCAGTGTTTCGTGTGTGTAAGGGAATTGGCAGGGGTGTGATTACTGGAAAGGTTTATGACTACGAGAAAAGATTAAAAAAATGGATTAGTCTGGTACATAACGAAGTTGATCAGAGATCATGCTGTTAATGTAGGCAGGAATTGGTGCAGTGGTAAAGTTCTCGAATTGTTACAACGGGGAGGGGGTGGGACTTTTAACCGAGGTCCCGTCTCCATGTGACCTTAGCTGTTTAGTAGGACGTAATGTTCCATTCAATCCAATCAATCTAGTTGAATTTTAAGTTGTGAGAGTAATAAATACAATAATGTTTAAACAACAGTACAAAATAGAACGTTTACTATAAACAAACATGTAAAGCTCGTACAAAACTATTCTTCGATGCACTGTGGGCAGACGAAGGAAAAGACGAAAGATTTCATCCTCTGGTATATCGACACACTGTGGGTGCACCAAGTCCTCACAGTTGTCACACCCCACCCATAGCGTATCTTCATCCTCTTGGCCCTGGTCGGCCATTCCGCACACCTTACAATAATAAATGCTCTCTTCTGATAGCTTTTGTCGTTTTCTGTTTCTCTGTTCTGATCTTTTTGTCTCTCTTGCTTTTCGATTTTCTTCTCTATCCTGTTTCCCGTCGGCTATTCCCTCCTTTACTATCTCTTCTTTGACTTTTTCTCTGAACTTGTTGACATATTCATCGCTTGTAAGTATTCTAGCTTCTCTGACCAATTTTCGGCTGAATGTTTGCGTTTTGCATGGTACCGGGGTGAATATTTTGGACAATGCCTCTGAAATCAGACCCTCTGTCACGAGAAAGGTATCACAAGTGGTGCATATGCTGTTTATACTGACATCAAGTGGTTGAAGTAAATGGGTGGTATGTGCTGATAATCCAAACAGCTCTATGTTGTTTTCGTTTGCATGCTGAATGACATCTAAGATTATGTTCGAACCATGGTTATCTAAGATGAGGAGGACTGGTCGTTTTGGGCAACAATTAGGGACAAAGACTTGCTGAAACCATGCTATAAATAGCACACTATCCATGTATCTTCTGTCGGAGTACCCGAACAGCCAGTCACCTGGAACACCATCTTTGTAATCAACGTGCGACTGGCTTTTCGTCGTATATTACCAATGTTGGCAGAATTCTATCATCGGCACACATGCATAGGTGGTCTGTTACATGACCATATGACAAAAGGGTTTGCTGGTAGCTGTGGTGCCCTTTTACAGCAGGCGCCTTTTGTCTGGATTTCTCTTTCCCACTCCAACCCGTTTCATCACAGTTAAATATCTGGTTTGGTTGTAGCTTTAAGCGTTTAATTGTGTCCTTTAGAAGGTCAAAGCGCAGATTGATTACATTAATGTGGGACATCCGACTAATACTTCTGTCCTGAAGTTCGGCTCTCTTTCGGACGGACTGTTCCTCGTTTTTCATGAATTTACTAAACCATTTATTACTAGGGCCCTTCTCTAACTTGAATATACTATTTCTTCCACTTTTTGTTACCATCAGAATATAAAAGACGAAATATTGCCCTTGTCATAGGGAAACACCAGGTAGCTTGATATTTGGCGTATATGCCAAATGCATTTTCTTCTCCGTTTGTTATTTCGGAAGTCTTATTGATGAGTCGCCGGCGACCGGGCGAGATTCTGCCGCACATCTAATGGACTCCCGCCGAATTTTAACATGCATCTGAACGACATATCGTTGATTGTTCATTTTTACTTTGCCGCCAAATCTCTGATCAAAGGAATTAGCCGCCGACTCCGGGGCGTCGCTTTTATGTGACTGCTCGACCAAACGAGTCTTCCGTCAAACGACTACCTTGGTATACTCCTACATTGTAATTAGCTTAAAGTAAACCGGAACCGCAGACATGCCAATACCGCCATTGTCTTTGTGACAACCAAGCAAATCGCATAATTTGGCTGTGCCATTTATTAGTGATTTCGCTTATTTTGTTGCCGACTAGTAGAAATTGTTGACTTTTACTGACGTAGAATTGTTTTGAAGTGATCAGTCTGTCAATTAGCCACATTAAAGCCACGCACTGGCGCTGGATATTAATTGTAATTTGTGATTAGGCAGGTGGTATTCCAGTTAGGTATAGGAAGTTCACCTGGTTAGACCTAACGAGATGTCAACGGTAGGCCACTGATTACAGAAGTCGGAAAAAATGAGCGAGGCACGTCGGCGATGTGTAAAAAGTCAGCCGTACATTGTCAGACGGTCGGCATTATCCCGACAAATCGTCGGCGTGTAGTCATCTACGTTTTATCGACTTCTTCAAACATTTGAAATGATACCGATTGATCGATTTATTTTAACTCGAAGTACAAAAACGGTATTTATTGTCAGCCTATGCGACGATCAATCAGCGATGTATCTCCGATAGTTTACCCGAAATAACAAGAAACACCATCGCCAGCGCGTCGGAGCGTTTGTGACAGCAGCAACCGATCAACCAATATCTAAACATCAATCGGCGGCATTTTCAGTCGGTAAAGCGTCGACGACTACTCACCGACTACACGCCGCCGATTATCCGCAATACCTTCGGCCCTATAACGGGCAATGACCGACTTTATACACATCACATACGTATTTGGCCAATTTTGACGTCTCGTGCTTTAGATCACGTTTCAAAGAAGAAGCCGACTCCGCTAAGGCGTCGGTTTTATGCGACTCCTCGACGAAACGATTCCTTCAACATACGCCGCTGTCGGTGTACTACTGATAGGGTGGTCACACTTTTTTCCGAAAGTATTCCAGCCCCTACAAAATATATACCAGCTTACAGAGAATATCGAGAGAAATATAAAACTGGTTGAATTGTGAAAATCGAACATTGCGTTATGGAATAATGCTTATTAAGATTTTTTACAAAGGGGAGATAATTCTGCCGAATTACATTATTGTTTATTTTTCAAAGAACTTCAACATATATGTATTATATATTATTTTCAAGGTCTGAATGAGAGGAAGTCAAAACTGCTTACGTTTTTAAAATCAGACATTTAATAAAATAGTTACGCCCTTTTGAAGTTTTACAAAGGATGATTATTCTACCAAACAATTTAGTTCTTCAATTTCTACCCAACAACAATAATTGTTACATTATTTCAACCCTTCCCCACACAAGACATGATTTTCACGATCATATATGAAAAGCTTTTTGAAAACATTGAGACAAAAGAAGAACATTTCGATAACCAACCTTTTCTCTCTTTGCGTAAATATTTTCAAACAAAAAATTAATTCAAACTTTCAAGTGATCTATTACAAACATTATATCTTTGGTTCGTGAAGAAAGAGCCTTTCAAAACATTGACCCAAAAGAGCACCAAACATTTGAACATGTCCATTTTGCAACCTGTAAATTCAATCTAATTTTTGACTGTCTCACCCTTTCCCGAACAAGACCTGGTTTTGACGTCCTGAACGGATTTTATTGAAGGTGAAAAGATTGAGGCGAAATAATCTTATTTTCTTTTACACTCATTCTGTCACCTATCACAGCTTTCGAGTTGGGTGACCATAAAGTTTTACTGTTTGGGAAAGGGTTAAATGGATGTTTAGGAATCCCATGAGAAACGCCGATTTTGTAAATCCCTTTGGACTGAGCACGAAGTGCTCAAGATGAGCTATTGTGGTTACTCACCGTCCGTCTGTTCGCCCATAATTCATTGAAACACCTCATACTCCATTGGGCCGATTTTGACAAAACTTTACAGGAATGCTCCTTGGATGACCATATTCAAAAATTGTTCGCGATTTTTTTTGATTCGTAAAAAATATGGGCGTGACAGAGCGAGGCTTATCGAACTTTGAGAAATCATGATATCATTCTTTACAAATCAACCATTCGGCCAATTTCAACCAAACTTTGCAAGAATGTTCTTTGAGTCACTGTCGTCAACATGTATGAATAAATAGGATGAATGGAGTTTAGACAGAAATTACCGATAAATCACGGGGGATTGAAAAAAACTTCCCATTGTTAAAGTCTTTGCGCTTGAATGCGCTAAACTAAAAGCACAAGATGTATTATTATTTGAATAGATAGGATATTGAAGAAGATATATAGGCTTTTCTAGGCTTTTCTGCCGCATAGTTCTTGCCATTTGAAGCCGAGTAAAATGACCTATTTTGAATACCTTATCATCGACTCATAATTCATCGGTTCATCGTATTAACATACACGAATGAATAGATCTATTTTCCCTTTTTAATTTGATATGCGATTTATGAAAATCCGTTAAGAAATGGCAGTGTCAAAGCTATTTTATCACACATACCCACGCGTCGTTCTAAGGTAACGACCGAGTTCAAACAAAGAAACGCATAGTTGATCCACTTTTCCAAATAGAGATTTAACACAAAAAGAAAGTGTATAAGGTAAAAGTATTTTATCATAATAAAATATAACTATTTAGCTTTAAGATTTTACACACAATTTTGCAATTTAATGTGTTATTTAGGCTGAAAATGCCGTTTGTAAATTACTCGTTTTTACATAGAATCAGATAGAGGCAGTATTTTCAAAACGAGACTGTGACCACACTACTACTGATCGGCTCTACAAACTATTGTCCAGCAAGATTTACCCGGGACATCAGCATATGTAATGACCCCACTTCGGCTTTGTTTTGTTAAGACGCTCCACTAACGGACTTTGCGCACGAAAATTAAGTTGTCCCGGGTTAACCTTGTTGGACAATACAAGGTTGTTACTTGATTATTGGTTACTAATACTTACTTTAAAATTAGAGTGGTTGATCTATTTGTTAAGTGCTGTACCTTTACTCATAGACAACTGTAATTCTCCCTTTGGGGGCATTAAAACAGTAAAGAAATCCATAAACTCTACTCAATGAGTTCCAACAACCAAAAAAACGTTTGATATTTATAGCAATGGCCTTTTTAAGTAGTGCACCATGGTTCCTTTTGTGATAACATTCCATATTATAGGGTAAAGGGTTAGATATTTCACGTTGACCTTCTGTACATGAGTTAAACTCAACGAAGGGGTCGAGGGTTAAAAATTTCACCTGCACCATCAATGTGTGTTCTTTCCATCATAGTTATCAATTAAAATGCCTTCATACAACAGATGGAGACAGAATATTGAAGAAAGAATGGACTGCTTTATGTTTACAAGATATAAAGCTACATGGCATTAAGCTCCATTTTAGCATTAAACAGCTTCGTCGAGTCAACATTCCCTTGAGCACTTAATAAACACCATTAATGTAAAGTTACAAGAAACATTGCCAGTGGTAAAAGAGAAATATATAAAGGTCAAATGCATCTTATCTGCAACTCAAATATTATAATTTCATTTTGACCATTACAGTAACAGTAACGATTCCCGTGATGAAGCCTCAATCCAAAAACGGGGAAAATACATCGACTTTATATCATGGAGAGCTCTATAAGTCATTTGATTTGAGTTGTGGAGAAATCGCCCAGGACTGACGGACAGACAAAGCGGCGGCTGTATGCTCACCATTCGGGAAGTATAAAACACATTTATGTAAGATGTTATTAGGTAATAACGTAAATAGCATAATATGCTTTCGTGTATGGATAAGAAGCAATACGTATAATAATTCAATGACTGACACCAATTATTACTCTCCACTGGTAAACATCTCTAAATAAACATTCAGTAGATCTAGCTGACTTCAGTGAACATATTTGAAATATCCCATATTTTGAACCAATCCGACAAGTTTAACTTGTATGGTATCTAAAGTGTGGAACCGAAAATTCTCCAGCCCACTTGCATCGAGAAAAATAAAAATAAGCAATCTGTAAATAACAACAGACTATGGTGAACATGTACTGAGGAGAAAAGCAAGTACATGGTTTAAATGCAAAAATGTGCGTACTGTCCCTCTATTCCATAGAGACTTGAATTGGAATTATATTGATTTATGGTGATTTAAACGCACACAAAACAATTTTACAGACTACTGACTTATCTGTTGCAAGGAAGTTTGAAGAAGAATCATTAAAAGTCACTACTGAAGTAAAATGTCCAAAAGACTGCCTGAGTAAGTTAAAAACTACAGATATCCACGAGCATACGTTCGCTGAGAAATAGTTTGGCAGAAAGAAAGCTGAGTTATACATCAACCGTCCTTTGTATGTATGGTTGTATACAGTGTCTATTATATCAGGGCAAATGGACTCACAGTTTGTCAAGCGCTTCATAGACACAATAATTATGCCGTTTCCAAGCAATAGAAACATTGTGGATGTATGAGCTCTAACATTTTGTGTTGCAAATGAAACCAAAACGACTTGCATATCCTTGAAAACAAGGGCGGCATCATTTTTCTCAACCTTTGACCTTCATCCTATCAACATATTTTACATACGCATCGTAACTAACTGGCGTCCGTTCGGATCGTACAAATATTTTCTCAGATATATTGATCACAAAAGAAACGTCCCTGTTTAATTGGTTATATTGGTAACTTGCAAGTGATAACATCACACAACACCAGGAAATGAAATAAGGAGTTGTGTTCTATCTTGCATAACTATTGTCGATTATTCAGTACAAGCGATATGTTATATGATTTGACAAATGGTTACATATAAAAATACAGAGTTGAAACGGACCCATGCTTAAAAATCAACTTTTACTCTAACAGCATCTGAGAGTGTTGTGTGACTTGAAGAAAGCTATTGCAGACCAACAAGTTCATAAATCTTAGACACAAAAGTTAATATGGTAAAAATGCGACTCGCAAAAAATGACACGTTCGGTCAGATTCAGTTGATAGGATGAGGGTTAATCTACTGTAAAGACATATGTTGCGTGTACTACAGATTATTTTGAGGACTGTTAAGGAATTACACGTATAAATCCCCAGACACTTGAAAACCTATCAATCGCGATTACATGTGACAGTAAAAAGGATTAAACAAGATACACATTTACTTATATAAGTCAGATAAATGGTTCTAAGTTATTACAAGAGAAACAAAAATAGCACAGAAAGTACAGTAGAAATATTAAACTTCAAATGAATTTTAGAAAAGGTACACATGCAATCCTTCAGAGAAAAGCATTTTATTGAAAAAAGAAACAAACAAACAACAACAACAACACTACCTTAACCGTGTTTTTCGAGAATATGCTTCTGTCTGAAAAATTGAAGCTATATTTTCTGTAAGAGTGCGGCTGTACTTTCGTGATACTCAAGTTTCAAGTTTCTTTATTGTATGAGACAACTGTCCATAATACATGCTAGTACAATAGTTTTACAATTATCAATATAAACTAATTTGTTCCGGTGGTGATGGCATAAATACAGAATTAAATAGAATAATAGTTTTGTAATTGTGAGGTACAACATGTACCAATTATTCAGAAGTTTGGAGAAAAGCGGGAGATATTCATTTATGTTTATATCTTTTCTCATTTTTTTATGATTGAACTTTTTGTTTCTGCATCTTTTTTATATTTGCTTTGTTCATTTTTGCTCTTATGATATCGCTCGAAGAACGCCGTATCCACTACTTGAGCAAGTCATGGATACAGCATTCCTGAACGACTCTAAGATGGATTGAAAAGAGAAGTACTTGTAGTATATGCGATGAGTGGTGAAGAGGAACATCGTATATACTGTTTTCTTAAACTGTATATACGTTGTTTTGTTCACCCTGATAAACTATTTACATTTAAATAATATGAAACTATGTAACATAATGTATAATTATTAATGTCATTACCGAAATAAATAAAATGTACCAGAAATCGCTGTCGCTTCGACGAAACGAAAATCGAAGCGTGTCGGAGTTTCTGGATATATATATTCAATTGTATACACAATTATTTTTAGCTCACCTGAGCACGAAGTGCTCGAGGTGAGCTATTGTGATCGCTTTTTGTCCGTCGTCCGTCCGTCTGTCCGTCTGTCCGTCTGTCCACAATTTGGTGTTTACACTCTAGCATCCACAAATATTAGTCAATCTTGACCAAACTTTGTCAAAACAAGTATGGTCATAAGTTCTCGGATGAGTTCGATTATGGGCCAGATCGGACCAGAAAGTGTGGAGTTATCTGCCCCTGAATGACGAAAAATGCTGTTTTTAACTTTGTTTACACTCTAGCATCTACAATTATTGCCCAATCAATACAAAACTTGGATATAACATTGGAGACTATAGGATCTTGGATGAGTTCGATTTTCAGTCAGATCAGGCGAAAAAGTCAAAAGTTATGTGCCCTTGAATTTGTCAAAATTACCGTTTTCGACCGTTTTCGACCTTGTTTACACTCTAGAATCTACAATTATTGACCAATCAAGACAAATCTTGAACACAATGTTGGAGACCATAAGATCTCGGGTGAGTTTAATTTTTAGTCTGATTAGACGAGAAAGTCGAGAGTTATGTGCCCTTGAATTTGACAAAATTGTCGTTTTTGACTGTTTTCGACCTTGTTTACACTCTAGAATCTACAATTATTGACCAATCAAGACAAATCTTGGACACAATGTTTTAGATCATAAGATCTTGGATGAGTTTGATTTTCAGTGTGATCTGACAAAAAAGACTAGAGTTATGTGCCCTTGAATTTGATAAAATTGTCATTTTCGGCTGTTTTCGACATTGTTTATACTCTAGAATCTACATTTATTAATCAATCAAGACAAAACTTGGACATAATGTTAGAGATCATAAGATCTCAGACGACTAGAATTTTCAATCTGATAAGACACAAAAGTCGAGACTTATGTGCCCTTGAATTTGACAAGATTGTCGTTTTTGACTGTTTTCAACCTTGTTTACACTCCAGAATTTTCAATTATTGTCCAATCAAGACAAATCTTGGACACAATGTTTGAGAGGATAAGATTTCGGATGAGTTTGATTTTTAGTGTGATCTGACCAGAAAGACGAGAGTTATGTGCCCTTGAATTTGATAAAATTATCATTTTCGGCTGTTTTCAACCTTGTTTACACTCTAGAATCTACAATTATCAATTAATCAAGACAAAACTTGGACACAATGTTTGGGACCATAATATGTCGGATGAGTTTGATTTTCAGTCTGATCCGATCAGAAAGTTGAGAGTTATGTGCCCTTGAATTTAACAAAATAGCCGTTTCTGGCTGTTTTTCGATCTTGAATCTTCAATTATTGACCAATCAAGACAAATCTTGGACACTATGTTGGAGACCATAATATCTTGGATGAGGTAGATTTTCAGTCTGATGTGATCAGAAAGTCGAGAATTGTGTGCCCTTGAATTTGAAAAAAATACCGTCTTTGGCTGTTTTCGACCTTGTTTATACTCTAGAATCTGTGATTATTTATCAATCAAGAAAAACCTGGACACAATGTTTGGCACCATAAGATCTCAGATGAGTTTGATTCTCACAAAGTTATTGACTATAAGTTAGTTTTCAGTCTTATAGTCATAAATGTTTATTGAATTGAACAAAAGTGTTGCTCATATCATTTTGGTTCAGGTGAGCGATATAGGACCATCATGGTCCTCTTGTGTTAAATAAAGACACAACAAAGCATAATGAGCTAATTACAAATGTATATGAAAATAATTAAGTAAAATCTTAGATTTTACATTCTTAGAAATCTGGACCCTTTACACTTAAATTCAAAAACAACAAACACTGTTACCGGTTTTATTTTTTATGCCCCCGATAGGGAGGCATCATAAATTTGACTTGTCCGTCCCGGACCGTCCGTCTGTCCGTCTGTCTGTCCATCTGTCTGTCCGTCTGTCTGTCCGTCATTCCGTCCAAAAACTTTAACATTGGCCATAACTTCCTTATTACTTAACATATTCAATTCATACTTTACCACAACATTCCTTGGTACATTACCTTTCTGTAGGCACATACTTTGGTGACCTTGACCCCTGGATGACCTTGACCTTGAACATAGATTGGCCATAATTTAAAATCAAAGCGGTGTCGGGGGCATTGTCATCTTACAGTGACAGCTCTTGTTCTTCATATTTTACCATAAGCATGGGCATATATAAGGGCAATTTTAATGTAAATTTCATGGGTTGACAAAAACTGGAACTAGGCGAAATTTAGACCTGAATTTGGTCGAAATATTTAAAAACTAAAAAATTTGGCGATGAGGTCATACAAAATCTTTTAGAAAATTGTTTTTGTTGAGTAATACATACTATTCTGGGTTATAAACGATGAGGAATTATTAGACATTATTTTTGGGGATAATTTGGCTCGAATATAACAAATCTGGGTGTATATGGCCTCTTCAAGTTAGGATACCACCCATTTTTAAGCAAAAATCTTAAAAGTCTTAGAAACATTTTTCCAGAATTGATTTTTGAAAATTATTTCGAGAATAACGCTGTAATAAAGAATACTAACTTCATACCAAATTTCATGAAATTCGCAGCGTGGGCACAACCCTATGGGAATTTCTGATAGGGTGAGACCCCCCCTTTGCCGTTTTCAATTTGTTTACACTTTAGCGTCTACATTTATTGACCAATCAAGACAAAACTTGGCAACAATGTTGGTAACCATAAGATGCTGAATGAGCTAAATTTTCAGCTTGATCGGACCAGAAAAACCAGACTTATTGGCCCTTGAATTTCACAAAATTGCTGTTTTCGACTTTATTTTCACTCTAAAAATCACAAATATTGACCAATCAAGACACAACGTGGTCACAATGTTGGTGACCATGAGATCTTATATGATTTCATTTTGGCGTCATCTTCTCCGTCTGTCGGTCCGTCCATCCGTCTGTCCGTCCGTCCATCCGTCCGTCCACTTTTCTTGTCAACGCAACTCCTCCTAAGTTTCTGGCTGGATCTTCATGAAACTTGGTCAATGTTATCACCTCAATTGGTAGATGTGCATGAAGGAAGGATTTTATGGTTCATCGATTTTTGCCTGAGTTATGCCCCTTAAAAACTTAGTCTCTAGGGCTTATTGAAATTGCAGCCTTGTCAACGCAAATCCTCCTAAGTTTCTGGCTGGATCTTAATGAAACTTGGTCAATGTTATAACCTCAATTGGTAGATGTGCATGAAGGAAAGATTTTATGGTTCGTCGATTTTTGCCTGAGTTATGCCCCATAAAAACTTAGTCTCTGGGGCTTATTGAAATTGCAGCCTTGTCAACGCAAATCCTCATAAAGTTCTGGCTGGATCTTAATGAAACTTGGTCAATGTTATCACCTCAATTGGTAGATGTGCATGAAGGAAGGATTTTATGGTTCGTCGATTTTTGCCAGAGTTATGCCCCCTTCAATCTTAGTCTCTGGGGCTGAATGAAATTGCAGCCTTGTCAACGCAACTCCTCCTAAGTTTCTGGCTGGATCTTAATGAAACTTAGTCAATGTTATAACCTCAATTGGTAGATGTGCATGAAGGAAGGATTTTATGGTTCATCGATTTTTGCCAGAGTTATGCTCCCTTCAATCTTAGTCTCTGGGGCTGATTGAAATTGCAGCCTTGTCAACGCAACTCCTCCTAAGTTTCTGGCTGGATCTTAATGAAACTTGGTCAATGTTATAACCTCAATTGGTAGATGTGCATGAAGGAAGGATTTTATGGTTCATCAATTTTTGCTAGAGTTATGCCCCCCTTCAATCTTAGTCTCTGGGGCTTATTGAAATTGCAGCCTTGTCAACGCAACTCATCCTAAGATTCTGACTGGATCCTAATGAAACTTGGTGGATGTTATTACCTTAATTGGTAGATGTGCATGAAGTAAGGATTTTATGGTTCATTGATTTTTGCCTGAATTATGCCCCCTTCAATCTTAGTCTCTGGGGCTAAATGATATTTCAGCCTCGTGAACGCAATTCCTTCCAGGTTTTTCACTGGATATTTATAAAACCCTTTTTGTGAACACAATTTTTTACAGGTTTTTCAGTGAATATTTATAAATCCTTGTCAATGTCATTTTTTTGTCTCAAGTTTTATAAGTGGCGGCGTATATTGTGACCATGGCACTCTTGTTCATATTGATCGGACTAGAAAAAAACATAGTTGTGTGCCCTTGATGGTGACAAAATTGCTGATTTCGTTTTTAATTTTACTCAAACAGCAATAAATATTGACCAATCAAAAAACAACTTGGACATAGGGTTGATCAGAATATCTTTATCAGAACAGAGTCATGTGCCATGGATTATGACAAAATTGATGTTTTTTATTATGCCCCCCGTATCGAGAGATCGGGGGCATATTGTTTTACTCATGTCTGTCTGTCCGTCTGTCTGTCCGTCTGTCTGTCCGTCCGAAACTTAACATTGTCATTTTCTGGACAACCATTATGTATACAAAGCTCAAATTTGGTATGTAAACTTCTTTCAATGATATCTATCTGCTCCATGCAATTTGACCTTCCTCAAGGTCATCATTTAACCCTTATCAACCCTTAACATGCAACTTAACGCACCAGCTTAACGCAACACTTAACATTGGCCTTTTCTCCAAAAGTATTCCACATACAAAGCTAAAATTTGGTATGTAAACTTCAGTCAATGATATCTATCTGCCCCATGCAAATTGACCTTCCTCAAGGTCACCGTTTAACCCTTATCCACCCTTAACATGCAACTTAACGCAACAACTTAACACAACACTTAACGCAACACTTAACATTGGCCTTTTCTCCAAAAGTATTCCGCATACAAAGCTCAAATTTGGCATGTAAAACTTCAGTCATTGAACTCTATCTGCTCCATGCAAATTGACCTTCCTCAAGGTCACCGTTTAACCCTTATCCACCCTTAACATGCAACTTAACGCTACAACTTAACGCAACAACTTAACTTTGGCCTTTTCACCAAAAGTATTCCACATACAAGGCTCAAATTTGGTATATAAACTTCTTTCAATGGTATCTATCTGCTCCATGCAATTTGACCTTCCTCAAGGTCATCATTTAACTCTTATCCACCCTTAACATGCAACTTAACGCTGCAACTTAACGCTACAACCTAACATTGGTCTTTTCTCCAAAAGTATTCCACATACAAAGCTCAAATTTGGTATGTAAACTTCTTTCAATGAAATCTATCTGCTCCATGCAATTTGACCTTCCTCAAGGTCATTGTTTAACCCTTATCCACCCTTTACATGCAACTTAACACTACAACTTAACATTGGCCTTTTCTCCAAAAGTATTCCACATACAAATAGCCTAGACGGATTTTCTGAAATTCTACCACCCAGTTGGCATTTTTAGTAGAAGCAGTTACTTAATCTAACTTTACTAATACAAGGATGCTGAATTCAATGGTGCCCGGTGCAACTCTGAAATCGGCCATTTTAACAAAATGGCGGCCATTTTTCAAAATGGCCGCCACATGGCCACCATGTTCTCTTTAAACCCGCATATCTCTGTCAAATATTCACCTAAATGAACGAAAATGGTATTAAATGAAAGCCTATATATTTATCTAACCATTACAAAATGATTTATATTAATCATGGCATTTGCAAGTCCGCAATATCTTGGGAATTGTAAAATTATTGATAAAAATTCATGAAATTAGAACATTGCTTCAATGGAAATAATGTTGTATATACAATATCGTTGTGATTTTTATGATGCAAAATGGTCAAAATATTCTACAAACCCTTAGCAACGAATTGCAGTGTCCATTAGCAGCAATAACTTATATTCTTAATGGTAGGTACAGGTCAAAGTCAGCTGGGGTCAGTTATTTTTACGAGAGATGATTATACGGTGCACAATTGCATTACAACTTTATCGATGTAATTTTATGAAACCATCACTTTTATTGTATGAATATTGATTCCAAATTGCCATATTTGTTAAACGATAATGTGTAAGTTCTAAACAGACGATTTAAGCAAGGATTTTCATGGTCTAGATGTTGAATAGTGAGATTAGTTACCCCACCCACTAAAATAACCTTGAATACCGGTGCCGTTCTCTTTGACGCCGAAAAACTTGAAGAAATGAAAATGTTTTATGGTGTAGTGACTAGAATCTAGATAAAAGCATTTATAATACTAATAGAAAATAAATCCCTTGTACAGTAGTACATAAATGATTGCCATTGTTACACCAATAACACAAATACTCGAGACTTATTATATTTGTTGTAAAACGTCATTTCAAGTTTGTTTATAATCAATGTTTCACAATTTTGAAGTATTCATATTTAGCACATAATTTCTTTATTTATGTACATTTGTATTAATCAAATCAAAATCCCACTTCGATGTTATATTTTGCAGAAAGAATGGGAGCTTATTGAGTTACCCCACCCACTTAAATAACCTTGAACACAGGAAACGGTTTCTTTCATGCCGAACAACTTGTAAGAATAAATTGAATATAGTTTCATTCTGTGTTGCCTTTACCCCTTGGTAAAAACAGTTGTTTTTTTTTTCATATCCCAATTTATATTAAGATTGTCAAAAGTCCCTTTTTTATAGTGACATTAATGATGAATCCACATTCAAACACAAATACCTTCAATACAGGAAGCAATTTCATATTGGGTGGGCCAAAGCCCCTGTGTCTGAAAACTCGGGGAGCTAATTTGGATTTCCCCCAAATTTTCAGTGTAAAATAAGGAAATTTTAGCATTTTGGCCAAATTTGGTAATGTGTTACTTTTGGCGAAAATCGTGTTGTTTCAAGCTGGGCCAACTTTGCATCTAATTCTACAATCTGGTCAAATGATAAGCTTTAATTGCCATACCATCGAAGTGAAATATAGCTTTACAGAGAGAAATATTCAGAAACATTTCTATCAAATTGTGTACAAGATCTTCAACATTTAAGTGATCAATGTACCGTATTCAGTCCTATGGAAAATAGCCAGGTGTGTAATATTCTAGAAGTTTTTGTATGTACGTTTTATTCGAAATTGCCCATGGCAACAAATTCATCTTACTCAGTAGGTATGAAAATGGTTTTAATATATCAATTGATACCTCAAGGATATGAAACATGTTGTATGTGATAATAAGCTATACTAAGCTAAAAGGAAAGCCGGGATACCTAAATCATTTAGCTAAAGATATGAAAGTCATATTGCCTGGCCTAATTGGTCAGCTATAAAAGCTAAAGGCTTGTTTGTTATAGTGTCTTTCCTATTTAAAGTGCCAGCCAGTGTTGACTTATGAGACACTTTCTTCTGAATGCGCAGTACCTCCCGATTCCCCACTCATGATGCTGGGCGTCTGGCAGAGACGGTCTACGGTAACCATTAGTTGAACTAGCTGGCGGCTCACCAACTGTTCACAACAATTCTAAACATGCAGGCCGGCTTCCTCGAGATTCGACCCTTCGACCTCCCGCTTCCAATACGGGCAACTTAACTATAATGCCACAGAAGCAGTTAATACTAAACATGGGTAAATTACCATGATTGCATAGTGCTGGAATCAATGAACGCTACTCAAGTTATTTGTAACGGGAGAAAAGCTAAATAACAGCAGAGTCCATGTGCACAATTTTGAGATATCCATTTGCCAAGTCTAGTCCATAAGGTACTTTCGAAGCTCTCATATTGGTATTCATAGTTTTGAATTACTATGTTTTGAGCAGCGCATTCCATTTAATACGCAACTACCGAGCGCCTTGTCAGATGCATGAGAGAGAAGAGTACGACTAAAAGACCGACTCTCTGACAATGCGTTACGACGTTATACCAAAACAGAATTATTCGCCTATCCGACTTGAACATACTCCTTTGTGCAAACAAAGAAACTGCTTATAATGCAGAAGGCAATCATTGTCACATCATTCATTACGACACAGTACGAAACTTAACATGGGTATGGTCTGGAAACCAGACGTTCTTGTATTGGGCATGGTAAAAGATACACTCTTATAGTCTACAATGGGTATTCTGAAATCAAACTACGAACGCTATACTGATTCTTTGAAAATGATAGGTTTTGTGGAGGATCAGTCATGGTATGGGGATATAGTGCTCATTTATTGAAGTATTAATTAAGTGTACCTGGTGGTAGGCTAATAGCCATATGGTACAGAAATAAAATGATCTTCCCTGTCGCAGTACCATCTTTACATACATGTATGCATGACCTTGTATTGAAATATGATTGTGCAGCATTGGGTCGCACGTTTCAATCACATATCAAAGTATCCCAGAATATCCGGCCATTTAATTGACTAGCCTAGAGCCCTGACATAGCCCCTTTTCAGCACATTTGTGACAAACTGGACAGGTGATTAGGGAGACACCAGAACCTTTAGTTGACTCTTTCTCTATTAGAACAATGAAGACATCCCCATGCTAACAGTTGACTGATATGTCCCAGACACAAGAGTGCCATAGCTCAGAAAAATTACCATACGACATCCTAAATAAAGAAGTTGCAAGTCTCTGCATGACGTCAATATTCGCCTAAGAGTCTCCGCATGACATCAATATGACATCAATATTTACCCATGGATGGGTTATTGTCCATAAAAGCCATTTTCTCACTATTTTGACGAAATATTAACATCGTATTATTGATGAACATAATATTATTGACAATTCTTTGTTTAGTTATACAAGTCTTAAATGTTATTTCGCTGTATGTTCTCTTATCAAAAGGGTAACCAAATTAGGGAATGCATGAAATGCCTTTATGGTATGTAATGTTTGACGCTTTATTGTGATGGCCATATATTAGCATCCTGTCAAGGCTTAGCAGTAATAAGCCATCAAAATTTATGTTGCATATTTTCTTATCGACTATGTGCCTATCATTGGCCGTATATTAGCATCCTGTTAAGTCTTAGCCGTAACAAAATATCAAAATGTATGTTTTTCGGTTTTCTGGTAGACTATGTGTCACAGAATAAAAATAAAGAATACAAAGACTGGAGGTTGTGTTTAAATAGTGAATGGATCCATGTACTTCACAACTTTTACTTCTTGATTTCTTTGAATTGAGTTTACTAACTATCTCCAAACAGCTTAACCATATCTAGATTTACAGGTAATTCTTTGTGGAAATAATATACTAGGACGGAAAAGAAATGCTAGGTTCAGTGACTTCAATCTGATTAAAGTCACATTTACATACAAAAACATAGATAACATCAGATTTTAATGAGATTGTATAACCTTCTCTACACAGAACTTTGTCATCTGAGCACGAGCACCTTTCAGTACGAGGATGAAAGGCATTGTGTCGTTTTATACAGGTTTATCGTTACACGTGCAAACAGGCATAATTCCGTTCGACTTGCATTAAAGCCTCTTCCTCTTAACTTTCCAGAACATGAGAGTAGCTTCTGAAATGATACAATACAACAAATCAGACTTTTTTGAGTATATTACTCACAAATTTGCTGTGTAAAAATCATATGTGTACAGTACAAATTTGTAAACTTTTCTTACACTATTATCACATCATATAAGCGTACTATTCGGTATATTGGAAGTTGCGACTATCAATAGAGCTAGTAAACAAGCTGATAATTGAGCGTTCCCGTAGCACTGGTGGAATTTGAACCATGAAATCTTTGGCCCAGACGATCATTTAACCATGGCGCTATTCTATGTCCCCAACACACAAAGCAAGCATAAGAGACAACATCTTACGACACAAACATGTTTAAACTGTCTCTGTTCTACAGTAATAATAACCTCGAAGTGGGATTTTATTGACATAGCTAAAAAATGTACATGAGTATAGTAGTGACGTGCTAAATATTGAACACTTCCAAATAATGACACATTCATTATACAAACGTAGTGACTTTTTTCTACAACAAATATAATAAGCCTTATCTTGAGTATTTGTGTTATTCATGCAACAATTGCAATCATTCCATGGTGGGTAACTCGTGTGACTTTTGGGAATCGTTCACACCGAAAAAGTTGTCCGCTTCAAGGATGTTTTGTTTAATTTCTCAGCTAATACTCTGCGGATTTCGTTAAGATAAAGTGCAGCGTACGCGTAATTGAGAGGGCCATTGCCGAGTCTACCTCACTCTGCACCTAATCACATAGTTTTTTTCAAACATTCAAGCGAACTTATTGATTTTGAATATTTGATGGCACCGTGTGTACCGGTGCAGAGTGGGAATGAATCTATCAAAGGTGCGTACGATGCACTTTATCTCGTCAAAATCCGTAGAGTATAGGCTGAGAAATTAAACAAAACATCCTTACAGCGGACGATTTTTTCGGTGTGAACGCTTCCAAAAAGTCACGTGGGTGTACCAACCGTGTGTACTAGGGATTTGTTTTTCATTAATTTCACACATGATTTTATCAAGACCCACACCATAAAACTATTTTCATCTCTTACATGACGTTTTTCGGCGTCAAAGAAAACAGCACCAGTACTCAATGTTATTTTAGTGGGTGGGGTAACTTATCTCACTATTCAACATCTAGACCATGAAAATCCTTGCTTAAATCGTTTGTTTAGAACTCACGCAATAACATTTAACAAGTATAATATTTTGGAATCAATATTCATACAAGAATAGCGATGGTTTCATAAAATTACATCGATAAAGTTGTAATGCAACTGTACACCATATAATCCTCCCTCGTTAAAATAACTGACCCCAGCTGACTTTGACCTGTACCTACCATTAAGAATGTAAGTTATTGCTGCTAATGGACACTGCAATTCGTTGCTAAGGGTATGTAGAATATTTTGACCATTTTACATCATAAAAATCACAACGATATTGCATATACAGCATTGTTTCCATTGAAGCAATGTTCTAATTTTATGGATTTTTATCATTAATTTTACAATTCCCAAAATATTATGGACTTACAAATGTCATGATTAATACAATTCATTTTGGAATAGTTAGATAAATATATAGGCTTTCATTTAAAACCATTTTCGTTCATTTACGTGAATAATTGACAGAGATATTCGGGTTTAAAGAGAACATGGTGGCCATGTGGCGGCCATTTTGTAAAATGGCCGCCATTTTGTTAAAATGGCCGATTTCAGAGTTGCACCGGGCACCGTTAAATTCAGCATACTCATATTATCTTAAAACCACCCGGTGCAAAATTCTACTAAAAAATGCCAACTGCTCCTTATATGAGTGGAATTTCAGAAAATCCGTCTAGGCTAAAAGCTCAAATTTGTTATGGAAACTTCTTTCAATTATATTAGGTTAGAGGGACAAGGTCATTTATGTAGGTCAAGGTCAAATATCAATTAAGGTCATAATTGTAGAAAAATAGCCATTTCGGGGGCATTTGTGTTTCACAAACACATCTTGTCGACTTGGTTTTCACTTTAACAGCCACAAATATTGATCATTTAAGAATTAAGAATGCTGTTTTCAGCTGGATCATAATCTCGCATCTTAAGTTTCGTGTTCTTGTCTTAGAGATACCAAGGTCATGTAAAAGGTGGGTCTTGTTCTGCATGGAGAAAGTTTCAAACTTCTATCAGGTGAGCGATCCAGGGCCATCTTGGCCCTCTTGTTTAGTTTAAACAGTATTTCCAAACAATAGTGTCATGTCCTATTTTGGATAGCAATAATATATATTTGAGGTTAACCTTTGTCATATAAATGGTATTTAAGATTTAGACTGGTCTTTGTTTAGTGCTATTTCTAGGAATGGTAGTTACTTTTCTGTTCTTGCACTGTTTTAAATGCTGCTAATTACAAAAATATATTCATTTCATCTTTTTACCGGATATATTGTTTGGCAAAGGTTAAAGCACATTTATCAACAGTAAAACAACATGTAAAATACTAATGCGTCTAATGATAAAAAAGATCTTATGTTAAGAATTAAATTCCAAGTTTTCTGTTTCTTAGTTTTAGATTTGTTGAATTCTATATCTTTGTCGATTTTTTCAATTATCCCACTTGCCGCGAGTGCATGATTTTCACTTAAATTTTCAAATACTCTGATTCTAAGAATCATTTAATAGAATCTTTGCTCTAAGACCATTTCTCCTAGTTCTTAAGGTTCCTTTTCGATCTCATGTGTTTTAAATTCAATTCCGAAGAAAGTGTGCAACCGTTATTTTCCGGGACTCTATTTAGTTTAACCATTTCCCAAAACAAGACATGGTATTTGTGTTTAAAATAGAAGTGACTTGAAAAAACATTGAGACATAAGGAGAAAATGCTGATAATCAGCATTTTCTTCTTTTTTTGTCTCATTATTTTCCATGCTATATTGTACACAAATCACATCTTTATCAAGATTCATTTTGTCATCCGCAGCAGATTTCAATTTGAAATACCCTAAAATTGTGTCGTTTAAACTAACGGTATTTAATGATATACAGACTCATTCAGAGGCAAATTGAAGACATGGACCCGAGGGAAATGTATCTAAATTGAAATGAATTAAAAAAATTGATTTCAATTATTTTCGTATCAAATGTCTTTGTTGTTGTTTAATTCTGTCGCAGGAGGAATAATTATATAACGTTAGTTTTTGTGAAATTCCCGTTTTACTTCTGTTTTTGTTTTCCCGGTCTTACTGAGCTCTTTCCCAGGATGTAAGACTTATTTGAACAATTCTTGTTCTTTTCCTGAAAAAAATTAGCCTAACCGACCAGAATAAAACGATTTTTTTCTTAATTTTTCTAGTCGGCCGGGGTCCATTTTTTTCAAGACTAAAATAATTTACAAACAGGCCTAAAATCTGCTTAAACATTTCACTAAGGCCGGGTACATGCAAATGCTTGAAAACTGACGCAGAAGTAGAAAGGTTATTTCACAATTTCATAGCTGAAGCGGACCTAATTCGGCCGTAGTTTATACGGGACACAATCTCTACCGTTTAAAATATTACTGCAAAACTACATAAATGTAAGTTCAACATGGTAACATATTAACATGTTGATAGTTAAAGTGTAGATGTTGACAGAGGACATGGCTGTTTTGAAAATAGGACCGATTATTTTGAGGAATGTTAGCTTTATTACAAGAATAAATCCCCAGACACTTGAGAGTCTATCAATCGCGATTACATTTGACAGTAAAAAGGATTAAACAAGATACACATTTACTTAGATAAGTAAGTTAACACATACTGATACAGACGTCAATATAGCGTAGAAAGCTACCATTTCTGAGCTTATATTTTAGTTTAGAGCAACAGAAAATATGTTGTTTTTTTTTCAAAATTCACTATTTCTTTAATTGTTCATCAATCGAGACGATTCAAATGAGTATTTCAAGAATGGGTTTGGATTTAAGTCTAAAATGACTTTGCCCCCTCTTATATGTTGCTCTGGTCTTATGTTTGCTCTTATTTTGTATATTCTATCTCTGTTTCCACAAATAAAAGGACGGTGGAGTTTTTTCGCTCTAACCTATATATTTTGTAGTATTGTTTTTCGGCCCTACGCTTCAATGCAAATTCACAGTCTCCGGTTGCCATTGAGCGTTGGTTTCACTGGCGTCCCACTGAATATCACTGACATTCTTAACTCGACTTGCTAAATAGTCAACTGTAATGAGACGGTGCTTACGCTTTGATTAGGGAGTGCGTAGGCTATGGAAATGAATTTGACCATCGGAATTGACTATTTTCGGATCTGTATAATTTGTGCTATTGTGTGACCAATTTTGATCTGTAGTGTTTTGTCGTACAAAACAAGTTTATATATAATACGTTTATTAGTCCAAATTTGTTTTTCTCAATAGGTCCGTTTTTTCTATAAACATAGTTTCACTTCGAAATGCGTTGTTCTAGTTTGTTTTGAAATATATCAAGTTGATACAAATCAAATTCTGAAGGCAAAGACAATTGAAAAATAATACAAGCTAATGATACCCCATTTATCTACTAGAAATGTACCAAAGAAGGGAGAAAAGTGAACAGATTTATAAATACTAATTCAGATTATTACAGCATACTTTCCCTAAAATATATAGTAACGTATATTCTTCAATGAAACCCCTGCTAATAATTAAACCTTGGTGTGGCTTAACCATGACCTGTATGCTGCTATTTAATATTCATGTCACAGATACACATGTCAGCATAAGGACACGTGGATGGGTTATAAATACAAATGTACCATCAAGGTTTTTGTAGAGAACATAGTTGACACGAGCCTAAAACTAAATTGTGAAATAGATGCAGGACAAGTGTCAATAAATTCGAGAGCATAACCTTTTATGGCATTCTAGCGAGCCAGGACTTCATGTCCGGGAAGCTAATGTCACAGCCCTAGTATCGGCGTCGCGTCCCGTCATCACTTGAATTTTTTTTTTTTAACCCGGTCTATATCTCAGATACTATTAGAGATACAGACTTGATATTTCACACATAAATACTTCAGACCAAGACATTTCATTTGGGACTATGACCTTTGACCAAGTGACCTTGGAGTTTGACATACTCTTAAAGTTTTAACCTGGCATACATCTCTTGAACTATTGCAGATAGAGCCTTGATATTTCATATATGGATAGCTTATGGCGTTACCTTGACACCACAACCTTTGACCTACTGACCTTGACCTTTGATTCTGTTTTTGTTAACATCTCTTATAGGCGAGCTACGTTGTCCGCGAACAACTCATGATAACATACCATTTTCCACTCAGAAACATTTAAGTACATGAACATTCTTAGACTGGTACTTCCTAATATTACTTCGTGTTAACCCTTTCCTGAACGACACATTTTTGGGTGTTCCAATTCAAAAGCTAATAGAAACTGCTGGTTATCAGCAGTTTCTTCTTTTGCCTCAATGTTTTCCCAAGCACTACTACATATACACATGCATCGAAACGATCTCATCTAGATTACCGATTTAGTACCTTTGCCAGAATTCTATTTAGTTTAGGAATAATATTTGAGTGTTTTTAGAAAGGGATACGGCTAACTGTCTTAAGAAATAAGGCATACGGCATATGGTCATTGTCCTGTCTATAGATCGCTTACCAAAGTCAATTTGGCAGACTTTTCTTTTCTGTTGCAGTAATTGTGCAATTTGTGTTTACAATTCACACGTCATGGAAAAGAGAATGTGTTCTTTGAATCATGAAAAGTTTCAAACATTATCAACCTTAGCAGTGTGAGATCACGTTCGATGTAATCTACGATCGCATGTTTATAACATGTTGTATATGTTTGGGATATTCCTTCTACCTTTCCGAATTTAACCCCAACTTGAGAAGAATTTTCGTTATCAACATAGGCTTAACCCTTTCCCAAACAAGACCTGGTTTTGACGTCCCTAATAGAAAAGGCTTGGGGAAACATTGAAACAAAAGAAGAAACTGCTGATAACCAGCAGTTTCTCCTTTTGTCTCAATATTTTCTTTACCATATTTTGTACAAGTCCTATCTTTGAAAACATCCATTTTGTCATTTGTGGCAGTTTTTGAAGTTGATAACTCCAAATTTTGTTGTTTGAGAAGACTCGGATTAAATCCAGGGGCGGTATCTACCAACCGGTCTTATTTTCAGAATGGGTGTAAAATTTGTTGACAGTCTTCATGATTAGTCTGGACGTACATCTAGTCAAATCGGGTGGCTTGTAATATATTTTAAAGAATTAAAGTGACATTTCACATTTATTTCATTTTTTAAAAGTATGTCTTGATGCAAAGATTGTATATTCTAATGCGTAGAAATGCTATCAGATTTTGGAAGTTGTTATTTATGAGTAAAACATACGCCTTTAAAGTTGAGACAGAAATGACATATTCTATATAAATCTGAACTGTTGTCCACAACAATTTGTTTAATTTTAGCACAAAATATATATATTTCTCGTAAACAGTTCAATATTTTGACTTGAAAATTTTCAGAATTTTCATAAGAAAAGATGCTCTTTCAGATAGGATAAAAGTAAAATTTATGTAAAAATACTCGTGAAATGTCACTTTAAACCATCTATTTAAAATTGTGAGTGACTCACACGGTTAAAGATAGTTTCCCTAGATAGTTTCCATTTTTATGATTCAATCTGATTGAATGGTCTGCTGAAATATGTTCGTAGGCTAGAAATGCATATAAACATTTTTTTAATTTACTAAGCATAAGTACATTGTTTGTCCATTTTGCGTGACTCAGAAAATGTGTATCCGCTTGCGCCTATCACTCGAACTGCAATTTCCTTGATAACGGATATAAGGCGAAAAATCAAGTATTGTAATTTCTATTTTAGGAAACACGGATATTAGGTCTACAAAATATTTCATAACATTACAGTGTACACACCCAGACCTTTTAGCACCACAAATATCTAGTTCAAGTTCCATTAAGGTATATAACCCATCTTTAAAAACTCCACTTTCTAGCCATACAAAATGCATCAAATTACACACACTTGTAAATACACTTCACATAAGTTGGTTCGCCGTGTCGGATTTCAAAATTATGCTTCAAGAAGAAAATAATTAACAAATAATTTAATACTCTATATTCATATGCAAGGGAGGTAATTTTGAAAAATTTTGTCAAATATTTCCATAAGTATGCATTAATTCGAAATTCTAAACCGTTAAAAAAGCTTATATTTGTATTTGGAATGGAAATGTAACACAGCTTAGGAATTACTGGCACTTTTCAATTTTCGCCTATGGCTCTTTGGTGCTAATGATGGGTTGTATACGTTAAGCGTTTTAAATATACACCGAGGTCAAACATTTAATCCATCTTTGCCTAGCCTAATTATGTATGTAAGAACCTTTTCTGCAACAAAGCTGTAAGATTTATGAAAAAAGTAAGCAAATAAAAATTTGAATAATTCTTATTTATTTGTTGCTTCCATTATATGTGTTTTTTCGCTGTTGTTCTTTTTCATATGATTGGTTTCGAATCCACCATTTTTTTCTGTCCGAGGCGGTATAATTATCTGAAAAAGATAGAATAAAGGTAGACATGTCTTGAAATTCTCAGTTACAATAGTGTTAGTACGTCACGATACCATTTGTGAAAGATAAGTAATAGCTCGTTGCTTTTCATCGAAAGCCATGTAATTGCAGCTTGTTTAAAGTTGTAGTTGCCATTTTTTTGTTGAAAAGTGGAGAAATGTTCCCTATGCTTGAAATGTCAAGGTTTCCTGTTGCAATAATCTTATATTAGCTGAGACTTTGGGAAATTAGAATGGAAATAGCGGAGACGCTTCAAATTTTAATCTCCTATCTGTTTTTCGTCAACACGCATTTACTGATATACTTGCTGCCTCATAACAAAATGACGTATCGCGGCTCTGAAAGTTAAAATACAAGCGAATGCAGTGTATAGGTCAGACGACATACATGCGCATGTCAGTCGTGTTCTGTGATGTCTACAGTGACTTTCAGAGAAGTCAAACATTCAAGCTTTTCGACATCTGTCTTGATTTCATCTGCTGAACATTTCAAAATGGAGCACCCTAAAACTTTACCGTTTGGAGAATGATTAAATTCCGTATAAATTACAGACAGAGTGATATATATGCCACGAACAGAACATATAATAAATTGTAATCTTGGAATAAGCTTTGACATTATTTGATACTTTAGATTTTTGTAATCCACTTTTCTCTAAATTCGGTAAATCAATCAATCAACACTGTCAGTCAAGATATCTATAATATAACAAAATGAAAGTGATGTAACAAAAAGATAGTCCAGAGTGTTAATTGCATTTAGAACCCAAATTTCATTAATCCTCTGACAGGGCGACAACATTTAATTCGTCAGACAGTATTTTGTGTAGCTGATTCATGTGTGAGGTAAATTTAATAAATGTAATTCGTAATTAAAAACCGGAAAGTGGTATAAAAATGAATAGAAAAGAGTGACACCAACACTTAAATTACGACACCGTAGAGAAATACTATTTGATTTTAATAATGCGCAGCCTTAATTACTGTCCGGTTGTGGTAAAATGGACGTCATATTAAAATGAGACTTTCATATCACGATTTTCGTTGACAATATGTTGATATGTTCACAAAATGTAATAACAGAACTTCGAAGATCATTCTTTTGTGTGCTTATAAAATATTATAGTATTTTAACTTTCTTCTGTATCAACTGAAAACAGCAAGTTCAATTCATTAAGTTGTTCTGGAGATTATAATAATATTTATTGTTCTTGGAAATTTTCGAAGAAAAATAGAAAATCATTATATTACTTGCAAATTTATGCAATTTAAAAAGATCTGATCGGCTATTATAATGATAAACTAGTGTCTAAAATCTGGATGTTTATAAATATTGCACATTTCTTTTCGTTTTTCCCAAATACATAATTATATGCTACGCTTAGCAAAATGAAAGCGTAGCGCTAATATGGAATGAGAAAGTTCATGTAAGCAGGCTAGGAGGCGTTCTTTTTCTTTTAAGGAAACAAGAAATTTACTATCTACAAAACATTTTATAAAATCTCGCAATACATCCTATGAATAAAATTATTGGGTCAAAACTAGAGGATTGTCCTAGGAAACTTTATCGAGCCTGTTGTTACACTATTTCTAACGATAAAAATCGAAGTAATGGCTGTCGTTGTTGCTGCAGATGGAGATTGTATCTAGTTGACTTTGCATTGACAACGTCTTCATTTTCAGTCCGAATATAGTCCGAATAAAGGCAGAAATACAGTAAACAGTTCAGTCAAGATTCTTTAAGTTACAGGCAAATACGTCAAGATATAATTCATGAAAAATAACCTAGATTTTTGTCTATACTTGAATTGTCAACCCTGTTGCAATTATCGTATTTTCCCCGAGACTTTGGGAAATTAGAATGGCAATTTTGGAGACGTTTCAAATTTTAATCTTCGATCCGTTTTTCGTCAACACGCATTTACTGATATATGTGTAGTCTCACAACAAAATGAAGCATCGAGTCTCTGAAAATTTAAATACAAGAGCATGCAGTATACAACGAGGCCGGACTACACACATGCGAATATCATTCGTGTTCTATGCCTTTTTATTGCCTGTTGACTGTGTTCTACAGTGGTTGTCCATGCATGCAACTAAATCAGCGTCCCGTTGTCAAACTTAGTTCCAAATCTAGATAATATTTTATTATTATCTAATCAAGTTCAAGGGAGTTCCAGACAACACTTGATATATGCAATGACAAGTAGCTTGTTGTATGGTTTTGTTTGAAGAAATTCCGTTTTCATTTCTTTCAGTGTTCCCTTAAACTTTTTCATGTATTGTAAGGACCCTATTAACCAAGTGTTGAATGCGATGCTTATTTGAGCCAGAGTTTAGAGACGGGCAAGTAAATTAATGAGCCAGGATCTGGAAAAACGTCCCTGGTAGCATTTGAGAAAGCCAGAGGTGCGTTCTTTAGAGCTAGATTTCTTAAGATGTTTTAGGATAAAGCGCTCCTTTGAGCAAGATTTTTTAAGACGATCACTGCGAGCCGCCATTGCTCTATAATTATTTCGGAACTCCTAGGTAAATTCTGTAGATTATATATGGGAGAGAATTGACCGAGTTGTTCCGAATGCTCCATGATTGACAATCACGACCCTCGAGACTGTTTGCAACCTTTTGTCGTTTGGAACGTGGTTGCAACATGATCTCGAGCGTAATACAGTGACCGCCATATTGAACGTGAAAGTAGACGCGCGTAAATGACGTCATCAAAACAAATAAATCCTTTTGCCAACGTAACAATTAAAGTGAAATATACTGTCAATAATCGGTAAATCACATCAATTATTTTATCTGGTAAAATTTTGTCACATTTATGAGGATACAATCGACTTTTGAACGCTGTTTGTTTCAAATATTTTTCTGGCGTAGATTTAAATAGTTGTTTGGTCTGCTCCCGTTGTTATAGACCAGACTACCGTTGTTATGCTTGCGGAGTGATATGGGCAGGATCGGCTCATGGCGGCAACTGTAATACGTTCGAGCCGATCTTGAGTAACGATAAGATCCAAGAATATTCGAATGCCATGATTTATAAACCGCGGAGTTCCGAATGCTCCATACTTCATACAAATGACGTCATGATGACGTCATTTGTATGAAGTATAGAACATTCGGGACACCTCGCTTATAATCTCGGTCTCAAAGACGCTGTATCAAAAACATCTTAAGAAATCTCGCTCTAAAGAACGCGGCTCTGGAAAACGTCCCTTATAGCATTTGAGACAGCCATGTTGCAAGATCAATCTGTGACTAGATGCAGTCTAGTCAGCATCCATGTTTACTCTCAAATGGTTGCTACAGGCCATGATGCAGCTATTGGAGACCAACATGGTTCCTGGTCAGACTGCGTGTATACGCAGGCTGATCTGGAACCATGTTGTTCTCAAATTATATAAGGGACGTTTTTCCAGATTCCAGCTCATTAATTTTCTGAGTGTCTGTTATTTCGACTATAAATTATGTCTAGGGCAATTCTATGAGCGGGTTAAGACAGAATACATTTACAGATCTTTTATTGAGAATTTTAAAGCCGTTGAAGCAGACGATTAAGTAATGCGTTTACCCTCTACGTCCGTAAATGAAAAGGCTTTCGAAAGCATCGAGAAAAAAAGAAAATGCTAGATCTACTAATCCGAAGTTCTTCATTACGTACAAATCCTTTCTCTTTCGTCATATTTTTTGTTGTTGACTTTCTGGGAAGAGGTTAAACTTTACATCAATTTGTAGCAGAGTTTAGTGGTTAATATAAATGTCAGGAAAATAAAGTAAAATTGGTCGATATCATGAAATAGGGACCAAAGATCCATTCAAGACCATTTCGTATTTAGCACTACCGCCACATACTCGCCAAAATTTATGGAGCAATAATACTCACTCTGAAAAAGTCCAGCCAAAGTTGATTTATAAAGCAATGTTTTGTTGAATATCTAACTAGATCTGAAATATATATTTCGTATGTAAGTATTTTTTTTTTTGGTTATTATTTTATTTTGGAGGATTTAGTAATCCGATATTCACTAAATGCGATACGTTCTTATCATCTAATAAAAGCAACCAATTCATCAATTCTGTCAGAAAAGCTTTATATAATACAACAAAATGAAAGTGATGTAACAGTAAGTTAGATCCATATACATGTAGAACCTAAATTTTGTTGACATACTGACAGGGCGACGAATTGTAATTTATCTGAAAGTATTTTGTACAGCTGACTCTGACATGAGCTTAATTTAATGAATTAATTTGTAATAAAAAGCCGGACAGTGGCATCAAATTGAAGGACAAAATAGCGACCAGAAATCTGCCTTGCTTTTGCAAACCATGCCTTACTGAAGCAGAAGGGTGTGAAAATCATGCATATGTGGATGAATGGTCAACATATGAGCTGAAAAGTGTAGGTGCCACAACAAAGGTTGGATTGAATTGGATTACGATAGCTGTGTTTAGAAATGGACGATCACACGAAATGTGGTTTCTGTCATACGGTGGTCAATAATGGATGTAATTTAGATTTAGAAAACAAAGAAAACAGCTACGAATGCAGGACATAAGTTAATCAATATCAACCCATTACCAAACAGCAAGATGTCCAAATTTACAGATTTACACAATGAAATTAACATTGAATAAAGACATGGTGAAGTATTCAGGATTTTGTTAAGATGCATGTGCATGCATTTCAAAATCATTAAACGCACGTGCACGTTGGACGAGGTAAATGACACTTAAATTAAATTTGTTTTTTACTAAAATTGATGGGAAATATGCCATCAATTGAAATCTGAGAAACCGGGGGATTGATTGAGCGATAACTTAGTTATACAAAAACCAAAAGCGGAGTTAGCTGTGCGGTTCAGTATAAATTGTATTTGAATAATTGCCAGACATGCATCATTTACTAGATTTATAGCGTACTTTGTGTTAGTCTGGCATCAAACCATCGTGTATATATCTATTATTGAATAATAAGGAAAAGAATAAAGTCGCCTAAGCATATACTTAATCAATAATAGAACTCTTTAGGAGAAATACTGGGGCAAAAAACGAAAATGCTGTCCTTTTATAGACTTAACCAGCTTTTGACTAGGACCTCACTATTTTTTTTTATTTGGAAAAGGATGAAGAGTATACCTAATCAGGAAAATGGATACAATTTCTTTTAAAGGAAAAAGCTCTTAAAAGAAGGCTGCCATTTTTATAGATAACGGTAATACGTGTTGAAAACTACTTTTGCGTTATCGATGTCAATTTCAGTAGCTGAAAACGATTAATCTTTCTTTGCCTAGCAAATGTATATTTTGTTTAATCCCCTTTCCGTCTGTTGAAATCGCGATTGATATGTTCTCGAGTGTCTAGGGATTATTCTTGATATACTTTTCACGTTCTACTAAATAAAACATGTCAGCCTTTAGGCATGCAGGCACTTATTATGACTACATATCTCTTTGTACAAAATAAGTAATACTTTAATTATCTTGAACACTGCGTCTGTCAACAAAATAATCTCTGTTCAAAATCCAGCAAATTTCCTAAGGTAGAATACCGTAATGTTGCCATTTTGAGTTTCATAAAATGTCGGCGATTCCCGAGAGTCATCGTTTAGTATCCGATCTTATTCGGGCGCGGTCGTAATTATTCGGCGGTGGAAAGTTCCACAGCCGAATGTTTTAGACGTCGCCCGAATTTCATTAGGATGGACTACCTGAAGTATTTCTGCCTTCTTTGCTTCAAACTATTTTCAAATCTGTCACGATTTTACAAAAGCTCTCTGCAATTGTTGTGTCACGTGATTCTCGACGTGATAAATGTAACCAAAAATGTCTAATCAAATAGTGCAAACTGACACGATACGGTTAATTTCACTGCAACATTTCAAGCTGATATGTTCAAATGAATTAAGCTGCACGTCCATGTTAAATCTAACGTCAAACTATCTTCTGATATTTGAGGAATGTTGTGTTTTATCGAATTATATTTGTGATAAAACTTGTTTTGGAAAGAACGTGATGTATTGCATTCAAATCTATGTTTTAATGTATCTTGTATTTGTCAACGCGTATGTAATGCTTTATCGCTGCTTTCATCGAAAACCTCGTAACTGCAGCTTAAAACAAACTGGCCTTTACACGAATGCATGCACGTCAGTAGTTTACTATACTGCCCTTTTTGCAGGTCTGATCGTCTTCTACATTAGCTACCCAAATATTCACGAGTATGCAAATAGGTTGACGCACCGAAAATGAGCCAAAGTGTTACTTAAGCAAAATTTCCAAATGATATTTGTTTTTTTTCCGAATATATTATTTTCTCCTTTCTTTCAGTGTTTCTTAAACTATTAATCTACGGACTACAAACCACATTGTTGTAAAGAAAATGTAAACTTATGAACATATATGTGTTACTAAATTGAGCCAGACTTTAGGAAAAGGTAAATAAATTTCTGATTGTCTGTTATTTAGACTATAAATTATATGTAGGGCAATTCTATGAGAGGGTTAGACAGAATACATTTACAGACCTTTTATAGAGAATATTAAAGCCAGCGAAGCAGACGGTTAAGTAATGCGTTAGCCTTTCCAAAGCATCCCTAAATGATTAAGCTGGAAAAAAACATTGAGGCAAAAGAAGAAAATGCTGATAATCAACAGTTCTACATCGTGCACAAATCCCCTCTCTTTTTGTTGTCGTCTGCATCACATCTCAAAAATGGAACATCCTAAAACTTGGCTGTTTGGGAAAGAGTTAAGCTTCAAATAAATTGCCGACAGAGTGAAGTGGTTATTATAAATATCACCAACATAAAATAAAATTAATTGAGATTTCAAAAAAGGGACATGATTGATTCAAAGCCATCATGTATCTTGCACGACCAGCCAAGTGTCGCTTGAAGAAGTGTTTCTCTGTGATGAAACCAAAGTCCTCCTCAGAAAATGAGGCATCAGTAAAATTGTGCGTATAATTATTTATACTGAGTTGAGGCCCCATCCGAAAGAATGAACTGAACGGTCAATAGAGATGCATTTTTCTAATAAGTTCTGGATGGCCAAGGTGTTGAAGTCTTCTACAGGGCATATGTAACTTGCCACGATTGGATGAATGGTTCACTGTACGTTTGCCTAATGTGCACCCTGGGCTTCATCTTCATGTGTAGTTTTCCGCAAAGTCTTAGCAGAATACGACTGTTTTTTCTGCGATATTCTTGGTAATCAAATCATATTGGCACCATTGCTATTTTGCATTGAACAAGCGTATGGAAAATGGAGCCAGTTCATTCCATAGCTCTTCAACAAGTGAAGACACCGTTTGGTTTTTCTTAATTTTCATCATTCGTCTGAGAGTAGTCGCTGTATCTATCTATACATCCCCCATTTCCTACCTATACCAACTAATGGTATTTGCGCTGTATTTGAGGAGAAAGTATTCCATGCTGTTAATGTATTTATGGAAACCACATGCTTCTCAGTTTCTCTCTAAACAGTTTTTATTGTACTCCCAACCCAGCTCTTTTTCTTCTTTTGGAACGCTACTTAAATTTCTCAATGAATGCACCTTGAGTTGAACCCTATAGTAAGGCAATATTCACACAGACATACATCTCTTTTATGGAGTTGTACCAACTTTACATTACTTGGTCTAAGTTTAGACAACTTGCTAAAGCTTAACAGTCTGGGTATTCTGTTTGGAAATGTTGATAAGCTGATCTTACTGACTGGTCCAAAACATTCATCTCCACGACGTTTGATCCATTCATCTTCTTAGCATTTCGTGCATCTGACATTGCAGACGATATGTCTCCCCTATTGAAAGGGCTTTCAACTGTTTCTGAAACCGCACTCGAAAGCGCATCTCTTCGCCTTTTCCTTTCACCAAACTGTTGTTTAAAGGGGCTCATTCTATGTTTTAATGCTTCCGAACTGTTCGGGAACTCATATGTGTGCATGGAAAAACAATTAGCAATGCATAAAAACCTAAATCTCGGCGAATAACCATCTTTCCTTTGCTATAGATCAATTCTTTACAAGCGTGTTTACATATTCTATTTTTACTTCAAAACAAGACAAGGTCAAGGAGACACACCTCCGCGGTATTAGCACACCGTACGACGTGGCGACGACTGTGACCTTATTTGCGAGGAATACGTGAAAAGGTTTATTTTGTACAAGCACTGAACATTTATACGGGTATTTATCAACTATAGAATACCAAAGATCCTTTCGTTTATTTATAAAAGTAAATTCATTTGACCTACCATGCACATGACATCAGATGCCGAATCTGTCTTCGCTGACTTTCGACGCAGCCGGTTGTACGGTGTGTTAAATCTCGCTGAGCACAGATGATGTATCTCTGACGTAATTGATTTTTGAAGGTTGGGCGTATGTAGCCGTTACAAAACAAAAACAAGGACGCCAGCATGTTATTAATTGACTTGGATTTTAATACTTAATAAAGCTCGTGGAGCGCTAACAATGGGCATAAATGATCTATCCCTTCAGGTTGGTTATTTCATACGTTATTTCTTGTTTGTAATTATTGTGCCATTTGTATTTTCGACAGCCTAGCTCGCCCCCCCCCTTTAACAGCACGCGCCAACAGTTTATAGCTTACACAAATTTGTTTACATTGTCTGACACTATATCTCTTTTACATGACGGCAATAGCAGCAGCTATTGTTCTCTTCCTCTTACTATCTTCTGTAGTTCTTCGCATATTAATAATGGCCATTGTATGTTTAAGTGTAGTTGTAGATTCTACAAGGGACTGCAATCTCTTCTTAGTAAAGGGGCATACAAAACAATGTTCACTCAATATCTGTTTACTTCTTGGCGTAACTCTTGGGCCAAGACTTGACACGAGCTTACTCACTACCTCTGCATATTTGTCAGTAGATTCGACTAGCAAGGCTTGCTTTGCTCTAAACACAGCCTGCCTCAATGAACCCAGTTTGTGAAATCCCGACCCTGATGGTATTGGATAAGACTTTCCATTTTTCTCTCCACGTCGGTCATAAGCATTTCCTTCTCAGCATATATCTGCCGTCTTCTTTCGTTTTCACGCCTTTGAGCATCACCTGTCCTGTACTGTTTGCGCTTTGTTTGGTTTTTTGGGTTCTCCAATCCTCCCGTTGTCTTTCTCTTTCTTTTCTTGTTTTGGGTGAGGGTTTCCTATAGATAAGATTTTCTCTGTTTGTTTTTTCGCCATTTACTGACCCTTTCTCTAGTGTTCTGTCTGTAGTTTTCCTTCTTTGATTCATCAATTATAGCCTCATAAGCCTTCAATCTTATGTTTTCCATAGTCCAGTATTCTTAATACCTCCCTGGATCAGATTTATTCCGTTCTCTGCATCATTTGGAAATTTCTGCGCATGGTTTGGATGATTCTGAATTTGATGTATGTTCGTTCTCAATCTCCCTGTACGATCGCTTTCTAAAGATCGCTTTCCAATTTTTCGCAGAAATGATTTATATTAAAAAGACATTTCACATTTGAAGCCAAAATATTAAACCGTTTACGAGAAATATATTTTTGTGCTAAAATTAAACAAATTGTTGTGGACAACAGTTTAGATTAATATGGAATTTTTCATTTCTGTCTCAAAATTAAAGGCGTATTTTTTGCTTATAAATAACAACTTCAAAAAAAAACTGATAGCATTTCTACGCGTTAGAATAACCAATCTGCATCAAATTAAACTTGAAAAAATGAAATTGGGATGATTTGTCCCTTTAAAGGGCGACGGTAACAGATGGTCTAATTGCAAAAAATGAATTTTTTTGAAAAAATATGCAAAATTTTTGTGTTGACCACCTCGAGATGGTTAATAATATGCGATTCAGACAGAGAATGAGCCGAAATTACAAGACAGATAGCTGAATTTAGGGAGAATCCAAACCTAAATTCAACCCCGTCTCAGATGGGGGTTAGAATCATTTTTAAATTGTTGCGCATGCGCATACAGCGCGGACCACGATTCAAACGAGGTTCATACTTGAATTTCAATATGACGTCATCATGTATGTTGTGACGTCATTTAAGAAAGTCGCATGTCCTACTGTTTTGACCTACTTTCGATATCGCTTCAAGAATTTGGTATCAAATTGCAAAATCATTTAATCAGGTCATATAAAGCTTAAAAAGTGTACATTTCGTTTGTATTTGACAATTTTTGGGTCCAAATCTGGGAAATAGTAGCTTTAAGGAGCAAGCATGAGTCTAAAAAAATACTTTTCCGGAGAACTTCTGGAAGAATAAACATTGAAACCACAAAGAAGCCAACCTCAACGGAACGTGTGAAAAAATATAGAGAAACTAGAAAACAATCCGCAACTAAAACCTGAGGCGGAGGCTCTAAAGCAGAAAAAAAGTGTTGAAGATATATATATATATATCGCATGAAAGTGAAAAAAGGAGAGAATCGATGAAATTGTCAAGCGAAATGCAAAGCTTAAGCAACGAAAACATAGGAAAAAAACTAGCAAATGAGAAACTTAAAAAATGAACAAAAATGAAGTTTAAGCTGTTTAACAAAAGACATCCCAACGGAAAACAAGATCAAGCTTAAATAAGGAAACAACAAGGAAAAGAGCTGAGAGAGTAAGAAAAGAATAACCGGAAGATTCAAACGAGTGGACAAATATAGTAAACCACATACGTAATTAAAGCTGTGGTCACACATAGCCGGGTGACGAACCGGTTTTAGTTCTCATAAACCGTACACGGTTTTGCTGCGGAATTCGGAGGGTAATTTGCATAATCGACGGGTTGATACGGCCAGATAAGGTTTTCAATACGGATTTCAGAAAGCAATGTAGTTTGGTAAGGGTCGATACAGGTCGATTCGGGAATCACTGAATATTATAACAAGAACAAGAACAAGAACATGATTTTATTCTCACACCAGATATACATGGTATTTGAGAATACAAGGCATATAAACATTGAGAATATAAATTTGATCAAGTAGTATGGTAGAACAGGAAAAAAGAAAGACAGAGGAGGAAAGTTTGTACAGGATGGGGGGGGTCGTTTGGGGGGGGGGGGCGAGCGCGCGCGCGCGTGTGTGTGTGTGTGTGTGGGGGGGGGGGGGGAACCAAGGTTATCAAGATTATAAATTTTTATTTTTTCTTATATAGGTCTAGATCTACATATATATCTGATTCTCTGTTAAAAATGTTTGTTTCGTAATTATTGAATTGAAAACATTAGTGTGTAGATTCTATATGCATTTTTGTGGGATAGAGATTATTTCCATTTTCCAAATCAAACCAAAAATACTTATTTAAATGAGAAAAGAAAAGAAAAAGAGATTACCAGCTGGTTTTAAATAATTAGATAATTGCTTGCTGAACTTTTTATAAATCTGAAAGAAATATTGAGAGGAAACATTTTTTTCGTAAAGCGTCGAGATTATATGCAAGTACACATCTGACGTCAACATTTCCACGTGCTGGTTCGTGTAGGCATGAGTGACACGCGCAGGATTTACCTCTTGATTTTTGTATTTAGTGTGATTTATAGGCCCTAACTGTGGATTACCGCAATGTTTTAGTGTTCTGTTCCTTCTGCTTGGAATAACCGTTTTGTCATTCAATTATGTTGTGGGATTTATTTATGCCTAACAGGACTATTAGAGTGTTTATTTAGAGGTAAGATACATTTTTTTAATTGACTAATGTTTTTTCTAACGGGAAAAAGGGGGAAGGCACACTTTATTGGCGAGAGTGGGTAGAAGTTTGAGAGACAGAGAGAGAGGGAGGATGGGAAAGGGAGATTGAGCGAGAGAGAAATATACATGTATACATATTTACACATAGCGAATCAATACAATTTGGGTAGCAATTAGTTTTGTGCTAAAAATAGACTTGTTTTACTGTTATGTTTTGTTAAAACGTTGATGCTGCTATGAAACACCGCAACCACTGCTTAAATAAAGCAGTAGTTACGAGGTTTCATAGCATACCCTATCGAATACCTTTTATTTTTCCGAAATTATGTCACGTTTAACTGGATAAAATCTTTCCCTATAAAAGGAATTGCAAAATTGTTTCTAAATGATTACAGGGGAATACTTTTCCGTGTCAGGCTGCATATTGCACGCAGGATGACATGGCTCAGTAACTCTCCTGCTATGTTGACTTTTAAGATTCCCATTTAAAACTTTTTAATTTGTCATAGATTTTGTATGATATATTATGGTTCCCTTTTCAAACGTCCATGTTTTGAACTAGTCCAATTTGATCTGAACTTTGTACACACAAACCACTAATTTCCTTTGTGAATAAATGTAGAACTTTTATTTTTTTTTTTATAATTATTATCATTTTATTTATTGGAAATATTGAGGGAAAAGAGCCAATGCAGAGATCGTAATTTTCTCACTTTCCCTCCATGTTTCCGAAAATGTATAGACCTAGATCTGTTTATAATGTGATCAAAAAACATTTTTCGTTTGAAAAGGGTCAGATAGGGATTTAATTTATATATACACCGGTGATAGTTTATTAGCAGTTACATATAAATATATATTCAACCCATGTGCTGTTGATTATTAATATGGTCTTTCAAACATTTTTCTGGTTCAGAGACATTTCAACTAAGTTTTGCCATAATTATGTATTAGATAGCAGGCAGTCATAGCCAAGATCATACCGCACATCTGTGCAGGATGATCTTAAACTACATTGCCTGCCAGAGTCATGGTCTAACCGGAATTTAACAGCACAAGAATGGCTAGTCTTATATTTGAATCTTCTGCATACACTGTTGCAAAGGAGAATAATGTAAACATATAATTGATGTATTCTCCCCTTGCACCAGAGTATGCTTAATTAAAGTTGCAAGTAATGGATTCCGTTGCTCATATGAATAGTAATCTTAAGCAGATAAGCATACAAGAAACATTCCATGGAGGGGAAAGCAGGGTGTTTGGTTGTAATAGAAACAGTATTGTGTTTCACAGCCTTTAAGTGTGTCTAATCTCTTGAAAACATTGTGTGAAAAAACAGATGATGCTGTTAAGCAAACAACATGTTCCCAATTTTTACCAATGGTTCATTACTAATCATACTCTTGGATATTTTTTGACATCAATTTCTTTGCCTGAATTTGATATCTCTACATAAAATAAATTCTAATACTTTTAAGTTCACCAGTAATTCCTCTTTGTCCCACCTATCCGAAACAAAATGATAGGTGGGATTAAAGGAATAACTCCAAATTTCTATTTCTGATTCCCGTCCATATATGCAGCTGCAGCTCAAAAAGGGTCGGTACGGCTTAGGTACACGGGTCGACACGGAATATGACACTTCCGTGTACGGATATTGAAGTCGATGTGGTGGCAAAATTATAAAAATCGCAAACACACATAGCCGCCGATTTTCGATACGGGTCCACATGGAATTGAAAACCGTGTCGACCCGTCTTAACCCTTATTGACCCGTTTCGTAAGCCGTATAAATTATGTGTAAATCTCTGGGCGATTATAAGGTGTTATAAAGTTTTGGTCTTGTTAAAATATCTACACGGATTTCCGAACTGTATCACGGCTCGAGTGGACCCGGGTCTCACCCAATTGACCCGTACGGACCCCTTTCAGCTAGAAACAAAAACCGTATCTACCCTTTTCGTGTATAGTATTGCCTTTATTTCTTCTTTTTCTAGCTAACCTGAGCACGAAGTGCTCAAGGTGAGCTATTGTGGTCGCTCACTGTCCATCCGTCCGTCTGTCCACATTTTGGTGTTACCGCTCTAATATCAAATTCAATAACAGGGCACAATTCCAAATTGAGAATATGTTGAAAATAAACATTTTTGAATTTGCAATATTTTATTTTGTATTATTTGTCTTCTATGTCTAGAAACAAATTGCAAAGTATCTGTATCAAGAAAAAATGCTTTTTATATTTTTTCTATCTTCAAATTACCCACCCAAAATCATGGGAAAGGTTTGTTACCATGTTACGGTCATTCGATGAAACAAAATAGTAACAATTCCCATAATTTGAGGGTCATATTCTACATCAACATCAAACAAGAATACATCAATTGTAGAAAATGATAGACAAAACTCTTTTTCTAGGCTCCTTTCATAACGAAATAATAATCCAAAATCATATTTTTGTTTGCTTTCGATAATTATTGATATCATAACAAAATACCTTTGTTTCTTTTCAAAAGCACTGATATATTATCCAAATAAGTCAATGGAATACCTTTTGTAAAAGCGCAAGCACATCTCAAAAGGAATATACTCCACCTTTGGCCTATATTGGCATTTGGCCTGAGTTCTATAGCATGCGTTGACTTGGGTGCAGACGTAACAAACCTTTCCCTTGAGATGATAATCCTATCAAAATCAGTGAAAATATTCTTTCTGTGATTTGAAAGCAACACAAAAATAGTTTACATGGTATTGGTACACTGCTTTTTCGAAATTACCCAGTTGCCAAGTCTTGCGACATGTTTTTCTGTCTCTGAAATTACCCCCAATTCTTGTATAATTGAAGTCTTTTTTTTTGTTCAAGCTAACTTTATTTGTTGGCATTTATATTTTTGGTTTTCTAGCCTATATCATACTTAAAACGGGTGTCATTCATATTCGTCTTTATATTCTGCCATACATTTATTAATTTGTAACAAAACTTTTCCCCCTGGTTTGGTCATTCTAACCTTGAAATGAATTTGGAAAGGTTCGTTACCGAAATAACAATAGAATTATGAATGCTATTAAATCAGAAATGCAAATTAAATACTTTGAAACAAATTAGATTTTACACAAAACAACTAATTTCTGTAATAACACTATGTAAAGGAAATGAGCAGCGTGTCAAAAGTGCAATTTTTGGTGTAATTAAGGAGAAAACATGTCTATTTTTATCCCAATAAATCGCGAAAAAATTAATAGACTGGAAGATATGTACTAGAAATTTGAATATTTTACACCACTTTAGATAATTATGAAAGGTTATGTACGAAAACACAAAGAACAAATCAATGAATTAATCTTAGACTTCAAAATATGCTTTTACCAGGTTTGAAAGGTTTGTTACCAAAAGTAACGAACCTTTCATTCTCTTTAATAACACATACATAGAATATGTCTGAAACATTATATTTCTTTCGTGTGAAAAGACATTTCTTCACCAGTTATCTTCAAATAAATTAAATTTTCAAAGCAGGAAATCGAATTCATTGGCTAGCTTTCCCAATTCAAAAGATATTTGTTTTGTCATAAATAAAATATACTTTTCTTCCAGAAACAGATAAAAAAATCAAAGAAAACTGTTGAAATGCATGACATTCCTTGTCATAATGACGTAATTGTTACATCATTTGAAATTGGATGCTAATTGTTCACATATTCATTCAAAATAGTTAGCTTTTGATTTACGTGGTAACAAACCTTTGGTAACTAACCTTTCAAAGCGAGACTTTCTGGTGAGTTATAGGCAACAGTAGAGTGTTATCTGGAAGCCCATGTTAACTATGGGACCGTGATGTTCTATGTTATGATCCAGGACCTCTAGTGAAAGTTCTCAATAATAACTAGCTAAAAATCATAGGTAACAAACCTTTCATGGTTAAGTCATTGTGTTTCAGTTCGCCTTTTTAAATGGACGAAGCATTGTTTAAATGTCAAACTCAGATTCAGACTTCATATTTATAGTAACTTATTAGTTCGGAAAAGGTTTTCAACAAAGTTCAAACAACAAGACTGACATTATTACTACATAAAAAGATACCTTTTTGGAGGGTAACAAACCTTTCACTAGTTTTGACGACAAAAGTAATTGGCTAAGAAATTTGGGAATCAAATCAAATTGAAAGCACATGATTATTAAAACGGATAAAGTACTATGTTAACTCTTGTGTATAATGAATAGTCTTTGTGTGTTATGGTAGTTAAGCTGTTGACAACGCTTGATATGTAAATGATTGGGGTGACGACAGTAACAAACCTTTCATTTCACTAGGTAAGAACACAATTTTTGAAGGCGGTATTCATGGTACACATCTCAAAATTGGCATGCTTCATCTCTTATAGGTTGCCTTCGATAAGAGAAAATAATATTAACAATTCTTTCTACATATTTCCGACAATTTAATGACGACATCAATAATTAAGAATTGTACCCTTTTATTGAATTTGACCGAGGACGAGAAGATAGCACCTGATCAATCTTAACCAAACTTGGTCAAAACATGAATGTGAATGATATTGATAGGAAGTATTCATGTGTGAGATATCAAGGCTGTATGTGTAAAAGGACATGAGATATAGGCCAGGTTATGTGTGCAAGAGGACCATGATGGTCCTATATCGCTCACCTGAATTTGTCTTGATTGGTCAATGAAAATATTGTAGATGCTAAAGTGTAAACAAAGTCCGAAACAATCGAAAACATAAATTTTGTCAAATTCAAGGGCATATTACTCATGACTGTCTGGTCCGATGAGACCCAAGTTCGAGCTCATCCATGACATTAGGGTCACCAACATTGTGTCTAAGATTTGTCTTGATTGATCGATTATTGTAGATTCTCGAGTGTAAACACAGTCGAAAACATTCAAAAACAGGAATTTGTCAAATTCAAGGGCGTATAACTCATGACCTTTTGATCTGATCAGTCATACATGATCTTATGGTCCCTAACATTGTAGCCAGGTTTTGTCTTGATTGGTCAATGAATGTAGATGGTAGAGTGTAAATAAATCGAAGACGTCAATTTTGCCAAATTCAAGGGTGTATAACTCATTTTTATCCGATCAATCTGAAAGTCATACTCATTCGAGATTTTATTGTCCCGTCCAAATTTTGTCTAGATTGGTCTAAAAGTGTAGACGCTAGAGTGTAAACAAAGTCAAAAACAGTTGAAAACATCAAATTTGTCAAATTCAAGGGCGTATAACTCATGAGTTTTTTTTATTCCATCCATTTGAAAATCAAACTCATACAAAATCTAATGGTCCCTAACAATGTCTCCAAGTTCTGTCTTGATTTGTAAATAATTTTAGATGCTAGAGTGTAAACAAAGTCAAAAACAGTCGAAAATGGCAATTTTCTCTATTTCAAGGGCACATAACTAAAGACTTTCTAATCCGATCAGACCGAAAATCAATCTCATCCGAGATTTTATAATCACCAACATTGTGTCAAAGTTATGTCTTGATTGATCAATATTTGTAGAAACTAGAGTGTAACCAACGTCAAAACTAGATATTTTTGGCATTCAAGAGCAGATAACTCCGGCCTTTCTCGTTCGATCTGACCCATAATCGAATTCATTCGAGATCTTATGGTCATACATGTTTTGACTAAGTTTAGTCAAGATTGGCTTATATTTGTAGATGCTAGAGTGTAAACACGAAATTTTGGAAGGACAGACGGACAAAAAGTGACCATAATAGCTCACCTTGAGCACTTTGTGCTCAGGTGAGCTAAAAGTCAACAAAGGACAATGACTCCAAAAATTTGGTCGGCAGAGTTACGGTTCGTGTGCACTGCACCTCTCCATAATGAGATCTATCCACCTGTAAAGTTTCATGATCTTACCTTACTTACTTTTTGAGTTATGCTCCGAACAAGGTTTGGTCTACGGACCGACCGAAACTTGCAAAACAATATACCCTCATTTTCTTCGAAAGGGGGCATAATTAGACTCTATTTGTCTAATATCTTAATTATGTTCGAAAATTGAAATAACATCGTTATCGTTATTCAATAGCCAATTGGCAAAATAGACCCTGCCATATGACAGAAGATTAAAAACTTACAATATTATGTTTAATAGTTTAGATGTTTTCCTGTGCAGATATTGGTGTTAAGATACATTTAACCCTTTCCCAAGTTTACCTGGTTTTGTCGTCTATAATAGAAAATGATCAAGAATTGTTGAGTTAAAAGAATTAATAGTTATAATTGGTATATTTTCTGTTTCCTCTATGTCAATTAGACCTTCAGATAAGAGGGTAGCATTAACTTGTCCAATTGTCAATCCGTCGTTATACCAAGAAATTTCACAATGATAAAAGTTAAACATTGTGTCTCTACGGTCACATTTGTGTCTTTTCCATAACATAATATTTCCACCGTAACAGTGGATTTGTATGTTATTTTCATAAAGAAGTGGTACAATGTACTACTGTTTCATGAACTTCCCTGTTTATTGCACATTTAACGTACCTTTAAAGTCTAAAGTACATGTACAAGTCCGTAGATGACCGATATTTTGGAAAAAAATACCAAGAAATTTATGCCCATTTTAACACATGTTTATTATTGTATTCTCTTGTGCATGTTGAGCTAAGAATGGGTATCTGTAAATGTTAGTTGGTTAATAATCACCTATTTCTACAGTATTATCAATCAAAACCGTTTGCTTTTTAAAACTTTAAAAAAAAATACCGTTAAACATGCCTGTGACGGTAAAGACACTTTTTTACCTGATCCAATATCATTATTCATTTCTAAAATACCGATTTTCCCAGTGTTTGCAAAGTATGGACACTACAAAGTGGACAATTTGGTATACCCAATGCATTAATCACATGTGCGATTTTAAGTAATTTGAAAATGCGCAAATATGCTGTTCAATTGAAAAGCGTTTTCAGAGAATGACCCATATACTGAAAGGATAAAGATACGCAGGGTAACATTTGTTCCGATATTTTGAAAACGCGTTCTCCAAATACAGTGAAACTTTGTGGATTGATTAACTAGGTCATAATACACCTTGCCTTTTGTAGAAAGTTTAGACACGGCTCAATATGCGCATCTCTGGTAAATGGAGGAAGGAAAAAAACAATAAAATCGTGCACCGTGTTGTTCTAGTGTCATGCAGCGCTGGTCAAATCAATTTTCGATAGTCCTTACACAGACTAATTGCTTCCCTAAAATTTATTTAGAATTTCATACGTTTTAAGGACTGCACAACTCAAGAAGTTCAGAGGGGTCAGACGTTTACAACTGTAGACTTGTATTCAAACACTTTACTTCTTGTTGAAAATGACCCACCACAAACACTTTCTCTTACGAGAATAAACGAGTTAGGACATTGATTCGCTCGTTTAGCTCATGATATATGTTTTGGTAAAGGTTAAAATTATGTATTGATTTAAATACTGTTTGTATACAAGTCTACAGTTATAAACGTTGAACTATATAAGCGTTTAATGTTTATATCACGTGCCGATTAACTCTTTTCCAAAAAAGACATGATTTTAAAGTACAATATTAAAAACACTTTTGAAAACAAGTAAAAGCCGAATGCTGAATGATTACGACCGCATCCGGATATGTTACGTAACGACGACACTCAGAAAAAACATATGTTTTATGAATCTCAAAATGGCCACATTACGGGTATTCTACCTTAATTAAATATCGATTACTCGTAATCTTTCCTCCCAAAAAAGACAACAATATGTATATTCGGGATAATTCCACGGATTCATTTAAAATTATTGTGTGCAACATCTTCCTATTTGGACCAAAGTCAAATTTTGACGTTTGGGAATGGGTTTATTATGTGGATTTCAAAATTCATACAATTCGTTATGATGTCTGTGTGACAAGTCTGTAAGGTCATTGTTCTTGGTCAAAGACACATGTATGTCAAGGTCATAATTACAGAACCTCATAGACCTATAGACTCTACTCCAAGTTCCAACAGGCATTTGTGCTTCACATGCACGTCTTTTAGTCTAAAACCCTTTGGACTTTGACGAGATAGATCTAATTTTCAAGGAATCGTTTAGGTTGACGTCGACATCCTTTCGCCCGTTTCTAGGCTTTGCCTACTTTCATTTTCTGCTTTTCGCGTGACAGTAGTCTTGTAGTTAGAGAAAGGGATAAGAAATGGACAGTCTATTGGAGAACAATATGTGCACATGCTGATCTGGATCCATGTTGATATGAAATGCCTTTAAGGACATATTTCCAGATCCCGGATCATGTAATTGTTGTGTATTGCCATATATTCATTCACTAACATGTCATTATAGGTTACAGATCCACGTGTCATTGCAGAGGGAAGTAAGAGTGCGCCACTACCCTTCGTAGAACCAAAATTTAAGAAAAGGTAACCTTTCATTAAAAATGTATTATAACATTCATTACTACTACAGAATCTCTGTTTGACAACAACGGTCTAAAAAGGAGATGATGATGATTAACAACTTATTTTATTTTTTTTCAATGAAGTTTCTATATAAAATATGATCTTTCTTGTTAGCATAAAATTGACAGTTTTCAACAGTTTTCAAATTGGACGATCCTTACATTTCTAGTTTGTGAAAAAATGAAGCATAGGAGACAGCGTTTAAAAAATGGTCCTTATAGCATTGGAAAACAACATGGATTCAGACTAGCATGGAAGGTATAAATTGGTCCATCACGTTATCTTTAGCTTTACCCTATACCAAACAGCAAAATCTTAGAGTTGATGTTGTAGATTACCATTACAAGTGAATTAAATTCTACATATTATTTTATCTTTCTCATTAAAAAGCATTTTGGAAAATTAACAACAAATACTAATTACAAGTAATTTGTTCGTTTTCCAGTGTTTTCTGAAGGATATTATCTTGTAGGGAGTCATGAAGGGTCATTGTTTGAGAATGGGTTATTTGGATGTTTCCTGCTTCACATAATTCATCGCTTTTCGAAAACAAAACTAAACAAGAGGGCCATGAAGGTCCTAAATCGCCCACCTTAACCAAGATGAGAAATATGGGCTACATTGTATTCCCATTTCCAATAGCAGGCCTGTAGGAAGCAATTTCATATTGGGTGGGCTTAAGCCCCTTTGTCTGAATATTAGGGAGGGGGGGGGGCTAAATTAGATTTTCCCTAAATTTTCAGTGTAAAATAACGAAAATTTGGAGAGACGGACGGACAGAGAGACGGACGGACGTTGAGCCACCACAATAGCTCACACTGAGCACTTCATGCTCAAGTGAGCTATAACCCCCTAAACTGCAGCTTAAGACAAATTCTAGTTTGGACGTTTATGTTGAAAAGTTACTATACATTGACAACGAATGAGTATCCAACCTACTATGAATAATTTATGTCTCATATTCACAGAAAACAATCTGACCAAGATCTGCAGGCAGCTCAGAGAGATTTTTTCATTCAACACACCAAGACAAGCAGAGAAAAGGAGCTCACCCTGCAGCAACAACGAAAGACTTTGCAGGCTCAAGAAGATTTTTCTAGATTGGCTATGCAAAAAATAATAGAAAATCAGCAGTTAGCTTACATTTCATGTTTATTTGGAGAACAATACATATAATAAAAAACACGTTTTATTTTCATATTACTTGATAAAAGTTAAGACAAATGTAGATCGAGACCATTTCCGAGACAAAACCCGAATTTGGTGCCTCTTACGAAACATGAAGGTTTGTCATACACTGAAGCAAAATACGACAATTCTGATGAGCAGCATTTTCTTATTTCATATGCTGTGTAAAATGTTTATTTAGACTGGTTTTTAGTACATAAGAAAGGAACGGCCAAGCACCAAACAAGCCTTGGTCTTGAAATCGTTTTTGCAAACGAGAAAAATACTTTATTTTATTCCGTTACCACACAATGACTCTTTTTGACTCCCTACAAAATAATGGCTTTACATCACATCAGGTGGTTTTGTAAGGAAAGTGTTGATAATCAATATTTAGAAAGCAAAGTATCTAAAAGAGACTTAAGATGTTTTCTTGCTGTTCATTTGCTCTGTTGTCTATTCATTCATCATAGTTAGACTTGTCATTATCTATATATGTATGTGCTTGGAGATAAATCTTTCCGTTATCCTTAGAGTTATTGTGCAGGCCATGATGACTGTAAATTGTCTCTGGACTCAACATTGCACTCTACAGTCTTTATTCATCCACCGTAGTAAGTAGGCACAATCTTTGTTATCCCTTTGTCTGCTACCCCATCACCAAAAACAAAAAATAGACTTATAAAAACTCAAAGATTGTTGTAGACTACACTACACTATCAAGAGAATGTTTTACAATTTCTGGTTTTTCTGTGTAGAATACATTTGGAGAAATGAGGAAATTGCTAGTCACCAGCAATTCCTTCATTGTCCACAAATGTTTTCTAATGGTGACTGCAAGGGATACAGACGAAAATAATCGCTTGTGAATTTGTTTATTTTGAGACCAAATCTTGCTGCTTTGACGAGGATCCAACAATTGATATTTGTTCTCAATCACGATGATATTGACTATTGTGGGAAAATGGGAAATTAATAGAAATCTTAATTGTCACAAAAAAAGAGAAAAAGAAATAAACTAAAAATAATTAGAAAAAATCAATAATGAAATTACAAACATTTATTCTCTTTGATAAGAGTGCTTCTTTTTATAAAAATTCTGATTTGCAGTCATGAAATTTAGACCGGTCTCAAGTCTCCAATAATGTTTTCACTAAAGAAATGTATAAATGTTAAACTTTTATTATGTCTCTCTTTTAAAAGACATGGGGTATACTGTATTGTTTTACATTTGTCTTTCCGTCCGCCTGTCTCTGTCTGAAAGGCCAAAACTTGATAACTTAACATTGCCCATTTCGTAGATATTGGTGTTTCACTAACACATTTCGTTTAGATCTATTTTTGGTTGTGTATATAGGCATTTTTCGTGTACCAGAGTTCAATGGAATATTTCCTTAGAAAAAGATCATACAGGGAGAATGAGAACGAACATACATCAAATTCAGAATCATGCAACCCCAAGAGACCAAAATTATGCGCAGATTTTTTCAAAGAATACAGACTTTTCTACATTTGTTGTCCAGTCTTAGGTAAAACCTTCAACCCATAGCCCTTTTTTGATATCACTGAAAATTGTTAACCTTCATAGCCCTTTTAAGATGTCACTGAAAATTGGTAACCTTTATCATGCTATTCACAACATTTTACTGTAGTATGGTAGGCAGTATAGTCTAAGATCAGCCCATGGGAGACAAAAAGCGGCTAACCCTTGATATGAATCTGGCACCTTCCTGAAAAACTTTGAAAATTTCCCATTTTTGGAAAAATATGGTATCCTTACCCTTGAATTCAGGTATACAAACGGAGGTGAAATCTATAGATCATTAAAGGGAGACTACATCTGAAATGATATCTTGAGTTATCTCCCCTTAGTAAAGACTTATTAGAAACCCCAAAATAATGTATATTCCAAAGGACCTGAAAATATTCATCTTTTGGCAACTTGAACCTCAATAAGGATTGATTTCTGACGAAAGCCTTTCAGCATATTGAAGGCCTCTCGGTAACACATTTGGGCTTGGAATAACACGTGTGACCCGGATACTGACAAAGAAAAAAAGTGTGTTTTTTTTTCATTCCTGAACAAGGCCCATGGGAGACAAAAATGGCTAACCCTTGACATGGATCTGGCACCTACCCGAGAAACTTCAAATTTGAAAAATACCCATTCTTTGGGAAAATATGAAATCGCTACCCTTGAACTAAGGTATACAAATGGAATCCATAGACCATCAAAGGGAGACTGCATTTGAAAAAGAAATCTTAGATTATCTCCCCTTGGTAAAGAAGCCTTACCCGAAGACCCTTTAGTGCAATATAAAGACGACAACTTGATAGCTTATAGGCATTTGTCGTCCATCTGGGTAATGAATTTTGGTAATTGCCGACCTCTTCCCCGTACTCCAGAATTCTGGCTGGTTCGGGTTCGTACACCGCTGATATGCTGTCCAATATCATACCAATATGTTTCTCCTAATTCTAGTCATGGATCCTACATTTCGACACTGAAAATACTAGAAACGGTACAGGTACCGATAAGTTATGCCTTAAGAGAAGAAAGTAAGATTTTTTTTCGAAATAGCCGCCAGGTGAATTCTTTAGAATTTCGATGTATTCGGGTTCTGACGCCGCAGATTCGCCGTTTTCCTGAATACTACGCATGAATCATAAATTTTGACACACACACAAAAAAACAAGAATCAGTGCTGAATTCGCTAAGTAATGCTGAAAAATGAACCCGGCCAAGGTTAGGGTTAGAGGGCCTTTTGGTAATGATTTTTGGTGAAAACTACGCGAAGCAACTTGGATTTCGTTATGAGCCGGGATCTGGAAAAAGTCCATTCTTTCATTTGAGACAACAATGTATCCAGATCAGGCTGTGCCTAGGTGCAGTCTGATCTTGATCCATGTTACTCTCAAATGAATGCTACAGACCATGACAAAACTTTTGGGGAACAACACGATTCCTGATCAGCCTTAAAGGACCTCTTTCCAGATCCTGGCTCATTTGTTTTTGTTTAATGTTCCCATTCTCTCGACATCATTCCGAATCACTTATGATCTACCAGTGTAGCGTTCGACATGGATATCATTGCTGTTTTAATGGCCAGTCCGGTGCATTTTCCCATACTGGAGGCATACGCTATCAATAATGGGTTCAATGTTCTCAAAATTGAAGAAGATGGTATGAAGGGGTTTGGGTTCTACTCCATAGGGTCATTCAATTTGTCCCGTACCTACCTGCAGAACAGAACATTCCTCGCTTCTACATAGCTTTTGAGGAATAAAGTAAATGTCTAACCCATCCCAAAAACTATATATGAATAAAAGAAAATAATAATTAAAAAAAACTCTAGAGTTACAGTTAGACGGCTTTTGGGTAATGAATAAAGAGAAAATACTCCCCAAATCAACTAGAACTGTCGCAAAGCGGACAAATACCCCCCACTAGCGCGTTGTCACTGAAAAAGTGCTAAAGTTCAAAGTGGCATAACTCTAAAACTACTGCCTGGATCAAGATGAAAAATGCAGGTGCACAACTTCATATGATAGGAAACAACCTGCTAAAATTTCAGCAAAATCGGTCAAAAACTGTGGGAGGAGAAGAGGACACAAAATTATGTCCACGGACGGACGGACAGACGGACGGACAGACGGACAACCTGAATCCAGTATACCCCCCATAACTTTGTTGTGGGGGGTATAACAAGGAAAGCCTTTTGGCATAGTGAAGGCCTCTCGGAACACCTTTGGGCATGGAATAACTCGTGTGACCCGGGTACTGATGAAGAAAAGTCTTATTTTTCTTTCCTGAACAAGGCCTTCCAATGGGAGACAAAAAAAGGCTAACCCTTGACATGGAGCTGGCACCTCCCTGAAAAACTTTGAAAATGTCCCACTTTGTGGAAATGTATAGTATCCTGACCCTTTCACTAAGGTATACAAACCGAAGTAGGATCTATAGACCATTTAAGGGAGACTACATTTGCAATCTTGAGAAATCTCCCCCGGTAGACTTATAAGCCACCCAAAAGCCCTTTAGAGCAATATAAAGACGACAACTTGATAGCTTATAGACATTCGTCGTCCATTTAGAGGGCCTTTGGTTAATGAACTTGGAAGAATGCCAGCCTCTTCCTCCTATTCCAGAATTCTGGCTGGTTTCGGGTTCGTTATATCTTGAGAAAGATTTTGAAAGACATTGCTGCCCGCGTTTTACTAGGAAATTTTGATGTTTTAGGGGTTCTGACGCCGCAGATATGTTGTCAAATATCAAAGTGCCATACTTACCTGAATGCTAGACACAATCGAATGTATCTACATTTTGACACCAGCAACAATAGAATCGGTGCGGAATTCGCTAAGTTATGCTCACAAATGCACACGGTTAGTGTAACAGGGCCTTTGTTTAATGAATTTTGGATGAAAACTCCCCGAAATAACTAGAAAAACAGTTGAAATTCAGTTGCTCACTAGCGATCGAAGAGAGCAGACGTACTCTCTCGTAATAAATAATATTTTTTTCAATTATTTAAATCTAACTCTTTATGCATCTGCACAGAAATGTGCAACAATGCCCCTAATGTGGGGACATGGTAAAGAGGTTGACGCCTCACATAACAAGGTGTCACATTGACGAGCTCGGTGTCAGTCGCTATCAATGTGCTCTTCTTGGCAACTACGCTAGACTGCCCCCGAGCAAACGGATCTCTGGCGTCATAGCGAAGATATGCCCCGCCCGGGCTGCCCGTCGATTATTGGTCGGGTACCTCGTCACCTGCGCATACAGGCAGGCACTTCGCAAGTGCAGGAGGGTCATCCGGGTTACAAACAGGGATTGGACTGGACTGTCGGTGCGATGGCTCGCGTGGACCACCGTCAATATTTTAGAAACTTGCGCAGGTCAGCTTGAAGAGCGCGTGCCCGGAGCAGCTGCCTCGAGCCCGTCACCCGCGGCCACTTTCTCGAACTCAGGGCAGCCATATTAATGTGGTACGCCATCGCCTCACGCGGCCATTGTCCATTACTCCCTCGCCTGCGGCCAGCATGCCTTCTGAGTTGAAAAATATCTTTTAAATGTGGGGAGCTTTTTAAGCAAGTTTGAGTTTATTGGGGTTTTACGCCGTTTTCAACTACCAGGGTCATATCGCGGCGGCTGGAGCACCTAACCGGGGGGACCTGGTATTTCTCGCACCAGTACAACCACAATATCCAAACCGAGCCTCCAGCTGCTCTCTCACATAGATGATTCACACCCATTGGTGAGAGACAAATGACTTGTCAAATGTCAGAATGGATACTGGCCGAGCCGGGGTTCGAACTCGAGACCCCTGGATTGACAGACTCCGACGTAACCGACTGAGCTATCCGGGCTCGGCTTTTTAAGCAAGTATTCTTCCGTTCATTGACAGATAAAGCTATCAAACCGGTATACTTGTAATATTCAACCATTTCTTACCTAATATTTACAGATAAATTGTTTGGTTTTGAAAATTGTAAATATTATAAATAATCTGTTAAGGCCTGTATTTTAATGTAACGTTGGGCTGAAAAAATTTTTTTCGGCCTTTTCGTTATATGAAACAAAAACTTTTTTTTGAGAGTATATTGGTTTATTTATCTTTTTATTATCAATTTAACACACTGCGAGAAATGAGATGACATACTTCTTTCATATAATACATTATAAATGTTTTATACCCCCTTTAAGCCCAGTATCGTATATTTTCACTTACCCAACAGTTGAGTTCTGTTTTGTTAGAATTTATGACGTTGGCCATGATTTGTGGAATCACTGTTGACCCTTGAGTGTATTTTGTTGCCGTCTGCAGCACATCTCAAAAAGGAACACCCTATAACTTCGCTGTTATGGAAAGGGTTTAGCGTCAAATGAATTACCGACAGAGTGAAGTGGTTAATGTAAATATCACCAACAGAAAATCACCAACAGAAAATGAAATGAATTGAGATTTCAAAATAAGGCAAATGGGTGACGCATTCAATCATCATGTATCTTGCACGACCATTCGTGATAGGTAACTAGTTGCTGCAGACGGCGAAATTGCTATTAATGATTATCAGAATTGTGGACAATATTGCACTAAAATAATGAGCCAAACGTAGAAAAAACTTATTTGCATCAATCTCTTCTTTTGTCACAATGTTTCATAAAAACATTTTTAATTAGAGGCGTCAAAACCAGGTCGTATTTGGGAAAGGGTTAGGGCTTCGTTGAATATCTAACTAGATCTTCAATTAAGTTTTCATGTGTGTAAGATCGTTGTTCATAGTATTTACTTGATATTGAAGGATTTGTTAATTCTCTGTTCATTAACAATTATTATACGTTCTTATTATTAAAGTGACATTTCACATTTATTTCATTTTTTAAAAGTATGTCTAAAAGATTTTTAAAAGATTGTTTATTCTAATGCGTAGAAATGCAATTAGTTTTTTGAAGTTGTTATTTATTATCCAAAAATACGCCTTTAAAGTTGAGACATAAATGACAAATTCTATATAAATATGAACTGTTGTCCACAACAATTTGTTTAATTTTAGCACAAAAATATATATTTCTCGTAAACGGTTCAATATTTTGGCTTGAAATTTTCAGAATTTTCATAAGAAAACATACTCTTTCAGATAGAATAAAAGTAAAATTTATGTAAAAATGATTGTGAAATGTCACTTTAAATAAACTGAAAACAATCGATCAAGACAAGCTTTCTATAATACAACAAATTGAAGGTGATGTAACAATAACATAGGTCTGAATGTTAATTGTATTTAGAATCTTCATTAAATAACCTAACCGACAATGTAATAAGGAACAAGCAAATTCGTTGAATTGATATCCCCCGCCGAACATATTTTCATTGTCAATAAAGTAGCGCGGAAACGAATATAACTCTGTATGTATATGGCTTCCACAGAACGAATATCACTCTGTATGTATATGGCTAAAACAGTCAGGGGCAGTAACTCTAAATTCGACGGTCGAACCGGGTAATCCCGACGATATGCGCATGTCCTCATTGTAGTAAAGCTGTGTGCCAAGTTTCATTGGAATCCGGTTTATAGTTTTCAAGAAATAGCGCGGAAACGAATATCACTCTGTATGTATGTGGCTAAAACAGTCAGGGGCAGTAACTCTAAATTCGGCGGTCGAACTGGGTAACCCCGACGATATGCGCATGTCCTCATTGTAGTGAAGCTGTGTGCCAAGTTTCATCGAAATCCGGTCTACAGTTTTCAAGAAATAGCGCGGAAACGAATACCACTCTGTATGTATATGGCTTAAACAGTCAGGGGCAGTAACTCTGAATTCAATGGTCGAACCGGGTAACCCTAACGATATGCGCATGTCCTCTTTGTAGTGAAGCTGTGTGCCAAGTTTCATCGAAATCCGGTCTATAGTTTCCAAGAAATAGCGCGGAAACGAATGTCGGACGGACAGACGGAAGGACGGACATGGCAAAAACAATATTCCCCCCCCCCCCCCCGAAAATTTATTTCAGCGGGGGATAATAATTTGTCAGATAGTGTTTAGTACAGCTGACTCTGGCATGAACTGAAGGTAAACTACCCCTAATGAAATTCGCGCGACGTCGGAATTATTCGGGCGACGTCGAAAACATTCGGCGGTGGAACTTTCTACCGCAGAATGTTTACGACCGCACCCAAACGACGCCGCTCGAAAAAAAGCCGATGCTTAACAAATCTCAAAATAGCCAAATACGGGTATTCTACCTTAAATCAAATAGTCACTTGAATTACGAGAGTGTTATCAAATTGTTTTGAATGGTAACTTTTATCATAGTTTACCATGGTCAGTAATGGAAATAAGTTTAATTAGGCTCTTTTCGCCAAATATCTTTATTCGAACATCATTTGACATGTTCACAAAGTTAAATGGCAGTTATTGAAGTTGTCTTCATCATTTATCAATAACCAATTGGCAAACAGCCATCAACCCTCAAGTCAAACCAATGGTTATCATGAACTTTGGAAATATAGAAAGAAAGCTAAAATTGCTTCTTTCTTAAATCCTAAGGAATTGTACTGCTTCTACCTAATATTGCTATTTCTTTTCGACTTATATACAAACATTTAAAAAAAGATAAATAATCAACTTGGAATTCATTTTGGACCAGGGCAGTTTTTGTTAAATTCTTATGAATTTATAAAGTTTAATGAATTCTATTTTCAGAAAGCGGACGCGACGTCTACCACTGAGGAAGTTGTGATCACGACTGTGTGTGCTAATGACATTGATTTCGAATCACTGTTGGAAGACGATCGAATAATAAGAAAAGACAAAAATGTTGTGAAGAAAGACATTAAAAATGAAGTCTGATTTGCTCCTTTACGTGCCAACATCTCCTTCAAAGGAGCTGGAGTTGTTATTGAATTTTCATATAAACAACCATGACAAATGCCATATATGCATATATGAGAGGTGTTCAATAGTCGCTAAAATTGTTGCCACTTGTGAGATAATGCGTAAATTATTATTTGTGAAATGTCTTCGTTTTCGACCCTTATGCCTGTTGATGGATTTTGCGAAATGGTCAAAATCATTAGAATCTGATTGTAAATCTAAACCAACATATCTTAGACGGTAAGTCATGTTTTAATTCGTTGCTTGTTAAGTGTCCCGTGCATAGGTACAGTGTTTAAGCGTTTTCTACGAAGATAATGGACATACATTCTTGCCTCCCAAAAAAGCAGTCCCCCATGTAAGTAGAGTAATATTGAAAACGACAATATGAATGAAAATAAATATGGAATGTAAGTGTATCATGCTCAGGTGTTTTTTTTTTTTTTTTTTTTCTAACACACCAGAATGCGACCCCCTTCTAGATCCGCCAGTGTAACAAATTAGATTATCTTTTGTTTTTAGTGCAATTTTGATAATTATGTGACCCTATTGTTATAACAGACGCAGCGTTCATGGTGAGACAATGCCACATTTAACCAGCGTGGGAAGAAATTTGTACTGGCAGACCATTTGGCCAGGTACAAGCAGAGAGTGAAAAAGAAATCGAAATATTTGTGCGACAAATGTGGCCTTTCTTTTTTCGATAAAAATTCGTTGAAAGATCATGCTACTAGTCATACAGATGAACGGGACCATATGAAATGTTCTTGTGCATATAGATATCGGTCTGGTTTAAGTACGCATTATGCACAAAAACATAAGGATAACAAATGATTGCTCTGAATACAGACAGTAGTCATAATTTCCTTTTACAGTAAATGATTCAGAAAAAGTGATCGAAGAATTGTCCATCTTAATAAATTTAGTAAAAATGGGCAACCTGTAACGAGTAAATTGATGTTCTCCCTCAGAAAAGAACAGAAGATAAGCTTCTTCATTAAAGCAAAGAACAGTTGAAAAATAGCGATACCAGGATAATCTGGTGTAATTTACGAGCACCAATCCGAACAAGAGCCGCCGTAGACGGATAATGCTACCCGAGTAAATGTTTGTCACAAAATAAAAACTAGCATACATTAAGCCCCCCTTTTCCATGACACATTTTTTGTACACGCATTATTTATAGAATATGGTCTTGAAAATCTCATATATCACATAAATACAAATTTTCATAAAATTTTGCCTATTAGATAAAGAGAATCAAGAGCTTCGCAAAGCCCCGAGAGTAGTGTGGTCACAGTTTCGTTTTAAAAATACTGCCTCTATCTGATTCTATGTAAAAAACGAGTAATTTACAAAAGGCATTTTCAGCCTAAATAACACATTAAATTGCCAAAAAGTGTGTAAAAACTTAAAGCTAAATAGTTAAATTTTATCATGATAAAATACTTTTACCTTATACACGTTCTTTTCGTGTTAAATCTCTACTTGAAAAAGTGGGTCAACTCTGCGTCTCTTTGTTTGAACTCGGTCGTTACCTTAGAAGGACGCGTGGGTATGTGTGATAAAATTGCTTTGGCACTGCCATTTCTTAACGGATTTTCATAAATCTTATATCAAATTAAAGAGGGAAAATAGATCTATTCATCCGTGTATGTTAATACGATGAACGGATGAATTATGAGTCGATGATTAGGTATTCAAAATAGGTCATTTAACTCGGCTTCAAATGGCAAGAACTATGCGGCAGAAAAGCCTAGAAAAGTCTATATATGTTCTTCAACATCCTATCTATTCAAATAATAAAACGTCTTGTGCTTTTAGCTTAGCGCATTCAAGAGCAAAGGCTTTAACAATGGGAAGTGTTTTCAATTCCCCGTGATTTATTGATAATTTCTGTCTAAACTCCATTCATCCTAAATTTATTCATAAATGTTGACGACATTGACTCAAAGAACATTCTTGCAAAGTTTGGTTGAAATTGGCCGAATGGTTGATTTGTTAAGAATGATATCATGATTTCTCAAAGTTCGATAAGCCTTGCCCTGCTACGCCCATATTTTTTGACGAATAAAAAAATCGCGAACATTCTTTAAATATGGTCATTAAAGGAACATTCCTGTAAACTTTTGTCAAAATCGGCCCAATGGTTAAGGAGTAGGAGGTGTTTCAAGGAATTATGGATGAACAGACGGACGGACGGACGGACGGTGAGTGACCACAATAGCTTATCTAAGGGATTTACAAAATCGGCGTTTCTCATGGGCTTCCTAAACATCCATTTAACCCTTTCCCAAACAGTAAAACTTTATGGTCATCCAACTCGAAAGCTGTGACAGGCGACAGAATGAGTGTAAAAGAAAATAAGAATCTTTCGCCTCAATCTTTTCACCTTCAATAAAATCCGTTCAGGACGTCAAAACCAGGTCTAAGCAGGTCTTGTTCGGGAAAGGGTGAGGCAGCCAAAAGTTAGATTGAATTTAGAGGTTGCAAAATGGACATGTTCAAATGTATGGTGCTCTTTTGGGTCAATGTTTTGAAAGCCTATTTCTTCACGAACCAGAGATATAATCTTATTAATCGATCACTTGAAAGTTTGATTTTTTTTGTTTGAAATTCCTATTTTATATGTCGTAAAATCTTGTTTTTATCGGAGGCAATGACACGGAAATGATATGCACACAACGAAGCGCAGAAAATATTTACGCAAAGGGAGAAAATGTTGGTTATCGGCATGTTCTTCTTTTGTCGCAATATTTTCCAAAACCTTTTCATATATGATCGTGAAAATCATGTCTTGTTCGGGGAAGGGTTGAAATAATGTAACAAATATTTAAATAATTGTTGTTGGGTAGAAATTTAAGAACTAAATTGTTTGGTAGAATAATTTCATCCTTTGTAAAACTTCAAAGGGGTGTAACTATTTTATTAAATGTCCGATTTTAAAAACGTAAGCGGTTTTGAGTTCCTCTCATTCAGACCTTGAAAATGATATATAATTTGTTGAAGTTCTTTGAAAAATAAACAATAACGTAATTCGGCAGAATTATCTCCCCTTTGTAAACGTCTGAATAAGCATTATTCCATAACGAAATGTCCGATTTTCACAATTAAACCAGTTTTATGTTTCCAATATTCTCCGTAAGCTGGTATATATTTTGTAGGGGCTGGAATACTTTTGGAAAAAAGTGTGACCACCCTACCGAGAGGGCTTTGTCAGTAAAATGGACATTTTTCTAAAATTCAAGGGCAGATAATTCAAGAACAAAACATGTTATCTAAATTCCGTAAGTGGTGTGCACAACTAGACACCATGGAGATTCATTGTGGTAAGTTTGACCAAATTCCGATGAAAACTGTAGGAGTTGCGCACACAAGAAATTCCTAACGGACGGACAGACGGACCGACGACCGGGGCCAAAACATAATACGACCCTTCGAGCGTATAATTAGAGAAAAACTATTTTTACATTAAGGCCCATTTTTCCATGCCGCAGCCTCAAATTAAGAAACGGAGAAAAGGGTTCATAGGGATTATCCAAGGGAATTCACGTGTGAAGTTTCATTGAATTTGGTCCAAGGGTTGCTGAGATCTTGCTTTGGACGGAGCGTGGCGACTATATGCTCCCCCGAATTTTTTTTCAGGGAGCATAAAAACGGCCTTTCTGATAGGCGTCTCAGTGTCAACCGTGTCCAGGTTGATATGATAGAATGAGAGAAAGACACGGAACGACAACACGGTGGATAATCAAGCGAGAAGTCACAGAAAATACTTTTTTTTCCTTTAAATTAATTGACGTGGAAATTCTAACGCATCATGCAATTGATGATATTTCAGTTTTAATTTTTTTTTTTTTTTTTTTTTGTATTTTGGTATGAAGAGTATTGTGGGAAATGAGGAAATTGCTTGTCACAAACATTTTCTTCATTCCCTACAATGTTTTCAATAACCATTTTCTTATGGGGAGTCAAAAAGAGTCACTGTTTGGTAATGTGTTGATACTTGTTCATTCTTTGTGTTTTACAAAAATATAAAATGACCTGGTATCTGCATACAGAAAAAATAAACCAAACAAAATGAAACTTTGACAAATCTTTATTGATACTAAAGGAGATAGGACAATGAGATAAAAGACAGAAATATTTGAAAACAGTCATCCCTGTCTTTTGTCCCAATGTCCTACTGGCTTATAATCTTGATCATGCTCTATATAACCCACCACCAGATCATATGAGACAAGTAAAAAACTTTAATTGAAATTGTTAATTTTGAAAACCTCATATCTGCATGTATACCATGTATTGAGAGTAATAAAGGATGTCTATGTCTAGTAGATGCGTGGGGCTCTTTTTGTACATTTAAGAAGCAGCTTACTGGAAGCAGGATATTGTAATTGAGAGAGCTGGAAAAGTTGGAATTTCTAGTCAATTTCGGTGACGATGCAACAGATACCACCTCAAATGATACTGACAGATACTGCAAATGAAATAGATCGGTTGAACATCTATCATGTTCTATGGCATTTCTCACCTGTTTCAAATGGGAAAGCATTCACACTGTCCTGAAGTAGACATCCAATGGCAATACGAATATGTAATTTTGACTTTCGTCTGAAGGTGGCTCAGAAGTTTAGCAAAAAACAAATAATGGGCGAAGTAATCACGATGCTTTAAGATGGTTATGCGATGACGATGCGATAATATCCGAAACAGACACGAAGGCATTACGAATATGCAGATACATAACACAAAGACCATACAAAAAGAACACTTCGTGTTGAGCGTACGATGCTTTCGACTGACATCAGGAAAGCGTCACGTGATCTACCGATGATATAAAACCTGCTGTCGACAAAGGAAAAAACATTTGAGCTTTGACATTTTTAGAAGGAGGCACCGTATTAAGTCTTGCGTTATCATGCCACTAAAAGCAGGAAAGGATAGACGCAGACGAGGAAAGTAGATTGTACAGAGTCTACCACCAGACTCCATGTCAGTCTGAAATGTCTCCCCATGGATCACAAGAATCCCACACCATTTGTATTTTTCATTGTTCTTGTATCTTATATTTTATAATATACGACTTTCTTACTACAAAAAGGCGCGGAAAAGGTAGAAATGTCCTCTAACAATCAATCTGTATTTTCACAATTTTTTCCCATCTTTTTCTTGAATGGCATCAAGATCATCAGAGCGTGCGAATTGGTTTTATCAAATAAAATATATATTATTTTGGTGCACATATTATCTACGTCACACTCACAATTTAAAACTTTTCCTGTCATGACACTTTTGATGTAGGCCAAAAGTAGTGGCCAAGATACATGTACCTTTTAATTCGTCTCCGTTCCTGGCTAATGGCTTTCCTTTCTTTGTGTTCAAAGGACCGAAAAATGGAAAATTCGGGTGGAATAATTTAACTAATAGTAGAAAATAAGATATTTTCATCCAGACCAACTGAGTCTTTTAACTGACTTTGTCAGGTGGTCTTGTGTATTTCGTGAAGACCGAGTTCTATAGTAATTATTTTTCTTAATAGGAAAAGGAAAGTTCGATCAAAACAAGAAGACCGGCGGAGGACCATCTATACAGTTGTCTGTAGCTGAGGATTTTACCATTAATACTATACTTGCTGATCATGACAGCCTTGAAGGGAATTTCAATAGGGATAGACTCCATAGCAGGTAGGATTTTAAAAATCAAATTTATAAACTTTTGAAAGAGCTCATACATTACCATGCATGGTTGTTTTTGCTTATACTCTGACAAGCTTGTTGAAATTCCGGTAGCACTTGTATCACCAGACTGTCAAAATATGTGATCGACCTACGATAATAAAGTTAATTATATTGCTTTAATTTTTTTCATTTGTTAAATCATGATGATTGTCATAACATTTATTTTTTATGGAGATAAGAACTTTTATTAAAACAAATGAACAGATTTTACCACATAATGTTGTTACAGCAGCACCATGAGAGCAATTCTTTATATGCATTCATACACTTATCTGATGGTTTGATCTATAGTTTAAATATTTGTGATTAAATGAGAAATCTCACCCTGGAGTATAATGTTTAGACTGGAATCTGCCTTTATTGTTGGAAAGACCAGTTACAAGCAAAATCCAAACTGTGGAGTTGTTGCCCAGTAGCAGTATCGTGAAAAGGTAATTATGATTCTGTGTGTCCTTTTAAAACATCTAGGACTATTTAGACATTCTAGAGAAAATGAAAACAAAACAGGGAACCCTTCTTTTACATCAAACAGTTCCCTGGTAATTTTAGGTGCCAAAGTAGCACTGACAGATGTGGGACTGAACAGTCACATCATGTTAGTCTTTATTCTAACCTTGATTACTGAAGAGGGAAAACAACAACGTTTTACCTTTAATCTGATAGGATCAAACCCATGACCTTCCAAATAGTTGTATACTGTGTTTTGATATAATATTCTTCAATGTTGTCGGTAACATATGTTTTGTTAAGCTTAGAAGTACAGCAGAATGCAGCTACTCTCTCAAATAAAATTGGTATAAAATGCATGCAAGCAGACAAGCAAGATTAATAGATTAATTGTCGTTTTCTCCTTAATTGTTTTGTTTTAAACTTTTAATACACGTATATTACAATTACCTGGCTGTAACTGTTAAAATGGTGTTCAAATCCATTTTAGCAAATTATATTCCATATTTGTTTCTTCTTTAGCCCTCCGTTGATGACTGAAGATTTGACTGGGGACCAGGAAGTACAGATAAGTAGCGGCCAATCTGCTGGTAATTTCATTCTAATTTCTTACAATAATTGTGAAGCACATAAAACTAAATAGTAATAGAATATTATGGTAACATCGCTTTTATTGTACAGAATCAACTGTGAATTCTTGGCGGGCAACTTTGTAAATAAAAAATGAAATAAAAAGGCATTTTTGTCCCCTCTCTCACTGTAACATTCGCTGCGATACCTACGAATGAAAACGAATGCGATTTGTAGTCAGCACTTTCATTGGCAATCTCAACTTACTTTCGAATGAGAGGTCAAACTGACCTGGTTGAAAAACAATCAGCATGCTGAGGAATACTTTCTTGGCCTTGATAAGGCAAAGAAAGAAATACGTGTAGCAACTCTGTCAGTGAAGTTTATTCTAATCTACTTTTACATGACTTCAGACAAGAAATACTACCAAAAATTTATGAAAAGTATGAAACTTTCAGAGATGCTGAAAAGATGCCATTAGAATCGTTGTGAAACTTTTTTCTTTGGGCTTCATGCTATAGTCAACTTTGCAGGCACAGCAACATATTTTTATAAAGACGTTGAATCAGGATTTTTTTTTAAATACCATTCCGTGCTTTGACCCTTAATGTAGAGATAATGACCCATGTACTAGAAGGCTAGTGAGAACAGCATCAGAAATAAAATGTTGAAGGATCAGGTGCAGATGGAAACAGTTATTCCATGGAAATTATATTATAAGCTGTTAGATTTTTTTTAGCGTGGTATGGAATTTAAGACCGTTACTCAGAGATATTTTAGAGTGTCAAGATTTAACATTTTGTTTCAAAATGCAGCTGCAGTGTTTTTGAGAACACAAATGAAAGGATTACATGAATCCGATGGTACCGACAATACATTTCTGAAATCAACACAGTTCGATCTAAAATGTGTTGTTTTTTTGTGCTTTTTTATTTGGGGGGGGGGGGGGGGGGGTAGGTACCAAGGTATTGGGTCTCATTGGTAAACGCGTTATCTGTCCTTTATGGAGTGTTCTGGAAAATAAGTTTCCATTATAGAGATGAATGAATTTTAGCTGGTCACATGTTTGGATGATGCTTCTAGGATTATTGGAAGTTTCATGGCAGGTAATCTATTCTTCGGGGAAACCTATGTTGGAAAGGGCAAGATTATAACTACATTGGTTCGAAAAGATACTTTTGACATTTCGGTAGACATTCCTTCAAGTAGTACTGCCAGTCTCATGTGACCTTAATATTAGACTGTTTTAACAGACTTTTCTTTACACTTCCCAGAAAATCGAGTCTGAAATGTCATCATTAATAACTCTTGTTTTCTATGAATCCAATTTCAACAACAACAAAAAAAGAAATGCTATCCAACTGTTTTTTGTTCTCTTTAATTCTATTTGAATTTCAAGATTTGAATATAAGTTTGGTTATTTCGATTTCTTAAGAGATATTTATGTCATTTATATGATTATTATAATGTGTGTTAGATAGAACATTCTGGCGTTTATTATTAATTAATCGAGGGACGCATTCTGCCAAATAAAGATGCAGTTAGAAAATTAAATTTGTAAATATTGATGATGGACAATCCTGTTCGGAATAGTTCATTCAATTCCATCGCTTATACTTTAGATAACATTTTAATAATATTCATTTTTCTCATGGAACACGTTAATACTTGAATTTTTGAATCACATGACTTGAAAAAGTTTATATCATTGGATGGTATGCACTAAGATCATCATAATGTTGACAAAGAGCTGAAATTGATGCAGATACAACTGGAAATATCTTAAATCAGACCGCATTACATCAATCTGTAAAATTGTAAGATAGAACACTAAGACGATTCCAACGATACCAAAATCCCAATTTTCGTAAAAATAAGTTCAACAAGTCTAACATTTAGACAGAGAATTCACTGAATATATTCTATATCATGGATTGTGGCAGTCAGAACACGAAGTATAAAATATGCAACTACACCCGATACCAGCGAACCAACTGGAAACTTCCTCAGACAGAAACTCTACCAGCCTTGTATACCGACATGAGTACTGGAAGTGACGTCAAGTAAACAACATCGCGTTTTTTCATCTTATATGAAAAAATAAAGAGAAAACGGATTTAGGTGAAACTAAGAAAGTTGGAGTATAAGAGATAACACACCTGCCGAAAACATTTTTATATAAAGGATTCCTGTCTGGAGAAAAGTTTTTCGGGTGCTCAAGTTGACTGCACAGATAGATCGAGATCAGACAGAGGTAAAAATTGTATGATTTGTTATGAATCATTCTGTAACAAGAAGTTAAACAGTAAAAATATGGACAAAGAAGGACAAATAAATGAAAGGACGAATGAAATAAAATGCCGCGGGGTCGCCAAAATTCATTTTCTATCCAGTGACTCAAGGTATACATTCTAAGGGATAATTCTCTCTTTCCATACAGGGCCTCTTGTTTGTCCGGTCCGATCAACCTGAAATTTGGTAAGTATGGTTGTCTTGATAGGATTTCAGTAGAGCTTGAAAATGTGGCAACTGGGGATAAAACTATGTCAAGGGGTCAAATGTTTGGAAAACATTTTATGTGCTCTTTTGTGGTCACCTTTGGTCCCCTGTCCGTCCGTCCGTTTTTACGGGAGACCATATAATGGGTAATTCGCAAGTACAAATGAAACTCTATAGTGATTACTATAGTTCTTTTAATATTTTTGTATACCTAACAGTATGGGCAAGTAAAAAAATCCATTGATGTTTTTTTGTGTAGAATACATAGTCCCGGCAAAAAAACCCAAAAAAACAAGAGGACCATGACGGTCCTTAATCGCTTACCTGAACCAAATTGATAACTATGACCCACAGTTTTATTCAATCGATTAGAGCCTTTAAGACTGAAAACAAACTTATGGTCACCAACATTGTGCCCAAGTTTAGTCTCAATTGGTCAATATTTGTGATTATTGGAGAAACAAGACAAATGTAGCTCAATATTCATATGCATGGGAGGTATTTTGAACATTTTGTCCATAAGTATGCATTAATTCAAAATTCTAAGCCGTTCAAAATGCTTATGTTTATATTTGAAATGGAAATGTAACACAGTTTAGGAATTACTGGCACTTTTCAAATTTCGCCTCTGGCTCTTCAGTGCTAATGATGGGTTGTATACGTTAAAGCAGATGATTGAAATGATCACCAACAACATATGGTTTGATGAATATTGTAACGAGCCAGACCTCGAGTGCATTCAATCTCGATTTTCCATTGAATTAATGTTTATTTCCAGTCTAGATGCTGATACGAGTACTTTTGTATCAGTCTGCTAGGCTTACGCATTCGTTACTCACTCACCTTGTTGTCGTATTAGAAATGTGCAGCGTTTAATTTGTGTAATATCGGCTCTTCGAAGATTTGACATAATTTTTCTGTCACGCGCGGCAGCCATGTTTGTTTTGATTTTTCATTGCTCCACGTGATAGAATTGATGACGTCATTTACCGACTCATCGATTCTATCTCTCCCGAGAAAATAGCGCCACATTCGAAAAACAAATATTACACAACTACATTTTATAATCTTTTTTTATGTAAAGATGACACATATTATTGTTCGATATTGATCATAGTTTGTCTTACGTAGGTTATAAGTCGTCAAAAGTCGTTATAGTACCTACAGCACTTCGCGTAGTAATATTTTCCGACAAGATTTTTTGTGTGACGAATTTCCAACAAATTATTTTTTTGGAAATCTGTTGGAAATCCCACAAGAAAAATTGTTGGAAACCACAGTATAAAAGCGCATGTTCGGACTTAGAAATTTGACTCCAGACTTGATTTTTTTCGGAAGCACTTCCGTTATTAATTTTTCTTTATTTTATTTTTAGTTAGAATTCTTTATTTTTGCTTTTATTTTGAGTAGGACTAAATAGGTAATTTTACGTTTGTTTTAATTCGTTGATTAAGGTAATTTTATTTACGTTTTAAGGCAGTGGTTTCACACCACTTATTTCTTTAACGGCTTCACACCTGACAAATTTTTGGAACTTAATTCTTAGACAAAATTCTAGATTTATTAAGTGTTTTCCGAACATCAGCTTTTATTTGTGTCATCTTTAAGGAAATTATTCATTGCTAGGGATTGTTGTATTATTTTTTTGTAACATTATCATTAGATCTACAAAGGTCTAAATTACTTTAAGAACTCAAACACTTTGATTTTTTGTTTTCTTTATTCAAATTAATTTAATTATCTGGAGTCCAACCCCACCCCTTTTCCCCATCTGTACATCTTCGACCGACCGCTGGCTCGCAACAATATTGAAACAAAATGTTGCTTTTTAAAAAGCAATTATCTCCCCTTATCTGCAGCTTGTGTGATTCCCAAAGTAAATGCATCAAAATTGCCTTGTAAAATGTAGAACCAATGTAGGGCTTATTTTCAATGTATAGTAATTATTTCTTGTATTCTTGAAGCCATTTATGACATGAGGTCTTACACAAAATTTCAAGGTTTTAAGCCAAACAGTTTAGAAGAAAACTAAGTATCTCCGTGACAACCCACAGTAAGGTATAATTTCAAAGCTCCAAATTTCCCCAACCCTGTCACACCAATATACTTAAAAAAATAAAAGGTTCAAGATACCATTATGAAACATATTACTCAAGGAACTTTCCAGCCAGGTTTGGTTCAAATTGGCCCAACGGTTGATTTTTAAAGGGACATAACATTCCGATTTCATTTTTTTTTAAAGTACGTCTAGATGCAAAGATTGGTTATTCTAATGGGTAGAAATGTTATCAGTTTTTAGAAGTTGTTATTAATAAGCGAAAATTCCGCCTTTAAAGTTGAGACAGAAATGGCAAATTACATATAAATCCGAAGTGTTGTGGACAACAATTTGATTAATTTTTGCTCAAAAATATATATTTCTCGTAAACGGCGCATTATTTTGGCTTGAAATTTTCGTAAGAAAATTTGCTCTTTCAGATAAAAATTAAAGTAAAATTCATGAAAAATATCGTGAAATGTCACTTTAAATATGTGACCCGTCTCGCTAAAAGGGACCTTACCGGATGAGTGAAAACTATCGACCCTAGTCAGCCTGCGCAGCCAGACTAGGGCCGACACTTTTCACTTGTATGCAATTTTTGATATCTGAAATGTTTTCCCTATCTTACTCTACGTTCATTTTTCGAATACAGCATCTGGTTAACCTGTGCCGAGTCTGACAAGTTTGTCAAAATTTGGATTTTTGAAGTTCGTATAAGGTCCCTTTTAGCGTGACGGGTCACATATTATGATTTCTTTAAGTCCGATAAGCCCATTCCTCCCTGCCATGCCCACATTCTTTTGACAAATGTAAAAAGTTATGAACAAATTTCAAGATGAGTCAGCCAAGGAAGTTTCCTGCCAAGTTTGATTAAAATTGGCCAACTGGATGATTTTTAAAGAATTTTCTTATGATTTCTCTAATTCTGATAAGCCCCTTCCTACCTGCCATGTCCACATTTTTGACATATGTAAAAAATTGTGAACAAATTTTGAAAAGAGTGACTTAAGGAACATTCCTGCAAGTCTGGTTCTATTGGGCCCACTGGTTGATTTTTAAAGAATTTTCTTATGATTTCTTTAAGCCCGATAAGCCCCTTCCTCCCTGCCTTCTAGTATAACAAATCTTATTGCTTGGAAAGGGATTAAGAATTAATTGTCTATCGACAAAAGGAGATTGATATATGTATGTGTATATCATCCTAAATCAAATTCCTTTAATTATCCAGCACTATATTAAACCTACAAGTTACTGTGTATATAACACCGATTTATCACACTAAGTCAACAGATTGCATGTTACAAAATATTTTATATAAAAGGCAAAATATTCATAAGTCACAGTAAACTGGATATCAAAGGGAATGGGGAAATCGCTAATTATAAGCAATTTACATCTTTCTATAATTATTTTCCTAACATATTTCTAATGGGGAAGTCAAAAAATAGGTTTTGTTTGGGAAAGGGTTAATTTTAATGGAGTTTGGGAAAGGGTTAATGTTAATGGATGGTACTGGATATATACTAAGACGAAAAAGGAACGCCGGGTAACCTTTATTGCTTGTTTTAAGGGATAAATTGTATTATTGGATTATCATATTCATTTTTGTAAGAAATATCATCTGTATGAAACCAGCTGTTGAAATTGCAATCGATTTCCGATGCTGATTGTGTGAAAAATACCCCTTTTAACAATGACAGGAGTTAGCGGCAGACCGACATAGGGACGTCGGGCTCTTAGGTCATTGTCGCGTAAGCGGTTTTGAACAGTATCGGGATGAATATGGTGATTATGACTGCCTATGGTGTTAAATTCAGTTTCGCTGGCTGTGAGATTGCAATTACGTAAGTCAGTAAGTGTCATAAACCGATCCTGACGTGGCGTCGTGACGCGCGGACGTCCACTTCGCGAAGGTCGTTGAGCCTTGTCGTCACTCGCAGACGTTGAACAAGACGTTCAATAGTTCGGATATGCACACCAAAATGTGCAGCAACCTGCTGTTGGCCTTGACCCGGCACAAGCATTGCTATAGCTTGTCCCCGCTCGACTCCCGACAATCGCGGCATTGATACAAATTGTTCAATTTGAAGTAAACGTTGAACAAGAGTGCCATCGTCACAATATACGCCGCCACTTATAAAACTTGAGACAAAAAAATGACATTGACAAGGATTTATAAATATTCACTGAAAAACCTTTAAAAAATTGTGTTCACAAAAAGGTTTTTATAAATATCCAGTGAAAAACCTGGAAGGCATTGCATTCACAAGGCTGAAATATCATTAAGCCCCAGAGACTAAGATTGAAGGGGGCATAATTCTGGCAAAAATCAATGAACCATGAAATCCTTCCTTCATGCACATCTACCAATTGAGGTGATAACATCCACCAAGTTTCATTAAGATCCAGCCAGAAACTTAGGAGGAGTTGTGTTGACAAGGCTGCAATTTCAATAAGCCCCAGAGACTAAGTTTTTAAGGGGCATAACTCAGGCAAAAATCAACGAACCATAAAATCCTTCCTTCATGCACATCTACCAATTGAGGTGATAACATTGACCAAGTTTCAAGAAGATCCAGTCAGAAACTTAGGAGGAGTTGTGTTGACAAGCCTGCAATTTCAATAAGCCCCAGAGACTAAGTTTTTAAGGGGCGTAACTCAGGCAAAAATCGACGAACCATAAAATCCTTCCTTCATGCACATCTACCAATTGAGGTGATAACATTGACCAAGTTTCAAGAAGATCCAGCCAGAAACTTAGGAGGAGTTGCGTTGACAAGCCTGCAATTTCAATAAGCCCCAGAGACTAAGTTTTTAAGGGGCGTAACTCAGGCAAAAATCGACGAACCATAAAATCCTTCCTTCATGCACATTTACCAATTGAGGTGATAACATTGACCAAGTTTCAAGAAGATCCAGCCAGAAACTTAGGAGGAGTTGCGTTGACAAGGCTGCAATTTCAATAAGCCCCAGAGACTAAGTTTTTAAGGGGCATAACTCAGGCAAAAATCAACGAACCATAAAATCCTTCCTTCATGCACATCTACCAATTGAGGTGATAACATTGACCAAGTTTCAAGAAGATCCAGCCAGAAACATAGGAGGAGTTGCGTTGACAAGAAAAGTGGACGTACGTACGGACGGACGGATGGACGGATGGACGGACGGATGGACGGACGGACGGACAGACGGAGAAGATGACGCCAATATACGTCCGCCTCCGGCGGCGTATAAAAATCGATTTGAATCCTTGAACAGTATCAAATAGACTGAACTTTTCCTTGTGCAAACTCAATGGCCTTCCCGCGCACGGGATTCTTGCATTTGAGCACGTGCCTCTCATAGTGCGAAGATGTAAGGTATTGTGTAGTTTTAAACGTGTGTACCGTTCGCCAGCAAACACCACATAAATCTGACCGATTTTCATTATTCTATGCCAAGCAATAAAATATATGTTGCATATTTCATGTACCCGGCAACTGAGAAGAGGGGTAAACTCTTCTAAAAAATATTTCAAATCTTCAACAAACCTTAAGGCTATAATTTGAATCGTTTTGACAGGATGATTCATTGAATACCCACAACACAGGGTTCGATGAAAAATTAAAAATATTTTGCATTTTGAAATGCCTTACCTGTCTTATCTGTAGCCCCAACCGGAAACGGAACAACCCAAAATTAAAAGGGAGTTAACTTTCAAGGGAAATCACTCTAGATCTTGGTAGAGGCGGATTGTAGACGGACTTCGGACAAAAAGCGACCACAACAGCTCACCTTGAGCACTTTGTGCTCAGGTGAGCTAAAATTGAAAGTAAATTAACAGATATAGAATGATACATTCTTACTTTAATTATTTTCCAGGATCTAGTAAAGCCATGGAGGCCGATATAGCATCAACAATGCTCAACACAATTAAAGATAAAGGAACAGCAGTAGACATTATCCATGCTGATAACGACTCAACTATTATGCCAGACTGCAAAAAGATCACCCTAAACTTATGAAAAAGTCCGACAAAAAACACTTCAAAAAGAACATATCCAAATGGCTGTACAAAATTTGCTCTGACGACAAGGAACTGAAACATAGAGGCGTTATCACCTACTTGACGAAAATGATGATGTGTCCTGTGAATGATAAAAATTCAGACGAGAACAAACTATGTTCAACATACGATGGAATATATAAACATATATTTAGCGATCATGGCAGCTGCATGAACAAAAAATGGTGTAACTTTCACAGAGTTCGCTCTTCATATAGGTATACTATTTATTTACAGGTTTTATTTTATTAAAAAAAATGCTCAATGTGCACAATGGCAAAAACATGAGCAAACCTGTAAAAATTATAAAAGACACAATCCAATAGAGGACAACATAAATAATATAAATACAGAACAAAATGCTGTAAATTAATAGAAATGTTTTTGTGCTAAAAAGACTTGATTTACCGTTATATATTGATAATTTCTCAGTGTAGCAAGAAAACCATGCAACCACAACTTCAATAAAACTGTAGTAGCGGCGTTTAACATTCACACCGAGGAAATACTATTGTATGTCTGAATTAATGTCACTGTTCGCTTGATAAAATTTATCCCTATTGGAAAATTTGAATAGACTAATGTCTCCGGTATTTCATATTATAACATATTTTTTATCATAACAATTACTGAGCCAACAATTACATTATTGTGAAAGGTTTTAAAAATAGACCAGTATTTTGGTAAATTATTTTAAGCATTTTACGAAAACTGCTGCCTTTTCACAAAGTAATTTTAATAGTATTAACAATACCAATGAAAAGACAAATTTTCCATACATTCCCAATACCCATTTTAGCAACGGTAATCACAAATTGTATGTAGTGCTAGGAGGGCTGAGAATGCTTTTTAAACATTTTCACAATGGGCGAATATTAAGGGCTTCTAACTTGAGTGCTGATACAAACACATATGCTCAACTTATATAGCATTTGTCACAAAATATCATTTCTGGTGACGTTTAAGATCAGAAAAATCAAAAAGAAAAAAAAATGTCATCTGTAGCAGTGCTTGTACAAATCAGAAAATTTAAAATTATATCACATTGTAAAAAGTTTTCATTAGTAAAATGGGGTAATAATTAATGATTTCAATTCATTTCCATTGACTTCAGATACAAGCACCTACAAAATGGTGAAGCATTGAAAAATGACAAGTTACGATTCCTGATCAGTGAAAAAATTGAAGAGTTGAAAAACAAAAGGGCGAGAATGGCCCTATATCGCTCACCTAAAATAAATGGAGATATGCCTACTTTTTTCCCAAAAGTTTGTGAACAAATTTTGAAAAGGGTCACTCAAGGGACATTGTTGCAAAGTTTGGTTCAAATTGACCCAATGCTTGATTTTTTATGATTTCTCCGATAAGCCACGCCCGGCCACACTACCCACTTTTTGTCGATACAAAATTTGCCAACACATTTTGAAAAGTGTCACTAATTAACAAAGTTGCAAAGTTTGGTTCAAATTAGGCCAATGGTTGATTTTTAAAGAATGTTCGATAACTCTGCCCTGTCACATCCACATTTCTATACGATAATGAAAATTTGTGTACACATTTTCAAAAGAGTCACTCAAGGATAATTCTTGCCAAGTTTCCTTCAAACTGGCCCAATGTGTGATTTTTAAAGAATTTTCTAAAGCTTTCTGTAACTTCGATAAGCCACGCCCTGCCACGCCCATTTTTTTCTGACGAATCCAAAATTCTCAAACAAATTTATAAAGAGTCCCCAAAGAACATTACTGTAAATTTTGGTTCAAATTGGGCCAACGGTTGATTTTAGAAGAAATTCTCCGATAAGCCACGCACTGCTATACCCACTTTTTCTTTAAATGAAGAAATCGCGAACGAATTTTGAAACAAGGTGTCAAACTGTCACAAGATACACCTTTATGTCGACAGGGGAGCAGGTTGGTAAAAGTTTCATGGTCCTAGCTATTTTACTTTTCGAGATATGCCCTGGACAAAGAGGAAGTATGAAAAAGGGCAATAACTAAAAAAATAGGCCTGTTCGAATTTTAAAAGGCTCTTTTGCACTGCACTCCCTCTCCCTAAGATGAGATCTATACACCCATGAAGTTTCATGATCCTACCTATTATACTTTTAGAGATACTTTTACTTTTACTTTTAGAGATAGTGGACAAGATTAAAGTATGAAAAGCAACAAAGGGCAATAACTCGAAAAATAGGCCAGGTAGTTATGGTTCTTGTGCACCGCACTCAGTAATGATGAGAAGAATATAACTGCCAAGTCTAAAGTCCATCCAGTGATTTTTTACGATTCGCTGGATTCCACATCAATGAGTCCTGCTACTACCTTAGCGAGTCCAAAACACTATTTTTAATAAGGAATCGGTAAAAAAAATAAATTGCATCCTGGGACTCGCTAGAATGAAGACTTTGCATCCCGGAGACCAAATTATGAGTAAAGATGCATGATGCGCAGGTAAAAAAATCTCTGCCATCGGACTTAGAGTTTTGCTCTGGACAAAGATGTGGACGCCGCCGGACGCGCGGACATCACGGGTGATCCCAATACAAATAAAAAGTCACCAGGCAAAATTTCTGCCAAGTTTGATTCAAAGGGGCCAAAAGTTGAATTTCTCTTAGTCCGATAAGTCATGCCCTGCCACGCCCACTTTTTTTTATGAATCAAAAATTTACGAACAAGTTTTGAAGAGAGTCACCCAAGGAACATTTCCGTCAAATTTGGTTTAATTTGAGCCAATGGTTGATTTTTAAAAAAATTTCTTATGATTTCTCTAAGTCCAATAAGCCACGCCCTGCCACGCCCACTTTTTTGACGAATCAAAAATTCGCGTACAAGTGTCACCCAAGGAACATTCCTGTCAAGTTTGGTCAAAATTGACCAACGGTTTAGATGTTAAAAAGAAATGTGAACGGACAGACAAACGACGGACGGTGAGTGACCACAATAGCTCACCATGATCACTTCGTGCTCAGGTGAGGTAAAAAGCGCACTCGAAGTGTCAAGGGTGAACCCTTTAATTACAAAGTGAGTAATCTTCATGGTAAATTTCATGCTTGAAAGGTAGCATTTAGTTCGGAAGGTATATGATGTAATAAAGACTCACACATTATAACCGATGTCTATTGAATGGCTGATGGCATTTCTGCGTAAGTATGTTTAATAATACAACGGTTATACCACAAGAATAGAGCAAATACGCTTGGACGCAATCGGCTGACGTTGGCCCATCTCATTGTCGTGAGAACTGATGATTTCTACAAATACGCTTAGAAAGAATTGATTGTAGATGGCCCATTGCAGTAATTGAACTAACTCCATGAATATAAATTCACATTTGTCCACAAACTGTGTGGTATGCTTGAAGAAGTTGGGAAATTAAATGGAAAGGATGTGACATTTGCGTTTTCTGCTGAAAGATCATTAAATGTCACAGTAGACAACGTTGATGGTCTGATAATACGGTTTAATCTAGTTCAGGAGGAAAGTCAAATTGTATGGAAGAAAATCGAAACTGGTTGCTGCGCCCATCGAAAATTTTACGAGTACCTATGTCAAAACAATAGTTGGGACACAAATCCACCTACCGGGTATCCCTTATTACGCTGTGAACTGTAACCCCAAAAATTACAGCATATCACGCGGTTCTTGACCCGAAAAGTCTTATGCACCAGTTGCGACCTTTCAAATGAAGGAGGTATCACCGCTGACATGATTAATCTACCAAACAATAAAAAAAAAAAAAACAAAAAACAAAAAAAACAAAAAAAACAAATGCAGTGCGTAACATTGCATGATGCATCCATCATGGTTCTCGTGTTAGGGCTATTGGCCAGTTATTACCAGGTTTGGGCACTTGAATGACAATAGCTACTCGCCATGAGGTTTTAAGTTTTCCCTTTTCCTAAACACTGTTAAGCTATTAAGTAGACAGATTGGTGTGGTAATGCTTCAAGAACTGATAGAGGATATATGCTCTGTATTTTTGGATTTAAAGTTCAAGGATGGGCTGCATCAATGGCTCATCTGTATCTTGGATTTAGAATTCAAGGACGGGTTGCATCAAGGGCTCAAAAATTTTCTCTAGATTCTGTGAATTGATAGGATTACATCATATCGTTAATTCGTATGTGTGAAAAGTCTGATGAGTGCTTATTTTAAGAAATAATGGCTGAAAAAGTGGGTGGGGTAAATTCACGCGAGAAATAATTTCTTACTTCAACATATATGATATTCCTGTCAATATGCTCTTATTAGTCCCAATACCGGCGTAGGATAGGGGGCTTTGTGTTTCCCCTCAGTCTGGTCGATTAGTTTTTCGGAGCTTTTTCTCTAATCCTTACATTCACATACTTTAAACTAAATCATACATACGAAAAAGCAAGTGGGACGGAATGAAAACGCATTTAATATGACTACACGGAATGAAAACGCATTTAATATGACTGTTGAATTGGAAAAAGAATACTTACGCGTTATATTTATAGCTCACGATAATTGACCTGGCACAGCAGCCCTGGCCAAAAAGCTTGGATGCTCTGCTAGGTCATTAATCGTGGCTATACTCATTAAAAATCAATTAAAAAAACAAAGAACAATCTGATGGAAGTTCCACACAGAGTGATAGAAATAAAGTATAGGTACCTGATTTATGTGTTGATTCTTTAAAAGTGAGATCAAATACTACTGAATAAAAAGAAAAAAAAAAACAAACAGAAATTGGCAATGAAGAAGATATTGAAAGTGAAAACCATTAAAGAGGTCTACCATTTGATATATGCATTCAGAAAACTGGATGTCAGGAAAAAGATTTTTATCAGCTCCTGCTGAAGGAAAATTAACACTGAGACAAACCAGCTGAAGCACTTTGATTCCCAGTTCTGTTTCCAGATGGGCTGTTTTGGTAACCATGTTGACAGAAACCTTTGGATATCGTCATCAGCGTCGGTGACCGCAAAAATTTAACTTTACAGTATCTCATGTCCTATTAGAGATACAGTCTTGATATTTCACATGTGAATACCAAGAGTTAACCAAGACCATTTACTTGGAGTCTATGACCTTTGACTCACTTTTTGACAATTGAAAACAAATTTTAGCCTGACCTACAATTTATGACCTATTTCACATACAACCTTCCTTGATATTTCACTCATTGACACCTCACAGAGAAAAAAGATTCCCCAATTCATGTTTTATAAATGCTGTACAGAAAAGCTTCCAGAAGGCTTTAACATTAAGGGATTCATTTTTTAGCATCAAGAACTGCATCTCAGAAACATAATGAATTGTGTTGGCTTTTGAAAATGATAAAAGGAGAAAGATTGGGATCATTTATGAAATATATTGCTGCTTCAGCTGGCCTTGGATCGCAGAAACGCCTAACAAAACAATTCAACAAGAAAACATCTTGACCAGAAATTGAGGAATTCCAGTATAGCCCAAACCGATGTTATTCAGAAAAGCGGCCAGTCTTAAATTACTCTGCCATGTCGGAATAGAAACAGAAATAATGCTCAAAAATGTTGTCAACATAAAAACAGCCAGTAGCCACCATTTTAAATGTCCAAGATTTCCATTCAATCGGCACAACAGGGCATATATATATATATATAGGCCTACAATGTCTCCATGAATGGTTATTAGCAGAATTGTTGTTTTTTCTTTCTTAAAAAACTTTTGCATCTTGACTATTTGTTTCGCCAATTGCGAATTAAGCAAGTGGTAACACAAATAGAAGTTATGTATTTTCCAAAACTACATCTGTTATTTTGTAATAGTTCCTCTCACAAATCTTCATAAAATCTTGAAATCGTAAAATCAAATTCATACCTCGATGTTCAGAAAATGAACTCCCATAGAATGACGTAACACAATCCGTGTAATCAATGTATCAACAGCCATTCAATATTACCAAACAAAGAGCAAACAAAACGTGGAAAACGGAGCGGATATCCAGCTACTTATCCAGGTACCAGGACTACCAAGAAAAGTTCGATTACTTTTGTAGGCGGAAGACTGGTCAACAGATCCTGATGGCGTGTTGGTTTTTTGCTAGGCAGAAAATGCCAAATGTCACACCACAAGGTCAGACGCAATGCCAAATGTGTGACACTACAAGGCCAGACGAAAACAAGGCTGAAACAAGATGCGTTTCTGAAACACGAATGCCCCCACAATTGCCAATTTTCTAAAATGTTAAGTTATTGGTTTTAAGGGTTAATAATGGTTACCAGATGACCTTGATGAAGGAACAGATTTATATCATTGAAAGGAAGTTACATACCAAATTTAAGATTTGTATGTCAAATACTTATGGAAAAAAGACAAATTGTTAAGTTTTCGGACAGACAGACACGAGTTAAACAATGTGCTCCCGATCTCTTGATACGGGGGCATATAAAAGCTCGTCTTCCCCAATGCATGTAAAAGGTGAAAAAAATGTAAGTTGGAAGGAGTTATTAAAAAATTAGCTGCCTTTTTCAAAAGGCTTTTATGATAGCCATATAATTATCTTTCTAAAGTGGTTAGATGTGCAAGTTTCACTGACAAAATAAAAAACAAAACTGTACTAACAAATTTGGAAAAACAAACGTATGCAGGATAATCTGGAATTGACCTAAGTTTTTAATAATAATCCATTGCTTATATCTTTCTACGAGAGTTCAAAGATGGTCCATTGGCTCCTGCATAGAGACTATTAATTGGGGATATTTTAAACGCACCCAGCGCAATATGTTAACCTTGATTATGAATAGAATCAAGCTTGCGCAAGTATGTTTTGCGGGCGGAACTGTAAACAACACAGCTGGCGATAATCTTATTTAGATTTCACAAGAGATCTATAAACGCGTAATAAAATTCTTTGTCTGTTCCCCATTCCATACTGGAGACGACGCGTAAAAAAATTGGTAGTATCCATTCACTTATTGCTCAAGTGTTAAATGTGACGGATGAATGATAATTTAGGGTTTAATTAAAGTCCGAAATGGAGTTTTCATGTTTTCTAGAAATGCACACATATTGTCCTGGTTTTAGAAATTTTAGAACAATTTTCATTTGACCATTTACTCTGGTTGTTTAAAACCTGCTGTAACTGTCGTTCAATGGTTTACATGCGTTTTGATCTGTAACAAATACAGAAGTCATCAAAGAAAATTTCCAATACCAGGGCAAGTTACCTTTATAATATTGTTAATTTTGATTCTAACCCAGAGGGCAATTGACCCTAGGCCGCTCTCCTGAGATGGGGTTTCAGATCAGGGACCGTATTAACAAACGGATTCTAAATTGTAGAAATAGACTGTCTACATTCAACATTCTTGACTTAATTAAGACAATTCTAAATTCCTTATTCACCAACACAATTTAGAACTGTCATAATTTAGAAGTTTTACGCAACGTAATTGAACACAATCCTGCGCTGGTTTCCGGATGTTGATAGAGCGAACGCAAATTATGCAACCAGTATTATGGTCTGTATATTTTGAGGATCGAAATGTAGTAGACACCCTTAAACTTCTACAAGGGCCCGTTGAATCAAAGCCGAAGCGAAGAGACGGCATTGATCCAAACAGGGAACGAACGACAGGACAGACTGTCCGACAATCGGCAAACAGTGAATTTGACTTTTTTGATACCGATGAATTACCGATAATAAATCATATGTGCAACGTGTCCCCTACTTCACCTATGCTGTTTCACTTTGTACTGTAAAAGGACACTCAGGACTTTCTGCCAATGTCAGGACTGGGTATACACTCACTGGCCATGCAAACATATGATGGCCATAGTCATGTATTACCCAGGCTATGATTAGAGCAACCTAGCCGATCACTATAGAAACAATCTAATGTTTGTCCTTGATCAAGCATGCCTGGGCAACATTGGGTTTAAAATCCCTGATTAAAACACTAAAGAAGAAAGACAAGATACTGATTCCGTAAGGAATTGCCGAAGGAAATTATAATATCCAAACCAAGAATAAAGGATATATGTAAAATCTATAAGAGGGGAACTCGTAAAATCAAACTCATGCCTCAATGTTCCTTGTGATATTCAGAGCAAAGTTTTGGCAGAACCTTGTTTGTAATTCTGTTCCAACAGAAAATGAACTTCCCTAGAATGACGTAGAATCTAACACAATCCGTCAAATCAATGCATCAACAGCCATTCAATATCACCAAACAAAGAGTAAACAAAAAGACGTGGAAAACGGAGCGGATATCAAGCAACCTATCCAGAGATACCCAGATGGTATACTCAGGCCAATCATACAAACAAAAGCGGCAAAGTAATGGCAAATCTCTACATGACCAATCTCTGAAATAAGAAGTCATCATGCATTTCAACGCCGATCAAGCCATTCAATTTATTAACCCAGCTGCGATTTCGTAGCCACAAACTTACACATGTGTATATTCTTGCATACATTTATGAATAGCAACATATCTTATCTGAAGTAAATTACATAAAAACACGTTCCATGTCACAAATTCAGTAAAAAACGTACCAACTGGAATTATTTTCATTTTTTCTTCCACCAGAAATTACAAGTCTCGTTAGAATTAAATGAGTGGGTAGTCCGCTTCAGAATCAAATTGAACTTTATTAGAAAATGATTTCAACATAAAACTATGCTGGATTGACAGAAAGTCAGATAACATTCTAACTAAATTCAATAGCTTTATTTTGAAGTTTGACTGCTAAATCTGCTGAAATGAATCACTCCAGTACTTTCTCCATTGCAACAAACAGGAAGGAGTTGTCACCGAAACCCAGTTAAAATTTTAAAAAAAGCTTAGGTTACATTGTTACAACTAAATCAACACATGAACCAATATGAAATGATGACATACCGAGTAGTAACAACGAAAGAAATGAAACTAAAAATTGTAAAACTTGTGAAAGATCGAATCAGTGGGTCGGATTGCATTTGGATACAAGCAATACGTCGTCGTCTTAAGCGATTGCTTAGCCTGGGTCCATCTTAGCTCCCGTTTACATCGAGGCAGAGGCCAGAGCAAGCGTGTTGGGAAGCTGGAGAGCCCTTGGCTTCCTTCAACAGAGTACATAGCAAATTTGACCCATGGCATGCTTCGTTCTAAGTAAGATGACAAGCAGACATCCATCTGTATTATGACGTCATTGAAACGTATTTTCAGATCGAAGTCGAACTTGCAGCGTTTGACCTACTTAAGACCTGTCCTGCAAGTGACAATGCCTTGCATACACCTTGATACAGTTTAAATTTTTAACCATGACCTGTGTATGCATGAGAGCAAACAAAAGGTCACGTGGTCGTTTTACTATATAATTCATTTGGCGAGTCGTTATTTTCACGCGAGCAGTCATTTACGTTTTTGCAACTTTGATTGAAAAAAAGAGATTTTTTGCCTTGTAATCATTCGTACCCTGTCTCCATCGCCAGCGGCCTAATACCACCATGCAAGTTCAGGATGGGCTACTGCTTTTGAAAACCAAATAAAATCAATTTTGCAGAAGCAAGTGAGGTCCTTAGTACTGTCCAAGTGTGAGCGTAATCCGAGTCTTCTCTGATGTAAAAACGCTCTCTGATATTTTGATTTTTCGCTATTTACGAAATGAAATAAATAGCGAAAAATCAAAATATCTAAGAGCGTATTTACATCAGAGAAGACTCGGATTAGTGTGAGCGGTAATATTTTGCATGTGTTTATGCTCTAGATTAGAGTCAATATTTGGACAGTCTCCGACAGGTCACAGGATGGATTCCTAGTTGCAATAATGTAACCAAAACCTTTTTTATACGCCCGTCGAAGACGGGACGTATTATGGGATCACCCGTGACGTCCGGCGTCCGGGCGTCCGGCGGCGTCCACTTCTTTGTCCGGAGCATAACTCTGTCACCTTAAGTCCGATTGACTTTAAACTTGGCAGTTATATTCTTCTCATCATTACGGAGTGCAGTGCACAAGAACCATAACTCTACCTGGCTTATTTTTTGAGTTATTGCCCTTTGTTGTTTTTCAAACTTGAATCTTGTCCAGTGTGTATCTCTAAATGTATTATAGCTAGGATCATGAAACTTCATGGGTGTATAGATCTTACCAAGGGGGAGTGCAGTGTACAAGAATCATAACTCTACCTGGCTTATTTTTTGAGTTATTGCCCTTTGTTGTTTTTCATACTTGAATCTTGTCCGGAGTATATCTTTAAAAGTATATTAGCTAGGATCATGAAACTTCATGGGTGTATAGATCTTACCAAGGGGGGGGGGTGCAGTGTACAAGAATCATAACTCTACCTGGCTTATTTTTTGAGTTATTGCCCTTTGTTGTTTTTCATACTTGAATCTTGTCCGGAGTATATCTCTAAAAGTATAATAGCTAGGATCATGAAACTTCATGGGTGTATAGATCTCACCAAGGGGGAGTGCAGTGCACAAGAACCATAACTCTACCTAAATTATTTTTTGAGTTATTGTCCTTTGTTGTTTTTCATACTTAAATCTTGTCCGGAGTATATCTCTAAAAGTATAATAGCTAGGATCATGAAACTTCATGGGTGTATAGATCTCACCAAGGGGGAGTGCAGTGTACAAGAACCATAACTCTACCTGACTTATTTTCTGAGTTATTGCCCTTTGTTGTTTTTCATACTTGAATCTTGTCCGGAGTATATCTCTAAAAGTATAATAGCTAGGATCATGAAACTTCATGGGTGTATATATCTCACCAAGGGGGAGTACAGTGCACAAGAACCATAACTCTACCTGGCTTATTTTTTGAGTTATTGCCCTTTGTTGTTTTCATACTTGAATCGTCCAGGGCATATCTCGAAAAGTATAATAGCTAGGACCATGAAACTTTTACCAACCCGCTCCCCCTGTTGACATAAAGCAGTGTTACGGGCGTATCTTGTGACAGTTTGACACCTTGTTGAATTTTGATCATAGTTAAACTTCTTGAAAAGCTGTCTCGTATCTATGCTGCTGATGAAGATACTGATATTGTCTTTTGCTGGCTTCCAAGCCATTGTGGTCTACGTGGCAACGAAGAGGCAGATAGGGCTGCCAAGGACGCGTTGTCACTAGATGTTTTACCTTTTAAAGTTCCTTTTACTGATTTTAAACCTCTAATTAATACTTTTATCCACAATGTGTGGCAGAACTGTTGGAGTGACCAGGCAAATCAACGAAATAAATTATTTTCGATTAAACCTTCACTTGGTGAATGGCTGCCAGGTCTTCGGTCTGACCGCCGCGAGGAATTAGTTTTGGCCAGATTGCGAATCGGTCATACTCATTTGACCCATTCGCACCTATTAAAGAACGAGGTAGAACCACAGTGTGTTCCTTGTAATGAGACACTTACTGTCCAACATCTACTGATTGATTGTGTAGATCTTGCCATCATAAGAAACAGGCACTTTAACGTTGATAATTTGAAATCGTTATTTGATACCGTGAGGCCTGAGTCGATTTTTAACTTTCTGAAAGAGTGTAATCTCTTTAGAAAGATTTAGCTCTTTTTATTATAGTCTGTGATATTTGATCTGTGATACTTTAGTTACGTTTTATATTCTATATTTATTTGTTCTGTGGATTTTCCGGTTGAGTGGACTCGGACATGGGTGTTCTCTGATCTGGGAGGAGCCCATGTCTATTCGTCCTCACACCGGATTATTCATGGTTCATGGTTGTTTTTGTCTAGTTTTTATATTGTGTTATATTTATAGTATTGATTAATTTTATACAAGGTAACATTATCTATTCTTGAATTAGATATATAGTCACTATAATTTACCTTTCTGGATGTTTATGTAACTATATACATATCAGTAATTTTGTATACATCCAGGTATGTGTTGCTGTTGCGCCCAATATGACCTTAGTAGTCGACGGGCCTTAAAACACTATTCATTCATTCATTGATCTGGGTTTTGGTTACAATTCCTTCCTATTCGTTGCAATGGAGCAGGTGCTGGAATGATTCATTCCAGCAAGTTTAGCATAGTCAAACTTCAAAATAAAGCTATGGAATGTAGTAAGAATGGTACCTGACAACAGGTTAACTATTTTTCTGTCAATCCAGCGTAGTTTTATGTTGAAATCTTTTTCAAATAAAGTTCAATTCAATTTTGAAGTGCAGTACCCACCCATTTTATTCTACTGAGACTTGAATTTTCCGTTAGAAGAAATAATTGATAACAATTCTTGTTGATACTTTTTAACTGAATTTGTGCCATGGATTATCTTTTTATGGGATACACATCTGATTAGATATGTTAGTATTCAAAAATTTATGCAGGAAATGTGTTTTCCACTCTTTTGTCTTGCTCCACAAGAAGGAATAGGGTGGACTCGTAGCCACAAACCAATACCCATCATCAAGTTTGTGGTTACGATATCGCAGCTAGATGGATTCCCAGCCTCGAAGCGTGGACAATTATAAATAAACTTAGGGCAGAAATATTGTTGAGAGGTGTTAAATTAAAACAGGAATGAAAAGAAAAATGTTTAAACCTTTACCAATCAAGTAATGTTAATGTTTTGACTGTCAAGGGCGGGTCCAGGATTTTTTTTCAAAAAAGGGGGGGGGGGAGGTGTCTAGCCCAAAAGATGACTTTGATTTGTGAATTGTGTAACGTTATAAACTGACGTCCAAAAGAAACGCTCCAATAAAATTTGTCGTTATTATCCTTATGCCTGCTACAATATTAGTAAAATGTATACTGTATATTATAATTTTGACCGACAATTACGGCAAATGAAAAAATAAGCGTTTTTATTCGCCAATATGTCCATTTCCGGTGACTGGTCACGTGTTCTACGTGCGCTTCGTGTATGTTTATCACGTGATGAAATTGGTAATATTTTACACAGTGGCATGTGTTAGTGGATAGACAAGCACCAGTTTAAAGATTTTCTAATGAAACATCCAAATGGAAGGATACCAAGACTAAATTCTGAAAAAGGAGCGTGTAATATGGCATTTTTTAATGCGACGAATGCACAAACAAGTCGCAAGACGGTTTAACATATTGTGTGTCTCGATTCGGTGTCTTGATCAACGTGTTAGAGTTCCACGAACGTCTATCGATCGACCATTGTATTGTTTTAGGTTATTTATCCTCGGTTGCCGGTTGCCCATATGACCGAGTAGTAGACTGGGCGTGCCCAGGAACGAACTCCCTTCTTTTGACCTGTTTCCAGCTTTGAATGGTGGAGGAAGACCCCAAGTGAGCACCTGGGTAGAACCACCGACGTTCCGCAAGCCAGCTGGATAGCTTCCTCACATGAAAGATATAATTTCTGTACAATACAAAACAGAAAATATTGAGACCAAAGAAGAAAATGCGGATTGTCAGCACTTATTTCTTTTACCATAATATTTTCCCAAGCCCTTTTCTGTTAGGCACGTAAAATTAAAGTGTTGCAGGGTGTCCCTCTGGATCCGCCACTGTGTAACCACCACTACGACAATTGTCCAGACAAGTATTTTTTGTTGACAAAGGACAGTAACTATTAAAATATGATCGGTAGAGCAAAAGTTCTTGTACACTTCACCATCTACATTGAGATCTATCCACCTATGCAGTTTCATGATTCTATCTTTAATACTTTTTGATTATGCTCTGGACTAGGTTTGAACACGGACGCAGGCTTATTCCAGTATACCCCCGAAAACATGATTATAACAATAGTTACTAAGAATGACTTCAGGAGCAAATGGTCCACGCAGAAAGATAACTTGCGATTTGATCTAGACAAATCCACGGTGGGGATTGTGCGTGATGGAATGAATAACAAATAGGGACAAAATAATCTCGATTCTGGTAAGATATTTTGCAATAACTTCCTTATTTGTGCGTCAATCTTCAAAAGGTTTGTCGCATGTACCCCGCTCTTTCATCAGATGTATAAGATAACTCATGGTACTCTTTCCGAAATATTGTCCCAACCGACAAGAAAGCGAAATGGTAACGACAACGGCCAAATTAACCACGCTTCAGGTTAGAATTTGTGCAATAACTTTCTTATTTCTGTGACAATTTGCATGCGGTTTGTGGCATGTACTCCGTCTTACTGAGCTCTTTATCCAGATCATGTATTACTTATCTGGAAATTCCTTGTACTTTTCTCAAAAACCGATCCCAACCGACCAGAAAAAGGACCTGAATATTTTCTCGTTTTTCTGGTTCGTTTTTCTGGTCGGTTGGGATCAATGTTTGGACAAAGTACAAAGATTCAAAAACAAGTCATACATCTGAGGAAAGAACACAGTAATGCGGGGTACATGCAACAAACCGCTTGAAAATTGACGCAGAAATAAGAAAATTACTGCACAATTTCTTACCTGAAGCGAGGCAAATTTGTCCGTATTCGTTATCCATCGCATCATGCACAATCTACACCGTGAAATCGCTCCGGAACAAAATCTTTAAACTGGTTGAGTGATTAGGAAGGTTGTAGACAGAACAAGACATTTTCCGAAAGGGACTTTCTTCTCAAGTTCGACTTTCTCAAATGAACCCTTATAGGCAAAATATAACAGTTTGCAGATGACACAACTCTCCTTCTAGATGGGTAAGATCAGTCCCTAAATTCAGTGTTAGACATACTAAATCATTTTTTCTGAAATATCTGGTTTAAAAGTCAATTTTGATAAAACAAAACTGATATGGATCGGTTCCGTTAAGTATAGCACTCGTTCAATTAAAACACGCTGGAAACTTTCCTGGGGTGAACATCAATTCAAATTATTAGGCATTCACTTCGACGTCAACCTGCAAAATATGATAGACTTGAATTTCGATGACAAATGGATAAGTATTAATAAAACCATTTCCTTTTGGAAAAGACGTAAATTAACTCCAATTGGTAGAATTGCAGTTGTAAAAAGTTTGCTAATACCTATGTTAAACCATTTATTTATAAGCCTTCCTACACCATCCAATGAGTACATGAATCAAATCAATAATCTTTTCACTAACTTTATCTGGGATGGTAAAACAAAAATTAAAGCTTCCGTATCGGCTAAAGATTACAAAGAGGGTGGTTTAAAAGTACCGGATATTAAAAGCTTTATCAAAAGTATGAAAATTAAATGGTTGAAAAACATGTTAATAGACAATAATACCACTTGTTACAAAATTCCAAATATGTTGTTCGATATAAAAAAAGATAATGCAAAGTGGAAAACTGCACTGTAAAAATGTGATAAAAAACTTGAATAATTGTTTTTGGAAAGATGTTCTTAAATCTTACATATCATATGTGGAAAACATTAAGCTGGAAAATGGGGAACAGATCTTAAATACACCCCTATTTTACAATCAATATATTACAGTTGGATCTAGATATATCTATAATGATAAACTTTACAAAAGAGGAATTACTCTAATTAAAGACATCTTGAAGGAAAATGGTGAATTTAAGACATTTTATTTTTTCAATGAATTAACAAATAGGGGAATACACTTCCTGGAATATTTTAGAATTAGAAGTGCAGTCAAATCATTTATTCAAAAGTTAAATATCAGAATAGACCATACTTCTTCACTCACAAACCACAACCCATCCGTAAACTATTGTATATTACCGATGCTTGCTAAACAGAATTTCAACAAATATCTCTATTCCTTACTGATTAAAAATGAAGAAATTCCCACTTGAATAAGGAAGTGGTCCCTAGTTTATCCTAATATTGAAAGAGAATGGAGTAAAATTTACCCATCCGTATTCACTCTGACAAAAGATACATACGTTCAATGGTTACAAACACGAATCATTCACAGAATGTTACCAACAAACTCTCTTTTAATAAAAATGAATTTAACGGATAACGCCTCCTGTGATTTTTGCCAGCTTACAGATGAAACTTTGGTTCATATTTTCTTTGATTGTAACAAAATAAAACCGATTCTACGAAGCATCGTATTGACTATACAATAATTTTAATTTACAAAGCTTTGACGTTCTTTTGGGATGCAAAAATAAACCAAAAATCGATATTATTTGTCTAGAATTTAAAGGTATGTATACATTGTACAACTGCAAATACAAAAAAGCTAAACGTGGCTTCGGTCAAGGCTTTTATCAGCCATCTATCTTTAATTCTAAAAATTAATGTAGAAAGAAAATACAAAGAACACGATAGAGAAAATTGGGCAGTTGTAAGTAGGCTGGTGCAGAGTCATAACCAAACATAATTGTAATGAAAATACATAAGTATATCGATTGTAAATATACCCATATTTAAGGTGGTAGCACACTGTTTTATGTGTTTTTGTTGTTTTTGGTATTCACACATTTTGTGAATTTATTACACTCTTTTTTTCTCACACCTTTTATTTTACTATGCTGTTCGATAATCGTTTTTAATGAAACAAGATTCCGTCTTTTGCATGATACACATTCAAATATCTACGGAAAAGAATTGTGATTGGTTGCATTTTAAAAGCATATGCAGAAAAGAAAAAAAAGCGCCATTTTTATTCATTTTCACAACAAATGACAAAATGCAAATTAGAGAAAAAGAAAGGAGAAACACTGCTGTGCATCAACAATGTTTCTGTTTTCTTTCTCCCGATAGTAGTTAGTTCTCTCTCTAAATCCTTTCTTTTGAAATCATCGAAACCATATACATTGTGCATGCAACCATTATATTTATGTAATTTGAACTATGCCATTATTAAATATATGTCTGTCTACATGTATATAGATTGATATAAATAAAGGTGTGAAAACAATGATAACATTTTTGAAGGTGAAAAATTGTAAATAACATGATCTCTTTGGTGTCAATTAGTGATTTGTAAATAGAAATAAACATTTGTATTTGACAGTTATCCATGACAATTACATTTCTTGTTTTCTTGAAGAAAAATAATCACAAAAAAAAATCAGCAAAAATTGACAATCGGCCAGATTCGAAAATACGCACATTTATATCCAAAAAAGAGTATTTCAACAAATGAGAAAAAAGCTACACACTGTCATTTTCGTCTGGAACATTTAAAAATAAATCAAATAATTATGGTCTTCATGTGCCTCCTTATACAGTGAAAATCCATACCGGAAATGAATCATTCTCCACTGCGCAGACTTACCGGACATATATATAGACTTCAAAACACAAGGGCGAGTAACTTCAAACTTCTAACAGATGATTTCTATAAATATTGAAGAAATTTTCGATTGTTATGCTTTAACAGAACATAATTTGAATTCTGTCTGTCAATTTTAGTCTATCAATCGCACATTTAATTTCTATCATTTCTTACCAAATGCTTACAATATGAGCGTGCAATATAATAATGAAAAATGCCAAAAATCGTTTTGGCCAATTTTACGTAATTCTGCTCTAAAGTTAGTTTTTCCTCGAAATCTGGCGCGGAAAAAAGATGAAAGTTCGTCGTTTATTTCTGCGTCGTCAGTCCGAAATAATTGATTCTTGTATCATTTTTTTAGGTTTGAAAATATCTTTCCATCAATGTAATTTTCATTGTTGTAAAGTTGAAATTGCCCGACCAAAACGCCATTTTGTGCATTTCTGGGCTACAGAAATTCGACGTAAAACGTGCGAGGTGCCTATGTTGACGTCGTCGTGGTAACGTCGTCACGACATGAACGAGGAAATGAATATCGGATTTGAACCAGAAATAACTTCTAGTTTTGAAAGATATCAAATTTATGACCGCAGCTTAAAGTTTTAAAAGTATCCGGTTCTACCTTAGTGGCAAATATCGATCTTGTTTCTTTTGTGCGCAGACTCACCGGACAGTACTGTATTTAAAGAGAAGATTAGTAGAATGTAGTTTATTTAAAACACATTAGTTAAAGCTAGTGGCGCTGGCTCTAGTAATGGTTCCTCGAGTTTCGGGGGAATATACGAACATGTAAATAGAAACGAGTGACCAATGAAATTATTCTTCGCCAATTACGTCACGTGTTCAAGATGTCTGCTTTCATGTCAATACTTAAGCTGAACGGAAAAATCGTAAAATGTTTGATTCTAAGCCATTTGAGAAGGCGAATGTGATAGTTCAGTGTTATATTTAGACTTGTTTTAATTGTTCACGTAGTTAGAATGACGTTGTTTAATCTCAATCGTGCTCATATCTTGAATTTGACTGTACGTGATAGTGGAGCAAAAATTCAATGGAAATTTTAAATTTGAGCCATTGTAGCAATTAGACTTCGTTACTCACCCCCAAACCATTGCATTTTCTTTGAAGAAAAATGTTGGCTTTCAGCAAACGAAAGATTGGACAGAAATCTGTTCATTTGAAAAAGTTCTGCCGTATTTTGTGAGAAAGGGGGTGACGATCAGATTGAACGTAGAAAAAACTCTTGTTATAAGAAATGAATATAAGTGTAAAACATGAAAATTGAGACTAAATCTCGGCCAAGATAAAATGAGCACATCGGACTTTTCCATTGCAGATTCGTGTGCTGCCAGATGTTAACCAACATTGTAAAAAGTAATCGATATAATTATACCAGACACCTGCTCATATATACAAGGGGCCAAGCAGGAGAACGATGCCTTAGTGAAGTTCTAAGAAACCCTTCGTAGCAAATGGCTAGGAAACAGAGCGCTATCTGGAAGCGATTCGTAGCACTGCGAAGCTAAGCATTTGGTGTCCGGTGGCGAGCACTGGCTACTTGCATTTGGAAAACCTCGGATAATTCTATCAAAGATCGCAACAGCGACTCGGAAGTATGTGTATGAAGAAATGTTAAAAAATCGCATTTCTTAGCCGGTTATTACGCTTCATAAAGTAGTTTTCGAGGTCATCCAAATGAACAACCATGGCAACGTATGGGACTTGCAGCGAGAAATCATTCTAAAAAGAGAGGACACTGCAACGGCATAAAATGCATTTCAGTTTCATTGTCGCTTTATTGTTGACATTAGCCACGGACAAACGTTTTCTGTTGTTGTTCTTCTATTCATAATCTGAAAGTAGATCCAATTTATGATTCGACAGAATTGTACATGGTGTTCCAAATGTAGCTACCTGCTCTCTATTTATTAGTCCCCCACCGGTTACCGGTTGGGGGACTATAGGTTTGCTCGATTCCGTCTGTCTGTCCGTCACACTTTTGTCCGGGCTATATCTTCTAAACCATATGTGCTAGCAACTTCAAACTTGGTACACTTATAGATCTCATTGAGGAGAAGTGTCATGTTCAAGAACCGTTACTCTGCCACGTCCTTTTTTTGAGTTATTGCCCTTTGTTGTTTTAACCCTAACATTCTTGTCCGGAACGTATCTCCTAAACTATGTGTGCTAGCAACTTCAAACTTTGTATACTTATAGATCTCATTAAGAAAAAGTGTCATGTTTAAGAACCGTTACTCTGCCACGCCAACTTTTTGAGTTATTGCCCTTTGTTGTTTTTACCCTTACATTCTTGTCCGGAACATATCTCCTAAACTATGTGTGCTAGCAACTCCAAACTTTGTACACTTATAGATCCCATTTAGGAGAAGTGTCATGTTTAAGAACCATAACTCTGCCACGCCCTTTTTCGAGTTATTGCCCTTTGTTGTTTTTAGCCTTACATTCTTGTCCGGATCATATCTCCTAAATTATAAGTGCTAGCAACTTCAAACTTGCTACACTTATAGATATCATTAAGGACAAGTGTCATGTACAAAAACTGTCACTCTGCCATGTCCACTTTTTTGAGTAATTGCCCTTTGTTGTTTCTATCCTTACATTTTTGTCCCGAACTTATCTCCTAAACCATAAGTCCTAGCAACTTCAAATTATATACACTGGTTTATCTCATTGAGAAGAAGTGTAATGCACAAGAACTGTTACTCTGCAACATCCACTTTTTTAGTTATTGTCCGTTGTTGTTTTTTATTCTTACATTTTTGTCCGGACCATATCTCCTGAGCCATTAGTGCTAGCAACTTCAAACTTGGTACACTTATAGATCTCATTGAGGACAAGTGTCATGTACAAGAATCATTCTTCTCCGCCCACTTTTGCAGTTATTGCCCTTGGTTGTTTTTACTCTTATATTTTTGTTTGGGACATTTTGTCCAAAACCTAATGTGCTAGCAACTTCAAATTTTGTATACAGTTATAGATCTAGTAAGTAGGAGATATATTATAAGAAAGGATTTTTTGTTATCCGGTGGGGGACTCCTGTATTGCATCGCAATACAACATGCACTTGTTTCATAAATGGTGAACAGAGACATAATGGCTTCGACCAGTCAATAAACAGAGTACAACGATGAACGCTTCTCTGATATAATGGCTCCCGGTGTTTAGGGAAAACCCTAGATTGTGGAAAATAATAAGAAACTGATCGAATCCAAATTTGTATGTAAACGCTGTGCTTACCGTACAAGTGTGACATGTGATAAAGGATGTCTGGACTGTCTTAATCCGAGTCTTCTCTGATGTAAATACGCTCTTTGATATTTTGATTTTTCGCTATCTAAATAGCGAAAAATCAAAATAGAGCGTATTTACATCAGAGAAGACTCGGATTATGAGAGTCTGTGCCACGACTCTGTCTGATGCGATGATTATTCCAATCTACTTTTATTTTATCCAGATCAGTTTGTAAAAGTTCACTAAGGAATACCGCATACATTCACTGCAATTAAGTAACAAACGTTAGCGTACAGAAATAGTATTTAAACGAAGAAGGTAAATACCAGGACCAGATTTTGTAAACTTTGGTTAGCGCTAACCAAGTAGTCAAAGGCCAACACACTCATGCAATTTAAATCCAAACAGGTATTATAAACAATTTAGTTAGGCCTAATAAATGCAGATACTACCGGGCACTGTAGTTTAAACGCGGACAAATGTTATACTATACACCAATACTCAGTTCCAAAAGAAAGTGTTCACTTTTGCTTTTACCATTAATTCTCACAAAATTTATGGCAATGTAGGATGTAAAAGTAATATACTTTAGACTAGACCTTTAAAAAAAATGTGCATCAAAACGGATGTCGATAGAATTGCTCATAATGCCCACACGAAGCGAGATCATTATGGTGTTGAGATTTGCACTCCGTACAAATATTTATGTGGAAAGATCTACATGCCGTTGTAGGGTTTGACCATGCCTTCAAATCCTTTTCTGCTCAAAAGTTTGAATTTTCATTTAGACGTTACGTGTGAGTCGACGTTAGTTATCGCTACGTTTGGAGCCTTTTAAGTTGTCGTCAAATACTTTAACAACGTTCTACAACACATTTGTATGTCATTAAGATGCCATACAAATTGGCACTTGCTATTAGAACATAAATACCGTACACATTCAAATTTGTACAGGGCTTTTATTTCACCAGGTTCGATCTTGTTCACCGACGTTATTTGTAATTCGTTTCCCGCTGATGCGCTATGTACAAATGTAACTAAAATGTGATTTTATGCTAGGGCAGGCACGTAGGAACAGGGGTGGGGGGGGGCTTTATCCCCCCCCCCCCAGTTGGCCAAAAATGACAATTTTTCCTTTTTTCACACTTAAAGTTTAGGGAAAATCCAAGTTAGCCCCCCCCCCCCCCCATATTCAGACACTGGGGAATTAGTCCCTTCAATATGAAATTGCTTCCTACGGGCCTGTAGGGTATGCCAAAAGGATTGAAGTAAATTTAATTTCAGATCGATTACTCATACAGCTCATGAGGCATACCTGTAACGCTACAAATGCAATATCGTAACCAAGCTGAAAATTTGTGCGTGCTGTATGATTTTTCTAAAAAAGATAGACCCTCTTTCCCAGTGATTTGAAAGGAAATTTCGTGTTGTGACCACCCCTCCCTCCGAAAGAATTGTTTTATTGCTACAAAGCTTCAAAGAGAAAAGAAGTCTGGGGTTTGAGACGAATCAATTATTTTGTACTCTGTATACACAGCAATCGACGTATTTCGTATGTCATCATATATAACAAAATGATGCAAAACTACTCCAAGTTACACGTATGAACACGGTCTATGTGGAGGTATCAAATTACTGGTCAAATAGTGTTGTTAATTGCCTGTAAAGGGTTACTGCTCCATCTATAGTTGAGGGTCTCTGTACTCCACGTTGCAACATTTTAGTTTCAAAATTTTCTCTACACCCCCGAAAAGACTGTGTGTACACGGTGTAAACTTCTTCTATATCTCGTTCGTCAAATTGGGTCTTGCAATCACGGCTTCCTGAATCACAAAGGAATGCCAAATTGCTTCTATTAATGGTTCGATATGATCTCGGTTTAGAACAACAGATCTTATACATAATTGAACTTTTCCAATTTGTTATACCCTAGAAACACAAAAAATAAGGTTAAAATGTAGGCCTAAAGTAAAAAAAAAACTTTTAATCTTCCAGTGCCCCAACCATTCCAGTTACCTTCTGCTCTAAACGTTCCACGTAAATTTATCATTCGAACTAAATTTTGCGGATACGGTACATGTAAGAACCGTCCATGACGAACAATTTCTTTTTTTTTTTTCAAATTATCCTGGAAAGTTCTTCGTTAAGAACTCATTCCCATGTCGAAGTGTTCACGCTCCTATTTTTAGTCATGCATCTTCCACACTTAAGTCACATACAGGGTTCAAACCTGAGAGCTTTGTTGCCACATATTTTGATGCCACAATTACTATTTTTCAATAATGATTGTTGGAAGCTTAATATTTTACACCACAATTGAGAACAGTAGTTTTATGAAAGACAAATAAAAGTGTCAAAATACCACGCATTAAATTGCGCGACATGCAGATGACATACATGTAAGCCTTAGAAGGTGTCAAGTGTCGAATTACAGACCCCTATGGCTGCGATATCGTAGTCACAAACTTAATGATGGGTATTGGTTTGCAATTAGCTGCGATATCGTAGTCACAAACAGATCGAAATTCAAAAAGGTTTCGGTTACATTATTGCAACTAAGTAAATCAGAATATAATATATTTTTATTTTCCAGTCAAAGTGTCATTTACACATGATAATCACAGCATAAAAACATAACTGTTTAACAAATCAAACGAGAAAAGAGGATATTATACTAAATAAGTCTTCATTCTGTTCATTTTCAAAACATGAAATTAGGAGTTATGACCGCAAATGAAAATGTAACAAAATTAGATAATGTCTTATTGCCTCACAACGAGACTGTCATCATAACTCTTCACAAACGTCTAAATTAGAGGAGTGTACATTATGTATCACAGATATGAGAAAATGCAAGATGATCAATCTACAGCCAAACCACTTCTAGAAATTTAACATATGTTGAACTGATCCCAGATAAACAGTCTCAGCACTATCAAATCCTAGAGAAGACATGCCACATGAACTCAAAAGGTCCATAAAAACCAGCATCACAAAAACAGCCCAAAGAGATACCAACCAATAGCAAATGACAAATGGCCCCAACGATCACCCAACAACAAAGGAGAAAACCGCCAGGTTCAACGGACACAAGAGGAAAGCCAATGCCAACCCAGGTAATAACAAAGGAGCTAGCACAAAGTCTTTTTGTTAGATCCCATGGTCAAGGGGAACCCTTCAGACAAGGATAACAGCCTAACATGGAAACGGAGTCCATGACTTCAGCATAGTAACCTGCAATTATGAAGGTATACAGAATAATGCCCCATATTTCAGAAAACTGTGTAATACTTATGACATTATATGTATTCAAGAACACTGGCTCTGGGATTTCCAATCCCAAGAAATTAGTAAAGTTACTACAGGTAAAGACCATTTCACAACAAGCATAGACTGCGATGACCCAATTGTTGGACACAACTTATCAAGAGGTAATGGTGGAATATCCATCCTATTGCCTGCTGCATGGTCTAATAGAGCGAAAAAAGTTTCAGAAGGAAACGAAGGAATCCAAACAGTCATCCTCGTAGCAGAAAGGAATCTGTTTATCATAAATATGTATCTTCCTACCAACAACAGTTCTGTCCAACCCTCCATCGAATATGCTGTCTTGATATCCTTGATCATATAATAGAACAGTACAAATGTACCTATTCCATTTTATTGGCTGGTGACCTGAATGAAACCCTACTGCAACCTAGACCTTCAAACAGACATGACCTTTTGATACAGCAATTTCTAAGGGAACACGGTTTATACCATCTTGGAGGCAGTAGTCATGCTTTCTTCCAACATTCTGGAAAAGGAAGCTCACAGATAGACTATAACGCTGGTGGGGAGTCAAAACCTCGTAACTACAGCTTGAATAAGCTGGAGTTACGAGGTTTTGACTCCCCACCGACGATAATTTTATATGACACCTTCCATTCAACATGGGCTAAACTACTCCCGTGGTAGTCAAAAAAAAAAGTTATCAGATCGCGGAAATTTTTGGCAGACTTAAAAACAGGTTATAAGAAATAAAAACAATAAAAATTATAACAGGGGAACTAAGGAAGATATAACGATTTTAAAATACTGTTGCGATCTCCAGCTTTTGACAGACATTTTGACATATCTTATGATCGCACACGCACAAAATTGCGATTTGGGTCAATCTCTGAATGCCTATCAAGTTGTAATTGACGGTAATAGCAGTAAGGGGTCCGATATTTTATTCATTTTCATTCCATTGACATATCAATATACGATGGCTGGATTTACAGCTCTTTTTCTGCGTTTAGATCGTCATGTATCGACAGACGCGAGTGGATCGACCGTCAGTTTTTGACAGACAAACGTGTTGCAAGGGTCAGGTTTTGACAGACCACCATGATGGGATCGTCAGTTTTTGACAGACAAACGTGTTGCCAGACCCCCATGATGTCATATTTTGACAGAATATTAGACAAAGGAGGGCTTTAACTTTACTGCCCATCAGAGGATCTGACATTAGGAAAAGTCACGGTGCTTTCGGACCACAACGCTTTCGGCTAAAGACATTTCGGTCCTAGTTATAGGTGGTTTCGGCCCATTTCTACAACCGGTATAGATTTTCATCTTCTGACCCATACAATTCATGCTGGCTTTCCTAAAGGCGATTTCGGCCTCGATATTTATTAGAATTTGGAACGATTTTCTGCCATTTCCCCTTAGAAAAGCACGGAAAAATGGGCTGCGCCTTGATTTACAATAACGTAGGCCCTACTTAATCTTAAATTCCAGACATTAACGTGTGTACATTCATACTTTGCTATTTTTGTATGCGCCCTTAACACATTAACCAATGTCTCATGCTTTGGTGGTAGTAACATATTGACAAGGTAGACGGCAAAGTACACGTATGTATATACATAGATGTCGTATTGGGTTCGAATGCTGAACAATCTGTTCTCTGTTCCATAGATATTTCAATGCACCATGAACTTGTTTAAATAAAAAAATCAAAACATTTTAGAATGTTTTTTTGTAGTGTCTATTTAAACATGCAACCCTAGTGTGAAGGGACCTAGGGGCTCACAATTGCGAAACTATAAAGAAATCGAATGTGATTATACATTCCTTTTAAGACATGTAAATCATTGTAGGTCAAAGTAAATTTAAGGTTGTTATATGAGTGGAAAAATATATAGAGGATAATCTTTGTTTCAGTGTAAGATCAATTTATCTTACATTGAGTGAACTAAAAAAGCTTTTTTTCCATGAGTAGCGAAGCCACGAAAAAATTTGTAGCTTTCGTTGTTCACGAAATGAAATATCAATCGATCGTACTCGAAAAATAAACGATTGTTCTACTTTTTTAATGCAAAAGTTATCTTCTGAAATAGCTTTCAAATTGGACACGCTTAAACTATTTTCGTTGAAGGTATCTATAGAAAAGTTCAAGCAGACTCTAGAAAACCTGGAAAGAAGTAATGTCAGCTGACAGAAGTAAGCAAAGAATGATTTCCACTGACCCTCAAAACCGGGCCGAATGGAGAAGACGACTGTGCAGCACACCTGTCAGACAGGTCCAACCCTCATTAGAGGAAACCATACTTTAAAATGGATATGTAGGCCTATGCATGTATGTGTGGGAAATTTGTCATAACAGAGTTCTTAGATGTAATAAAGTACACTGTACTGTGGTACGAACCCCTATGCCGTATGGGGTCGAATGAACAAAATGTCTGTATAGCCCAGAATGAGTCGCGATGAATAAGAATAAATTTGTGACCCGTCACGCCAAAAGGGACCTTATCCGAACTCCAAAAAATCAAATTTCGACAAATTTGTCAGACTCAGCACAGGTCAACCAGATCCCGTATGCAAAAAATGAACGTATAGTAAGATAGGGAAAACATTCCAGATTCAGAAAATTACATAAAAGTGAAAAGTGTCGGCCCTAGTCTGGCTGCGCGGACTGCGCAGACTGACTAGGGTCGATATTTTTCACACACCCGATAAGGTCCCTTTTAGCGCGACGGGTCACAGATTTAAAGTGTAAAATAACAGAAAACAAACCATCGGTGTCATGACACGAATAACGTATCCCAAACCAATGAAGGCATAGACACGACCAAAATACGTATGTAGATCTAGTTTTGTAAGCAAAGTACATGTACAAATTAAACTAACAAACTTTATTAACTGTTAACTTTCACAAAAGCACTTAGAACACTTCAATTCTGCAGCAAGCCAGACACGAAGATTTACTTTAATTCGTCGACCTGAAGAAAATAACTATTTGTGCCAAACGAAGGTACATGCACATCGTTCAGTTGTTCGCAATGTGGATCATTTACTGTAATCACTTAACATGATGATAAACTAGAGGATATTGAGCGCTTGGACAGATCCATAAGTATCGTGCAAAAGTGTAGAAGTCAAGCCACACTACAGTCTGCAAATATTGACCTGGACCTGATGAATATTGTGGCACGTAATACGCAGTACTCGCCAGTAACCATACACTTTAAAGCGAGTCGATAGTTTCAATAAGCATTGTGACTTTGTAATCTGCACCTGCTTCTTGTGTCAATATATGTCGGACAGTGAATATTCCGTATTCAGAATTTCTCATTTTATATTCGATAGGTAGAGGTCAATATTTATATGTAAATCTCATAAAAAGGAATTGCTTAAAATGACACTTCACGATTATTTTTACATAAATTTTACTTTTATTCTATCTGAAAGACCAAAATATTGAACCGTTTACGAGAAATATATATCTTTGTGCTAAAATTAAACACATTGTTGTGGACAACAGTTTAGATTTATATAGAATTTGTCATTTTTGTCTCAACTTTGAAGACATATTTTTCGCATATAGAATGATAACAACTTTAAAAACTGATAGCGTTTCTATGCATTAGGTTAAACACTCTTTGCATCAAGACATACTTTTAAGAGATGAAATAAATGTGAAATGTCACTTTAAGAGAAATAGATCAAACATGTTTTTGTAAGAATAATATATATACGAGAAAGGATCATATATATACGAGAAGACCCCCATTAGAATTAGATTTTATTCTTCAGAATTATTGCAGTTAATTGGGAGAGTTATCGTTGCAAAAGACATCGGATAAAAACTAAACAAGTATCCTAAGATATCTGTCTATTAAATTGACTGAAACAGGAGACATAAATACCTGAAACTTGTACATGCGAGTACCGACTCCATAGAACTCCGGTGGGTCTAATTTCCTGACTATATCTGTCAGGGAATGATGTACCACGTGTCATTTCGTAACCAACGATTCTGTTTCTTCTTGAAATATCTAACCCAAGGCCAACTATCATCCTGAAATGAGAAACAGACTGGACTTTTACTTTCCTCATGTTATTATATTTTTTTCTTTTGCTTAGATTTGACGCATACACAACCATTTTTATTCAAGAATCTTAAACCCATTTCCAGGCGGTAATTTTTTGACTGATCCAAATTCAAAGATGTTGCTGACGACAATTTAATGTTAATGAAATTCTACATTGTCGGGTCTTTTTGTGTAGAAAACATGGTAAATGAAGAAATTGCTTTTGACATGTAATGTGTTCATTTTCAACATTGTTTTCATTAGCCATTATTTTGTGTGTGTGGGGGGGGGAGGGGGGGGGGGGGTAAAAAAGAGTCACTATATGGTAATGGTTTAATCAATATATCGAACGTGTTTCAATATATTTCAAAAGTTAACAGTGGTATAATAATTCTTTTGATTGACAATACGAGTATCAGTGACCAAGTATGGGCGATTTTTAAACTAATCAATTCAGAGGTCCAATAATTCCATCGACAATGTTCACAGTGTATTGGCCATTATATTACACAATTATAATAATTGAAGAATGATAGAGTGATAGTTGATCTAACCCCGACTATTTCTAACCAATTCGGTCCATTTATTATACAGCATAATTATACAGCATAATTATACTTTAAACTGTTATTCTTTTTACCATTGTACAATTATTCAACATCAGGAATAGGAAATTATTTTATCAACTCTTCAAATAGTACTGCACTGTATAAATACAAATTTTGAAGAAAAAATGTTTTGGGTGATTAATTACTCGATATGCAGTATCAAAAACACTGTTATTTACTTTCATTATTGTTTAATTTGAACTCATGTCAATATCGTACAGAAAATGTTAATTTAAATAGGTGATATAGAACTGTTTTTTTTTTTTTTTTTGCAATTTCACTAACAGCAAAATGTCAGGATGGTCTTGTTTAAAGCTGCAGCAGACGACAAAGTGTAAATGTTGTTAAAATAGGAATTGTGTGCAGTATAGCATGGAGATTATTGAGGCAAAAGGAGGAAATGCTGAACATCAGCATTTTGTCTTGTCTCAATCTTTTCCCATGTCATTTCTATTTAAGTCATCAAAATCAGGTCTTGTGTGGAAAAGGGTTAATAATTCATAACTATCGAGACAAACTTAAGTATAACAGGAAAGAAATGACAGAAATTGACATATTGTCAACAAATTGAAAAAAAAATGTGAACACGAACAAATTTAAAAAAAAAACTGAAATACATCAACTTTAACTTGGAAAATACTTACTATACCATGACTATGATTTCTGCCGCTTTTGATTAATATATATTCCCCCGCATTGTATCTACCAAGCAAATGTAATCACATATTTCAATGCTAACATTACTAACATGCAGAAACGCCTTGCACTTTATAATAAAATGTAATATATTACAGAACGACAATATCAATCATTACAGGCTCGGCATACTTCCAGCTTAGTGTAAACGCACACAAACGTGAATGAATATACATTTACGACATACACAAGTGACGAACACAACACATAATGTCACACAATCATTTTATCTAAACCTTCATGTAAAAAGAGAAAGAAGAGATTGGCTGAAGTAAAATGATCAATCTGGATTCATAATTTAGCTAGGTACAGAAGGTAGTTTTCGCATTTAGCACAAATTGACTAGAGTTGACATTCAAGCACTATTTAGATTGACCCTTCCCCCATAATGGGTCGCATATATGAAAACGTTTACTGTTAATTCCAATTACATTTAAATAGATCAAAGTGTAAATTTACAAAGTTCTCAATAAATACATAGAAAAACTGAAAAGCTGTATACCTGAATTCCTTTTCAATGCCCTAAAATGATTATCATCGTCACCTTTGTCGAATTCCTCGATTCCGTCCTCTCCAGAATCAATAATGAAAGCATCGGCGGTTTTTGAGTCAGTCCGTCTGCTGAAAAATATATAATAATCATCTAAGTCACCGGCATTTGTCCTTGAAGTAAGAAAAAGAAACGTTTGTTTGTTTGTTTGTTTGTTTTTAGCTCACCTGAGCACAAGGTGCTCAAGTGAGCTATTGTGATCACCTTTTGTCCGTCGTGCGTCGTCCGTCGTGCGTCGTCCGTCAACAATTTCTTTAAATGACATCTCCTCCTAAACTACTTGGCCAATATCAACCAAACTTGGCAGGAATGTTCCTTAGGTGACGCCCTTTCAGAATTGCTAAAAGAATTGAAATCCATGAAAAACTCTGGTTGCCATGGCAACAGAAAAGGAGAAATTTGACTGAATCTCAATATTATCTTTGAACGACATCTCCTCCGAAACTACTGGGCCAATTTCAACACAACTTGGCAGGAATGTTCCTTAGGTCACCCCCTTTCAAAATTGCTAAAAGAATTGAAATCCATAAAAAACTCTGGTTGCCATGGCAACAGAAAAGGAGAAATTTGACTGAATCTCAATATTATCTTTGAACGACATCTCCTCTGAAACTACTCGGCCAATTTCAACCAAACTTGACAGGAATGTTCCTTAGGTGACCCCCTTTCAGAATTGCTAAAAGAATTGAAATCCATAAAAAACTCTGGTTGCCATGACAACAGAAAAGGAGAAATTTGACTGAATCTCAATACTATCTTTGAACGACATCTCCTCCTAAACTACTTGGCCAATTTCAACAAAACTTGGCAGGAATGTTCATTAGGTGACCCCCTTTCAGAATTGTTAAAAGAATTGAAATCCATAAAAAATTCTGGTTGCCATGGCAACCGAAAAGGAGAAATGTGAATGAATCTCAATACTATCTTTGAACGACATCTCCTCCTAAACTACCAGGCCAATTTCAACCAAACTTGGCAGGAATGTTCCTTAGATGACCCTCTTGTAGAATTGCTAAAAGAATTGAAATCCATAAAAAAATCTGGTTGCCATAGGAACAGAAAAGGAGAAATTTGACTGATTCTCAATACTATCTTTGAACGACATCTCCTCCTAAACTACCAGGCTAATTTCAACTAAACTTGGCAAAAATATTCCTTAGGAGGTCCTCTTAAAGAATTGCTAAAAGAATTGAAATTGACCGAAAACTCTGGTTGCCATGGCACCAGAAAAGGAGAAATTTGACTAATTCTCAACAATTTCAGGTGAGCGACCTAGGGCCAACGGCCCTCTTGTTTTTTTTTCAGGTTAATTTTGGTTACATTATGGCGGCTGGGTCATACACTTTCGGTTTCCTGTTTTTTCATTAACTTTGTACAATCACAAGCTTTCATCTGAGCCACCAATGAGTGAATTACTTTGACGCACTACTTATCACTTACACAATTGTTGGAGACAAATTACGCATGAACGTTGACCAAGTCAGCGGTCGAACCTATTGTCCCAGGATTAACATAGCAATTCTGTTATCAACTGACTTGCCAGACTCGAGATATAATAATAATAAAATTATTGCATAAAAGTCTAGAATTCTTTATCTCAAGAGCAAAATACAATTATTGAAGGTAAGTACAAACCTGTTATTGGCTTTTTTCTTTGTCATCTGCTGGGGTTGTCTCTTGAACACTGTGACAGTGGTTATTAGTACACACGGGGTGAAGGGTGGGTCCTCTTCTCCTGAATTGAACTACATCGACGTTAATTCACAAAATGAATCATTTTGGCTCTCGGCTAGGCTTTCAACTATTCCAATTATAATACTTGAGTCCAATGAGGTATCAATTATATCGTCAAACATGTCCATCTCTTCAGCAGTCACTTGTGTAGGCTTCGACAACAGGAGCAATGGGACAAAGTGGTTGGATATCCTATTATGAGGAGTAATGTCACTTCTTGTACTTGTCTAGGCGATTGCACCAACCACATGATCCTAGTGATTTACAATCGGTTGCGTTGATATGTTTAGTGTCGTACTGTATAGATTAGACCCTATATTGGGATATACCGAAAATATTCTGCAGTGGAGTACTGAGCTGAGTCCAAACATTTGCCAAATGCCCATATATTTTTGTCCTGGCATTTGAACATAACTTCTTTTTTAAACACACGTTCAATAGCTGATTGTGTCGTCCTGCTTCCTGCTATGTACTGCTCTGAAAATATACAAAACGCTTTAAAAAGGTTCCTTGAATCATTAGGGGGAGATCAATACACGGATGTGTGTGGGATAATGAGGGATATTTGTTTTTATTTTTCACAAGTTCTATTGCTATCCTGCATCGTATTTCATTAAAGTGATTTTCATTTCCAAATGCGCGAAAAACTCATCCCTTTGCAGAGCTTGTTGTTATTTGAGTGGATGCATATAAACAATGTTAGAATTAAGAATATTTCACTTCATTTATTAATAGTTATTTATCTCGTGTGTGTGTGTGTTAATGATTTGAATTAACTTTTCACTAACAATATTTGTTTACTGGTCCAATTTGAAAAGAATTGCAGATAATGTAATCAATTGTTATCGGCGATTTTTTTAAATATGTGTGCGTGGTAGCACTGCTAGACATATCATGCAAAAAGGTCTAGAGTGATAGCGAGTTGCTAACTAGTGAGAATGGATTCGTCTGCTTGCCAAATTTTTAAGGTCAAATCATTCCGCCGAAAATTTGATGATTATTGACTAATTATCCGCTCGATTTAAAAATGCAGCCGTATGTACTTTATATGTGATTTTACCCGTATCTTCCTCTGCTTTTCGTTTGAAAAAAAAAACGTTTTAAACTTGTTTGAGAAATCGCCGAAACGATAGTTGACACAGCCCGATGTTTTCACTCGAGATGTCTGGTTACCGATTTGAAACGCAAAGCCGGGTACCGTCACGGACCCAGATACTAAAAATAGTAACAAATCGAAGGTGAAGGTTAACGAATCGAAGGTGAACGTTACGGAGATTGCCCGAGATTGGCCGACTGCTTGTTTACTGTTTGAAATTTGGGATATTATTGGTTGATCAAGTAAGGTCATTATAATAATCTAAAAATAGGTTTATCAAATAGGTCACTTGGCTTGATGTACATGTATAGCAGAATACGGGTGCGTTATGCGAAGGTCGATATTGTTTGAAATCTGCTATTTCATGATCATACTTTTACTGAAATTCATGCGCCCGGCTGGCGCACCACTACATAATTTCATACGTCATATTTTGAAAATATGCGGGATTGGCGCGGGAGCACCGTCAATCTGAAGCTCTTAAGCCTTTCCTGCTCATTTGACAGACCCTGTGGTCCATTTTTTTCTTTTCAAAGTCTTTAGTATTGTCCGCAACTTTGTTTGATCTCTGTCTGATTGTTTAATGTCCTTTTTGGGATCATAATCAACTTTGTTTGATTGTTTAGAGCCTTTATCTTTCCTTGATTGTTATGTGCCATTTTTGGACAGTTTGGTTTTAGATCTAGTTGACGTGTTCATTTCCACTTCAACCTGTTCATTTTTAAGGTTTTCTATCTTGTAGGCTCTAACAAACGTCTCATTTAAGATTCGCAAACCTTACAGAAACAGCTAAGAGGCTTCACTTTTGGTTGGTCCCTTTTAGACTTGATGTTTGTTATTTGGTGAAGTGTCCGTGTTCCTGAAATTGACTTTATTGTTGTTTCAGGTTTCGACTCACTTCGTTTTCTTTTACAAAGAAAAACTTGCATTTCACTAATCTCGAGGTTACCTTTGCTTTAGTTAAATAAGTCTTCTGTGTCATTAATCTTTGCCTCTTGGCTTATAATTGCATTGTCTACCGCTTGATTAAATATCCCTGCCTCACCGTCATACTGGTTTTGGCCATGCTCCGAACCGTTGTAATTTATGTTAATGTTATCAGTGGCTAGATCTGCTAAAGGTCCCTTAGACTTATATTGTGACGAACAGCCATCACTAAATATCACGTATCTAATCCGTGGCTTCCTGGTTTGTTCTCGTATGTGAGTGTTGAACATGTTTAAGAAATTGTCTCAACTGTGTTGCGACAATGTCTGCCTATAAACGATCCGAAAACGGTAATGTGTGATGCGATCATAAAATGTTGTGATCGTAAATTGATGTTGACAGAAACCTAAGAACAAGATTTCTTCACTGAACGTTTACCCAGAGCCGCGTTCTTTAGAGCGAGATTTCTTGAGATTTCTTAAGGGGGAATGCTCCAGTTTCCTAAATTTTTTCCCAATAATAGAATTTATTTATATTTTGTATGCTGAAATTACATGTTATTACCAATTGAAAAATAAAATAAAAATGGATGGTCAGCGATCTTGTTTGAATTTTGTAGGCATTCGTATTACATACCCCTTCATCGAAAAAATGCACAATTTCTTGCACCTGTCCAAGGTCACTAAAATGCTAATAAGATGCTGTATATTCATCGTTTAGTCCCGAAAACGGATTTAAAGTAACGTCTTACATTTGATAAGAACAGAAAACCCAAAATATGTGTTATCACAAACGCGTAAATGTATAAAACAGCATGCTCACGTGTTCGGTTAGATCAACTAAGCTGGAGTGTTTTATGTCAAAATTTGCATATTTTTGGAAATATTTCAAGTTCTACATAATAGAATTTGATAAAACTCCCTCATTGTATTAAACAACATGTCCTGGTAATAATTCAAAAAGAAAATGTATAGGTCAGCGCACATATTAGCGAATTGCAGCAATTTTTATCAGCTACATATTAATAAAATGACGCAAAACAGTGGTAACTGCATACAAACTTACGGCTGTCTTGCTCTAAATAATCGGTTTTCATCTTGAGGAAATCAATTTCGCATAATAAATACGCTTTTACCGCCGAAAACTGGTAAATTGTAATGGTGTGTTGTATTATTGAAAATACGGTAGCGAAACATATTGGTACGAAACAGTTAATTTCCTGCAGTAATGACCGAGTGTTCCGAAAAACTGGAGCATTCCCCCTTAAGATGTTTTAGGATAAAGCGCTCAGATCCCTGGGATTCGCCATTGCTCTATACTTCTTTCGGAACCCCTCGGTAAATTCTGTAGAATCTATATATGAGAGAATTGGCCGAGTTGTTCCGAATGCTCATGATTCATAAACCGCGGAGTTCCGAATGCTCCATACTTCATACAAATGACGTCATGGTGACGTCATTTGTTTGAAGTATGGAACATTCGGAACACCTCGCATATTATCTCGGTCTTAAAAACGCGGTATCAAAAACATCTTAAGAAACCTTAAAAAATCTCGCTCTAAAGAACGCGCGTCTGGTCTCAGCGGCGTCATTTTAATATCTCTACTGGGCAATGGCTGTTGGGCATGAGTAGATCCGAATCGTCTTAAACAAGTCGAAAAGTTTGTTAAGCCACCAACTAGATCTAATGGAGCGATCGTAATTAGTCAGATATGACAGAATTGACGATCTTACATCTCTTTACTAAATTCTTATAGAAATACGTAATTTTGTGTCTTAATCGAATGATTGAAGTAAATTGAAATAGGTCTATGGAAGCAAAGGATCGGCATATCCGCTGAAAATTAGCCCCCCCCCCCCACACACACACAACGAAGTTATGGGGGTATATTGGAATCAGGTTGGCTGTCCGTCCGTCCGTGGACATAATTTTGTGTCCTCTTCTTCTCTCAAAGTGTTTGACCAATTTTGCTGAAATTTTATCAGTTTGTTTCCTATCATATGAAGTTGTGCACCTGCAATTTTAATCTTGATCCAGTCATTAGTTTCAGAGTTATGCTACATTGAACTTTTTATTGGGGGGAGGGGGAGTAGTCAAAATTTAAAATTGCAAAACTCAGTTACCATAAGGGGAGTTACCAAATGTGGTAAATAACATCTTGTTGACCTTTACAAAATATCGAAGGGTTTATTCTCTGAGGTCAAATTTGACCCCGTCCCTCTGGGCGCAACGCACCAGAAGCTGAAAACATAATTACATACACAATTGCTACTCTTCCACTCTTACTTAAAAGGGCCGCGTCCATGACGCAGTTGGTAGCGCATCTGCCTATCATACGAGAGGTCCCGGGTTCGAGCACAGAAAACATTCAGGCAAAAGAAGAAAATGCTGATTATCAGCATTTTCTTCTTTTGTCTCAATGTTTTCCTAAATCATTTTCATTAGGGACGTGAAAACCAGTTCTTGTTTGGTAAAAGGATAAAACATGTGATAACGGAATGAACAGTTATTTCCCCAAAGATGGCCACTCAGCTACCTTTACCTAACCAAATATAGCATAAACGTGTATAATCAATACATATCTGGCTTTGTCAAATTGGGGCCAACTTTGACTCAGGACAATGTCATGGAATGAAAACCAACCCTACTGAGTATTTATACATCGTCGCTTTTCTACGAAAACCTCGTAACTGCAGCTTGTTTTAAGCTGCAATAACGAGGTTTCCATTGAAAAACAGCGATATAAAGTAATTCATAAAGAAGATTAATGAAGACTTTAAGATCTTGTTGACTAATGACAAATGGCAGATCGTTTTTATTGTCTGATATACGTTTTTTCATAAGTGATTTAACTCGGGAGCGACAGAAAACATTAGCAGGCTTTTTATACAGAGTATTCAGATAGTCTAGTAGACGACCAAATGATGCATCAAACTTTTATATATTTTCTAGAATTGTCATCGGTCATATTAAAAGAGGCGTTTTGGAAATTGAGTAATTTAAACAGATTTGAGTAATAAATCTTCGCTTTTCAACAGAAACCTCGAAGTTACAGCTTGTTTAACGCTTAAATCGCAAGGCTTTTGTTGAACAGCAGCGAAATATAAGAAAGGCCTTTACGTAATCTTTGTCAGTGTGTGGCAGATTAACATTTTGATATTCCATTATGCTTATTAAGTTTATGTATATCGTTCGTTGGAGGTCAAACCTCGTAACTACAGCTTGAAAAAGCTGGAGTTACGAGGTTTTGACCTCCCACCAACGATATCTAAATAAGGTTAGTCAGTTTTGCACCTTAACCATTTCCGAAGTTAGTCAATGTTTTTTTTCTGTTTCTTGTTTAGGAAATATTGAGACAAGAGAAGAAACTTGAATTATCCAGTAATTTCTTCGAGATAAGCCTCAACATTTTCTGTACTATATTTGAAAGTAAACGCATCTTTATCAACATCTATTGTTTAATCTATATCCATTTTCAAGTTGGAACAGCCTAGGTTTAAATAGCTGTTTTCGAAGGATTTATAGAGTTCTCCGCTGAATAAGTTAATATTAGTTGATTTTATTAAAATCCGAGCATTCTGGTCGTCTAAAAACAAATTTCATATCTCAATGAAAAATAAAAAAAATGACATTGTCGGAACTTCTTTCGGGGTCAACAATATGGATAAATGGATGTGCCCTGTACAAATCGGCATATAACGTTCGTTTTGAGTAGTACACTGCAAGTTGGATCATAAAATCTTAATCTTAAATAGGTTTTCTAGTTGAAACAAACTCAATTTAAAAGACTTATTGCTTAAAACGCACTTGAGAGGATGGAAAATAATGTTACGACGACTTAATTCGCTGTAAACAACGTTTCATTTACACTCATGGTGTTTGGATTATCTCTCAAAATTACATCAAACTGTTGTTTGCGAAACGGTTACTGTATGAAAGACTGAGAGATTTAAGTCTAGACATCCCATCTGTAAAGTGACAAATTCTTGGCCATGGGAATTATTCAGGTTTTAAACAAATTTATTTCTGAAATCCATTTTTTACATGCATTTCATCTAAAGTTAAAGTATTCCTCTTGGCATTTCGACCTTAGCGTTTGATTAGATAGTGTTACATGTATGTCTAGAAGTACATTTTCTTTTTTTCATTAGTCTGTGTTTGGGTGTGTTGACCAGCATTGTCGATAGCCAACAAGTAGCCAAAGATTCCCGGTGAACTTTTTATTGCATGTTTAATGTTTTCAGTGACATCTTAGTTTTCACTTTAAATGTGTAAGCTGCAGGGAGTTGCTTCCTAAACGATTTCAAATGAATATGTTTACGGTAGAAGACCCTTAATGAAAAACACCACTTTCTAGCCATACGAAATGCATCAAATTACACACACTTGTAAATACACACGTCTTATAGGTTGATTCACCGTGCTGGATTTCAAGATTATGCTTCAAGAAGAAAATAATTCACAAATATAATTTTACTCTATATTCATATGCCAGGGAGGTAATTTTGAACATTTTGTCAAATATTTTCATAAGTAACTGTATACATGAATTCAAAATTCTAAACCATACAAAATGCTTATGTTTATATTTGGAATGGAAATGTAAAACAGTTTAGGAATTACTGGCATTTTTCAAATTTCGTCGCTGGCTCTTTGGTGCTAATTATGGGTCTCTTACCTTAAATCAAATGTACTTTTCTTCGCTTAACATTCACAAAAAGTGACGAAAGCTTTGCATGGCTTCAATGCCTTGACCATTGCGTGTCTAGATCCAATCAACGTGTAATATGTAATGAGGTTTATTTAATGTCCGGTAGACTTCCTTCCCCAAACCCTTTACCAGGCGGCAACATTTAGGACTATTCCAATTCAGAAAGCGTTGCAGACGAAATTTCAAGATAATATGATTTTGTAAATCTTCTAATTTCGGTAATAAAAAAACATTTTGAATAAGGAAGAAATTGCTTGTCACAAGCAACTTCTTCATTATCCACAATATTTACCAAACATTTGCGACTGGGCATCTAAAGCGTTTCCCAACCGACCAAATGATACCAGACGACTTCAACCATTTCCCAAATGTCTCCAAATTAGGCTGCTTAAATTTGAAAGGGGTTGCAGGCGATAAAATGAGAGATACCTAGCGAAAAGGATGACTATGGTACAGCATTAAACTATTGAAGGGAAAGGAGACATTACTGATACCAACCTTCCGTTCTTTTGCTACATGCTTTCCGAACCATATTTATTAAGATAATTAGGCGGTCTTAGAGTTCTGTAGACAATTTAAGTCAATTCGTTGTTTGGGAAAGGATAGTTTTAAGTCAATGTCTTTCTTAGAAAAGATTCTTCTTACGTTTGTCTTCATTAATGTGCATCTAAAACAAGTTCATTTATCACTAACAATCCAATAATCGTGTGCATAGCATCATTCATTTCACTTGACAGTAAATGCATGTCAATTGTGAAATAAATAGGGAAGCGACGGCAAATGTAAAATATTGTCGCTTTTCTTTAGAAACTCGTAAAAAAAGCTTTATATTGATGTTATTTTCCTTTGTTTGTTTGTTTCGTTGTTGGTGTTGTTGTTGTTTTAAGAAAAAAAGCATTATCTGCGTTAAGGTTCTGTAACTGTAATTAGTAGAAACACTTCCATTATTATTCAGAAATCATAATTTCACTCCAAACATACAATAAAATAGTGCGTATATGCTTCATATTTTGTGAAAACGTTTTTATCATTATTATTATTATTATTATTAAAGGGCAGTTAATCCACGCTAATTAGTAATGCATGTTTTTTTTTTTTTTTTTTTTTTTTTTTTGTTTTTTTTTTTTTTTTTTTTTTTTTGTTTTTTTTTTTTTTGTTTTTTTTTTTGTTTTTGTTTCTTTTTTGTAAATTACCATTCACATCAAACCAACGCAGCTAATTCTTAAGTTGCAGCCAGTACATTTCTGGGACCTTTAAATGGGACTACGACAATCTGCCTACATGAATCCATTTTGGGTTTTGACGAACATACCAAAGTATAGATCTACAATTGAAGCATTTTGTCTTATAAATCATTTGGTAGTTCGAATAAAAGAAATAATATACATCTAGCCTACATTCTTCATCAAAGTTCGTTTATTACTCGTTTTCTCGACATGTTTGTATTGTCCATCTAAATCAAGCCTATTTTGCATACTTTTCCTGCAGTTTTCATTTTCATTTCCAATAATGTTTATGGAAAATTCATCCTCGATGGAAAGTGAAAAGCTTGGAATTGGCACGATTTTTGCTAGTGGTAATACGACGCATCATATGAAAAGGCAAACTATTACTACCGCCCACATTGCTCTGACGCCTTTTGAATCTAGCATGGGTTCATTTACAGCATTTTGACCGGAGACGCATTCTTTGAGCGAGATTTTCATGAAGCGTTTTTAAGAACTAGATTCTGACCGAGGTCTTCCAAATGCTCCATACTTCATACAAATGTCGTCATGATGACGTCATTTGTATGGAGCATTTTGAGCAACTCGGTCAATTCTCTCTTATGTTGTCTCTACAGAGTTGACCGATGGGTTCCACATTGAACAATGGCACCTCCCATTGACCATCTGAAAAATCTTGCTTTAATGAACGCTTTGTCTTAAAACAATTAATTATAAGCGAAAAATACGTCTTTAAAGTTGAGACAGAAATGACAAATTCTATATATTTATCTGAACTGTTGTCCACAACAATTTGTTAAATTTTAGCACAAAAATATATATTTCTCGTAAACGGTTCTATAGTTTGGCTTGGAACTTTCAGAATTTTCATAGGAAAATAGACTCTTTCAGATGAAATAAAAGTAAAATTTATGTAAACATTATTGTGAAATGTCACTTTTAGAAATCTCAAGAAATATCGCTCTAAAGAACGCGCCTTCAAACCAGGGAAATTGAAACTGTTTGATTTGTTTAAACGCCTTAATCGGTGTATTATAAAACTAAAATTCGTGGAAATGTGAATTGAAAATGTGCGACATAAATGAAGAAAATTGATTTTCAATGTATCTAGCTTGAGGGTGTTCATGTCATGAATACACCGTTTGACGTTTGGGTAAGAGTTGATATACTCGCCAACAATTTAGTATACTGACTTTAAAAACGCATCACTTTTTTTTTCAAAATATTTTCGTAGTTAAAGTAAATAGGATCGAATTTGTACTTCTGATGTATATTTCAACCAATAAGACACGATATCCAATAAAATTTATTGCAGTCAGTTACCACGTTATTTCGCACGACGTCAACGTGCAAAATATGGATAACGTTTACGTAACTACACCTTAGGTGACCAACTGGATTTTTGTTTTCATATTCCAGTTTCAAATGGTCAGGAGTAACTTTTATTTCTCAATCAATTTGATTAAACAAAAAGTAAAGCCAAGAGACCAAAGTTCGGTGAGCGCACACACATTTTTGAATTATTCTAAGCGGGTGTTTGTCAACGAGAACGGGTGAGACGTTTTAATGTAAACCAATCGACAATTTTTCACTTTCATTAACGAAGCCAATCTACAGGGATTGTTGCTGAGCATCAGCGTCATGATCAACCGTTTAAAACGAGCTTACGCCAAGATAATAACATACGTCAACGTCAATTACGTAATTGGTTAACAACTACGTTTTCAACTACAAATGTAATACAAAAATGTTGCTACTGATAAACTCTTGCCATAACAGTGAATTAACGAATTAGATATTGTGGTTTTCACTACTGGCGACTATGCCCGTGACAGATACTTACAGAAAGTCATCATCAGATGCGTTGGGTGCTTTGGGCCTAGACATGATGAAAAACAGACGCTAAAACTTTTGAATACTCTCCAGCAATATATGGTAGATAATTCAAGCCCAAACGAATAAAGATTTCGTTTCAAATCAATGGTCAACGAGGTAACGGTTGTGGAACGTTTTTTTTTTTTTTTTTTCATATTCAGAACGGAGTTACTTGTAATTAAATAGAGAAAACTGTCAAATTCCTCACACCACCTCTTTTTAGATGGCTATATCTCAGTCATTTAATCGAATTGTTGTCTGAAATTTTCAGGAAATGTTGGGAAGATGTCAAGCTAATGTTTAATATATAATGCTACATAGTTTATTATGTATTTTGAATATTATTGCAGGATGAACTTCAGTGATGCGTTTTTAAAGTCAGTCAGTATAATTATATTATATTTAAGGTGGTAGTCCACCGCTAATGATATTCACACAATGTCGGAATTATTCGAGCAATGGCATAAACATTCGACGGTGAAATATCCACCGCCGAACGTTGTCGACACCGCCCGCATAGGTTCGGATACGTAACGATTGTAAACGAACCTGGCTCAAAAATTTCCGACGCCGCGTCAATATAATTAGGATTGGGCTGCCTTGATAAAATGGCGAGGGCATATAAAGGAATCTGGTCCGAATATAGATAGTGGTATTCTTAAAAAGACTCAATTTCGTGTGGGTTGGTTACATCTTTAATTTTAAAATAACGTTTATATATAGCTCAAAATAAATGAACTGGCCGGGCATCTCATGCTGTTAGCTAGGGATGCTCTGTCAGGTCATTTATCTTTAGCTATACAAATTGATATTTCATCGATAATCAATCATGAATATCTGATTTAGATATTTGCGGAGGGGCAAATTATTAGTTTACTATCGAAAAAGTAAACACCTTTTTACTTTCAAACTGACGGCTAAGGACAGACGACAAAGGAAGTAAGACTTTCGTTTTAATATTTATTGTATGAAAAGCAACGCTTTTTATCACAGCTTTTGAATGTTTAATCAACAAACTCGAAATTAATATCTTAAGCAGTTTAGTCAGTTTTAATCCATGTGACGATACATTATGTTTGAAACATTTAGAATCTGCATTACTTTGAAACAAAATATCACACCCAATTACGTGCTATCACTCGGGCCTTTGCAAACATCGTGCAGTATCATCGATAAATGGCGGGTGTACTGGGTATGTCATACTTTTCCCATTTTTGTTTTGTGTTAATACCCTTCTCAGCTAAATTTTGTAGTATACTAGGCTGACCATATATTTGAGTACCTACATGTCAAATATTAGCCAAAGATTTCTCAATCAACAAAATTATTCAACAAAAAAGACGTAACTGCACATATTTTTATGTAAAATCCACCTTTCCATGCAAATTTTAGAAAAACACTAAAGTGAATGTTAGAAATTTTATTACAAAATGGAAATCTAGTATATTATCTAACAACTACTCGTTTGCGAAGACGATCAACTATTCCGTTGTATCGTTATAGTCAAACAAAGTTTGGTGAGGTACAAATTTATACTATCACGAACAGAACATGTGGCTTCAATATGCTGTTCGTGACAGCCAAATCGGCATCAATGTTCAATTTTAATCGGTCAGTCTGAACTTAATTCAAACGGTTTTTTTCCAATTTACATAGTGTAAGAGAATTAATTGACTTTTTCAATTGTTATATTAATTCTAACGATCACCTCATCATTTCCTCATTATATTGACTTATATTGACTGAAAGTTGGATTTTACATAAAAATATGTGAAGTAACGATTTTGTTGTTGAATAATTTTGTTGTTTGAGGAATATTAGGGCCAATATTTGACATATAGGTACTCAAATATATGGTCAGACTAGTACACTACAAAATGTAGCTGAGACGCGTTTAACACAAAAGATAAATGGAAAAAGTATGACCTACCCTGTGCATCCGCCATTTATTGATGATACTGCACGAGGTTTGCAACGGCCCGAGTGATAGCACGTAATATGTTTAAATAAATATAGTCATGATAGAAATATGGCAGGAGAAGGAGGAAACTGGCTTGTTTCGAGTAATTTCTTTTTCTATGCTGGAATAGTATTTACATCTAAATCGAAACTGAACAAAAGCAGATGAGACGAACTTATCTGGAGTTAATCGTCGCATCTCATCGAAAACCTCGTAACTGCAGCTTGTTATAAACTGCAGTTACGTAATTTTGACGAAAAGAAACGTAATGTGACTTATTGGTAATGAATTTCTCTAATTCTTCCAATATCTTCCAGTTTAATCCTTCAGGATATTTGGTTGCCACCTGGCGCTAGATAATGCCAATTCTCCTCCTATATTTTAATGCCTACTCCAACATTCCAACCATAGCTACAATAGCTCCATTTGAAATACATATCTATTTAGAATTACCCGAGGGTTTCAAATGCAATAGCTCAAGCTATAGTTTCAATTGAAGTCTGCCTAAGCCTTTACTTTTATCTTCAGCGATAAAAGATGCGTTACACCTTACCGATAGGCAAGATGCGTAACATCACACCGACAGGGAAAATGACGATCTGCCTGGTACTTGTGCTCGCAACATTATCGTTGTATTGGACCATTTCCTTCACTCGAAGAAACTTGATCTTATATTTCATTACTGATCAGATGGAATCGGTAAACCCAAATCTGTTTGAAGGTGAAAAACGTTTCCCAGTTGTAAGAAAAACGCCAGATCCTAAACCGCCTTTCTTAACGGGTGTATATATGGTAAGTAGTAGCCCCAAATCTAAGAGTTCATTTGTTTTAAAGTGACATTTCAGAATTTTTTGTCATAAATTTTACTTTTATTTTTATCTGAAAGAGCAATTTTCCTTATGAAAATTCTGAAAATTTCAAACCAATATATTGTGCCGTTTACGAGAAATTAAAATTTTTGTGTTAAAAATGAACAAATTGTTGTGGACAACAGTTCGAATTTATATGCAATTTATCGATTATGTCTCAACTGTAAATGCGTGTTTCTCGCTTATTGGCAACAACTTAAAAAAACTAATAGTATTTATACTCATTAGAATAACCAATCTTGGCATCAAGACATATTTTAAAAAATTGAAATTGGAATGAAATGTCCCTTTAATTAAGCATCAAACATTAACATGCGTCAGCCCCATTTCAGGTTGGTAGGCTAATACCAATGTAATCGCCATTCTTTGGCTATTTACGTTGGTGACAATTAACCCTTTCCCAAACAAAACCTGGTTTTGACGCCCCTAATAGAAATGGCTTGGGAAAACATTGAAACAAAAGAAGAAACTGCTGATAACCAGCAGTTTCTCCCTTTTGTCTCAATATTTTCTATGCCATATTCTACACAAATTTTATCTATATTAACTTCCATTTAGTCATTTGTGGCAGTTTTTGAAGTGGATCACCGTAAAATTTTGTCGTTTGGGAAAGGGTTAATGCGCCCCCACAAAGCTGAGCGCATTCATGAAAAGTGTTTAGTTTCCCATGCAGCCATCTTACACTTCAACGGGCATAGCTAGCTGAAAATAAAGTGTCAATCTCCTTCGCAGTTATCTCCCCTGAATTGGGATTGTGGAGATCTTTGTCGGCACAGCTTGAGTTACCAAGATTTCGGGTAATTGAATTCTATTTTATTTTGATTTTTATTTGAAAAAGTAAATATGCTTTAATTGATGTTTTAAGAATATGGGGTGTCAGATATGAATCCAAATAAAAAATATAATTGAATTTAAAAATGATTTCAGAAATATAAATAAATTTCCGCCATCTTTACAATATCACGTAACATTCGCCATGGTCACGTGATTTATATGCCTGCAGTGATAATGTAAGGCATTGTCGCTGTGTGGAGTTTGATAAAGTGTATGCAAACTAACGCCTTCAGCATCAGGGGGCCGACGGTGTGGGCGGGGAAGGTTAGCATCCTTCTACTGCTAGGGTGGGTCTTGGGGGAATCTACCATGATTGTTATCTAATCTAGATGCATTTAACATACATAACTGATATCCACCTGGAGCCACGAATGATTATGGTCATTCGTGGCTCCTGGTGAGAATTTGGTGTTTTAGCGAGCCTGGACTTTATGTCCGGGGAGCTAATGTAACAACCCTAGTGTCGGCGTCGCAACGCGTCTTCGCATAAAAGAAATTTGACCTGGTCTTTATCTCAGACACTACTAGAAATTTCACATATGGACACTTCCTGTCAAAACCTTTCATTTGGGACCATGACCTTTGACCTACTACCCTTGACTTTGGAGTTTGAGCCACTTTAAAAAAAAACTTTAACTTGGGCTATATCTCATGTACTGTTATAGATAGAACCCTGACATTTCACATATGTATAACTTATGCCTTGACATTGAGACACTGCCCAAGTGACCTTGACATTTGAACCCTTTTTTTGCGACAAGCTCTCGTATAGACGAGCTACGTTGTCCGCGGACAACACTTGTTCATGGTGATCCAGGTTTTTTTTTCAACGAAAACAAAAACGGAAGTGCACATTTCTGAAAGTTCTTTGCGGTGTGCGTGCGCTTATTTTTATGCCCCCGTATCAAAAGATAGGGGGAATATTGTTTTACTCGTGTCCGTCTGTCTGTCCGCCCGTCTGTCTGTCCGAAAACTTAGCATTTGCCTTTTCTCCAAAAGTATTTGACATATAAAGCTCAAATTTGGTATGCACCTTCCTTTCGATGATATATATCTGTTCCATGCAATTTGACCTTCCTCAGGGTCATCCGTTAACCCTTATCAACCCTTTACCCTAAGAAAAACTTAACATTTTACAAATTGCCTTTTCGGGGGTATTTGTGTTTCACCAACACATCTTGTTTTATTTTATATTTGCAGTTGTTTGACACATCTAGATATACGAACGAGGACGGAATTATATTCATTCCAGGAGAAGATGTCCTCAAACCAATGACACCTGACGAAACAGAAGAAGTTTACTTCAGGTTTAGAACACTCACGATTATGGTGTTTACTTACATTTTATGCCCCCGTATCGAGAGATCGAGGGCATATTGTTTTACTCATGTCTGTCCTTCCGTCTGTCTGTCCGAAAACTTAACATGGAAATTTAACATTGGTATTTTCTCCAAAAGTATTCGACATACAAAGCTCAAATTTGGTGTGTAACTTTCTTTCAATTATATCTATTTGTTCCATGCAAGGTCATCAATTAACCCTTATCAACCCTTTACACGAAAACTTAACATTTTACAAAAATGGCCATTCCAGGGGCATTTGTGTTTCCTAAACACATCTTGTGTACCTATACAAACAAGAGAAAGGCGCAGAGCCCCAGATGAGAGGTGGTAAAGACAATTCAAATTGCAATTTGTTGCCTGGGAGTCTAGTAGGATGGTGCCCTCTTCTTTAACCGGGGCATAGGTTAACTATGTGACCGTATACATGTCCAAGTCGACATGAAACTTGGCAGAGCTTTATGTTTTTCTCATGGTTACGGAGTGCAGTATACAAGAATCATAACTATCTCATTCTTCGATTCATTGCTTTTTTCGACATAAGGAAGTGTAAAGGATACGTGTCTTGACTGTTTGACATTCTCGTTTGTTTTGAGGGACAGGGTTAAACACTTGATTTTTAGTAGAGGGGTTAAATGCAGGAGAACATTCTTGAAAGGCACTCTGTTTCGGGTCATTCGGATCAGTGAGCCGGGACTTTATGTCCGGGGAGCGATTATCACAGCCCTAGTGTCGGCGTCGGCATCGCGTCTTCATAAAAAAACTTTAACCCGGTCAATATCTCATGCACTATGAATGATATACTCTCTTATGAACAGAGCACATTATCTCTACATTCCATATTTGATGGTTTAATCAATAGAACTCGGCGTTGGAGAGTATGAATGATATAGCCTTGATATTCTACACATAGATAATTCCCACAAAGACATTTCATTTGGGACAATGATCCAGGACCTAATGACCTTTCAAAATTTTTAACCTTGCCTTTATTTAAATACTACTAGAGCCTTGGTGTTTCACTTATAGATACTTCTTACCAAAACCTTTCATTTGGGACCATGACATTAGACCTACATGTTGTGACCTTGATCTTTGACATTGGACTCCCTTTTCGCGATAAGCTCTCGTAAAGGAAAGCTACGTTGTTCACGGACAACTCTTGTTTTCAGATACATAGAGAATATTCAGATTCGCTGCCCTCGTATGCGACATATAGGGAGTGATGAAAGTGGCGGGTATTTTGTTTGTGAACCCGCTTTACCGAATGAATGTTTAGCGTATTCGTTTGGGTAAGTTTTTAGCTCACCTGAGCACGAAGTGCTCAAGGTGAGCTATTGTGGTCGCTTTTTGTCCGTCGGCGTCTGTCCGTCTGTCCGTCCGTCTGTCCACAATTTGTTGTTACCACTCTAGCACCCACAAATATTGACCAATCTTAATCAAACTTGGTCAAAACATGTATGACCATAAGTTCTCGGATGAGTTCGATTTTGAGTCAGATCAGACCAGGAAGTCCAGAGTTATGTGCCCTTGAACGTCAAAAAATGACTAGTTTTGACTTTGTTACCACTCTAGCATCTACAAATATTGACCAATCTTAACCAAACTTTGTCTAAACATGTATGACGATAAGTTCTTGGATGAGTTTGATTTTGGGTCAGATCGGATCAGGAAGTCTGGAGTTATGCACCCTTGAATATCAAAAATCGCTAGTTTTTGACTTTGTTACCACTCTAGCATCTACAAATATTGACCAATCTTAACCAAACTTTGTCAAAACATGTATGACGATAAGTTCTTGGATGAGTTTGATTTTGGGTCAGATCGGATCAGGAAGTCTGGAGTTATGCGCCCTTGAATATCAAAAATCGCTAGTTTTTGACTTTGTTACCACTCCAGCATCTACAAATATTGATCAATCTTGACCAAACTTGGTCAAAACATGTATGACAATAAGGTCTTGGACGAGTTTGATTTTGGATCAGATCAGGAAGTCCGGAGTTATGCGCCCTTGAATATCAAAAATCGCTAGTTTTTTACTTTGTTACCACTCTAGCATCTACAAATATTGACCAAACTTGGTCAAAACATGTATGACAATAAGGTCTTGGACGAGTTTGATTTTGGATCAGATCAGGAAGTCCGGAGTTATGCGCCCTTGAATATCAAAAATAGCTTAGTTTCAACTTTGTTACCACTCTAGCATCTACAAATATTGACCAATCAAGACAAAACTTGGCTAGAATGTTGGTAACCATACAATAATGAATGAGTTCGATTTTCAGTGTCATTGAAGTAGAAAATCTGGAGTTATGTGCTCTTGAATTTGACAAATTTGCCATTTTCGACTTTATTTACACTTTAGCATCTACATTTATTGACCGATAAAGACAAAACTTGGCAACAATGATGGTAACCATAAGATGCTGAATGAGTTAAATTTTCAGCTTGATCGGAACAAAAAACAGAGTTATTGGCCCCTGAATTTCACAAACTTGCTTTTTTCCACTTTATTTTCACTCTAAAAAAACACAAATATTGACCAATCAAGACACAACTTGGTCACAATTTAGGTGACCATGAGATCTTATATGTTTTCATTTTTCATATTGATCAGACTAGAAAAAACAGAGTTTTGTGCCCTTGATGGTGACAAAATTACCGATTTCGTTGTTAATTTCACTCAAACAGTAATTAATAAATATTGACCAATCAAAAAACAACTTGGACATAAGGTTGATGAGAATATCTTTATCAGAACAGAGTTATGTGCACTGGATTGTGACAAAATAGATGTTTTTATCGACTTGGTTTTCACTTTAACAGCCACAAATATTGATTATTAAAGATTAAGAATGCTGTTTTCAGCTGGATCATAATCTCGCATCTTAAATTTCGTGTTCTTGTCTTAGAGATACCTAGGTCATGTAAAAGGTGGGTCTTATTCTGCATGGAGAAAGTTTCAAACTTCTATCAGGTGAGCGATCCAGGGCCATCTTGGCCCTCTTGTTATATATACTTCTTACGATGCTTTTCAACGAAAACATCGTAACTGCAGCTCGTTTTAAGCTGCAGTTACGAAGTTTTTGTTGAAAAGCGACGATATGTAGTGCTTTAATTTGTTTTTACCCGATTTCTAAATAGGGCATACCTAGATTACGAAACTGGGTATATGGGTTCTATAAGAATTTGCCCAAATTCGAATATGACCGATTCAAAATTTAGCCACTACATAATATATACTGAACCAAAAAAAGAAACTTTCGCATAGTACGTGCCACTTGTTCAATAGTACCACTTAGATGTACACACATCACCATATAAACCCATTATGTAACAATAGGGGAGGGGGTCATTCTAACTTTCTGATACAATTGCGTATAGGTTGGTTCGAATCTTGCAGATTCGGGACACAATATTGTATGTAAATATTGAAGGGGAAAATACCATGCTGGTTATCAACATTTTCTTCTTTTGTCTTCATATTTTGCCGAAATTTTCTTTAATTTATGTCAAAACTTTGACTTGTTTTTGAAAGGGATAAACCATGTTCAATAATTAGTTGTTTTTTTGTGATTACAGGTGTCAAAAAGAATATTCATTTGACGATGGGCTAGCAGCACATTATGGCTGTGAGGTCCATACCTTTGACCCTAGGTAAGATTCGACATTTCTATCTGAACACATCGTAGGTTCCATGGTTCGATCGCTAGTCGCAGCTTTTAAAAGTATGATTAAACAGATATAGGATGTATGGTAGATTCTACGCGAAATAAACATTAAAATGCGCTAAAAATTTTATACCGCGTAGTATCTACTACATCTGACTTAGTTTTCGCTAGCAGTTTATTGGAGACGGGGGCGTGGCTATGTATAGACGTCACATTAGCTAACCCGCTGTCTCGTTTATGCAAAATGTAGCGGCGGAATTCTAAAATATACTGCAATTTCATTGGCCCAAAAAGTGGGTCGATCACTTAATCCTTTACGACAATTTTTAGCACCGATGAGAGGATAATTATAAATGCGCGCTTAACTCAAAGAAAATATGATAGACCTGTCGGGGGCAATGATATGACTCCATTGTTACGAAACAATTTCTAAGCTGACACAGACAATAAAGTATATATTGATAAAGGCAATACACATGTATGAGTGTACAAACAGCGCAGGAATTGTTGAAGCAAATGGAGAAGATCCTGATCATCAGCATTTTCTTCTTCTGCCTCGATACTTCACCAAGCCTATTCTATTAGGGTCGTCTAAACCTAGTCATGTTTGGGAAAAGGTAGAATAGCGTTATAGCTCGAGATAAATGACCCGGCAAAAGAGCATCTGTATCAATTGACTAGAGCTACTTTTCCAGGTCAATTATCATAAGCTATACACCGCATAATTCAAGCCCAAACCTAATAACCCGGCTCGGCTCGTATCCATTCTGACATTTGACAAAAGTCATTTGTCTCTCACGTATGGATGTATCTGTGTGAGACAGCAGCTGGAGTCTCGGTTTGGATATTGTGGTGGTACTGGTGAGAGGAATACCATGATTCATAGTTAAGTTCTCTAAACGCCTCGATATGACCATATCAGTTTAAAACAGCTTTACCCCCCCCCCCCCCCCCCCCCTAAATCAAATCAAATCCAAACCTAAAAATTTTATTTTAAGTGATGGGCAGCCGGACCACCAGCACGGTGAACTTGTAACGTTTCACAGCCTCGGACTGGGCGGCGAGGACAAAGTAAACAGTAAACAATGGCCGATCAAAACCTTATCTTCTATACGAAACATGCTTGGCCACCAGGACGTGAGTATCAAGGATAGCATTTATAAGGTAGTTCATCCTTAATGAGATTCGCGCGACAGCGGAATTATTCGGGCGATGTCGAAAACATTCGGCGGTGGAACTTTCCACCGCCTAATGTTTACGACCGCGCCCGAATAGGTTCGGATACTTAACGTCGCAGCTCGAAAATTCCGATGTTTTATGAATCTCAAAGTGGCCACATTACGGGTATTCTACCTTAATAACGATCAAATTCCAGTTCAAATTTTTAAAAAGCGACGAAATAAGATTTCCATCATTTACTGAACTCACTTCATAAGTTTATCAAAATCTTACTTCATCGTTCTTTCGACTCATTTTTTAAGTTTTACAAACCTTATTTCAATCGTTGATTTTTCTCATTAATTTTACTAAGTTTTACAAATCTTATTTTCATCGTTCACTGAATCCATTTCACTAATTTTTTCCATTTCGATTTCATCTAGAACAAGACTCATTTCACAAGTTTATCAAATCTTGACTCAATAGCAATGAATGTTTGTGCTAAAAATAGACTGGGTTTTACCGCTATGTCGGTGTTGTTTTATTATATCGTATAGTTACGAGAGTTTATAACAGCACTTACAAAATACTATTGTTTGTCCGAAATTACGTCACGGTTAACTGGATAAAATCGATCTGTATTCAAGTTTTACAAATCTTTTTTTTTTCAGAGACCGCTAGATCTGCTAAAAATAGACATTGAAGGCGATGAGTGGGAGGCGCTACCACAGATGTTAGAGGAAAACGTCCTTGACCTCGCCCACGTGAAGTTACTAATTATAGAATTTCACATGGACCGAAATACGAAGAGAGACAAAGATGCATTTATACATGCAATGAAAACGTTACAGGGAATCTACGATGCGGGATTTAGAATATATTATTTTCATATTTGGCCTGAAAGTGGTCTTATTGGTAAATACAGGCGGGCTTTTGAGCACGAGGTACATTTTGTTAGGATTTAAATAAATAGATCTAGGCCTACACTAACATTCCACGTTTCCGCAATATATTCTATAGATCTTCAATATCATTGACGCAGTCAATATCATTGACGCAGTCTTTCTTGTCATCAAAACTTTGACGCCATCTCAATTCAGATAGGATCTGGCTTAATATTTGCTGATTGGGAGGGGGTTGATGAACAATTTACGACACTATTCGTATGTGTGGCATCTTCGCAAGCCAGGGGTTCTACTTGCACTTTGTTCCATTCGTAAGGAACAAAGTGGAGGTAGAACCCTTGGTTTGCGAAGATGTACACTCATGGGACATAATTATTCGCCACCCACCTATTTTTCATTGAAAAATTTAGTGATTTTCTGGACTAAAACTGTCACAGAATCTTTATTCTTTCAGTTAGCAGAAAAACATAGATATGACTCAAAAGTATAAACATTACCGGATAAAGTCTGCATTAAATTTCTTTTGGAATTTCTTAAAGACACGGTTGCTAGGCAACATAAGCAAATAAGTGAAAATTTCTGTCAATCATTGATAAAACTGTTGCCATGGCAACAGATAGTTACTTTTTTGATAACTATGCAAATGAAAATACGCACAATATACTAAATATAAAAGTGACAAATTGTTCATGAGATTAGATGGCTACTTACAAAGTACTACAATTTTGTTTGATCAAGTTACCACAGAAAAATGCAAAGCTCCATTCCTTCCTATGTTAATTTTGCATTTTTGGTATTTTTGCAATGAAAATAAAATTTCAAACAATTGTTTCTCAAAGAAAACTTTATGGATATTGCAGTAAACATAATAGTTAAATAGTTTATCTATTGTAGATCGATTTATCATTAAATCATATCTTTAGCGAAACTTATGTTACCATGGCAACGATGTTATGGAAGCTGATCAGAAATTTTCACAGGGTTTCTTAAGCTGCCTAGCAACCATGTCTCTGAACCATTTGAAAACAGTTTTTATATGGATTTTGTCCGCGATTGGTTATACTTTAAAATGATATCAAATATTGTGTGGTGTGTAAGAAAATAATGATTCAACACAAGTTTTAGTTTTAAATTATGAATAAAATTTATGCAAAAATCAGCAGGGTGGCAAATAAGTATGTCCCTTGACTGTATGTGTGGTGCCTGATTTTGTTTTCATATTTTGTATTTATTCTTCATGTTCATTTATATTGTTTGTAATATTTTTGCTCGCCCGTATGGCTGAAATAAATGAGAAAAATAAGTTCCCGGAATCCCAAAACTAGATAGGTGAGTATAGAGTTTAGCGCCCCCTGTCGGTAGATATTGATTAGTAGCCTAAATAAGACGGTCGTAAATGTCCATTTTGTCGCTTGCAGCAGCTTTCAACAGTTTGCAATTTAGAAAAGTGTTAGTGCAAGTATTGAGTGCAAGTGATTTCAGTTATAAATACAAATTTTTGAATTGTTACTTCAAAAACTATGGATTGTGTAAGAAAGGTTCAGTCCTTTAACTCATAAAAAGACCTTTTGAATCCCTACAAGATAATGGCTTTGGGAAACATTGTGGAAATGAAGTATTTGCTTGCGAGTGCAATTTCTTCATTTTCCACAATGTTGTATATCCAGAAACACCAACAATAAATTACACATACTTGAAATTGTCGTCTGCAACATTTTTTAATTTGGAGCAGTCTGGTAATGGATTAAATGTATTTTGAAAGTAACCAGATTCCTTTAACACTGAGATTAAAATGCCAGACTCCTCAATGTAATTTTAACGTTAATTCTATCCCTAGAAGGATTAGATTATGACATGATTGATGTTACAAAATTAAGTACAAATCTCTTAATCCTACTGGCTGTGTATTGACGTTTGATTTAGTTTGACACATTGCTCAAACCATTACCATTGGGTTTTTTTGTTCAAATTATCGGTTTGACAAATGACCTTTCTGGCATGCCTCTCATTCGTCTCTCAGCAATGGATAGAGAGCCTACAGTAAAGTAAAAGGAGGTTTATAGTCTCAAACTTACGAACTAGGTCCATATTCGCGCGACTTTCACACTTTTCTCCACTAATATTGAGTTTCAAGTCGGCTGTTTACAGTCGGCGCCACTGGCAGTAACAGCACTTTGACCTTCAACTCTCCTGTATTCCAATTTATACATCTAGTTACAGAGGAGCGACGTGGGATAACTTTTTTGCTCAGTAAAATTCCCGAGGAACCGGCGGGATTTGAACCAAGGGCATCGCGATCCCAAAGCCCGCGTCATACCACTAGACCACGGCGCCCCACATGGTATACATGTAAGCAGCTGGTGACTAGGATTAGTTATTGGATATAAACTAGTCAAGAAGCACAAGTTATACATTTATTAGAAGATTGATTGATTCTTCAAATAGGGTTAAATGTCTCTTTCAAATGCTGTGGTCACAGGAAGGTAAATGAAGCACCTTACCGTGGATGTTTCTCTAGCCAGTTCTATCACACCATCCTCTCCAAGCATCCAGTTGATCGCCAACATATAATTGTGACCCGTCGCGCTAAAAGGGACCTTATCGGATGTGTTAAAAATATCGACCCTAGTCAGTCTGCGCAGTCCGCGCAGCCAGACTAGGGCCGACACTTTTCACTTTTATGTAGTTTTCTAATTCCGGAATGTTTTTTCTATCTTACTATATATGTTCATTTTTCGCATACGAGATCTGGTTGGCCTGTGCTGTCAACTTTTTGGATTTCGGATAAGGTCCCTTTTAGCGTGACGGGTCACTGATGGAAGACAAATGTCAGAAAGGATGTCTGCCATGGCCGGGGATCAAACCCGGGACGTCACGAGTCCGATGCGTTACAGACTGCGCTCAATGACTCCGGCCAAAACTATCAAAAGAGATATGTACAAATTACACTAACTTTAAGAAAAATGAAATGACTGAATCAACAAATTTTCCCCTGAATACGTAGGCTACATCCATTATTCATTTTACATATTGTATGTCTAGACTACAGTCCCGTATGTAAAAGTGAAATAACTCATCTTATTTGCATATTTAATAGGGTACCTAAATCTAATTTGCATATGTAATTCAAGACAAAAACCTTGGAGTATTGCTATTCCAGCAGGAAAAACAAACCATAAATCAACGTTAAGCGGACGTTCCATGTCTGGGAAATATTGAAATCTAACCCTTTCCCAAACGGTAAAGTTTTGCTGGTCTAGATTCATTTTTGTCTCAAATGCCATTAAGCGCGTTTTCCCAAGATTTCGGCTCAATTATTTTGTCGAGTTTATTTAAACACAATCTCCCTAAAATGAAAGCTTTGTGTCTCTACGGGGTAACGAATTTCGTTTGTTTCGTTCAAAACTGCCGTAACAGATAAGACTCAACAGAGTTCAACAAGAGCCCACCTTTAATGAATGATTTTCAAGAGTGAAAAAAAAATCGATTCTGGTAGGTCTGAGCAATCTGGTCCCTTTAACCCTTTCCCAAACGGCAAAATTGTAGGGTGATCCACTTCAAAAACTGCCACAAATGATAAAATGGTTGATACTAAAGATAGGATTTGTGTTAAACATGGCACAAAAAATATTGAGACAAAAGGAGAAACTGCTGGTTATCAGCAGTTTCTTCTTTTGATTCAATGTTTTCCCAAGCCTTATCTATTAGGGATGTCAAAATCAGGTCTTGTTTGGGCAAGAGTTAAGCGTGACGGTCAAATTTATTAGTTTAATGTCCTACTCGACAATGGAGTCAAAATCCGACTTTCAATTTTCGTCAAAAGGACTGGACAGGCAAGGGATTGGATGAATGGAAAGGTGATTATCGTCTCCTTTAACAATATCTGTCATATCGTGTCGACTGGGAACCTACATGTAACTGTTTAACCATGGATTCCTTTCATTTCTCTCACCAGTACGATCACGATATCCTTTCCGACCCTCTAGCTATTGTCCCATATTGGTTTACGATTATCCAAATGGTCTTGGCGGGGAGTATCAATATGTGGACTATCAAGGCTGCATGTCTAATAGTACCTGAGGTCAGGTCAAAGTTTTTTGATGCGCGACGCCGACACTAGGGCTGTGTATAATCACGTGACTTAGAATTTCCGATAATCTTCAATTATAGCTTTGTCAACACTTGACCAATTTGAATTTGGTTTGAAGCAGAGGTTTTTAAAAAATCAACTGATAAAAAGGTTATTGAAGATAAACCAAAATTTTGGTTTATCTTCAATAACTTTTTTATCATTTGACTTTTCAACCAAGTCTATCTAATGCGTGACGTCTGTCCACATTCTCTGCTTCAAACCGAATTCAAATCAGTCCGGTATTAACAAAGTTATTGAAGATATTCAGTAATTATTGCAGCACGTGATTATCCACCGTGACTAGGGCTGTGACATTAGCTCCCGGGACATACAGACAGAAATTAAAAGACAAGGGGTCGAACTAATTCCTGGATTTACTCTCTCTCCAAAATAACTTCAAGAGAAAACATTCATCGGCATGCAAGATACCATCATTTACGTCTTTTCCTCATATATTTTCTTCAATACACAAAGGGAATTTTGTAAAATCAATTTTTGATTGAAGTCTGGAAAGAAAGTGTGCATATAGCATCAATTAAAGATAAGTTTCTATAATCAGTCTGTGCTTTAATCAGGACCCAAATTGTTAACATATCGTTGTAATAGGTAATAAAGAAGCTTTCACAAAACAACACAAATCTTGCTCAGACTGTGCATTTGCACAGGCTGATGAAGATCCATGTTGTTCTCAAATGCCTTTTTCCAGATCTAGAGTCATTTTCATTATTGTCCATATCATGTTTAGCCAGCCTTAGATTGTCTCTTTTCAGAAATGATTAAACACAAAATTCAAAAAGAAAAACAAAGCAGCTCACTTAAGATCTCTTAACATTTTATTTGACTGATTGATAACATTTAACAATCTCTCCACAAAGCAAAATCAACATGATTCACTTCTTGCCATATTGAACAAAACTTGAATACTTAATTAAGCCTTTCCCAAATGGCAAGAATTTGGACTGTTCCAATTTTAAAGATGCTGCAGATGACAATATGGATGTTAGTAGAGAAAGGATCAACGAACAATATAACATGAGAAAATATTGAGACAAAAGAAGAAAATGCTGTGAATCAGCATTTATTCTCTTGCTTCAATGTTTTTCCAAACCTTTTCTATTAGGAATTACAAAACTTGGTCTTGTTTGGGAAAGGGTTGACATGATTTTAAGAAACAGACTTTGTATTCAAAACCCCTTCCAAAATACACCATTTTCCCCTCTTATCTGCATGTTTCTACTACAAAGGACAAGATTCTTTAATTTTGCAACAAAAATCAATGTTGCATTTTAGATTTGGAAAGTATTAGATCTAAATATCAGTTACACAATGACTTAACCCATTCCAACATGACAAAAGTTAGGCGTTTTCAAAATATTGCAGAGGACTAGTTCAAGTAATTTAAATTTTACATTATTGCTCTTTCTGGGTTAAAAACGCAGTGGGAGATGAAGAAATTGCTCATCACAAGCAATATTTCTAATTTTCCACAATGCTTTTATAGCCTCTTTCTTATGTGCATCAAAGTGTCAATCTGTGGAAATGGATTAACCATTTTCAAAAAAAGACCTGGTTTTGATGTATCTAATAGAAATGACTTGGAAAAATATTACAACAAAAGAAGATAATGCTTATCATCAGCATTTTCTCCTTTTCCCTCAATATTTTCAGCGCTATATTATAGTCAAGTTTTTTCTCTTTTGACACCTTTTTGTCACCTATAGCAGCTTTTGAATTGGGCCATCATAAAACATTTTCGTTTTTGAAAAGGGTTAGCCCATTACCAAATGTTGATACCTTCTGAAGCCCAGAAGATAAATGTGATGAAAAACATTATGGCAAATGAAGAAATTGCTTGTGACAAGCAATTTCTTCATCTCCTACAATGTTTTCTACCCAAAAAGACCAAACATTTAAACATTTCCTTCATTTGAAAATGTCATCTGCAACATCTTTTAATGTAGACATGTCTAAAAGTTTGCTGTCCAGTAATTGGTTTAATGTAAGTAATAATTCAATGCCTATATAACAAATCGTCACTTTTCAACAAAAACCTTGTAACAGCAGCTTGTTTTAAGCTGTGCACAGTTACAAGATTTTTTGTTGAAAAGCAGCGAAATTTCATCAAACTCCTTGATCTTTCAGTTCTTTTTCCACAATTTTCTTGTACTCTTCAAATCCACCTTCCAGTGATTGTACAGTTTTATTTTTCACTACCCACAATTCCTCACACACCATTTTTATCAGTCTTTCGTCGTGAGATACTAAAATACAACCTCCCTACAAAAAGAAAATAGCGATTACTACAGTTGAGAACATCATGTAAGGAGGTCTTTGGATAAAGCTAGAAATCTCTATAAAAAGTGTCAAATTTTCAAAACATGCATATTGAGAGTAATTTTTAAACTTTCTGGTTAGATGTCACCTCAACCTTTACCTCTCCATAATGCTATCTATCCAACTATGAAGTTTCATAACTCTACCTTGCATACTTTTGAAATATGATCTAGACAAAAATTTAAAAGTATGAAAACCAACAAAGGACAATAACTCCATAAATATGACCCACATAGTTACACTTCTTGGGCACTGCACTTGATTATCAACATTTTCTTCTTTTGTCTCAATGTTTTCCAAAGCTTTTTCTATTGGGGACTAAAAATCCCTGTCTTGTTTTGGTAAGGGTTGAAAGAGTGTGACTTACAGCAAACTTTTTTAAGGCATTCCCTAGGGCTTCTATAGTCTCCATATCTAAATGATTCGTAGGTTCATCAAGTATAAAGAAGTTGGGACTGAAAATAGAAAATGAGTAAAGTATTTCATATTTACATTCAAATGTTTTTAAAACTATCCCAAAAGACAAAGTTTAACAGTCTTGAAAGCCGCTGTGGACCACAAAATGGATGTTTAACAAGGTCTTTGTGAATCACATGCCCTATTCTTAAGTTGTTATTCTAAATCCAAACCTTATGTTGAGGATACTCATTTGAATTGCCTCGAGACGAGAGTATGATGAACAATAAATTAAATATTTCACTTTAAAAAGTCTTCACTCCCCCTTATCAGAAGCTCTGGATTATTATAAGTCTACGGCAATACCGCTGCACCAAAATGCACCTTCTTGTCAGGAGGTATCCATGTACCTAGGGAGTGGCCGGGGTGTATAACATGATTGACTTACTTGGTCATACTCATCACAGCAAAGGCTACCCTACTCTTTTGTCCCCCAGATAAACTAGTGACTGGTCTCATCCCTAACTCACCACTGACCCCGTACTGACCCAGGGCATTTCTGTATTGCTCTGTTGGCTTTCCTGGAATATCCGATAAATATATGTGACCTGTCAAGCTAAAAAAGACCTTGTCCTAAGTCCAAAAATCTGAATTTGGACAAACTGATCAGACTCAGCAGGGGTAAACCATTTTCCGTATAAGTTCTTTAAAGAACTTTAATAATGCTATTTTTAGTATTTTAAACAGTATTTCAGTAATTTTGTGTAACTGGAACACCCAACAATGGATTCCTATCGTTTCTTTCACAAATACTGCCATAACATGTGAGCTTCCAGTTGCTAACCCAACTTAGGTTTATGATTATCAACCTGTTGGTTTGAAACAAATGTCTGAATCAAGTTTATTTAACAAACCCAAATTCCATGACTGAGAGGGTGATGCTCTACCAACAGAGCTTTGGTCAAAGCCTCAGATAACTTCGTAAGAGATATTGTTGTCATGAGATATGAAGTTGCATAAAGTTTAGTATCTAAAGCTGAATGTCACAGGGTTCATACAGACAGCCAATGCCAAAATTCATGCACTTTTCAAGCACATAATTTAATTTTTCAAGCACATTGCTTTGTACACAAGTCACTTATGATGGTTTTCAACAAAGAGCGCTGCAGTCCCAATATTCAAAGGTAAGTTTTACATTCTATACAGGCAAATCGTTTGGCAATTTCATTATCAGGAAGCATCTCTTTAACCCCATTACCAAACGGCAAACTTTTAGATAGACTGGTACCCATTCGTGTAAATAACTGAATTTACGACTGGGAACAGGTACTGCATTCTGTCCTTTGATTGGTCAATTGATATAATCGATAGACCAATGAAACGGCTCGGTGTATGGAAAGCGTCACCTGTCCAGGCCGTCTGAGTGACCGTCAGATATTAGCTATTACCGTACTTAAATCCGTAGTAGATTTCAGGTACGGGAACCAGACTAACTTTTAGAATCCTCCAATTTCAAAGATGTTGCAGACGACAATTAAAACTGAATGAAATTTTACATTTTTATGTCTTTTTGTGTAGAACATATTGTGGGAAATGAAGATATTGCTTGTCACAAGCAATTTCTTCATTTTCCACAATGTTTTCCAAAGCCATTATCATGTGGGGAGTCAAAAAGAGTCACTGTGTGGTAATGGGTTAAAATGGTTGTCCTATACTTAATTCGGGCGGATGTTCCGATCATCTACCTTTTACCATGAAAATAGTCATTCAATCATTTTTAGCATGCTTTTGACAAATTTAAGCACTTTATAAGGACCTTTTAAGAGAGGGATCAAAATCAAGCACTTTTAAGCACTATTTTTCAATTTTAAGCACTTTTCAAGAAACAGGCTCAAATTTTGTGTCATACCGTAATTATTCTAAATAAACGCCTGGGCGTTTATTAGAAAAGTGCTCGATAGAAAAGTTGGGGTTGGGCGTTTATTAGAGGAATTCTAATTTTGTTAGTCAAAACATGCGAATCAAATGTCAATTCATAGACTCTAAGTTAATCAAGGAAAGGTTAACTAAGTTTTGTTACAAGGACGGTAAAATACGATTTTTGGATGAAATTCCTTCAGTGTAAACATATTTGGGGACAGAAAATCCTCTCTTTCATTGCCTTTGGAAGTAATCTTTGTTTATGACTTGCATGATTTTAATTGGGAATCGGGGGATGGGCGTTTATTAGAATCACCCTTCCCCAGTTAAATTGTCCTTGAAATATGCAGATTTTCAGCTGAAATTTGGGGGATGGGCGTTTATTAGAATATGGGCGTTTATTAGAATAATTACGGTATGTTAATCATATATAAACAGATTTTTTACCTGGAAATCTTTGTGCAAGAAGTTCTACAGAAGTTAGGTCCATACTTAGTTGATCAACATGATGTTGACTAAAGTAACCAATACGTAGATGCCTGTGTACATGGCGAACACCTTTAGTTGGGGATAAATCACCAAGGAGGATCTTCAGTAATGTTGTCTTTCCAGCACCATTTTCTCCAACCTGTAGAAAAATTTGTTAATATTTACTAGAGCAAAGTTATCCCTTGTTCTGTTGACATTGAATTTTGTTTCAAACAAACTGCCAAATACATAAGATATTTTAATCAATTTGTCTCCACTGTTTTTCCACAATAATTAAGTAGTAAGCAGGCAATGAAGTCTAAGATCAAACTGCATGTATGACTGTGCACACTTATCTTCATGTATAATGCCTAGCAAAGCTTTAATAACAACTGAAATATGTTGTGAACAACATGAGAAGCATTGAGAACATCATGAATTTGATAACATCGACTAAATGAGGTTTTTGAAATGCTTTTGCTTGTGAGTTTAACAGTAGAGAATTTGTAAGAGATACATGACTAAAGGAGTGGTGTAATATAGTCGGTGCTATGACAAAATTGCGTAACAAATTAGTTACGCAATTTTGTCAATTTTCGTTTACAAATGCTTTCTACTAAGTATGTAGGAGCGCATATTCTGTCAAAACAGCGTTTCTCTATACCTATTAGAACCATTTCAATTATCATGTGACAAAATTACGTAACTCGATTTAGCTGACAAAAAATGTGTTGTACATAGACAAATTATTTACACGAGAGTAATAAAAAGCTGAGAAATGGCATTCTCCTCTGTATTTCTTCTACTTTGACCAATAAATGAACCGTAAGTTATGTTCAATTACCTTATTTTACCTTAACCCATTACCACACAGTAGCTCTTTTTAACTCCTCGGTCTTGAACAAACAGTAATTCTTTTTAACTCCTTTCATTTTCAACCTTAAACAAGAGCCGTCACAGACGGATTATGCTCCCCGAATAAGTGTTTGTCACAAAATAAAAACTATCATACATTAAGCCCCCTTTCCCCATGACGGATTTTTTGTACACACATTATTTATAGAATATGGTCTAGAACATCTCATTTATCACATAAGCACAAAATTTCATTAAATTCTGCCCATTGGATGAAGAGAAATTAGAGAAAATCTAAGTTTTACATTAAGGCCCCTTTTTCCATGACGCAGCCTCAAATTAAAAAACGGAGAAAAAGGTCCCTAGGGATTATGCCAGGGAGTTCACATGTGAAGTTTCATTGAATTTGGTCTAAGGGTTGCTGAGATATGGCTGTGGACGGACGGACGGACACACGGACGGACGGACAGCATGGCGACTAAATGCTCCCCCAAAATTTTTCGGGAGCATAAAAAGTATGGAAATTCTTTGAAATTTAAACTTTTCTTTTGTATGATTAGTAAGTTTGATTTATTAGCTTTTAAGACCATTAAAGAAAATATGCACTTTGTTCTTAAAAAAAGGAGTAATTTGAAATTAAACATGACTGAGGTCCGATAACTTTTTCAAAATTGCTTGAAAATTACTGTGGAAATACACATAATTAAAATAATTTTTACATCATCCATTTCCTTAATATTGTATTTCCTTATGATAACAATTTTTTTTAAAAAAATATATAAAAAATAGTTGTTTTATTTCTGTTTGAAGAAAAATAAAAGTCAACACAGTACATGAAAGGGTACTGTTCTGCAAAGTCATTTTATATGAAAAGGGCTTATTTCATCTGCTCCAAAGTTATATCATTGAAAAGGTATTTAAATTCTCTCAAAACTTTACATATATCAAAAATGTGGGGGAACGGACAATTGCCCTCCTGGACAATTGCCCTTCAGGACGATTGCCCTCTGGACAATTGTCCTTCGGACAATATCCCTCCCCCAAAAGCAGCAACCTGGACAATAGCCCTCCCTACATATTAAATAATTTTTGTAGTATTTGTCAAGGATCTTTTCATTTGTTTTTATTCTTTATTTGAAATTCATTTATTGGATCTAACATAATTTTTGTTTGGGAATTTTTCATTCTTTTTTTGATTATTTCATTCTTTATTTTAAGCTCATTTATCAGATTTAACACAAATTGTAGCCTTTGGCTGAATCATTTTTTCGTTATTTGAAATTAGTTTATTGTATCTAATAGAATTTTTCACAGTCAGTACTCTAAATGTTTTCCAAAATATTCTATTCCAGGATGTCAAATTGGTAACATCCCATTTGGTCTACTCCCATTTCGTCTACTGTTATTTTAGTGCCTTGAGTCCCAATTCGTCTACTGTCCCAACTCGTCTACTTTCATGTCAAATTATCAACAAAATTAATAAAATAATTTTTTTTAAGAAAGGAAATTATGTCAATATATTGACAAATGAAATGAAAATGCAAACAATTTAATAAGAATCATAAAATATCATATTGATTTACAAAGTATAGAAAGTAGACAAAATGGGAATGATGTCCAAAATGGTAGACAAATTGGAAGTAGACAAATTGGGAGTAGACCAAATGGGATTAAACCGTCAAATTCATTGATTCACTCAAACAATAGAGGGTAAAGGTCAAGACAAAACATTATAACCACAAATACTTTGAGAAAAGAAAGAGCTAATTTTCAAGACTTCCCCTTTTCTCCCATTTATTTCAAAAGCTTTCTTGCAAATTAAAATGGTCTGTCAGGAAAAAAATATGTTGAAAAAGGTCCATTATAATTATGTTCCTAAATAAAAGGGGAGGGCTATTGTCAGGGAGGGCAATTGTCCTGGAGGGCAATTGTCCAGGAGGGTAATTGTCCAGGAGGGCAATTGTCAGGGGGGCAATCGTCCAGGAGGGCAATTGTCCGGGAGGGCAATTGTCCTACACTCAAAAATGTGTAACATAATCAATTATGCATCTTTTTAACAGTTGTTTTAAGATCAGTTGCAGAAAGGGTAAAAAACCAATAATTCTTATCTGTTTGTTCAAATCCACCCTTGATTCAACCTGGCTGAGTTGTAATGGGTTAAAGAAGCTGAATTGTTTATGTAGTTATTGAGTTACGCAATTTTGTCGGCACATTTTTTAAAGCGGTAAAAATATTTTTGGCTCTCCTGAAAAAAAGGGTTTTCGAGCAAAATTTCAGTTATGCAATTTTGTCAAAGCACCGACAATATGTCAGTTGATATTTTGGATAGTGTAGAAGGCATTTAAAATTCATGAAACATTGAGCCATACTTACAATACAAATTCGTGAAGACATATTTGCATTACAATCTACCCCCTCAAATATAACACTGTCTTTCTTATAGTAAAACTGCACTTCATCTAACTGTAAAATGTTGGACTGTAACTTCTCACACTCTGGAAATCTGAAATCATTCACAGGAGATACTTCACATCAAGATTTTTTTTCTTCTTTTCCCCTAATGTTTTTATAACCACTTTTTATTTACAATTACAGAAATCCATTATTTATTGTTTTTGACATGAAATGCATAAATATCCCTCTATTTGGTTAACATTTTGAAGAATTTAAGCTGTGAGGTACTTATGAAGATGTAGGGGTATAACACTGAGTGATTTACAGGCCCATGGGAAGCTTAAGCCCCTGTCTGGGTCAGTTTCTGAATATTGAAGGGGATAAATTAGAGTAAAAAAACCCCAAAAATTCAGCATTTTTGGCCAACTTTGAAAGGGGGGGGGGGGGGGGTACGGAACGTAGATCCCCAAGCCATTTCTGTTCCTACAGGCCTGATTTACATGAAGCTATACTGGGGTGGATAAAGCTTATTGAGCTAAGAAGAACACTGTTTTATAATCTATCAAAGACTTACTTTAGAACAACATCTGTATCTTTGGCAGGCGGGACTAGCACCGGTCTGTAACAAACAGTAACAAGATTGTTAGGGTTTTAATGCTGCTTTCAACAATTTAACCCTTTCCCAAATGGCAAAATTTTACGGTGATCCAGTTCAAAAGCTGCCACAAATGACAAAATGGAAGTTACGTAAGATAGAATTTGTGCAAAATATGGCATAGAAAATATTGTGACAAAAGGAGAAACTGCTGGTTATCAGCAGTTTCTTCATTTGTTTCAATGTTTTCCCAAGCTTATTCTCTTAGGGACATCAAAACCAGGTCTTGTTTGGGAAAGGGTTAAATCCTTATTACTGTTGCTAGAGCACACCATCATGTGTTCATGGCATCAGGGTTTCAAAAATCCTCCATTTTTTTATCCCCAAAATTGAATCGTGTACCCTCCAAGCAGCCTTCTATGTTTCTTATATAGCGAGTACAAGCATGCTGTGAAATAACAGTTTCTACCCCCAGATTTGGAAGTCATTGGAAACCCTTTGGCATTTCTCGTAGTGGTACAAAGACATCTGAGCCATTAGCTGATTAAAAAATGTTTCATCCATTGGTCATGAACAAATGAAACATACAGTTAGTAATCTTACTTGGGAGTTGCTAGTTTTCTTTCTTTTGTATGATTACATCAATATACCCTACAGATATATTTATAAAACCAAGTATTCTTGAAATCAGATATCTTGATAACAGAATCCACTTGTGCTAGTATCATTATCTTTCAGTTTGGAACAGTTTGCCATCTGGCATTGGTCAATCGTGTACTTACAATTTTTCCAACATTTTGAGTTTACTCTGTACTTGGGAAGCTCTGTTTGCGTTGTATCTAAATCTATCTATAAACACCTACAATATAAATAACATATAAAACATTATATCCTGATGGCTCACAATTTTATCCCGTTACCAAACAACAAATTTTTAAGCTTGACCAAATTGAAAGAAGTTGCAGACGACAATTTCAATGTGACAAAATTTCAAAATTTTACGACTTTTGGGATAGAAAACATTGTGGGAAATGAAGAAATTGCTTTTCACAAGCAATTTCTTCATTTTCCATGATGTTTTCCAAAGCCTTTATCTTGTTGGGCGTAAAAAGGCGTCACTGTGAGGTAATGGGTTATTTCACATATTCAATATTCACACATATTAACCCTTTCCCAATTGACCAAATTTTAGACAGTAAGTAGCCCATCAGACTCAATCATGATGTCGCGGGTTCGATCCCCGGACCCTTGAAAAAAATACTTTCTGACAAAATTGTCTCCCACCAATAGTTTGATAAATGTTAACCTAAGTTTGTGAGAAACTGGAGGCTCAGTAAGGATGTTGTGAACTTGTGGCAGTACTGGTATGAGACACAACAAGAATACATCATTAAGAACTCAAGCCGTCATGGTAAGACCATAGCAGTTAAAAGAGGCATGAAACCCTAAACAAAGCAAAAGTTTTTAATCCAGTCTCACATAGTGACACTTTTTGATATCTCACAATATAAAGGATTTGGAAAACATAGAGGAAAATGAAGAAATTGCTTTTCACAAGCAATTTATTTCCCACATTTTCTACCGAGAATGACTTAACAACTCAAAATTCAATCACAAGAATTTTAATCAACAACAAACCGGTCGTAATTTCCTTAAACTCTTTCCCAAACAAGACCTGCCTTTGAAGTCCTTAACAGAATGTATTTGAGAAAATGTCAAACAAAAGTTCTTAAGGTAAAATTGACACTACCTGTATATGCTCTCTATATTGTTTTTGTGCTTCATATTCTTTCTGTTGATTCTTGATCCTTTCTGTCCGTGTTTTATCAAACTGGTCGTAATTCCCTTTATAAACATCTAACTGTTTATTCCATAAATGAACAATGTCCGTACACACTTCGTTTAAAAATGAACGATCATGAGATACTACAAGTATAGTTGTCGGCCATGTCTGTAATATAAATGAACTTCAATTGTCAAATATGAATAAGAAAACAAATGTCCAATTAAAAGGCAGAAAATTCAAGAACAAAAACATTTATCTATAATTTAAAATTTTGTCATCTTAGCCATTCACCCCTAATAGAAAAGGTGTGAAAAACATTTAGTCAAAGGAAGAAAATGCAGATAACAAGCATCTTCTCATTTTGCTTCAATGTTTTCCATGCTACAGATACACAAAATCAATTTCTAGGAATGGTCATTCGGCCTCTGCAGCAACTTTCTAATTATAGGGACAGTCTGAATTTTTGTCATCTGGAAAGCCTTAACCCATTACCAGACAACAAAATTTTGGACTGGTCCAGATTCAACTAGAAATCTATCACTGAAGGTGATAAAAATACCCCCGCCACCACCTTTGTTCAGACAAGCGTTTTTGTTGAATCAGGAGCCATACTCAGAAATTGTCAATTTGATTTTCTTGAAATTTGGTCCAATCAGGGGCCATTCCATGAAATTTGTGTCTTGCACATCTACAGGTGACAATGAACACTTGTGCCAAGTATGAACTTAATCGGTCCACAAGTGTAGGAGCAGTTATCCGGACAAGCATTTTTTTGTTCAAATAAGGGGCCATAACTCAACAAGGGCAGATAATTCAAGAACGAAAACAGTTATCTAAATTCCGTAAGCGGCGTGCACAACTAGACACCATGGAGATTCATTGTGGCATGTTTGATAAAATTCTGATCAAAACTGTAGGAGGAGTTGCGCACACAAGAAAATGGGCATTTTTTTAATTCAAGGACAGATAATTGAAGAACGAAAAGAGTTAATTAAATTCCGTAAGCGGGATGCACAACTAGACACCATGGAGATTCATTGTGGCAAGTTTGATCAAATTCCCATCAAAACTGTAGGAGGAGTTGCGCACACAAGAAATTGCTAACGGACGGACGGACAGACGGACGGACAGACAGACAGATGAGCGGGGCCATAACATAATACGACCCTTCGGGCGTATAAAAAGTATCAGTCCTCTTTTCGTGAAATTTGTGTCTTGCACATCTACAGATCCTAATGCACACCTGTGCCAAGCATGAAGCAAATCGGACAGTAAGTGTAAGAGGAGTTATCCGGACAAGCATTTTTGGGTCAAATCAGGGGCCATAACTCAAAAAGTAATGGTCCGATTTCCAAGAAATGTACGTCTTGCACATCTACAGGTCCTAATGCACACATGTGTAAAGTATGAAGCAAATCGGACAGTAACTGTAGGAGTTGGGCGGACAAGCATTTTTGAGTCAAATCAGGGGCCATAACTCAAAAATTATTCGTCCAATTTCCGTAAAATTTGCATCTTGCACATCTACAGGTAACAATGAACATGTGTGCAAAGTATGAACTAAATTGGTCCACAAGTGTAGGAGAAGTTATCCGGACAAGCATTTTTGGTCAAATCAGGGGCCATAACTCAAAAACTATCGGTCCAATTTTCGTGAAATTTGCGTCTTGCACATCTACAGGTCCTAATGCACACCTGTGCCAAGTATGAAGCAAATCGGACAGTAACTGTAGGAGGAATTGGCCGGACAAGCATTTTTGGGTCAAATCAGGGGCTATAATTCAAAAAGTATTGGTCCGATTTCCGTTAAATTTGCGTCTTGCACATCTACAAGTCACAATGAACAATTGTGCCAAGTATGAACTAAATCGGTCCACAAGTGTAGGAAAAGTTATCCGGACAAGCATTTTTTGGTCAAATCAGGGGCCATAACTCAGAAAGTATCGGTCCGATTTTCGTGAAATTTGCGTCTTGCACATCTACAGGTCATAATGCACACCTGTGCCAAGTATGAAGTACAGACAGTAACTGAAAAGTTATCCGGACAAGCATTTTTTTGTCAAATCAGGGGCCATAACTCAGAAATTATTCGTCAGATTTCCGTGAAATTTGCGTCTTGCACATCTACAGGTCACAATGAACACTTGTGCCAAGTATGAACTAAATCGGTCGACAAATGTAGGAGGAGTTGTCCGGACAAAGTTTTGGAGACAGACCATCAAACCATCCAACCAACCAACCATCCAACCACTGGACCGACAGGCTGATTCCAGTATACCCCCTCCAAACTTCGTTTGCGGGGGTATAAAGATGTTGCAGACAACAATTTGAAGTGAATGAAATTCAGAATTTTTTGGTCTTTTGGGGGAAAGAAAACATTGTGAGAAATGAAGAAATTGCTTGTCACAAGCAATTTCTTTATTTTCCACGATGTTTTCCAAAGCCTCTATCTTTTGGTTACTCTTCAAAGCCGAGGTCTATTGATTAACCATCAAATATGACCTCTGACGTTTTTAATACACCAACGGCCTATTTGGTCATCATAATCTAATTATAGCACATCGTTTGAATTATCGAATCAAAATCATTCAGTTTCATCTTGCATGATCATTATGTATACATTATGTCGCTTCTATTTTTGGCTGAAGCCGGTAATATTTGAATTATCGAATCAAAATCATTCAGTTTTACATTGTTTGATTACGTATACATTACCTCGCTTCTATTTTTGGCTGAAGCCAGTAATTTGAAGCGTCAGGCAATGAAAGTTTGCATCAGATTTTTAAATTGTTTTGTTGTGTATAGCCAACGATTGGATACCGAAATCCCGTCAAGGCCCTGAGATTAGACGTGAAATGACCCCGCAAGAACAGAGCATCATTCTATCATAATGGAATGAAGAGAGAATGTACTCTGTTCTTAAGAGAGTATCTTTTGGTGAGTCAAAGGGAGTGTTTGGTTATGGGTAAACATAATTAAATCTATCACTCACCTGTAAATAATCTTCTAACCAAATAATTGCCTTCATATCCAACATGTTTGTAGGTTCTGTAATGCAAAAAGAAAATAGAAATCTATCACTAAACATGATAATAATACTTCCATCGCCAAATCAGTTCGAACAAGTTTTTGAGGTAAAAGTTGCTTTTTGCAAATCTACAATTCCTAATGAATACTTCTGCCAATTATGAAGCAAATCGGACTGATACTTAAGGAGTTGCGGTGACAAGAATTTATTGACAGATTGACAGACAGAAAAAGAAACCAACCAAATTCTAACAATATCCTAGAGCGAAATAATCAATGGCAATTATTCGCAGTTTGTATATGAAAACAAAGTTGCTTACCATCAAGTAATAGTAAATCTGGCCTGAAAAATAAGACAAAATATGGATTTTTATTTAAGTTTAAATCAAAGCAAAATTTATGGGTAAACTAGAACTGTCACTAAGTTGACATATACCCACGCAGCCCCTTCTTCAAGCAAACAAATTGGTTGAATTATCTCCCTTGGGTGGCCTTTTTTTCATGCAATTCTCATATAGAATGTAAATCTTTTATCAAAAACCAGCCATTGGCTCCCTTAGATGAGCTGAGAGAACAGAAAAATTGCTTCATGGACATCTCCATGTCATGTTGATTGTTCATGTAAATTGATTTATCCATTTCCCAAACAAGACCTGATTTTGACATCCCTGGTTTGAGAAAACATTTTGTCAAAGGACAAAAATGCTAATAATCATGCTATATTGTACACTATTACAATGGTACGAATACAGTCAACATTGATTGTGTCGAAATCAGAGGGGCCGTCGAAATACCTCGACATATCTGGAGTTTGACTCATCCGATTTTGTTCTGTTTCAATAACATTGATATTTGACCGTATTTAAACTAATCAAGTACAACTATTATTGATTCAAAGAAATATAGTAGGAAAAGGAAAGAAGGAAAGAAATTGATTGTTTTGAGCAATTTCTATCCTTATCCTACCAAATTTCAATGGCTATATTCAGTTCGAAATTATTTTGTTTGAAACAATTATGTCCATTGATGAGGATGGGACCAGATTGGAACTTCAACTTAAGCGAAAATTTGACATATCAGATGTCGACATAACGAGTGTCAACTGTACTTACTTTGAAAATAAAGCTCGAGCTAATGCCAATCTCATTCTCCATCCTCCCGATAAAGCTCTGAAATGACAAAGACAGGGATACAGATAAGAGCGCTGATGGCTTTTTAAAATGCAAAATTTCTTTTACAGTTTTACAAATCCCATGTTGTGGGTACTGATTAGAATTGTCTCATTGAGATTTGAAATAACAAATTTGTGACCCGTCGCGCTAAAAGGGACCTTATTGGATGTGTGAATAATATCGACCCTAGTCAGTCTGCGCAGTCCGCGCAGCCAGACTAGGGCTGACACTTTTCACTTTTATGTAATTTTCTAAATCTTGAATGTTTTCGCTATCTTACTATTTGTTCATTTTTTCGCATACAGTATCTGGTTTACCTGTGCTGACTCTGACAAGTTTGTCAAAATTTGGATCTTTATAGTTCGGATAAGGTCCCTTTTAGCGTGACGGGTCACATTTATTATGCCTTAACCATATCTTATCTGTTGCTCAGCAAATAAATTGATTTGGAAACCAAAACAGCAGATAAGAAGCAGTAAAGACATCTTAAAACAGTATTTTTGTATATGAATGTTGTGAAAACCATTCATGAAGTGAAACCATTTGTTTATAACAATTTGTCGGTGTAAATGCAAAATCTCGTATGTCGATTGTCGCGATTTTCAAAGTACAAACTTTAAAGTATTCTTAAGACAATTCACGCGGGTTTTTAGACATCTTCACTGATAGGAATTAATGACACATTATTTGTGAACAATATGTCCAAATATCAAGTAAATCCTTTCAGTTTGGGAAAAGTAATTAAACTTTTTTCCTTCCCCTTTAAAATTTTCCAAAAACGAGATACGAGGTTTTGCATTTACAACGACGAATTGATTGTATAAAATGCAGTCAACTAAAGTAAAGACCTGGTCAGATACAACTCCACAACACATCCATATCACATTGAAAAATATAAGGGGCAGAAGTGGTGTAGTGCTACAGCGCTGCACTAGACTTGAAACCCAGGCGTCGCCAGTTCTATCCCCATCTCTCCAGTCTTTCAGATAAGACTTTACACAAGGTACCGTCTCCATATGACCTTAGCTGTTGAGTGGGACATAAAACTCCATTCAATCCAACCCAAAAAATTAAAATATGCAGCATAGGTGACATTTTTTTAATGTGACATGGACATGATGTGGAGTTTTATTTTTTTATCATTTGCAAATGTAAAGTTTTACTATTTGGAAAAAGGTTGATTACGTACTTTGTTTGGTGAGAAACCAAGACCTGCAAGTATGACCGTAGCTCTAAATGGGGCTTTGTCTGCCTCAATGATATTTTTATTACTTTTATATCTTGATTGTTGAACAAGATCAGATGTCTTTGTAGGCTGAACTTGATCAACAGTGTCTGTAAAATTCATTTTTGATGAAAAACCAAATATAATTACTCACTTTGTTTGAAGTTTTTGCATATCAGGTGAGAAGCCCAGACCGGCAAGTATAACCGCAGCTCTTGAAGGCGCTTTGTCTGCCTCAATCATTTCTAATCTGTGGTAGATCTCCGACAACTCTCCTGAAACTGAGCTCTCTCCCTTACTGTTGGGACTGAAATTAAAACAAGAGGCCCAAGAGGGCCTGAATCGCTCCACTGGCTAAAGTAAAAGAATTATGTCATTGTACTAAATTGACCCAATGCATTGTTTTTAAAGAATTATTTCGTAATTTCTCCCATTCTGATAAGCCCTGTCCTGCTTTGCCCACATTTATTGACCAATCAAACTTTTACTACCAACTGAAGTAATTGGACACCCAAGAAACATTTCTACCGAGTTTGGTAAAAATTGGCCTTGTGGTTGATTTTGTAAAGAAGTTTTCATGATTTCTGCCATTCTGATAAGCCCCGCCCTGCCATGCCCACATTTATGGACCAATCAAAATTTCACAGCAAATTTAAGTATAGGGTTACTTGAGGTGCATTTCTGCCAAGTTTAATTGAAAGTGGCCCTACAGTTGATTTTTAAAGAATTATTTTGTAATTTCTCTAAGTCAAATAAGTCCCACCCTGCCACGCCTACATTTATTGACCAATCAGAATTTCATGGACAAGTTAAGTAAAGAGTCAACCAAGGTACATTTCTGCAAAATTTGGTCAAAGTTGGCCCAATGGTTGATTTTTAAAGAATTATTTTGTGATTTCTCCAAGTCTGATAAGCCCCGCCCTGCCACGCCCACATTTATGGACCAATCAGAATTCAATGGACAATATAAGTAAAGAGTCACCAAAGGTACATTTCTGCCAAGTTTGGTCAAAATTGGCCACATGGTTGATTTTTAAAGAATTATTTTGTGATTTCTCTAAGTCTGATAAGCCCCGCCCTGCCACGCCCACATTAATGGACCAATCAAAATTCTTTGAAAAATTTAAGTAAAAGGTCACCCAAGGTACATTCCTGCAAAAATTGATCAAAATTAGCCCATTGGTTTGAGAGAAGAAGATTTTTAAAGAATTATTTTGTGATTTCTCTAAGTCTGATAAGCCCCGCCCTGCCACGCCCACATTTATAGACCATTCAAAATTCAACGGACAATTTAAGTAAAGAGTCACCTTAGGTACATTTCTGCCAAGTTTGGTCAAAGTTGGCCAAATGGTTGATTTTTAAAGAATTATTTTGTGATTTCTCTAAATCTGATAAGCCCCGCCCTGCCACGCCCACATTTATAGACCAATCAAAATTCTTTGAACAATTTAAGTAAAGGGTCACCTGATGTACATTTCTGCCAAGTTTGGTCAAAGTTGGCCAAATGGTTGATTTTTAAAGAATTATTTTGTGATTTCTCTAAGTCTGATAAGCCCCGCCCTGCCACGCCCACATTAATGGACCAATCAAAATTCTTTGAAAAATTTAAGTAAAAGGTCACCCAAGGTACATTCCTGCAAAAATTGATCAAAATTAGCCCATTGGTTTGAGAGAAGAAGATTTTTAAAGAATTATTTTGTGATTTCTCTAAGTCTGATAAGCCCCGCCCTGCCACGCCCACATTTATAGACCATTCAAAATTCAACGGACAATTTAAGTAAAGAGTCACCTTAGGTACATTTCTGCCAGGTTTGGTCAAAGTTGGCCAAATGGTTGATTTTTAAAGAATTATTTTGTGATTTCTCTAAGTCTGATAAGCCCCGCCCTGCCACGCCCACATTTATAGACCAATCAAAATTCTTTGAACAATTTAAGTAAAGGGTCACCTGATGTACATTTCTGCCAAGTTTGGTCAAAGTTGGCCAAATGGTTGATTTTTAAAGAATTATTTTGAGATTTCTCTAAGTCTGATAAGCCCCGCCCTGCCACGCCCACATTTATGGACCAATCAAAATTCTTTGAACAATTTAAGTAAAGGGTCACCCAAGGAACATCCCTGCAAAGTTTGGTCAAAATTGGCCCACTGGTTTGAGAGGAGAAGATTTTTAAAGAAAAAGTTAACGGACGCACGCACGGACGCACGCACGCACGCACGCACGCACGACGGACACACCGCCATGACAATAGCTCGCTGGCCTTCGGCCAGTGGAGCTAAAAATCATTAAGACCCCCTTTCTTAGTCTAGATCTGCCCAATTCAAGACAAGCTTCTCTTTTTAAGTGACAAACACTTTGACTCAATCAAATTCAGTGTAAGAAAATGTCATAAAGACCCCTTTTCCCATGTTTTAACACAAAACCTTTCCATGTTCAAAAAGGTTCATTCTGTATGCTGAAACAATTATTTTGACCAGTTGTTTTTTCAGATTGAGCTGAATTTGTGGCCTTCAGTATATAAACATTGGAAATGTCATTAAGATCTCTGTATGCTTAAACAATTATTTTGACCAGTTTAATTATGACCAAGTTTCAATAGGATTGAGCCAAATTTGTGGCCACTAGAGTGAAACAGTGAAAATGTAAATAAGGCCCCTTTTCCTGTGTTTTCAAAAGGAATAAAATTCCTTTTAAAACTTTGGTAGAGCTTAACCCAAAGAAGATCCCTGCAAAGTTTCAGGTCGTTTGGCCTTGTGATTTAGGAAAAGACTTTTAAAGCAATTGTTGGACGATAGACAACAGACAGACGGACAACGGACATTCACCGATTACAATAGCTCACCTTGAGTACTTTGTCTTCACGTGAGCTAAAAGTTGAACGCACGGACGGACGGACACACGCACGCACGACGGACACAACGCCATGACAATAGCTCACTGGCCGAATAATGGAAAATAAGCCCCGCCCACAGTGGCCATGTTTTTCGAATTATCAAAATTTCTTCAAGGAATCTGAAAAAGGGTCACCAAAGGAACATGCCTGTCAAATTTCAAAGAAATCTGATAAGTTGTTTGGGAGAAGAAGATTTTTTAAGTTTTTTCTAAAAATTCGTATTTGTTACCATAGCAACCAGAGTTTTCAATGGAATTGAATTCTTTGAAGGAATTTGAAAGAGGGCTATGCAAGGAACATTTCTGTGAAATTTAATTAAAATTGGTCCAGTAGTTTTTGAGAAGAAGATTTTTTAAAATTACACTATGCGCCATATATGGAAAATAAGCCCCGCCCACAGCGGCCATGTTTTTCGAATTATCAAAATTTCTTCAAGGAATCTGAAAAAGGGTCACCAAAGGAACATGCCTGTCAAATTTCAAAGAAATCTGATAAGTTGTTTGGGAGAAGAAGATTTTTTAAGTTTTTTCTAAAAATTCGTATTTGTTACCATAGCAACCAGAGTTTTCAATGGAATTGAATTCTTTGAAGGAATTTGAAAGAGGGCTATGCAAGGAACATTTCTGTGAAATTTAATTAAAATTGGTCCAGTAGTTTCTGAGAAGAAGATTTTTAAAGAAAAAGTTAACGGACGGACGGACGGACGCACGGACGGACGGACGCACGCACGCACGACGGACACAACGCCATGACAATAGCTCGCTGGCCTTCGGCCAGTGGAGCTAATAAACACTTTACTGTTTGGACTGAAATTAAAATAAACAAAGATTTGAGCCAGAATCTGGAAAAAGGTCCCTTGAGGCATTTGTGAACAACATTGATCCAGATCAGCCTGTACAAAAGAGCAGTTTGACAAGGATCGATGCTGCTCTTTTACAGTTGCTATAAACCATGGAGAAGCTATTTAGGGACAGCATGGATCCTGATCTGACTGTGTGTATACACAGGCTTTACTGCATCCAGGACAGTTGTTCTCAAATGCCATAAAGGATGCTTTCCAGATTTGTTATTATAACAGAACTTGAAGTCTGACATTTACCTTTCTTAGTACCAACAGGATTTTTTCAGTGAATTTCTGACATGAATCCAATTCATGGGCAGATAATTCTAGAAGGACATTTCATCTGAATTTCAAAATTGGCATGCTAAACTAGACATCACAGAGATTGTGCCAAATTTGATAATATTTCAATAGTAGAAGGAGCACGCACAAGAAATTACTAATTGGTAGACAGCAAGGCAGATGGAAATACAATCAGGGCCAAAACATAGTACAACTCTTGGGGTATAAAAAGCTACTGTCATACAAATTACATTTATTTTGGTATTCAGTTTTAAAGGTCTGCTATCTACACAGGGTTTCCGTTTGACCCGGGAGCTCGGGTTTTGACGCATGAAAAATGAAAATGACCCCAATTTGACTCTCAGAAATTTCAACTGATGCATCATTCTGACTCTTGATTTTTACGACCCATGCGTCATCCATCATTCAAGATCAAGGGATATCTACTAATTGACCCATTATTCAGGTCACACCTTTAGTTCAGAGTAGTAAAAAATCGATAAACTGTAGCACTGTAAAGGTTTAAAAGGTGTTACATTTACTCTTAAAATAAGCACTTTGGTCTTTTTGAAACATTTACATATAAATCAGCATTCCACTCCCCCCCTTCCCCTCTATCAATCGATCAAGGTTTGATTTTTCTCGCGCTTCATTTTGACTCTTGGGATTTTGGCCTCAAGGGTCAATGACTCTTGGAATTTTGGTCCTAATGGAAACCCTGCTACATATCTCTAATCTGTCGTAATGCATCTTACCTCAAATTGAGTAACTGTGTAAGTTCTTTTTCTCTCTTCAATAAGCTAGTCCTTTCTACATCACTTTCTAATACACTGTCCACACAAAATGTTTCATCCCCCACAACTTCTTGTTCTACATGTAATATCGTGATGTGGGACGGGATTTTGAGGCTTCCACTGTAAGAAATAATAGAGCAAGATATGTATGTAAAATATCATTGCAATTTTTAATTTCAACATCATGATCTTGACATTTGGTTTTGATCTTTGTAGAAAAGTTTAGTAATAAGAAATAAAAACGTGCTATTTGTTATGGTTCAAAAGGTATATTTTTTGCTGAAACTCATTGAAACAGACTCTCTTCAAAGCTGTATCATATTATGACCTATGTTTAGTATTGGAAACTCATATATAAAACCTAATACATTAACTTGGAAATTTAAACAAAGGTTCGCAACAATCTTCACGAAAGATTTGAAATATTTAACCCATTATCAGATGGCAAAGTTTTGGACTGTTCCAAATTAAAAGATGATGCAGATGACAATTTCAAGTGAATATGATTTTATATTCTTTTGGGGTAGAAAACAATTTGGGAAAAAAAGAAATTGCTTGTCACAAGCTTTTTTTTTCATTTCCCCAATGTTTTCCAAAGCGTTTACCTTGTAGAACATCAAAAGGCATCCTTATGTGGTAATGGGTCAAAACAAAAAAGTCACAATGAACCACACAAATTAAGATTTTAAAGCGGTATAACATACATACCTTGATATCATTTTAAGAAGTGTAGTTTTTCCAAGACCATTTCTTCCATAGAGACCATACCTTCTACCCGCAGAGCAAAATTTTACACTGGTCGAAATTCCAAGATGTTGCAGAGACTATTTAAAGTGAATAAAATTTGATAGTCTTTTTTTTTGGTAAAAACATTTTGGGAAATGAAGATATTGCTTGTCACAAGCAATTTCTTCATTTTCCACAATGTTTTCCCAAGCCTATATCTTGCAAGGCATCACTGTGCGGAAATGGGTTACCATACCTTGATATCATTTTAAGTACAGTAGTTTTTCCCAGACCATTTCTTCCACAGAGACCGTACCTTCTACCCGTAGACATATGTATAGACGCTCCTGTCAACAACACCCTAAATGGTTGAATTTACTTGGTATTTAAACAAAGGTTCACAATAATCTTCAAGAAACGGTTTGAAGTATATACCATACCTTGATATCAATTTAAGAAGTGTAGTTTTTCCCAGACCATTTCTTCCACATAGACCATACCTTCTACCAGCAGACATATGTATAGACGCGCCTGTCAACAACACCCTAAATGGTTGAATTTACATGTTATTTAAACAAAGGTTCACAATAATCTTCAAGAAACGGTTTGAAGTGTATACCATACCTTGATATCATTTTAAGAAGTGTAGTTTTTCCCAGACCATTTCTTCCACATAGACCATACCTTCTACCGGCAGACATATGTATAGACGCGCCTGTCAACAACACCCTAAATGGTTGAATTTACTTGTTATTTAAACAAAGGTTCACAATATCCTTCAAGAAACGATTGGAAGTATAAAACATACCTTGATATCATTTTAAGGAGTGTAGTTTTTCCAAGACCCATTTCTTCCACAGAGACCATACCTTCTACCCACAGAGCAAAATTTTACACTGGTCGAAATTCCAAGATGTTGCAGAGACTATTTAAAGTGAATAAAATTTGACATTTTCTAGTCTTTTTTCTTTGGAAAAAACATTTTGGGAAATGAAGAAATTGCTTGTTACAAGCAATTTCTTCATTTTCCACAATAATTTCTCAAGCCTATATCTTGCAAGGCGTCACTGTGTGGAAATGGGTTAGCATACCTTGATATCATTTTAAGAAGTGTAGTTTTTCCCAGACCATTTCTTCCACATAGACCATACCTTCTACCCGCACACATATGTATAGACGCTCCAGTCAACAAGACCCTGAATGGTTGAATTTACTTGTAATTTAAACAAAGGTTCACAATAATCTTCAAGAAAAGATTTAAAGTATAAAACATACCTTGATATCATTTTAAGAAGTGTAGTTTTTCCCAGACCATTTCTTCCACAGAGACCATACCTTCTACCAGCAGACATATGTATAGATGCTCCTGTCAACAACACCCTGAAGCAAGGAATAATAAACAGAATCATTCAATAATCAACATTTACGATTTTAAGATTGTATTAAACAAGACCTGGGGACAGTTTCATCAAAACTGAGGCGCGTTCTTTAGAGCGAGATTTTTTAAGATTTCTTAAGGTGTTTTGGATAAAGCGTTTTTTTAGACCGAGACTTTGACGGAGCTGTTCCGAATGCTCAATATGACGTCATTTGTATAAAGTATGGAGCATTCGGAACACCACGGTTTATGAATTATGGAGTGTTCTGAACAACTCGGTCAAATTTCTTTTATATTGTTTGTACAGAGTTGACCGAGGGGTTCTGCACGATGTATAGGATAATGGCGCCTCCCATTGAGCGCCTTAAAAATCTTGCTCTAAAGAACGCTTTATCCTAAAATATCTTAAGAAATCTCAATATATCTCAAGAAATCTCGCTCTAAAGAACGCACCTCTGGTAACCCACATAGGTTATGATTATCCAACCATTGGTAGGAGACAAATGTCAGAAAGAGTGTTTTGTCCTGGCCAAAGATTGAATCTCATGAGTGGGAGTCTGATACACTTCCAACTGTGCTATGGCAAAGCTATGTATAATGTACTTATATTAACTTTTTCCCAAACGGCAAAATTTTAGGGTGATCCATTTCAAAAACTGCCACAAATGACAAAAAAGATGTTGTCAAATATAGCATTTGTGTAGAATATGACACAGAAAATATTGAGACAAAAGGAGAAACTGCTGGTTTTCAGCAGTTTCTTCTTTTGTCTCAATGTTTTCCAAAGCCTTATCTATCAGAGACGTCAAAACCAGGTCTTGTTTGGGAAAGAGTTAAACCAGGACAACATAATTTTCAGCTGCAAAGTCTATTAGCTGAATGTCTTACAAGAAAACATTGTAAGAGTGGGATCATTACATATCTCTGCCTTTCAACAAAAACTGTGTAACTGCAGCTTAAAACAAGCTGCAGTTACAAGATTTTGGTTGAAAAGTGACGAAATGCAGATGTCCAATGTAATTTTTTGTGGATTTTAAATAAAAAAGAAACAAATATCTGGGAATAGACTTACTTTTCACCAAAAGCTATATCAAAGTTGTCAATTTTGATGTCGTAATTTCTGTTTGTTCCCGAAGCATCTAACTTCATGTCTTTACGATTAAACTGTTGACTTGCTGAGGGTAGTTCCAACACTCTGTAATCAGAAACACATACATTTTCTGTATATAAGCAATTAACCCATTACCAAACAGCAAAATTTCGGACTGTTCCAACTTATTTATCTATCTATCTATCTATATATATTGCTTAACTCCCCTTTCAGGTATTACTGGCAGGAATTTTGGATGGGAAGACAGACTGACAGACAGTCAGTAAAACACAAGTCAAACAATATGCCTCCGATCAATTGAAACAGGGGCATAAAAATCTTTGCACTTTGGGTTAGAAAACATGATGGGAAATAAAGAAATTGCTTGTCACAAGCAATTTCTTCATTTTCAACCATGTTTTCCAAAGCATTCATCTTGTAGGGCGTCCAAAGGTGTCTTTATGTGGTAATGGGTTAATCAAAGCTAGACAAACAGATAAGATTGGTAAAGGCATTCTTAGTTTGTTATTTTAGCTCCATACTCTAAGTGGGTACTCATTTCAAATGTCTGAATGATTCATCAAGGCTGGGTACCACTTGACACAACAAGAGCTGTCCGAAAACAGCACGCTCAACTTTCTAAGTTGCTTAGTATAAAGGGGGCATAACTCCAAATATAGTGGAGCCAGGTCATGGACCTTGGTAGTAAGGTAGAGGGTGTGATGGTGGATAAGTATTCCATGTTTGGGTTGAATCCCTTTGATAGTATGGAAGTTATAATTGATGTTTGCAACGCCAACGCCGACGCCTGGGTGACAGTATAAGCTCTCATTTTCTTCGAAAAGTCGAGCTAATAAACTGCATTTATGAGGTTTCCAAGGTTAAGTGATATAACTCAGTACCAGACAGCAAGATTTGAGACTGACCCATTTTCAAAGAAGTTGCAGATGACAATTTCATGTGGAGTTTGAGTTTATTGGGGTTTTACGCCGTTTTCAACTACCAGGGTCATATCGCGGTGGCTGGAGCACCTACCCATGGATTCCTGTTGTTTCTCAAACCAGTACTACCACAACACCCTTACCGAGCCTCCAGCTGCTCGCCCACTTAGGTTAAAGATTCAATTTCATGTGGATGTAATTCAATATTTTGCTGTGTCTCTGGGTAAAAACATAGTAGAAAATGAAGAAATTGCTTGTCACAAGCAATGACAAGCAATTTCTTCATTTTTCACAATGTTTTCATTTACCAAAGCATTTAACTTGCAGAGAAACAAAAGTGGGAATAGCTTAACCATTTCCGAACCGGCAAATTTTAGGGTGGTTTAATTTGAAAGCTGTTGTGAACAACAAAATGAAGGCTGAAACAAATATGATTTGTTGACAATAAAGTACATCAACTAATGAGGCAAAGGGAGAAAATACTGAAAATCATCATTTTCTTCTTTAGCCTCAATTTCTTCCCAAGCATATCTTCTTAACCCTTTCCCAAACGACAAGATTTTAGGGTGGTCCAATTTGATTGCTGCTGCAGACGACAAAATAGATGATACTAAAGGTAAAATTTGTGCTTAATATACTGAAAGGCAAAAGAAAGTATACACTTTTTGTTTGTCAATATCTCGCTTATTATCCATCATATTGACTTAAAATTTTGTACATTTTATTACTACTTATAGACCAATAATACAGTGTTAATAAATTTCAGCTAAAATTGCTTGCCTACCCATACTGTTGCCACATGCCGATTTTGCAAACTTTGCACGTGCGACTTAGTGGATCATCAAATATTGCTGTTAATCCGTTTTTAATTTCTTCATTCTTTATCACAACAAATCACATCGTTTAATTTTCTCTAACATTAAAACACAATTCTTACTGGCTTGTTGAATTTGATCAATATGTCTCTTTTTTTGCAATAAGACCCATTTTTCTATGACGCAGCATGATGCGACAGAAACATGACACTCTATACACTTAGTCAGGTAGCTAGGAACATTCTGCGCAAATTTTATCACAGTCTGACAATAAATTTAGAAGAAGTTATGTCAGATAACTTGTTTGTATCAAGTCCCCTTTGCCGTGACGCATCGTAATACGGAAAAGCAATTACAATGTACGCATGTTCCTAAGTGACAAGGTACTTTCTGTGAAAAAAGATATCCAAATCCGTCCATAAATGTAAGGATTGTGTCAACGTGAATGCTTGCATTAATTTATTGATTTTATCCCCTTTTTCGATGACGCTGTTTGATATGAAACACATTTGCAACGGAAAAGGGACAGATGGACCGATATGCGGACAAAGTTACATCGATAAACGACCACCTTCGGATAGGTTTAAAAATCGTTCATAATCTATCGATCGTTTTCTCAGAAAACACGGGAGAACCAGGGTGTATACTTATTTTTGCCTCTCAGTATATACATGTAGCTCAGAAAACATTGAGGCAAAAGAAGAAACTGCTGGTTATCAGCGGGGAACCACTTAAAACAACAATTATTGTAGAAAATCTCCATCAATCTGTTAATTCCAGACTGATTTGAACATGGTTTGAAGCAGAGAAGGCAAGAATACTTCAGAGGTCTGCTGAGTGATCTTTAAAAAAAATTCTGCTGATAAAAACGTATTTGATGACAAGGTTTAACTTCATTTTGTGGGGTGTCACCAGAGCTCCAGATAAGAGGGGGTGATGACTTTTCAAACTGCAATAATTCTGTCAGAGTCCAACATTACCTTTTGGGATACCAGACAGTTGGGCTTGTTACTGCCACATGCTGCTAGCCCTGACCAAACATGCGCTGGTCCTGACCAAATATTTGGATAATAGGAAAAAATTGTACAGAACAATAATAATAGTTTAAAACAAGAGTGCCATGGTCACAATATACGCCGCCACTTATAAAACTTGAGACAAAACAAGAGGGCCAAGATGGCCCTAGATCGCTCACCTGAATTCATAGTTGAGATACTGGCATGACCATGAAATCAATCTTATAACATTAGAAGAATATAAAAGAATGACAATGGCAATTTTACCAAATTCAAAGGCATAAAACTAAGGACTTTCTGTTCTGAAACAATTTGGAAAGGGCTTAAACCTTGGCTGGGAAAGGGCTTTATCTTTACCAAGACAGAAAAGAAATAGACTGTTCAATTTTGAAATAGCGCGGCAAGATGAGAAAATAATGCTGATTATCAGTCTTTTCTTCATTTGACTCAATATTTGACCAAACGCCAATCGACAGATCGCTCCGCCCAACATAGAATTTAAGGCAAACAATGGGCTTGTGGTCGTTAATAGGGAACGATTTTATCCCGTTAATCGTGACGTAAATTCGGACAAACAAAATAGTATTTCGTAGTTGTTGTTATAAAATCTCGTAACTGCGGCTTGATTTAAGCCGTAGTTACGAGATTGTATAACAACATCGACGGTTTATCAAAACATAACGTTGAACCTAGTCTATTGGTAGCACAAAATTCTTTGCCATTGGTATGTCGATTGTTTTGATTGTCTGTCGATTAATCGATACAAAACCACGTGCAACGATGAACAATTGGGGCATGACATTTTTGTGATCGTCCATTGGCTAATCGATGTTTTTGATTGACAGTCGGCGTTTGGTCAATTCCCCAAGCCCTTTTTAATAGGGACATCATAGGAAAGGGTTAAGACATTAAGATTAAATGTAGCTCTATCATTCATCAGATAAGAGCTCCATTATCAGATAAGGCAGCCCTTTATTTATTTTGGACGGTCTATTATTGACTTTAGACAGTCTAACTATTTACTTAAGCAATGATTGCTGATAAGCTGATACCTGGTCAAAATAAATTTGTCTGAATTCCTCACTTGAAAATTCCCAAACCCACAACATAGGGCTTCTTTGCTTGTAAAGTGATGGTTTGAACAAATTTCACAATGATTGAGCAAATATTGTAATAAATTCTTACATCAAAAACAAGATTTGACCCACTGACCCAGTTATTGACCTTGCATGACCCAAGTTTTCAATGACCTACAGAGTACAGACATCATCAAAATAAACGTCCTGAGCAATTTTCAAATAATTGAGCCAAAATTAGAACTTCCACAGCAAAAAGAAGTTTTCATTACCTTTGACCTTGACTAATAAATGGAATTCTTGATATTTGACCTTGTGCCCTAGTTTTTGACCTTGCATGACAAACTTTTTACATGACCTTTATATCATTAATAAAAACATTCTTAGCAATTCTCATAATAATTTGGCTAAAAATGGGCACTTCTGAGCAAAAAGAAGGAATTTATCAAACAGACCTAGTGACCTCATTTTTGACCTCACATGACCCGATTTTTAAAAGAACCTAGATATCAACCAAAAATACATTCTGAGCAATTTTGACAAGATTTGAGCCAAAGGCAGCACTTTTAGAGCAAAAAGAAGGATTTTAAATCATTTGACCTAGTGACCTACATTTTCACCTGGCATGACCTACTTTTTAAGATGACCTAGATATCATCAAGACAAAGATTCTGGTCAACTTTCACAATGATTGAGCAAATACTGTGACTCCTAGAGCAAAAATAAGATATGACCTAGTGACCTACTTTTTGAGCCCATTCTGACCCCGATCCCAATTCTTTGAAGTATTTTGAAAAAGGATGACCCAAGGATCATATCTGTGAAATTTCATCCAATTCTGCCCAGCACTTTAGGAGGAGAAGATTTTTTTAAGATTGTGAACGGACGGACGGACGGACGGACAGACAGACAGACGCCGGACAACAGACCGATCACAATAGCTCACCTTGAGCACTTCGTGCTCAGGTGAGCTAAAAATGACATTGACAAGGATTAATATTCACACAAAAACCTGTAAAAAGTTGTGTTCACAAAAAGGTTTTTATAAATATCCAGTCAAAAACCTGGAAGGAATTGCGTTCATGAGGCTGAAATATCATTAAGCCCCAGAGACTAAGGTTGAAGGGGGCATAACTCAGGCAAAAATCAATGTACCATAAAATCCTTACTTCATGCACATCTACCAATTTAGGTAATAACATCCACCAAGTTTCATTAGGATCCAGTCAGAATCTTAGAAGAAGTTGTGTTGACAAGGCTGCAATTTCAATCAGCCCCAGAGACTAAGTTTTAAGGGGGCATAACTCTGGCAAAAATCAATGAACCATAAAATCCTTCCTTCATGCACATCTACCAATTGAGGTGATAATGTTGACCAAGTTTCATTAACATCTAGCCAGAAACATAAGAGGAGTTGCATTGACAAGGCTGCAATTTCAATAAGCCCCAGAGACTAAGTTTTAAAGGGGCATACCTCTGGCAAAAATCAATGAACCATAAAATCCTTCCTTCATGCACATCTACCAATTGAGGTGATAACATTGACCAAGTTTCATTAAGATACAGCTAGAAACTTAGGAGGAGTTGCGTTGACAAGGCTGCAACTTCAATAAGCCTCAGAGACTAAGTTTCATTAAGATCTAGCCAGAAACATAAGAGGAGTTGCGTTGACAAGGCTGCAATTTCAATAAGCCCCAGAGACTAAGTTTTAAAGGGCATAACTTAGGAGGAGTTGCGTTGACAAGAAAAGTGGACCAACGTACGGACGGATGGACGGACGGACGGACGGACAGACGGAGAAGATGATGCCAATATACGTCCGCCTCCGGAATGGCCCATGTTCTTGTAATGTCCCGTGTTTTCATTATGGTAATAGTGACTTCGATTTGGAATTAGGCTGACCAGTTGGGGATCTAATTAGCCCTGACCAAGCAGCAGGCAGTTAATGTCTGTCGGGCACAGGTTAATGTTGAACCCTGTTCTGTTATTGTTCATCAAACCCTATGTTGTTGGTACTCATTTGCATTGTCTCATCGAGACGATTCAAATGAGTACCCACAACATAGGGTTTGAAATTAAAATATCAAAGTTAGAATGTCTTCACCCCCACTTATCTGTAGCCCTGGTGTCACTGTTTGGTGATGGGTTATAACAATGTACATACCCATTTTGTTTAGGAGCTTTATCTTTGTCAGCCTGTTTTTTCTGCTTTTTCTGTATCAATGCTTCAGCCTTGGCCAGCTGCTTCGAGTCCACTTGCTGAAAATAGGATAATTTGATGTGAAGAAATAAAATAATCACTCAAACACATCAAAAAGCTTTCAAATTTATGACCAAAGCCAGAAATAGATCTTCATGGAGACCTTACAGAACTTCTTCATGGAATGTATCAAAATTAATGTAACAACAACTTTTCTTGTTGGAAATACCATTCTTTATGTGTTTAATAAAACAATAGGGCAAAATCCTAAATGAATAGTTCCAAGTAACAATGCAATAATAATGCAATCAAAATGCTCATTACGATGACCAATATCAAAGCAATAATCAGAGCAACAGATAAGAGGGGGTAATCCAACTCTTAACTTTATTATTTCAATTCAAAATTCTATGTTGTGGGTACCCATTTAAATTGTCTCGTTGAGACGAGTCAAAGGAGTACTCACACCATAGGGATTGATGAACATTAACCCTTTCCCAAACGGCAAAATTTAAAGGTGATACGCTTCAAAAACTGCCCAAAATGACAAAATAGATGTTATTAAAGATAGAATTTGTGTAAAATATGGCACAGAAAATATTGAGACAAAAGGAGAAACTGCTGGTTATCAGCAGTTTCTTCTTTTGTTTCAATGTTTTCCCAAGCCATTTTTATCAGGGACGTCAAAACCAGGTCTTGTTTGAGAAAGGCTTAACAGACATATTGCATTAATTTTAGTTGTCAATATTCCCTCTTATCTAGAGCACTGATTAAAGACCAAAAAATTCATCTGAGAAAGGATTGAATGATTGGGTTTTTACACCTGTTTTAATGGGTATGGTCATATGGTGCGGCTGGAGCACCTAACCATGGCAGGGGTCTCGTTTGCCAAAATTTGGGCCGTTAATTGGGCCCCATTCCCAATGGCAAAAAGTATCTTTTTTTCCCAGTTCTCTGTTGAAAATTCCCAATGAGGACCAAGAATGCCCCATGTTAAGTCCTCATCTTCATTTGCAAACATTTTGAAGACAGTTTTAGAGTAGATTCTTAAACGTGTACAAATACATTTTACACCACTACAGTCTAATTTGCAGCTGAAACTGAGTGACAGTATGAATACAAACTTGTTTTAGTTTTCCCAATTTAGGTTAAAACGTCGCTATTTTTCCCAATTTCACTGGCCCCTGGCCCCAAACAAAAATTGGTAGCAAGACCCCTGCATGGATTCCATTCATTTCTCATACCACTACTACCATACATCCTTACAGAGCCCACAGCTGCTTGCCCACATAGAAATTAGCATACCATTGGTGGGAGACAATTTTGTCTAAAAGGATATTAATTTCGCCATGATTGAGGATCAAACCCGAACCCTATGAGTGAGGGTGCAATCTGCTACCAACTGCACTATGGCCGTGGCCTCCCTCTGAGAAGGGAATCAAGGATAAAAATCTTACCAGACTGTCATCTCTTTTGGCCATCCATATACTGTCTTTGGATTTATCCTCTGTTCTGTCCTCTAGTAGTGAACTGATCTGTACAGGGGCGTCTAATACACGGTGTGAATCCTTACTTGGCTGTACAGTCTCAGACCTGAAGATAGACATTCATTTTTTTTAAAAATATTCATCAATTTACATTGATGGCACTGAAAGGCTTAAGTCAGAAGCTATAAATTAATTTCCCTCTCCATTCTGATTCCATTCAACACACCAGTACTCAGGTTTATTGTTTATTGGGGTTTTGCGCTGTTTTCAAATTCAACTGCTATGATCATATCGCAGCAGCTGGAACACCTAACCATGAATTCCTGTTGTTTCGCATACCAGTACCACAACACGCTAACAAGCCTCAAGCTGCTCAGCCACATAGGTTCACGATATCAAACCATTGACGGGTGACATTTTGTCCGAGATGGCATTGCCATTACTCGGGCCAAATGTGTGAGCCACAGAGAAACTAAGAAACTAATGAGTTAATGTGTTAATGCAGTGTTCTCCCCAGCCCAATAAGCTGTATCGGTCCCACTACAGCTTCATGTAAATTAGGGCAATGCCACTACAGCTTCAAAATTACCCCTACAGCTTAATGTCTTCAAATTGGTCACCAAATAGAGACATTCGGAGGTATTTCATGCCAGAAACTGATAAATAATGCATTCTTATAAATTAAAATATAATAATGCTGTATAAAAACATTATGGGAAAAGAAGAAATTGCTCAAATTGAGCAATTTCTTCTTTTCCTATTATGTTTTTATTCACAATTATTTGCATGAACACATTGCGTTTCAAGATTTCCAATAGATGTACCTGTCCTATAATTTGCCACTACGGCTTCAAAATATTCTGCAGAGAACCCTGGTTAATGAGAATCCACTTTCCCTGCATTTCCATTATATAATAAACCCTGGTCAAGCCTGTACTTGATAACAGAACAAGCCTATGAGTTGAAAAGGGTAATCTTCATATCTAGATTGGTTTATGGGGGTTTTACTCCGCTTTAAACTGGTATGGTCATATTGCAGCGGCTGGAGCACCTAACCATGGATTCCTGTTGCTTCTCAAACTTGTACTACAACATCCTAGCTAAGCCTCAAAATACTTACACACATAGGTTAACAATATCAAACCAAAATTAAAATTGGAAATTTTGTCTTAAAACATCATTGGGGACATGAAAATTAGGTCTTGTTTTCAAATTGTTTCAATGCTTCGCTTTTCCATACACCCACAGCATCAGATAGGAGGTAAAGACATTCTAAATCAAGAGCTTCGCAGAGCGGCGCATATACGACCGAGAGGGGCTTGTCAGTAAAATTGGCCATTTTTTCAATTCAAGAGCAGATAATTCAAACTTAATAAGTTATCAAAATTTTGTTTGCACAACACGCAACAATAGAGATTAATTGTGGTTTGATTGAATTCTTGTTGAAACTGTAGTAGTTGCGCACACGAGAAAATGGGCGTTTTTGAGAAAATGGGCATTTTCTCTTAAATTCAAGGGCAGATAATTCAAGAACGAAAACAGTTATAAATCTCAATTCCGTAAGCAGTGTGCACAACTAGACACCATGGAGATTCATTCAGTGCTCTCAATAAGCGGACGTCGACGTATATTACGTCTGATTTTCACGAAAAAACGTCCGGAATTTCGAAGTTTGACGGCCGTCAGACGTCTTATATTTTTTACTGACTTCCAAAAATTTAAACTCGGACGTCTGTAAAAAAAATGATATTTACCAATCACCAGACTGAAAAATATCAACAGCTATCAAGCGCCGTCACATTTGCCAGCCCCTTCATATCTGTGGTTACACTAAAAATGCCGTAACTACAGCTAATTCAAGTTAGTTCAAACTGTATTTACAGCTTTATCGAACATTACCTACGCTATATTATCTCGGCACGCGACACGACAAAAAGCGCTAACTGTTGAATTACCTTTATTGCCATCGATATCCAAACACATATGACATAACAAAGCGATGAGAAAAATCAATAATAGAGGTTTGTCAAAGAGTTATTCCCCTTGCGAAACTCTTCACAAAGAAAATTAAAAATGTACTTCCAGTGTTCTTGAGGGGGCACTATTTACTCCCGGTAAATTATCGCTCTATTTTGTTTGTAGAATACACGTTTAAAAACTAAGTTTATTTACACATTTAAGCATGATTATACATCGAATTGTGTGCGAGATGAATCACTTATACTCCAAGATGTAAAAATTGGTCAAAATTGAAAATAAATAGATGTACTTCATCATTTCTATCGGTTTCTTTTTTATCCCTATTGTCATATTCCCATAATGACCACGAAGCCCGTTCACTTGTCTGCGCATACATTTTGATGGGATGAATAGTCGGTATATGTCGACTCCTATATCAAATATAAATTTTAAAATCTTGTTATTACAGCTTAAATCAAACTGCAGTTACGAGGTTTTGCAATAACACCGGCGATTGGCATATTCCAACATAATAGTCTTAACCATTCAGTCAACGACATTTCGTTATTAAGAACATTGTAACAACGAATCATCAAATTAACTTTTGCGATGTTTTTGCCATTAAAGGCGATTTTTGCAGAGAAATTTTACCCTTTCTCCAACCACTGAAGGCTGGCACAATTTTCAAAAAGTGTTACGGGCTATAAAATTGTTGATTTCTAAAGTAAAACATGAAATGGTATAGCACCACCGAGGGGTTCATTTACCTTTCCCAAAGACAAGGCTATCACGTCCTCGAAAGTAATAGCATACGAAAACTTAAATGTCAAAGAAGAAAAAGTTGCTGACCAGTGTTGTCTTTCTCCCGAAATATATCGTGGGCTATTTATTACACCGTTTCTGTTGTCAGTAATAGTAATGTCGTGTTCAACTGCATTCGATCAGAACAGTCTCAATATTTGCTGTCTTGGAAATAGTTAAACAAGGTTTAAAAAATGAATAAATTACACTACAGGATGTGGGGCATTTGATCCCCCCGAAACGACTCTGGATCCGCCACTATGAATAAACCCCACTTGGTATTATGCATAATATTTTCTAAGCCTGTCCCTGACTCGTGAAAACATTCTGACAAAAGAATAAAACGGTGATGGTAAGCATTTCCCCTTAATTTGCTTCAGCGTTATAAAAGATGGTGTTTGATTGATGACCGATCGGCCCCTGTTCTAACGAGCCTTCTTTTTTCTTTCTTTTTTTTTTCCTCGAGATTTAATATTCGCATTGGCTAGTTTCTTTGGAACATATCGGCGAGGAAAGGGTTTTGGAATGACAGGTTTTTTTGTTGCTGTTGAAAAGCCGATAACGTTGATTGTGATATACTGATAAGGCGATATTAAAGTGCTGTACCGAGACTGTCAAACGCGTGATATACCAGTAGGCCTATCTGCAAAACCCTTTGCATAGACAATACTGATCCCATCAATATTGGCAATCGAAATGTACTTTTACCTTTAATCAAGCTGTAAAAATGATAATTTTGGACACCAATCAAAGATATGTGACAAATCAGACGAAATTGTCATTGAACGGAATTCGAAGGAAAAAAATCGAACAACCGAAATTAATAGCAATACGGTAGTGAGACAGATCATCGGTATCATTATTTTAAAACCAAATAATGATCAATAATGCTAAACATCCCAGTCGGAGCGCAATTTAAGCATTAATTTTACTGATCAGGTTCCGTATTTTTCGAATAAGAAGGGAAACGAACGTATTCATTTGGCCCTTATTTTGAATTTAATAGTGTCTTAACCCATAATCAAACGGCAATTTTTAGACTATTCCAAAATCAAAAATGATGCAGACGACAATTTGAAGTGAATGAAATTTTGATTTTTTTGGTATATTTATGCATAAAACATTGTGGTAATTGAAGAAATTGCTTGTCACAAGCAGTTTCTTCATTTCCCACGATGTTTTCCAAAGCCATTATTTTGTGGGGAGTCAAAAGGAGTCACTGTGTGGTAATGGGTTAATAAAAGTCAGTTTTTTTACCCCAGAACAGAAATCAACTTAAGTTTCGATACCGTTTTGATGATATGATATAGGCCTATATAGCCTAATTATGAAATTTTATAGCTCACGGATGAATAGTGGGATTTGGCTCGAGAAAATGCGAAGAGTAGGTATTTTAAGATTTCGAAATCATGCGGAATGCAGTATTTTCCATACGATATTTGCACTTTTAAATGATAATTCAGTTTTGAACAGGATCCTTATGGTGAACTGATTTGTATATAAATATTTCAACAGACCATTATATATCTTCTTTTCCAAAATTTTAATCCAATACGGAGTCAATCTAGAATTTTTTGTGGAGTTTTCTCGTTATTTCCGTACCTCAAAATCTTCTTCGGCCTTTGAATGACGGACATAATACATGTAGTTATAAATGAATAATACTTACTTCGGAAGATATCTCAATCACATTGGAGGGACTGGGGATTTCGCAGAGTGATAATTGTCGTCGATTTCTCTTTGTAACTCTAGAAACTATGGTTGAGCTATGTTCGGCCGCTTCTAGAGTCTTGGTCTATTCCGACGATTTTTTGCTCGTTTTAGATTGTCTGGTGGGTTTCTTCGTCAAAATACTTGGTATATTTCTATTTGGTACATAGTCAGGATTGTTTTTATCAGTTCTATCTGGCTTTCCCAAAATAAAGTGGCATCCACAAACTTTCACGTTATTTGTAAGTGTTTTTAAACTCAAGTTATGTCTACCCGACGCATGAATCCATCGCATTTTAATGCCGATTTTTTTTGGAAAAGTAAAGAATCTACAATTATTTGAGAGTTTATTCCGTCTATGATCACACCCATACACGCAACAATGATCGTGCCCGCCCATTTTTTCGATTTAACGAATCACAATTGCAGATTAATCCGTCACGCTTATTATCCCATTATAGAATTGTTATCGACTTGCCCCCTCGAGGGAAACAGGTAAATGAATTACGGCTTGTGCGCATGCGCATTATTTGCTTGACAAACCCCTATTTACACAGTAGACATGATTCGGGTAGTTTACTAGTGCCGTGTGCAATAGAGCATAGCACATTACATATAGTGGGCGTGTACTTTCGATATTGTTTTAACTTGATTGACAGGTCCAGTTCCTCCAGTTAAATTCTTTACTTTACGACAAATAGGGGTTTGTCAAGCAAATAACGCGCATGCGCACAAGCCGTAATTCAACTCTCGGTTTCCCTCGAGGGGGCAAGTCGATAATCATTCTGTAATGGGATAATAAGCGTGACGGATTAATCTGCTACTGTGATTCGCTTAATCGAAAAAATGGGCGGACACGATCATTGTTGCGTGTATGGGTGTGATCATAGATGGAATAAACTGTCAAATAATTGTACATTCTTCACTTTTCCAAAAAAATCGGCATTAAAAATGCGATGGATTCATGCGTCGGGTAGATAGAATTTGAGTTTAAAAACACTTACAAATAACGTGAAAGTTTGTGGATGCCACTTTATTTTGGGAAAGCCAGACAGAACTGATAAAAACAATCCTGACTATGTACCAAATAGAAATATACCAAGTATTTTGACGAAGAAACCCACCAGACAATCTAAAACGAGCAAAAAATCGTTGGAATATACCAAGACTCTAGAAGCCGCCGAAAAAGTTCAACCATAGTTTCTAGAATTGAAAGGATAAATCGACGACAATTATCACTCTCCCAAATCCCCAGTCCCTCCAATGAGATCGAGATATCTTCCGAAGTAAGTATTATTCATTTATAACTACATGTACTAAGTTTTATTATGTCCGTCATTCAAAGGCCGGAGAAGATTTGGAGATACGGAAATAACGAGAAAACTCCATAAAAAAAATCTAAATTGACTCCGTATTGGATTAACATTTTGGAAAAGAAAATTTATAATGGTCTGTTAATATATTTATATACAAATCAGTTCACCGTAAGGGTCCTGTTCAAAATTGAATTATTACTTAAGTGCAAATATCGTATGAAAAATGCTGAATTCCGCATGATTTCGAAATATTACAATACCCACTCTTCGCATTTTCTCGAGCCAAATCCCATTATTCATCCGTGAGCTTTAAAATTTCAGAATTAGGCTATAGGCCTAATATATCATATCATCGAAACTGTATCGAAACTTAAGTTGATTTCTATTCTGGAGTAAAAAAACTGACTTTTATTAAGACACTATTAAATATTCAAAATAAAGGCCAAATGAATACATTCGTTTCCCTTCTTATTCGAAAAACACGGAATCTGATCAGTAAAATCAATGCTTAAATTGCGCTCCGACTGGGATGTAAAGCATTATTGATCATTATTAGGTTTTGAAATACTGATAGGCCTATCGATGTGATCATGATCTGTCTCATTACCGTATTGCTATTAATTTCGGTTGTTCTATTTTTTCCTTCTAATTCCATTCAATGACAATTTCGTCTGATTTGTCACATATCTTTGATTGGTGTCCAAAATTATCGTTTTTACAGCTTGTTTAAAGGTTAAAGTACATTTCGATTGTCAATATTGATGGGATCAATATTGTCAATGCAAAGGGTTTTGCAGATAGGCCTACTGGTATATCACGCGTTTGACAGTCTCGTCGGTACAGCACTTTAATATCGCCTTATCAGTACATCACAATCAACCTTATCGGCTTTTCAACAGCAGCAAGAAAACCTGTCATTCCAAAACCCTTTCCTCGCCGATATATTCCAAAGAAACGTGCAAATGCGAATATTAAATCTTGAGAAAAAAAAAGAAAGAAAAAAGAAGGCTCGTAAGAACAGGGGCCGGTCGGTCATCGATCAAGCCATCGTTTATAACGCCAAAGCAAAGGGGAAATGCTTACCATCATCGTTTTATTCTTTTGTCACAATGTTTTCACGAGTCAGGGACAGTCAGGCTTAGCAAATATTATGCATAATACCAAGTGGGGTTTGTTCATAGTGGCGGATCCAGAGTCGTTTCGGGGGGATCAAATGCCCCCACACCCTGTAGTGTAATTTATTCTTTTTTTTTTTTTTTAAACTTGTTTAACTATTTCCAAGACAGCAAATATTGAGACTGTTTGACATGTGAATTAACATGTTTTACTGTAGAATTCAACACTTTTATAGACCGTAACTCTTTTTGAAAATTGTGCCAGCCTTAACCCTTTCCCAAACGTCTAAATTTTTGGTTGATCCACTTCCATAACTGGCAAAAATGACAAAATGGATGTATTAAAGATATGATTTGTGTAAAATATGACAAAGAAAATATTGAGACAAAAGGAGAAACTGCTTGTAATCAGCAGTTTCTTCTTTTGTTTCAATGTTTTTCAAAGCCTTTTTATAAGGGACTTCATAACCAGGTCTTGTTTGGGAAAGGGTTAAATTCAGTCGTTGGAGAAAGGGTAAAATTTCTCTGAAAAAATCGCTTTTAATGGCAAAAACATCGTAAAAGTTGATTTGATAATTCGTTGTTACAATGTTCTGTCTTCTCAATAACGAAATGTCGTTGACTGAATGGTTAGAACTATTATGTTGGAATATGCCTATCGCCGGTGTTATTGCAAAACCTCGTAACTGCAGTTTGATTTAAGCTGTAATAACAAGATTTTAACATAAATATAAAATACCACGGAAGATATATAGGAGTCGACATTTACCAACTATTCATCCCACCAAAATGTAGATCTATGCGCAGACAAGTGAACGGGCTTCGTGGTCATTATGAAAATATGACAATAGGGATAAAAAAGAAACCGATAGAAATAATGAATTATATCTATTTATTTTCATTTTTGACCAATTTTGACATCTTGGAGTATAAGTGATTCATCTCGCACACAATTCGATGTATAATCATGCTTAAATGTGTAAATAAACTTAGTTTTTAAACGTGTATTCTACAAACAAAATAGAGCGATAATTTACCAGAAGTAAATAGTGCCCCCACAGGAACACCGGTACTACATTTTTAATTTTCTTTGTGAAGAGTTTCGCAAGGGAAACAAGAGATGTTTGTAAAACATATATGCCCCCTTCAAGTGCCTACATTTGATGTAGGTCAAAGTCCAAGGTCAAGTTAACAAGGTCCAAGGTCATGGTCAAATATGAAAGGTCTTGGTAGGAGGTGTCTATGTGTGAAATATCAAGGCTGTATATGTAAAAGTAAAATGAAATATAGACCAGATTAAAGTTTTTAAAAGTAGGCCAAATGCCAAGGTCAAGGTCATGGTCAAATGTGAAAGGTCTTGGTTGGAGGTGTCCATGTGTGAAATATCAAGGCTGTAGGTGTAAAAGGACATGATATATATGCCTGGTTTAAGTTTTTTTAAAAGTAGGTCAAACTCCAAGGTCAAGGTTGCAATATTCAAGGTCATGGTCAAATGTTAAAGGTCTTGGTAGGGGGTGTCTATGTGTAAAATATTGATGCTGTATAGGTAACAGGACATGAGATATATGCATAGTTTAAGTTTTTTATAAGTAGGTCAAACTCCAAGGTCAAGGTCCAAGGTCATGGTCAAATGTGAAATGTCTTGGTTGGAAGTGACCATGTGTGAAATATCAAGGCTATATGTGTAAAATGACATGGAATATAGGCCAGGTTAATGTATTATAAAAGTAGGTCAAACACCAAGGTCAAGGTCACAAGGTCCAAGGTCATAATCAAATGTGAAAGGTCTTGGTAGGAGGTGTCCATGTGTAAAATATTGAGGCTGTATAGGTAACAGGACATGAGATATAGGCCTAGTTTAAGTTTTTTAAAAGTAGGTCAAACTTCAAGGTCAAGGTCCAAGGTCATGGTCAAATGTAAAATGTCTTGGTTGGAAGTGACCATGTGTGAAATATCAATGCTGTATGTGTAAAATGACAAAAAATTTGGGCCAGGTTAATGTATTATAAAAGTAGGTCAAACACTAAGGTCAAGGTCACAAGATCCAAGGTCATGGTCAAATGTGAAAGGTCTCGGTCGTAGGTGTCCATGTGTCAAATATCAAGGCTGTATGTGTAAAAGGACATGATATATCAGCTAGGTTAAAATTTTATAAAAGTAGGTAAAAGTCCAAGGTCAAGGTCACAAGGTCCAGGGTCATGGTCAAATTTGAAAGGTCTTGGTGGTAGGATGTGTCCATGTGTGAAATATCAAGGCTGTATGTGTAATAGCACATGAGATATAGGCCCAGTTTATTTTTTTTAAAGTAGGTCAAACTCCAAGGTCAGGGTCACATGGTCCAAGGTCATAGTCATATGTGATAGGTCTTAGTCGGAGGTTTCCATGTGTCAAATATCAAGGCTGTATGTGTAAAAGGACATGATATATCGGCCAGGTTAAAGTTTTTAAAATGTAGGTCAAACTCCAATGTCAAGGTCACAAGGTTCAAGGTCATGGTCAATTGTGACAGGTCTTGGTAGGAGGTGTCCATGTGTGAAATATCAAGGCTGTATGTGTAATAGGTCATGAGATATATGCCCGGTTTATTTTTTTTTAAAGTAGGTCAAACTCCAAGGTCAAGGTCACAAGGTCCAAGGTCATGGTCAAATGTGAATGATGTTAATAGGAGGTATCTATGTGTGAGATATCAAGTCTGTATGTGTAAAAATACATGAGATATAGGCAAGGTTAAGAATTAAGTGTAAAAATCAACAAAGGGCAATAACTCCAAGAAGTTGACCGGCAAGGTTATGGTTCTTGCGCACTGCACCTCTCCATAATGAGATCTATCCAACTGTAAAGTTTCATGATTCTACCTTACATACTTTTTGAGTTGTGCTCTGGACAAGAATCAAGTTATAAAATCAACAAAGGGCAATAACTCAAAAATTTTGATCGACAGAGTTACGGTTCTTGTGCACTGCACCTCTCCATAATGAGATCTATCCACCTGTAAAGTGTCATGATTCTACCTTATATACTTTTTGAGTTATGCTCCGGACAAGAATCAAGTTTGAAAATCAACAAAGGGCAATAACTCCAAAAATATGATCAGCAGAGTTACAGTTCTTGTGCACTGCACCTCTCCATAATGAGATCTATCCACCTGTAAAGTTTCATGATTCTACCTGTAATACTTTTTGAGTTATGCTCCGGACAATAATCAAGTTTGAAAATCAACAAAGGGCAATAACTCCAAAATTTTGATCGGCAGAGTTACGGTTCTTGTGCATTGCACATCTCCATAATGAGATCTATCCACCTGTAAAGTTTCATGATTCTACCTTACATACTTTTTGAGTTATGCTCCGGACAAGAATCAAGTTTGAAAATCAACAAAGGGCAATAACTCCAAAAATATGATCAGCAGAGTTACGGTTTTTGTGCACTGCACCTCTCCATAATGAGATCTATCCACCTGTAAAGTTTCATGATTCTTCCTAACATACTTTTCGAGTTATGCTCCGGACAAGATTCAAGTTTGAAAATCAACAAAGGGCAATAACTCCAAAAAAATTGATCGGCAGAGTTACGGTTCTTGTGCACTGCCCCTCTCCATAATGAGATCTATCCACCTGTAAAGTGTCATGATTCTACCTTACATACTTTTTGAGTTATGCTCCGGACAAGAATCAAGTTTGAAAATCAACAAAGGGCAATAACTCAAAAATTTTGATCGACAGAGTTACGGTTCTTGTGCACTGCACCTCTCCATAATGAGATCTATCCACCTGTAAAGTGTCATGATTCTACCTTACATACTTTTTGAGTTATGCTCCGGACAAGAATCAAGTTTGAAAATCAACAAAGGGCAATAACTCCAAAAATATGGTCAGCAGAGTTACGGTTCTTGTGCACTGCACCTCTCCATAATGAGATCTATCCACCTGTAAAGTTTCATGATTCTACCTGTAATACTTTTTGAGTTATGCTCCGGACAAGAATCAAGTTTGAAAATCAACAAAGGGCAATAACTCCAAAAATTTGATCGGCAGAGTTACGGTTCTTGTGCACTGCACCTCTCCATGATGAGATCTATCCACCTGTGAAGTTTCATGATTCTACCTTTAATACTTTTTGAGTTATGCTCCGGACAAGGTTTGGTCTACGGACAGACCGACCGACCGACCGACCGACCGACCGACCGACCGACCTTCCGACCGACCGACCGACTGACCGACCGACCGACCGACACTTGCAAATCAATATACCCCCATTTCCTTCGAAAGGGGGCATAATAACTCTTTGACAAACCTCTATTTCACTTGACATGGAGTTGTTCAAAGCCAAACTTGTAGCAAACAATTGTTAAGATCGCCGTAGTTTACGGCGGTTGCTGAAGTGCGATGTTACAGGTAAATTCATTCCCGCAAAATTTGTGGAATAAAGTAGACTTTTGTTTCATGCTTTTTATCGCGAGAAAACGGATCCCAGTGGAGTTAATTAAAGGAAGACAATACAAGAGGACCATGATGGTCCTATATCGCTCACCTGAACCAAGATGATATGAGCCACAGATTTGTTCAAATCAATTACTTGTGACTTTAAGACTGAAAACAAACTTATGGTTAACAACATTGCGTCCAAATTTTGTCTCGGTTTGTCGCTATTTGTGGTTGTTAGAGTAAAAACAGTCGAAAACGGCAAATTTGTCAATTTGAAGGGCTCAGCAAACTCAGCAAATTCTACTCTAATTAAGCTAATTCAAACTGGTGCAAGATCTTATGTTCAGCAACATTGTGTCCAAATTTCTTCTTGATTGGTCAACAATTATTGTAGATGCTAAAGTGTAAACAAAGTCCGAAACAATCGAAAACATCAATTTTGTCAAATTCAAGGGCATATAACTCATGACTTTCTAGTCTGACGAGACTGAAGTTCAAGCTCATCCAAGAAATTATGGTCACCAACATTGTGTCAAAGTTTCATCTTAATAGGTCAATAATTGTAGATTCTAAAGTGTAAACAAAGTCGTAAACATTCAAAAACGGGAATTTTGTCAAATTCAAGGGCGTTTAACTCATGACCTTTTGATCTGATCAATCTGAAAATCAAACTCATACATGATCTTATAGTCCCTAAGATTGTGATCAAGTTTTGTCTTGATTGGTCAATAATTGTAGATGCTAGAGTGTAAACAAAGTCAAAAACAGTCGAAAACGGCAATTTTGTCAAATTCAAGGGCGTTTAACTCATGACTTATTGATCCGATCAATCTGAAAATCATACTCATACAAGATCTTATGGTTCCTAACATTGTCTCAAAGTTTTGTCTTGATTGGTCAGTATTTGTAGAAGTTAGAGTGTAAACAAAGTCGAAAACAGTCGAAAATGTCAATTTTGTCAATTTCAAGGGCACATAACTCAAGACCTTCTGGTCTGATCAGACTGAAAATCAAACTCATCCGAGATCTTATGGTCACCAACATTGTGTCAAAGTTTTGTTTTGATTGATAAATAATTGTAGATACTAGAGTGTTAACAATGTCAAAACTAGCTATTTTTCGCATTCAAGGGCAGATAACTCCGGACTTTCTGGTTCGATCTGACCCATAATCGAACTCATCCGAGATCTTATGGTCATACATGTTTTGACCAGGTTTGGTCAAGATTGGCTTATATTTGTAGATGCTAGAGTGTTAACACGAAATTGTGGACGGACGGACGGACAGACGGACAGACGGACAGACGGACGACGGACAAAAAGTGACCACAATAGCTCACCTTGAGCACTTCGTGCTCAGGTGAGCTAAAAAGCTAGCGAGTAACGTCATGATTCCTACTTGATTCAAAATTTAATCGGTACCCGGATATAAATTTATCTTTTGTCCTTTTACAAACTGGTTAGACTATCTTTTGACATTGGATACGATTTTCCGGCGTCGGGGGAGGAGGGGGGATGGGGGGGGGGGACCAACTTTTGGAATTTGGCGAAAGTGATGGGGACAACTTTTTTAAACCAGGGTGAAATTGACCTGATATTTGAAAACATTGAGTGAAAAAGAAGAAACTCATAGATCAATATTTTTATGGCAATACACATGACATGGAGTCTTTGTATCATGAATGTTGAACCATTTCATATGGTTATCTTAAGGTCATATCTTGCAGACATTGACATTATGAAGTAACTACATAAAAGGGTTAAAATCAGCCGGGACATCCCAGTTGGTCTAATCCCATTTGGTCTAAACTTCAAATTTCCCATTTCGTCTAAAACACTTATTCAAGAAATTTCCTTTTCTTCTAAAAATATTTTCTCAGTTTGTCTAGTATATATTTATTTATGCATGTATTGGGCCCATAGATCTATATTGTTTAATAAAGTCTTTTTATTTAAGATTTTAGCACATGAAACAAGGTCTGAAAAAGTATTAGACGAAATGGGAATTTTTCGTCTAATCCAATATTTTTATATATTAGACGAAATGGGATTAGACCAACTGGGATGTAACCAATCAGACTGCCAACATGACAATTTAAGACTGGTCAAGCTTTAACTGGATTGCCACAAGGAGAAGAGTTGCAAAATGGAGCATACAATATAACTGATATTGAAAAAAGAAAGATATGTTTGTGTTTAACTATTTCTTCTTTTCCTTCATTATTACTTCATAGAATTTGAAATTGCGAAAACACGCTGAAAAATTCCTGATTTTCTGGAAAAATTCCTGAAATTTGGACATGGAAGTCCAAGACTTCCTGATATTGGTCCTTATTGAGAACAGTGAATCACTGTGGCAAGTTTGATAAAATTCTGATTGAAACTGTAGGAGGACTTGCGCACACAAGAAAATGGGCATTTTTTTTAAATCAAGGGCAGATAATTCAAGAACGAAAAGAGTTATCTGAATTCCGTAAGCGGCATGTACAACTAGACACCATGGAGATTCATTCAGGCAAGTTTGATCCCATTCTGATCAAAACTGTAGGAGGAGTTGCGCACACAAGAAATTGCTAAAGGACGGACAGACAGACAGACGGACAGACAGACGAGCGGGGCCATAACATAATACGACCCTTCGGGCGTATAATTATCATTTTCAATTCAAACCCTATATTGTTGGTACTGATTGGAATTGTCTCGACGAGGCGGTTCCAATGAGACCTAAAACGTAGGGCTTGGGGGACATTTATTGAAATATTTCATTTTGTAAGGCCAAATAAAAAAAGTATGTGCGGTTCGGGTTACATGTTGAAATCAAAGGACTGAAGGTCCTGAAAGTCGCCATGAGGATGATACCATGATATTTTGGAACTTTGAATATTTGTGATCAATCATTCAGAATTTGAGACAAGAATAACCCGATAGTATTGTTTACAGGCAAACAGATGATAAGAGATCACAAAAGCTCACCCCCAAGCACTAACTGATCTAAAAACAGCTGAATTACAAGCTCCTTTTGTTCAGGTTGCTGTTCAATTTCAGATGCTAAGCCTTTTCTTTTTATTCAAGAGTTCTGTTTGGCAGATCCTAAGCAGAATCTGACTGATAGAATGTAGTTTTTACAACACTTTTAGACGTCGCCCACGGTATTGCGTCACTTTTTAAAAAAACGCTACCCTCCGGGTTTCATAACTAAATTTCGCAAGACCCTTTTACCTTCTCATAGCTTTGTTATATATCAAAATAACAGTAAAATCGTGATCTTTTTCAATGTCATGCTTTTTTCAACTCGTTAGTTTGTATAAATTTACTAGAGAGACTTTTTATTCGTAAATTAAGCGAAAAAACGTGTGTAACATGTAACATAAATGTACAAATGCGACGGATATTTATAAAGAAAAAATGCTGTGGTTAGTTAACGTCAAACACACAGAAAAATATATTTTATGATAATACAGATGCTGTAGAATGTGTTGGCGCAAAGAAATCAAATTTCGATGTCGATTACGCAAATTATCTCAATTTGTTTACCAAAAATCGAAATGTAACAATTAGAATTACGTCGCAGAAAAAAATGACAATTTTCCTAAATATTTTGGTAATTAATGACTCAGATGCTACCAAACTTAATATAGAAAATACCATTTTTCTTTTTTTTCTAAAATATATAGAAGAAAGCCGGTTAGAATAATAAACGAAACAATTATTGCATTAAATGCGTGTGGACAGAAAATGTTTCGGGTCGTTCAAAACGTCACTTTTTTACTCTTTAGATTTTAAAAAATACCACTTCCTTTATCTCTATCTATCTATCTTTGTATCCTGCTTCACACCCTCGCGGGTAACTTTGAGCAGCTGCGCGTCTGTGCCAAATTAAAAGAAATAAGAAAAGTTAAGAAATAAAAGGTGATAATGATGAATGATTGATGATTTGGTTAAAAGAAGGGTGATAAGATAAAATGATAAAAACACAGAGGCAGCGCTTAAGGCTTTTGGTGTGAGACGGTGCTGACAGCGGACCTGAACTGGTTCAAGTCTGCTGCCAGCACAACATCTGGTGGCAGTGCATTCCATTGGACGATAGTGATAGGAAAGAATGAATATTTGTACAAGTCTACTCCGGTGTGAATCTGTCTGAAGCTGGCAGGGTGGCCATGTCTGGATGTACGGGTGTTGCTATATATGTACATTGGCATGGGAACAGCTACCAGGATGTGGACAATGCGGTAAAACATGCACAGTCTGGCATCTGCTCTCCTCTGCTCCAGTGTTCTCCACCCTAATTTATAAAGCATTTATTAATTTATCAAGCATTTATTAATACAAAAAAATAATTTCAATGAGGAAATACCATTTTTTTCTTATTTAACATATTAAAATTTCAAAGCAAAGTAATTCAAAGTAAAAGAGATATTCGACTTTTTTCTTGTGGACAAAAAATTTATAAACGTAAACTTTTTTTATTTAAAGTTAACTTAAAATCAGGGTTGGCGATGCCCATCGCCATTGTCGCCAAATGCGACAAAAAATTAAAAGTGGCGCAAGAATTTTTCATTTGGCGAAAATGCCTGGCGCCAACAAAGATCGAGTGGCCCCAAAAAATATCAAGCGCCGTCGCATTTAATTTCTGTCATTGCCAATATAATCAACCGCGTGTATAATGCTGGTTACGCTCGAAAATGACATAACTACAGCTTATTCAAGTTAATTCAAGCTGTAGTTACAGCTTTATTGAATGTAACTGTCCGATGATAATTATCTCGGCACGCGACATGACAAATAGCACCTTGTACATAACTGCTAATTTACCTTTTAATCGCCATTGATAGTCCAAACACATATGACGCGACATAGAATCAGTCGGGATGACGTCATATCCTCACTTTCATTTTTTCATCGAGGGTACAACCTCGGTCTTTATCGTTACGGGATACCAACTTTGAGGCAGATTATTTCAAAAATCCATCGTTAAAATTCATAAACAAAACTCTTTCTTTAAAGAATGTGATTTAAAATTTCTAACTACCAACGCATTTTTAATAATCAGGCGTAGTCGTCGAGATATTAATGCTGAAAGTTGGTTATGCTTCAACGAAAAAGACCGAAGCTTTCACCTCCACCGAATGAGTGCAGGTCCGCTGACGACGTTTTTGATTGGCTGAAAGAATTGTGCCGACCGGGTCAATAGACAAGGCGATGGAAAAATCGATAATTACACAATTTAGGTAATATGCGGGTACCAGTCTTGTGTACAATAGAGCGTTACACAAGTCTGCATAATTATGGGCGTGTACTTTCGATTTTGATTTAATTTGATTGACGGGTCGAGTTATCGGAATATCCCCTACTTAATCCTTTACTTTACGACATATTTCACGCGAAATGGAGTTGCTTGAAGCCAGTCTCGTAGCAAATAATTGTTCAGATTGTCGTAGTTTTAGCGGTTGCTGAACTTCGATGCTTCAGGTAATTAAATCGCGTAAAATTTGTGAAATAAACTATGATTTTTGTTTTATGATTTTTATCGTGAGAAAACATGTCACAGCGAATTTCAAAGAATTCAACAAAAGTTAGTTATGATTCCTGCCTAATACGAAATTTAAACAGGACCCAGATGATCGTCTTTTCTCCTTTCCCAAACATGTCATTCTATTGACAACATACGAAATTTCCGGCAATCATGGATGTGTGTGCGGAGGGGGGGGGGGGGGGGGGGGGGGGGGGGTAGGGGAGGAGAACTGATGAAAAAATCAAATGCGCATCAGACTTCAACAATAACAAAAAAAAAAAAAAAAAAAAAAAAAACCCCAAAAAAAAAAAACAAAAAAACAAAAACAAAGGAACATTCTATGTGTAAATAGATCTATGTAATACAAGAACAGGTTTTTTTTAAACAATAGGAACATTTAGTCATCTTGTTCAGGACAGGGTTAATAAAGTATGGCCCCTACTTTTATAAATCTGGCCCCAACGTTTTGAATTTGGCGCAAACTTTTTTCATTTGGCGAAAGTGATGGCCCCAACTTTTTGAGAGCCAGAGTGAACCCTGAAAATCATCTAATTGTCACATTTTTTTTCAGACAAATAATAGAATGAATCAAAGTGGCGTTAAAGCTAAGAAAAGACAATGGACGGAAATAGTAGGATATTTCCTAAAATTTGGTCTTTTATTTATACATCACTTTAGTTTGTAAAGAGAGTAAACATTAAAAACACATCACAACCGTCTACGCAAAAACTTCAACGTTACGCAATGATTAGAATTGACGTTTACTAGTTTGACGTTACATTTTAGTGCCACAATACCGTGCGCGACGTCTTTTAACAGTATGTCATATTGTGATGGATGCAACACCTACACACCGATTTCCCACCACTAGTATAATCCATTTTTATTCACCTCACAGGATGTGGCTAAGCGAAGAGGTTATTCGACGAGTTTACTTCTCGATATCTTGGTTGATATAAGAGACAAGAGGGCCGTTGGCCCTAGGTCGCTCACCTGAGATGGGGTTTTATAACAGATCAGATTTCTTTCAGGTAATGCAATAAAGGGTCAAAGATCATATGAACGCCGCTATGCGATTTCAACCATAGAAATCCCAGAAAACTACCTCAGTACAATATCATATGTAACTCAAATATGAAGTTTTATCCAATTCGGCTATATGGTTATGGAGAAATTGCTTTGGACAGATTGAATTACAATAAAACATACAGACTGATAAACAAACAGAAATTTATGACCTTGAACCTACCTAAATATATATTTCAAATAGAACATCTACTCATGATAAAGAACACATTTACCCATACATTTTTTAAATCCATGCATAAATGTTGATGCTATGCCCTTGATAAGCAGATTTTTACAAGAAGTCCCCTTTTTCTGTGACAAGATTTCATATTGAAAAGCAAAGAAAAGTGCCTCTTAGAAATACTGTAAACCAGGATAAGTTCGCGTCAAGAAATGTTCGCGTTTTCATGCACCCGGCTTGTTCGCGGCGTTTTAAGTTCGCGGATCTATGCTGTCGCGCGAAACAAAACACGCTATGGGGGAATTGCAAAATTGATATGTTGAATAATATGAGGAATCAGATAATTACATATTGAATTTTTACTGTATTTACAATATTTTAGTCGCCAATTACAGTTTGGTCGAAGTAAGTTTCAATCGACCCATTGTTTTATTTCACACTTTATAGTATACTAGATTACAGTTTGTAACACAATGCATAGAATTTGAGCGTTACATTAACTTCACACCTATTTACCTATAGCGTCGAGAAGCGATAATGACAGTTTTATTCAATATCATCGAAGGACGATTCAAACCTCTTAGCTGTGGCTAATTTCAAACTACAGTTACGAGGTTTTAAACGTCAATCGACGTTTGCTATCATTCGAATGCCAAACGATCCCTTTTCTCAATTTAAAGCAGGTATATCTAGTTGAATAAGTTGGTTTATCTTTCAATGTCGTGTTTTTCAATGTCAAAATATCTATTTATTTTTGGATAAAAACGAAAGTAGTCTGAAATGAAAAAAAAGCAACTTTTCACTTACATCCTGATATGAAAAAGCTATTTCCCTTGTTTACATAGTAGTAAATACGTCTAGTGTAAATAAAACATCTCCCCATAGGTTTTCCCGAAACAAAAACTATCAATGCGGTTAAAGTTCGCGTTTTTATTGAAAGTAGCCTATTCGCGGCGTTTTAAGTACGCGGATCACACCCACCCGCGAAAGACGCTAACTTAAAAAGCGCGAAATAATTTCCTGGTTTACAGTATCATAAGTAATGCAAATATTAAGTTTTGTCAAATTTGGCTCTGCGTTTATTGAGAAATTGCTTCTGACACATTTCGTGTAATTTCTCTTTTTCTGTTGCCATGGCAACCAGAGTTGTTTTTTTTATTAATTGCAATTCTGATAGCAATTTTTTAAATGTGACCTCCTAAGGAATATTTCTGCCTAGTTTGGTGGAAATTAGCCCGTTAGTTAAGGGGGATATATCATTTAACGATGTCATTGAGATTTGGTGGAAAATCTCCTTTTTTGTTGCCATGGCTACCAGAGTTTTTAAAGGATTTCAATTCTTTTAGCAATATTTTTTAAAGGAACCACCTAAGAAATATTTCTGCCAAGTTTGGTTGAAATTGGCCTAGTAGTTTAGGAAAAGATGTTGTTCAAAGAAATTATTGAGAATTAGTCAAATTTCTCCTTTTCTGATGCCATGGCAACCAGAGTTTTAAATCAATTTCAATTCTTTTAGCAATTGTAAAAGAGGACCTCCTAAGGAATATTTCTGCCAAGTTTGGTGGAAATTGGACTGGTAGTTTAGGAGAAGATGTTGTTCAAAGATAGTATTGAGATTCAGTCAAATTTCTCCTTTTCTGTTGCCATGGAAACCAAAGTTTTTTATGGATTTCAATTCTTTTAGCAATTCTGAAAGGGTGTCATCTAAGAAACATTCCTGCCAAGTTTGATTGAAATTGGCCTGGTAGTTGAGGAGGAGATGTGGTTCAAAGATAGTATTGAGATTCATTCAAATTTCTCCTTTTCTGTTGCCATGACAACAAGAGTTTTTTATGGCTTTCAATTCTTTTAGCAATTCTGAAAGGAGGTCATCTAAGGAACATTCCTGCCAAGTTTGGTCGAAATTGGCCAAGTAGTTTAGGAGGAGATATGGTTCAAAGATAGTATTGAGATTCAGTCAAATTTCTCCTTTTCTGTTGCCATGGCAACCAGAGTTTTTCATGGATTTCAATTCTTTTAGCAATTCTGAAAGGGGGTCACCTAAGAAACATTCCTGCCAAGTTTGGTTGAAATTGGCCCAGTAGTTTAGGAGGAGATGTCATTTAAAGAAATTGTTGACCGACGACGCACGTGCGATCATGACATTTTATCGCGGTAAAAAAATCCGATATCTTGACTGCAATGTTCAACGCGTAAACGCTTTCGATTGTGAAATGACCGTCAATGCATTATATAGTGAAAACCATTTTCAAACGATTTATGAGAAAACCAGAAAATCCTTTCATTTGGTCGTAATTGACCTTTAAAATTTATAGAATCCTCGGCGTACTAATTTTGCAACTCAAATTTACTTTTGACATCAAGATATCCATTATGAAGTTTGCATAAGACTGTGTTTATCTTCAAAAGGAAAAATATAAGTCAAAGTATTACATTAAACAAGCAATAAAGCTGCTTTTTTAAAACTGTCTGCACTACTTTTTGGTGTTATTGGGTCCGGTGCAAAGAGATAGAGTAAATCCCAGAAAAAAGTAGTTCTTTGCCTAAACCAGTATACAGACACCCTGTACACAAGTAGGGCTGTAACGATACACTCGAATATTCGGTGAACCGAATATTTTATTTCTCGTGAATACGTATCGTATTCGGCAGTCTTAGAACCGAATATTGGCGAATACAAAATACGAACATGTTTCAGAATGTCAAATGCAAATAAACATTCCCAAAAGTTCTATTTCATTTGCAGTTTTCTTAACCAACGAGAGCTGACTCAGCTCTCATCTCAATGTAAACAAAACATGACGTTTAATCTTCAATCCCGGTCAAATTAGTAATCCAAACTGTACACATGGCATTTTTTTCCGATGGAAGATTATCAATTCTGTTAACATCCGCGCTAGAAATCATAGGTCTACATCGTATTTACAGCCTTCACCAAATTGTTTTTACGATTTTCCGAATGAACTTTTGTCATATAAACGGAAGAATAATTCCTACTGGATTGACATCTTATCGGTCGAGTGAAATTGAAAGAAGAGATAGGAAAGCTGAACATGCTCCACCCCGATCACCCGTCATTCTTTAAAACAACCAATGTCCAATCAGCGCCTTTTGTGTGTTGCATAAATTAACATAAGTATGTAATGCGGACGCCCTGCGACTGCACTGTAAAACCCATCGAACTTTTGAATCAGATTTGCAGTTTTTGATTATGTACAAATATGAAATCAATGGTTAATTCAAAATTGTCCGACTAACCACATTTCCTCACCGAGTTCAGACTCTTTGATCCTCGCAAGTCTTGCGTGTGGAAATCCTACCGTGTATGACTTTCATTCCAATTAACTACATCCACATTTATTTTTCCTTTTCACATATTCCCCGAGCTAACGCATGTGAGTAAAGAACAAAGACTTTCATGATGACGATTGCGTTTGCTTCATTCCCCTTTGATCTCCGAAAACTCGTCGCCTAACTTAAAAACTAAAACGATGTATCCAAATCTTGGTAACATTTAGTTACGGCGTTTTGTGATCAGCAATACCAATTACACAATCATGTTGACTCTTACCAGCAGTGTTATATTTTCGTGTTTAGTTTCTCTTCAGGAAAATACCGGTACTTTGAACAGTCATTATTCTATCATACTTTGACAAGCAAGAGTTACAAGTGTGTGTATTATTTTCTAAACAAAACAGGATTTTAATTTTGCGTGCATGGATAGCATGTTATCAGCAGATATGATCCTCTTAAATTGTAAAAGACATGCAATGTGTGTTTTGCGGGGGAGGCACTTGGTCGTCTACATTAATCTGGCATTTTTTCAATCCATGTGTCTTAAATGTGTAAAATTGTCACAATTGCGTTCCTAAATTGATACTTTGTTGTACTTATGCTTTGTTATTCAATAAAAGAAAGATGACAGACAGGCATCAGAATATTATTGGAACGTTATGGCGTCTCATTGTTTGGTAAAAAGTAGTATAAAATACAAATTCTTGGTCATTAGAAAAAGATGATGTATTCATGAATAAATATTCATATTCGTGACCATGTATCATGATGTGTATTCATATTCGCCTCTCAGTGTATCGTTACAGCCCTATACACAAGATCACCATATACACCCTTCCAGCTAATCGCAATAAGTCTGCCATTTTGACAAATGGCGACTTAAAAAATAAGGATAGGTCGGTTGGCTACATTTTTTATGTTACCTTTTTTTCTTGCTTAAATTTGTTGATGTTCTTTTGTATTTTTTCCTTTGAGGGCAATAAAAAAATATGGGATAGGTCCCAATTTGCTAGGGTCAGTCGGGTAACCTGAACCACACCAATTTTTTTTATTTGGCCTAAAGCCTTAACCCCCTCTTGTTGCTGTCTGTACAACTATGTGACCTACGTTTTACTGACTAGATGGTACAATTTTGTACATATATCTCGAATGTCGTCCTCGGTTTTAGATTCATCAACTTGTTCGAGAAACGGCCCGATGGACTCAAACACTTCATCTGTAGAGCTGACTACATCAGGATCTTCCAGCATTCCTGAAAAATAATTGAGTACTAGGAAAGCTTTAAATAATTTTTTTATGATAAATCTTCCAGTTGCTGAACAATATCCAAAATCGCTTTTCAATGAAAACCTCGAAACTGCAGCTTGTTTTAAGCTGCAGTTACAAAGTTTTCATTGAAAAGCAGCAATATATTTAGAATTATTTTTATCTTTATAGTAAAAGAAAAATATGGACAAAATTGACTAAACTGAATTGAACACTTTTCAGTCGAATCTCCAGACTGAAGGCATTGTGATTGGAGTAGTTTTCAACAGGCGGTATCAGGGTTCAACATTAACTTTTTTGGCTACAAGACCGCCGGGCTTGCTGCTGCCAGATGCTATGAGCCCGGACCAGATGTGCACTAGCCCTGACCAAAAGTTTCCCTTTCGGGAGAAATGGTGGTGAAACGATATGTCGACTTATGGCTGTAACGCGATATTTTACCTTACTATAGCGATAGGTCGATAAAACTTTTAAAAGCCGGTAAATATCACGATAGTTCTTTTGACTATCGGTTGTTTACGAAAGTTTCCTTCCAAAAAACACTTGATTTTATCCAAAACGAAAGTATAACCAAAATCACCCACAATGTTCAGAGTCCAGTAGACGCTTGATTCTCAATAAACTTGCACTTAAAAAAGCGTTTCAAAGATCATGAGTAAATTACATAAATTTGCCCTAGAGGGATACTCTAAATGAAGTTAATTGATCAATTACTCGGGCATCTGACAGGTGCGTAGAAGAGTCTATTTTGAAACAAGTCAGGTCGGGTTAGAAAAATGGTCAAAGAAGGCATTTTGCACACAGGAATAAATATAAAATGTATTCTGTTTTAATACGAAATTGGTCTAACTTTCAGAAAAAACTGAATTTGAAGCGTATTCGATCGTTTTCAGCACATTCGTAAGTTTCGGAATTTTCTTCTCTGATTAATTTGCCCGATCACCTACTCAAGACGTCAGGTGATAATAAGGTCCGCCCATTTATGCAAATTTCTCATGATCTCTTCCTTTCTCATGCGCATCGTTCACGGATATTGTAAAAAAGTAAACAAACCAGAAAGGAAACCTCTAAATAAGCGAAAAAAAAAAGTCGAGTTAAAAAATCTCAAATGAATGTATCCTCCGTTTCAATTACGGTGAAAGTGAATTTTAGATTTGAAGTAAGGACGACCAGTCGGGCTAGCATCTTTCGGGTCTTACTAGCCCGGATGAAGCAACAGGCAGTGAATGTCTGTCGGACTTGCCTTAGTGTTGAACCCTGGGTATCATCGCCAGGCCTAGGCTAGACTTCAGGAAGTTGAAAACAGGGTCGAAATGACTTGGGACAAGTTGACTCACAAATTGCAGGGTTCGACATTAACGCCAGTCCGTCGGCCCGAGGCCTGTAATTTTTCAGGAGGACTGGCAAAACATCCTTTGGTGCAGGTCCGCCGGGCCTGCAAATTTCAGAGTCTATGCCTGTCGGATTTTGTTTGGGCATCAAAATCAGTTTCAAAATCTGCATGATTTATAACTTTGGTTTGTTTCTTGAGGAAAAAAGTCGGCGACCAACCCAAAATTCCTTTTTAAACAAAACCATTTGGAGACAGCCACAGTCAGTGATTATCTCAACAGTAAACAACAGCAAATCGTAAACTTGTGATTAACTTACTGACTAGATCTAGGTATAATCCAAAAATCTCCGAGTATTGCATCCATCACAATAAATCTTGAATGGAAAATTATTGAACAAAGAAAGAAGTCAAATGTTTAAAATCCATTGATTAGAAAAAAGTTGAGCATTCACCCACCCTAGAATCTCATTTTGGATCACATCATTTAAATTATAAAAAATGCACTAGCACTCCACGGTATTCTCTATTTCACAGAAAATATTTATTTCCTTTGTTACAATTTCCTTAACCCTTTCTTCGTCATTCAGTCAAAGATAATTAGAACTAATAATATTTAATCAAACAAAGAACTATGCATAAGATCTAAATTGCTGACAGAGAAACCCATGCTTTTTATTTCGTCTTTTTTCTTCCATTCTGAATACAAAGAAAAAAAAACACAAATCCAAATTTACAATTGAAAACTTTGTTGTGTTGGGTAAAGATTGAAATAAAATCTATTTATAACTCTGTAACTAGGCTCAATCAATTGTTCATAACCACCCAGAAAGGCAGACAGTGTGACGTCACTGCTTACATCACACAGAGTGAGTTTAGATTTTCTCCAAGATCAAAGTGAACCCTTTTTTTTCTCTTTACACACATACAAATACTGGATTATAGAAGTGAATGTGCACAGATTTTCAGACATTGACTATATTTATTAGGAATATATCCTGGTGAGGTAAATCCAAAACAATGTATTTTGCATTTTCTGTTCTAATTGCGCAGATTGCATATTAATTCCTGTGTTGAACAGGTAATCTTTTTATTGGCAAAATACCCTTGTGAAACCACAAAATTTGGACTAGACATAGATAAATTTGAAAGCTGCAAATCACTATATATCTAAAATATTGGGTATGGCCGTATGGTCAATTTCAAATCAACTGATCAAACACACATCCTCTGTCAAAGGGCTTGATCCTTTCCCAAAATGGAGGACATAATGTAATCAAATCCAGAACTTGTCATAAAATTGAGGGGAAGGAAGAAAATTCTAGAAATCAATGTTCTCTTTATTTCTATCTTGTTTTCTTACGAAATGATTATAACTAGTGACATCAAAAGTCTTGTTTGGGAAAGATATAAAATGTTTTCTTTGTTTCTGCTACAATTCACTGAGTCGGAGATGAAGGACCTGTAAAACTGGAGGAGGACCTGTAAAAATTGCAATCTACGGGTCCTGCGGGCCTGTGGAAAAATTTGGTTAGTGTCGAACCCTGAATTGGCAAAATTGGAATCTGCTGAATGTGTGTAGATCTAACTGTCTATGAAACGAATGAATTCTTTATCAGTACTGGCAGAAGTATGACAAATATACTAAAAATCTTAAAGGATTGTTCCATATTTGGTTATTTCACAACAATCGGTGTGACGAGACAAGTTGGTTGCGAGAAAAAAAAACGTGTTTGTATTTTTGGGTCGAATTAAAACGGCCTTGATGTTGATGTTAAGTTCCGCCATAGTTGAAAAATTATCCATGATCTAGTTATTCACTCACCATTTACATATTCGACGATTTCTGAGTCAATACTCGGAAAACAGCCGGTGAGGATTTGGCCGCAGTCAGCCATTTTTCGACTTTGTTTTCTTCGTTGAATTTGTAGTTGGTCCGAAAAGATGCGGAAATCATCACAATTTAGTCTGGTAATTAACCTTAATTTTAGACTGGATTTCGTGAACACGGAATCATGGACTTGCATAAATTTGACAAACCTATCCCAAGCAAGACTTAATTTTGACGACCACAAAAGAAGAAAAAACATAAAACTCTTCTATTGTCTCAATATTTTCTGTGCTGTGTTGTATTTTCTTTACCTATAATCCGGGTTTTCTCTGATGAAATTCCGAAATTCGCTCTTTGATATGTTGATGTGGCTCATTTGTAAATGAGCGACATCAACATATCAAAGAGCGAATTTCACCAGAGAAAACTCGGGTTACTTTACCTACATCTATCTAGTCACATGTGGCAGCTTCAAAGTTCACGGTGTATAATCACGTGACTCAGAATTTCCGATAATCTTCAATATCTTTTTTAATACTAGACCGATTTGAATTTGGTTTGAGGCAGAGAAGGTGGAAAAATGCCAGGAATAAGCTGGACGTATTGAATTTTTGTAAAATCAACTGATAAAAAAGTTATTGAAGATAAAACAATTTTTTTGTTTATCTTCAATAACTTTTAAAATTATCGGTTGATTTTTTTTTTCAAAAATAAACCACGTCCATCTAACTAGTGCGTAACGTCTGTCCACATTCTCTGCTTTAAACCGAATTCAAGTCGGTCCAGTAATAACGAAGTTATTGAAGTTTTTTTTTTTTTTTTTTTTTTTTTTTTTTTTTTTTTTTTTTTTTTTTTTTTTGAATTGATGTGTCACGTGGTTAAACACCGTGAAGTTGAACACTCGAAATATAATTTGTCGTTTGGGAAGCAGCAAAAATTCAGACACTTCCACTTAAAACGGAGTTTCAGACAACAAAAATGATAGATGCCAAAGATTGTAAGATGTTTGTAAAATACAGTTGAAAATATTGTCAGAAAAGGAGCGATTATGCCCTACTTATCTTCTCTCCATGTTTTCAAGATTTCAAGTTTTACTAGAACTACTTAGAACTACTAGGTGGGCCCATGTAGGCATAAAAGCCGGGTCTTATATGGGAAAGGGCAAGCCTAATTAGAGGCATACATGTATATTTACCCATAGTCTGGTTCCCGTACCTGAAATCTACTACGGATTTAAATTCAGTTATTTACAAGAATGGGTACCAGTCTAATTTACCCATTACCAAACGAAAAATTTTTAAGGCGATCCAAATTGAAAGATCCTGCAAACGAAAATTTCAAGAGAACGGATTTTTTATTTTTAGGCCTTTTGGGATGGAAAACATTGTGGGAAATGAAGAAATTGCTTGTGACAAGCAATTTCTTCATTTTCCACCATGTTTTCTATAGTCATTCTTTTGCGGAGAATCAAAAAGAGTCTTTGTGTGGTAATGGGTTAATAATGTTGATCAACTCAACTCAACTCAACAGTCTTTATTATTGTCCAGCAAGATTAACCCGGGACATCTGCATATGTAATGACCCCACTTCGGCTTTGTTTTCTTAAGACGCTCAACTAACGGACTTCGCGCACGAAAATTAAGTTGTCCCGGGTTAACCTTGTTGGACAATATGCATGTCGGCACTTGCCGTGCCTTTGGCCAAAAACATTTACATAATGATATCAACACATACATGGAAAATAGCATGTTAAAACTAATTCCAATAATACATTTAAACAACATAAAAACAAACAAACAAACAATATCTATGTCTCTGGTCAAAAACTTTAAAGCCAAAATATCATTTTGTATTAGCCTATTCTATTTTTGGTAGGGTCGAATGGAAGTTCATTTTCAAAATTGTCTTCAGCTAATTACTTTCAAATTCAACCCCCCAAACAGAATGATGTTTAAACATGGGATTGGGTTCTTTCATCTAAGACCCCCCCCCCCTGCATACAGCAGCCTCCGAAAGTCGTCCCTGGAGTCTTAAGACGCCGTTTTGGTAACAATATTACATTCTATTACTATAAATAGTTTATTTCAACTGAAACTTTATTTAAAAGGTAAGATTTATTCATCGAATGGAGTTTTTTTTTCCAAAACAATGTAATATACAGATTATTACACGGCAGATTCGGGCCGGAGAGTGATATCGGCCCTTACCTTTATATCTGCCTTCGGTCTAAAGACCTCAGGGCAGATATCGCGGTTGCGGGCCGATATCACTCTCCGGCCCTCATCAGCCGTGTAATAATCTCTAAATACTCTCAAACCCAAAGCGTTTTAGTGTTGAATGCACGCCAACACGTGCTTTTTATCGCTGTATATTGAATGCACGTGCGTCGTCATTGTTTTCTCCAAATATTTAGGGAGCATCGTTTTGATAATGTCGATTTGTGACTATTTTAAGTAATAATTTTCATGTATACAATGTTGATTTCCCATAAACCCATCGTCTTTGCCTCCGTGTGTGTGTTCTGTGGGTACAGACTAAAACATAAGTGAAAGGACCTTATTGTACGCCGATCGTGTCGTAGTCAAGCATACATGTAGTACCGGATAACCCCCTGTCCCACTGATCCCGAAATGATCCCGATTTCGAAAATTTCAATATCGCCACGAAAGCGGCGTGCTTCGGGAGAGTCGTACTACATCCTGTATCAAATCGGCATCAATTCGGGATCAAAAATAAATCGGGACAAATATTTCAACATGCGCAATAGTTAGGCAGATATGGCATATGATCGTTCACTTTTTCAGGAAAGTACCGAATTCGGCACACATGTAGTATAGACCCATACAAATGATTTCCTAGGTAGTTCCCAAAATCTAACCCTCCTGACGGCCGCCCTATTGATTTCCAATATGGCCGCCAATTTTGACTTGTTAAGACCAATATCTCCTTTATTATGGCAGATATTGACTTACCTTTTGTGCCTATACCTATATTTGAAGTACCAGCGGATCAAATAAATTCATTCATAAATGCGTTTGGAATAGCCATCTTGGATTTCAAAGATGGCCGCCACCAATTTCTGCTCTGTTAATACCTTTCGAATTATAACAATAAAACAAAATTCTAATGATCTTTCAATGACTTTTAAACACTTTTACAAGCTTTGTTTCATTGGAATCACTTTCAAAAAATATGAGTCGACCATTTCAATTTCAAGATGGCCGCCCGGTGTTACGGTGTTAGTTAGCAGGGTTTTTATACAATCATTGAAAAACATCATCAAATCGAAAGTAAAATTTCGATTTCAACTAACCCTTCGTAGAGGCAACTTGTGTCCTCGTTCAATGTTCGCCAAAATTTAACATTTACGTACTAGAAAAATACAAATTCTAATCATTTTAAGTATGGGGGGATTTGCAAGTCAATTACATGTTATATCGATATATTATTGCATATATTTTGGGAGATTGGTGGGCAAACATGAGTGTTAAAATCGCCGAGTAGCAATTTTTACTTTCGATTTGATTATGTTTTTCAATGATTGTATTAACACCCTACTAACTAACACGGTATGTTCTTGTGCACAACAAACTTTGACAATTTCCTCATATTACAGCATCGCCGGATTTTTCCAAAGCTCGTCGTAAACGAAATAATGTAAAAAATGTGCTTGACACCCATCGCGCTATATAAGGGATAGTCTTTCCAGCATGTCGACCTATTCAGTATGCACGAACAACCTAAACTGGTTTCTGTAATTTTTTTTTTCATTCACGGAACGTAAAATGTTTTAAAGTCATCCTATACCCTATGTTCATTTTCCTCTCTTCACAGAAAAATCTGATGGAGTATGACACGATTCTCACATATTGGTTTATTGACTATTCGATTACTAGAATACGTTTTCAAGAGTTTGGTGGGTCACATATTGATAATGTGCAAAATATGATATTCACTAGAACATGTAGGCTTTACAGCGCTTTTCCATCGATATATTTACTATTAAAGTATAAATAATAACAACAGGATAAATTAGTCATTTATTATGAATATGTTGTAAACACTCAAATGACAGATTTAACCAACAACCCCTCCTGGAAAATTCAGGTTTTCTGGATGGACACCTAAAATATACAAAATATGATTGAATAAGATAGTAAATATTCTTATGTTGTACGAGACCAACATGGATCCAGATAAGACTAAACCTTTGCGCAGTCTGATCAAGATCCATGTTATTTTCTCACAGGTTCTCAGAATATGTGACAAATGTTGGACAAGTGGGCAAGTAGGCATATGGACGATAAAAAATTAAACTATGAATTATCGTCGGTAGGGAGTCAAAACCTCGTAACTTCAGCTTTTTCAAGCTGTAGTTACGAGGTTTTGACTCCCCACCAACGTTATACTGTTTAGGAAATAATACAGATGCAACGGTCAACCTGTGCAGCCAGATCGTTTTCGTCAAGCACAATTTGGCATCAAATTCTTTTATTACTTTTTTACCTACCAGCCTAATTCATTTCGAATAACAGTTTGCCTATTGGAAGATGGTTCTCGAAAGAAATGTGAAAACGATAGTGCCCAAGCCTTGAAATCCTATATGCTTCGCCCGATATAATGCACTGTAGGCAAACCATGCAAAATGTACTAGCACCTATCTACGTACGTTATGCTTATGTCTAACGAATGTCAGCAGCAGAAACAAAGGTTTCTCCGTATACGCTACGCTACGTCAACACCCAGGACAATTAATTTGTGAATCTTTTAATCAATAATCAATCGATAGAAAAAATCTACTGGAAACGCCACAATGAACCTTCCAATAGGCTTATACAGCCTACTTGCGCTTTCCAAAGACAAGGCGTTGCCAAAATGACAATGTGCAGCTATTAATAAAGACCATTTCTTATTGGTTGATTGGTCAAAAATCTATGCTGGAACCAATGAAATGCGAGCTCTTGTCCTAGATTCAATGATTTATTCCATGGGTTGATATAGCATTCGTGGTTTCCCACGATAGAACTATCTAGCCTGACACAGAATTGTATTTACTGAATATTATGTTATGGTATACTTTTACAAATTTCTTCTGAGTATACCGTTATGGAAAAGATAACATTAAAGTTATATGAATACACATATTTACCAAATTGACAGATGTAGCTGTGTGAGTGAGTACTGGATGACAGCAAACCACCAAATATAGACCCACAATGTAGGTCATCCCACTGTCCATTGAATGGAGCAAACGGTATGAGAACAGCACAATCTTCTACGTTGTGGTTGTCAATGTCGTCTTTACGATACGGGTACCAGTTGGTGTATGTGAGAGGTTTGCCTACAAAAAAGATACGCGGGTAATATTCGTAGAATGCAGCTGGCCTTGCAAATCATTACACATATCGCTCTGACATTTGCAATTTCGACTAAATAATTGCATATTGGACTAATCGAAACTCGAAAACTGATTTAAAAAGTTCGTCTAAGTTTGATAACCCAATTCAACTCATTACCAATTGTTTGAATCTAGATATTTTTTATTTCTTCCAAATGTCTAACTAGAAATCAAAAGCATTTTCGTTGCATACCTGAGGTCCATTTGAAGTTTTCCTCACTACCCTTATCCTGCAGTCCCATCCAAACTTCATCATTGAACTTGTGTGCAGCCAGGAAAGACATGATGTAATCTTGTTCATAAGAGTTTGATATATCAAACAGATGGCCACCATGACTTCGACAGTAGTTTTCAGCATTGAAGAAACTGGATTTGGTTGTGCGTAGCTGGTAGCAGCTTTGGTTGAACTGCCCGATTGCATACCCATATCTCTTTGCAGCATTAATCAAATTTGTGGAGCAGATTTTTAGATTATCTGCAAAAGACAAAATAACAAAATTCAAAAGTCAACCGTGACTATTCTATAAAAGTGAGGAAGGACAATTGAATGGTCAAACTCAAATACCGGGGACGAATTGTGCGGATTCTCTTTAGAATAAAATTTAACACGTAATTGTGTTAAAATTCTTATTCAAAGATGAAACGTTCAAGGAATTCACAGGCAAATGAGAAAAAGTTGATTATTCATCGTTTTATTCTAATCATTTATGGAAAATAAATGTATTCATGATTCGCTAGGGGCTCGGCTGATACAAACTTTGTGATGTAAGATACCTTTTGTAACAGGACCGGCTGATGGAACAAACGGAACCTTTGTTGTAAACATTTTGGTCGTTGTTGTTGACATAGACGTCGTAGACCGTGGTCGGGCTGTCGTAAATTGTGCCATTGACGTTGTAGATTGCGGAAGTGCCGTTGTAAACTGCTGCCCTGACGTTGATGATGACATGGACGTTGTCGCCTCGCTTGACGGTGCAGACGTTGACGTCATGCGGACGGTTGTTGTAGTATCAGGTTGTAGAATCATTGTGGTGGTTTGTTGCATACCATACGTTGTGGATGGCATGGCTGACGTCGTTACTTAAAAGACGTGGTAAATATTTTAGTACTTTTAAAGAGACATCACATCCCCATTTCATTTTTTAACGTATGTCTTGATGCCAAGATTGGTTATTCTAATGCGTATAAATGCTATCAGTTGTTGCTTTAAAGTTGAGACAAAAAATGCAAATTCCCTATAGGAATTGTCATATTAAAATATGTTCTTTCAGATGAAAATAAAAGTAAATTTTATGGAAAAAAATCTGTGAAATGTCACTTTAAAACATTAAAAAAGAATAGTGTCTGTAACTCGTAATTTGTAACCTACTCTTCGTAGGTGACGTTCGTCATCATTGGGACAACTGAAGTACATGCATAATATTACATCGTGATATTTCAATATTTATATTATCGTGCATATTTTTTTCAATTTAACACTATCAAATTAATGTTAATCTCTTCTAGGGAAAATGCTGCTGCTTTTCCTTAACCCGTTACCACACAATGACTCTTTTCTGACTCCTCTAATGCAAAGAGCTTGAAAAAACTTTGTGGAAAATGAAGAAATTGCTTGTGACAAGCAATTTCTACATTTACCACAATGTTTTCTACACAAAATGACCACAAAAATTTAAATTTTATTCACAAGATATTGTCGTCTGCAAAATCTGTATTTGGACAAGTCTAAAATTTTGCCGTTTGGTAATGGGTTAAGCAATGGTAAAGTGGTTCTACGGAATAATATAATTTATAATTACGAGGACTTTAAGAAAAAAGCGAAACAGTTTAATTTACAAACGCTTACGTATATCGTCCACGCTAGGATCCCCTTGACACATCTGGCTCTGTATTTGAGCATCATTCTGGATATAGCCGACCTGCAAAAAGTGGAAAATAGTCTTTACTCTAGTACATGTAATTAGAATATTTCATGCTGTGTTTTACGATAAAATTTTCTATCAGAACACTTCAGCACATGCGCAAGCTTACACGATACATTAACCATGACATTACTTTTTGTTTACTAATACGGCCGTATAGTTTGCACCAGATAAAGCCGGGAGCTTTTCCTTACCGTCAACTCAAACAAGAAGCCTATAATGTCAGCATTGCTGTTTCTTCAAAAACATGGTAACTGCATCTTTGTTCAAAGCTTTAGTTACACTGTTTTTGAAGAAAAAGTAGCAATAAAATGCCCCAGCAAAGATTCGCTTACCATTTGACAAATTCTATAGCCATATAATTGGCACCGGAGCCGATAGTTTCTCCTTGCAGTCAAACTCCAACATCAAACATAGAGTGTCAGCATTGGTATTTCTTAAAAAACATGGTAACTGCACCTTTATTCAAAGTTCTACTTACAATTTACAATGTTTTTGAAGGCAAGTAGCAATATAATGAGACACCAAAGCTTCGCTTACCATATGATCAAATGCTATAGCCGTATAATTAGCCCCAGAGAGAGCAGGGAGTTTCTCCTTGCAGTCAAACTCATATAAGTATCCTAGGGTGTCGGCATTAGCATCGTCCAGCATGTCATGTATCGGCCACTCTAAATTGTAGTTACAGATACACTCATAGTCAGCGGCCACCTTGGAAACCAGGGACAACAACAACACGTGGTACATCGTCATAGTGCTGGGTCTGTAATAGTGAATAAACTGTAAATAAATTATGACGTATTTTTTGACCGCGGTCACCTTGGAAACCAGGGACAACAACAACACGTGGTACATCGTCATAGTGCTGGGTCTGTAATAGTGAATAAACTGTAAATAAATTATGACGTATTTTTTGACCGCGGTCACCTTGGAAACCAGGGACAACAACAACACGTGGTACATCGTCATAGTGCTGGGTCTGTAATAGTGAATAAACTGTAAATAAATTATGACGTATTTTTTGACCGCGGTCACCTTGGAAACCAGGGACAACAACAACACGTGGTACATCGTCATAGTGCTGGGTCTGTAATAGTGAATAAACTGTAAATAAATTATGACGTATTTTTTGACCGCGGTCACCTTGGAAACCAGGGACAACAACAACACGTGGTACATCGTCATAGTGCTGGGTCTGTAATAGTGAATAAACTGTAAATAAATTATGACGTATTTTTTGACCGCGGTCACCTTGGAAACCAGGGACAACAACAACACGTGGTACATCGTCATAGTGCTGGGTCTGTAATAGTGAATAAACTGTAAATAAATTATGACGTATTTTTTGACCGCGGTCACCTTGGAAACCAGGGACAACAACAACACGTGGTACATCGTCATAGTGCTGGGTCTGTAATAGTGAATAAACTGTAAATAAATTATGACGTATTTTTTGACCGCGGTCACCTTGGAAACCAGGGACAACAACAACACGTGGTACATCGTCATAGTGCTGGGTCTGTAATAGTGAATAAACTGTAAATAAATTATGACGTATTTTTTGACCGCGGTCACCTTGGAAACCAGGGACAACAACAACACGTGGTACATCGTCATAGTGCTGGGTCTGTAATGGTGAATAAACTGTAAATAAATTATGACGTATTTTTTGACCGCGGTCACCTTGGAAACCAGGGACAACAACAACACGTGGTACATCGTCATAGTGCTGGGTCTGTAATAGTGAATAAACTGTAAATAAATTATGACGTATTTTTTGACCGCGGTCACCTTGGAAACCAGGGACAACAACAACACGTGGTACATCGTCATAGTGCTGGGTCTGTAATAGTGAATAAACTGTAAATAAATTATGACGTATTTTTTGACCGCGGTCACCTTGGAAACCAGGGACAACAACAACACGTGGTACATCGTCATACTTCAAGTTTTGTACATATAACAATGGTTATATGAAAATAAGCCGCTATTGTGATTCATTGTCACTTTTCTGCAACGAATTGTCCGATTGGTTTTTGTATTTGCCAGAATTTGGAAGGTATGCGTATGTGAAATATCCAGGCTTTATCTATATAAGGGCAAGTTAAAGTTGTTGAGGACACTGACGCCGTACAAACCAACGCCGACATTTGAGCGTATAAACAACAAATGTAGCTTTTCTTGGACGTTCGAAACACTCGTATCTTGCATTTTTGAACACTTTTACTTTTACAGCGTTTCACGGTGGATAACCCACGTGACTTTTGGGAAGCTTTCACACCAAAAAAAAAAAAAAAAAAAAAAAACAAAAAAAAAAAAAAAAAAAAAAAAAAAAAAACAAAACAAAACAAAACAAAACAAAAAAAAAAAGAAAAACAAACCGTCCGCCTCAAGTATATTTTGTTCATTTCCCAGCTAATACTCTACGGATTTTAACGAGATAAAGTTCCCGGTATGTGCCTTTGAGATTATCAATCTCGGTTCTAACTCACTCTAGTTCGAATTTCATGGTTTCTTTAAAAATTCAAAACAATTTCTTTGAAGAAACCATGGAATTCCGTGCAAAGTGAGGTAGAATCCCGAATGTCCCTCTAAAAGGTTCGTAGACGGTGCACTTTATCCTGTTAAAATCCGTAGAGTTTTAGCTGAGAAATAGACTCCTTTCAATTATCGTTTTAGTCCGTATCCGCAGAACACTTCCGGTGGCAAAGAATGGGTTTATGGGAAATTAACATTGTATACACGGAGATACGGTTTGAGAATTGTCACTGAAAATAGTACTAAATCGACATTATCAAAACGAGGCTCTTACTGGAAACTTGTCTTTTAAACAAAACATACTTGAAGAGGACGATCTTTCGTTGTGAACGCTTCCAAAGAGTCACGTAGGTTATCCACTGTTATTTTACGGCATGTTTTTATCATAGATCGAATTCCCGATCACACACACTCCGCATTAACAACACGTCATAACATGAAAATCTTATTATATATGAAAATGGTCGTATGTTGGTTTATTGATCAGCAGTGCTTTGGACTTAGTATTGAATTCGACTTCTGTCAAAATTTAATGGCCTAAACACTGCCTCTTTACGGCTTATTCCATTAATTAATCTATTGCATACTGATACTCAAAAGAAAGTTGCATTTTGGTTACAGGGAAATATTTTTCACTTATTTGCGAAAAATGATATCATTTGTGGTATCAAAATTGAACAAAAGATATCAATGGTAAGCATTTGACTGGGATTTCATATTTTTTTTAAACAGCCGTTTACTACATGTGTAAATAATATAAGATGAAAAGTGAATTTTTTTATTGTAACCAAAGGAACAGCTACTTTTGCGTTTGTCTTTGACGATATATTATTGACAATATATGATTTTCGTGAAATCAATAGGTTTTACAGCTACTTACTTTTTTGTTTTCTGAGGATTATTACAAAACCATAAATAAATATTTGACCTACTATCCGAAATAGACCTTCCCAAACAGACCAAATTACTGATAAGATGTTCCAATTGACAAGAGAAATCATCACGGACGACCTTTGTGATCTAGTTTTTTAACCCTTTCCCAGACAGCCAAGATTAGACTTAAGTCCCATTTTAAGGCAGTTTCAGAAGACATGACAGTGGTATCTTTACTTAATGCTGAAAATGTATTTTCTATAGAATAGAAAATATTGAGACACAGCTAGAAATTGCTTGTTTTCACCATTTTTTCTTTTGTTTCAATGTTTTCCAAAACTATATCAACTAGGGACGTCCAGACCACGTCTTACTTGGGAAAGGGCGAAACTAGTTTGAGCCATTCCCAAACAACAACAACTTAAGGATGCCCAAATTTGAAAGCTGATACAAAGGACAACAAATGTGCCGTTGGAGACCTGATTTATGTATAAAGCATAACAAAATTACTGAGTCAGAAGGAGAACATATTTATTATTATCAACATTTTTTCCTTTTGGCTCATTTTCCCCCAAGTCTTTCATTTAGGGACATCAAAACCCGTTCTTGTTTGCGAAAGTGTTGATAAACTATATTTGAGTGAGAAAGGAGTCATGAATCCCTCCATAAACATAATATTGTAGTGTGATCAGGATTCATTTCAATCCACCACTGATCCAGAACGTAGATGTTATGAAAACAATTTTGATTCGTGACCAAAAAGTGCGTATAAGCAGTCTGATCTGGATCTAAATTGGTCTCAAATGCCATAGTGTGGAAGCAGATCAGCCTGCACATACATATACTCTAATCTGGATTAATTTTACTGCATCTCTGAACATAAACTTTGGTCAGAAGGTCGGCATGATTTTTTTTCTTGAATTTCAATTTTGTTTAAACCGACATTCAATACATTCAAATGTTTTTTTATACCTCAGTCCTTTTATTAAACAATAACACATATTGACACACCTAACAGAAACAGCATTGGAAACTATTAAGGCAAAGAAGATTATGCTGATTGTCAACATTTTATCCTTTTTCGTCAATATGTTTTACGGTAAATTGCATACAACTATATATTTATAATTTATCTGAAACATCCATTTTGTGCTCTGCATCTGCTTTAAAGGGACATTTCATTCCAATTTCAATTTTTTAAAGTATGTCTTGATGCCAAGATTGGTTATTCTAATGAGTATAAATACTATTAGTTTTTTGAAGTTGTTGCCAATAAGCGAGAAACACGCATTTAAAGTTGAGACATAATCGATAAATTGCATATAAATCCGAACTGTTGTCCACAACAATTTGTTCAATTTTAACACAAAAATATAAATTTCTCGTAAACAGCGCAATATTTTGGCTTGAAATTTTCAGAATTTTCATAAGGAAATATGCTCTTTCAGATAAAAATGAAAGTAAAATTTATGACAAAAAATTCTGAAATGTCACTTTAAAAGTGGGCCACAGTTAAAGTTTCTCATTTGAGATAGGGTTAATGTAAATTAGCAAATACTGCGAGTAGAAGCCATATGGTTAGCCAGTGAGTTATTATGCATGATTATAATGATTCGGTTACCAAATGTTATCAACTAATTATGAGTAAGCAGGTGTTCTGGACAACACATAAAGTCGGTTTTTCGATATTTTTGAATATAGAGTTTTTTCCCATTTGGCTCGATTTTCTCATTATGTTCATGTTTTGATATTTCGAACAATATTATACATGGATTTGACGGATTTGCGGAAAGAAAGAAAGAAATAGAAACAGCGTAAGAAGAATATGTTGATGTAAGAATAAAATTTTTTGGTCTGCAGCACTTGTCCATTTCACGGTGTATAATCACGTGACTTAGAATTTCCGATAATCTTCAATAACTCTGTCAATACTTGAATTCGGTTTGATGCAGAGAATGTGGGAAAATATCAGGAAAAAATGAACGTGGTAGATTTAAAAAAAAAAAAAAAAAAACAACTGATAAAAAATCACTGAAGATAAACCAATATTTTGGTTTATCTTCAATAACTTTTCTATCTGTTGATTTTTAAAAAATCAACCACGTCCGTCTAATGCGTGACTTCTGTCCACATTCTCTGCTTTAAGGTTTACGAATTGAGAATGAAAACACCACTTTCTAGCCATACGAAATGCATCAAATTACACACACTTGTAAATACCCTTCACATAAGTAGATTCACCAGGCCGGATTTCAAGATTATGCTTCAAGAAGAAAATGATTTACAAATATTATTTTACTCTATTTTCATATGCAAGGGAGATAATTTCGAACATTTTTGTCAAATATTTCCATAAGTATGCATTAATTCAAAATTCTAAACCATACAAAATACTTATGTTTGTATTTGGAATGGAAATGTAACACAGTTTAGGAATTACTGGCACTTTTCAAATTTCACCTCTGGCTCTGCATTTCATTCTCAGTTCGTAAACCTTAAATCGAATTCAAATCGGTCCTCTATTAACAAAGTTATTGTAGATATTCAGTAAGTATTACATCACCTGATTATCCATCGTGCATTTGCCTGTACTATTGTATTCAAACTTTCATCTGTTCCAACGTTCATTTTATTGTCTTCATCTTTCAAATAGGAGTAGACTAAAAGTTTGTCCTTTGAGTGAGGAATTGTGATATTACTTTTATTTCAAAAAGAAGACATTGAAGAATAGAGAAAACATATTGGTGTAAAAAGAAGCATGTCTCTTTGTCTTTCCTTTAATTCAGGTCCTCTTCTGTAGGCACATTTAACCCATTGAAGAAGGACTTTTGAAAATAGAGTTTGTTATAGAAAAGGTAAAAATGTATAAGGATAGTATTGCGTTACATTGCATGTTACATGATACATGAAAGAACCCGTAATAAATAGAGTAACTCTTACCCCTATTAACCATGGATTTGAAATCTCGGAAATAAATATAGAAACATTGCGAGAAGAGAAGAAATACTTTTGATTCGATAATGCGTAAATCTATTTAATCAAACTTGCGTGTTTTGCTTGCAATATGTATATTTCATTTGAATGTGGATAAGTCGTGTGGTTTGGAAAAGCGTCATATTTAACCTTTTTCAACAAAACGTAATTTTCGGCTTATTTCAAACTCGAGTAATCACATACAGAAAAGGAAATACTTGCTTTTTTTGCATTTATCAGTTTTTGATATACTGATGAAAAATGAGAAATTGCTGATTTTCGTCATTTTCTTCTCGACCTTCGGTGTTTTCTAAATTGATATAAAAGCTTCCTCAAATACCACGTTATTTGTTAAGGTTTGTTAATAATAACGCTTAGTTTCAACAAAAACCTCGTAACTACAGCTTGTTTTAAGCTGCAGTTAAGAGGTTTTTGTTGAAAAGCGACGATTAAAATGGTTTGCCACAATGAGTAGCGGGTAAACATCCACATCGCGTGCCAGCTGACGCCTTTCTTTAGATTTGCCTTTGTTGATCGGTTTGTAGCAATTAACATATTAATTACATAACGCAGTAGTTAACTGCTTTCTTGATAACCAGCATTAATTTTCTCCTTTTGCATAAAAAAATCTCTGTTACCGGTTCATAAACAAAATCCACTTTCTCTACATCTATTTTGTCGTTTGCTGTACTAAAAGCTTTCCAGCTGGAATATTTTTTTTGCCATTGAGAAAGGGTTAAACTTATCCTTTAACGGTTCTTACTTTAAAATGGCTTAGGAAAGGGTTATATCAGGGTCTGAGCTAAAATTTCATATGAAGGAAATGGTTAATTAGCATCAGAAAGGGAAAACGCCATAAATAGCGGATGTATTTAAGTTAACCAATATTTTGTAAGTGGGCGGTCTTAAGAATTAGGTTAGGAATTTAAATTCATTCATGGTAAATACATCAAAATATTTATTTTCTTTTATGTTTGTAAATGCACCTTACATTTTTTTCTTTTTCAGTTTTCATGTATCTGGTAACAATCAACATGTTCGTAGGAAGCAATTTCATATTGGGGGCTCAAGCCCACGGCTCTGAATATTAGGGGATGGGGGCTAAATTGGATTTTCCCTTCAATTTCAGTCTAAGATAAGGAAAATTTGGTATTTTTGGCATTTTTTTTGGTGGGGCTTGGCCCTAAGCCCGTCCAAACTACAGACCCCTTGTTCATACGGGCCTGATTAATGTGTACCTCGTCGCTTTTCCACATATACTTTGTAACTACAGTATGTTTAGAGTATTTGCAAAACATGATCATGTGTTGCCTATGTCAGTGACATGTCAAATGAAATCAGTAATAACAGATTTTGCAAGCCATTTAGAGTATCTTGCAAGGGCGGATCCAGGATTTTGCAGGGTGTGTGTGTCCAAGCCCAAAGATTTTTTCCAGGGGGATGGGGGGTCAAAGCTCAAATAATAAATTTACATGTGTCAAGTATGGAACGTTATATAGTCAAAAATTTGATTTTTGGCCAATGCCAGGGTGAGAGGGGGTCCGGACCCCCGCGACCCCCTCTAACCCCGCCTACGATCGTGTATACTTTAGTCGCAGTCTCAGTATAAGTGTGTTGGTTGGAATTTGAAAATCATTGAATGTACCGGTAATTCTATTTGTAAAGTACAAATAAACTGGTATTTGAGACCATTGTGGATCCAGATAGGCCTGCACCTAAGTGCAATCTCAACAGGATTCATGGTAGTGATCGGCCTTGCAGTCGCCGCAGGTAAAGAACGTCAATAAATGTTTGTCAAAATCTTATTCAGACTTTGTGTATGAAAATGATATGATAATAACTGCACTGGTGGTGAACTCGGCCAAAGCGAGGGACGTTTTTCGCTACAACAAGGTATATATAGATATTTTGCGTTTAACTGTGAGTTTAAAGATTTTTAACTCTAATTACAATGAATTTGGTCTAAAAATAGACATGGTTCACCGTTATTTATTGACGAACCGTCGGTGTTCTAATAAAATATCGTAAATACCGCTTTATCTAAGTCGTAGTTACGATATTTTATAACAACACCGACGGAATGCATCGTTCGCAAAAAAACGTCCCTCGCTTTGGCCGAGTTCACCACCAGTGAACTCTGGATCCATTTCGACCAAAAATGAAACAATGGCATATTCTTATATTTGTCATTTATCATTTCCCAAACAAGATCTGGCCCCGGTTTCTAAAAAAAACCCTTAAGTATATTCTCATGAGAACGTGCTCAACTTCAAAGGGATACTCTTCAACGTTGAAGGGTATTCGATTGAAGTTCACGTGGATTTCGTACGATTTGAGCACGGTGCTCAGATTTGAGCATGATAACGTACTTAAGTTTTTTCGAGAAACCGGGGCCTGGTTTTACGTACCTGATAGAAAACGATTTGGAAAATAAAAAAAATAGGCAAAACAAGAAAATGCCGATAATCAGCATTTTTGATTTTTTTTTGTCATAATATTTTCTGTGCTATAGTTATCAAATAATCTATTTCTAAAATAACACCCATTTTGTTGTCTGTAGCAGGTTACATAATGGAACAGTCCATATTTTGAAGTTTGGTGTAAATTTACATCTACATGGTTCGATATGCTTGCCACTTGTCATGCACAAAATGACTAATTTTTGAAAAAAAAAATGGTTTAGGAAAGGCATAAATTTTGTAAAAGTTCATTCGTACCAAGAGATCGGGATCCGTAAAATTTAACATAAGTAAACTAATCTCCGACACAAATTCTTTTCAAAAGCACGACGTTAAAGTTGTTTGGTATTTAGTATTTAAATCATTTAATCAATGTGTATATGTTAAGTTAACAAGTTCTTCACAAATCGAATAAAATATTGAAAAAAATATTAGGACTTTGACTGTTCGTATGAAAGGTACATTTGAGCCATAATCTGGAAAACCGTCCCTTCAGGCTTTTGAGCCCAACATGGTTCAAGATCAGCCTGCGCATACACGCAGTCTGATCATGACCCATGTTGGTCTCCAATAGCTTCTTCGTGAACTGTAACAAATGTAAAGGGGCCCATACACGATCGATATCATTGACAATATTATTGAGTCATAATATTGACAATATTTTTCTAGCCACCCATACACGATCAATATTATTGACAATATTAATTTAGAGAACAATCAACCATGGGTTACATAACGTCAATAAAAATATTTTAGAAAATATTTCAGCGATCGCAGATATTCGTCAATAGTATTGACAATCCTTCAATATTGCCCATTCACGGTCAATATTATTGTCAATACCAAATATTGACAATAATATTGTCAATAATATTGATCGTGTATGGGCCGCTTAAGGCGGCAGCATGGATCCATGTCAGACACCAGTTAGTCGTAGGCTGATCTTGAAACGTAGCTATCTGAAGTACTATAATGGACATTTTTCCAGTTCCTGGCTTAAGCGGCCCATACACGAACAATATCATTGACAATTTTATTGAGTAATAATATTGACAATATTTTTCTATCCACCCATACACGATCAATATTATTGAGAATATCATTGAGTCATGATATTGACATTATTTTTCTAGTCACCCATGCACGATCAATATTATTGACAATGCTAATTTAGAGAGCAATCAACCATGGGTTACACAACGTCAATAAAAATATTGAAGAAAATATTTCAGCGATCGCAGATATTCGTCAATAGTATTGACAATCCTTTAATATTGCCCATTCACGGTCAATATTATTGTCAATATTGTCAATAATATTGATAATGTATGGACCGCTTTAGTCTACTCATTTGATCTGTTCTTTGACCTGTATTTATATGGAGATTGATCTTGATCAATGTTTGTTCTAATGACACGAGTGACCCTTTTCCTATGTAATTTCATTTCACTTTGTATTTTTAGTGAAAAATCGCAATGGGAACTCGAATAGCATTTGACAACGTTGCCTACAATAAGATTGGGGTAAGTGAAAATTTGTCAGAATTACAGAATGAAATAAAATAATATAAAGTAAGAAACAACATTTTAACATTTCCATTTGGCAAATGATGATCGAAACTTAATGCAGATACAGTTGATAAAAATATATGTTGATAAAGGTTGAAATCTTGTACAAAATATTTTAGAAAATGGTGACGCAGAAAAGAGAAAATGCTTGGTTATTAGCATTTTCGTTTTTTGTCTCAATGATATCCAAAGCTTTAAATCTAAAGGACGCCAAAACCAGTTTGGTCTGTTTTGGAAAGGAGTAGGCACGCAATCTATGATTTTCTATTAATCAAATCTTCAAATTGTTACCCACAACAAAAGAACGTGTTACTCCCGTTTGGTACTGATGCGTACAGTTCACTTTCGCTTGCTAAACATTTCGAATTGGTCGTGGTAATCATGAACTGAGAAACATACATCGACGAGGAAAAAGTCATAGAAAACGAAAGGACCTTGACTTTATAAGTCTACATTCATTCTTAGTTGTCACGAGAAGAAGAAACTTTTGCATATCTAGACGTTTTACATACAAAATGTACTTCTATTGGATCTAGATAATATAGATTTAATTCACGTGTTTGGGGTCGTTAACATTCGCAGAGGCCCAAGAGATACGTTAATGACCAACTGCGAAGCAAGAGGGTCGTTTAAGTATTTCGCGGGCCTCTGCGAATGTTAACGACCGAAAAATACGCCAGTTGACGCTATTATTGCATAAACTATACCTATTCGGGGCGATTAGGTACGGTATTGTGATAAAATAGACCTACGTCGAAAAGTATTGACTGGTACAACCAGAAAAGGTACCGGATTTTCCCGGTATTCGGTCAGGAATTCAAAAGGAATTCATTTATGCATTGAACAGGGCCGTCTTTCTTTGTTTTTTTCCCCAAAGAATACATTTTAAATTTGTAGCATTGAGTTCAGATGTCAACTTTTAGATTAAAAGGCTTGCTAGTGAGTTTGCAAGTCCATTTCAGTTCGAAAAAAAAAAGATAGGAACGTCCTATTCGCCCGTTTCAATGTTCAAAGAACAAAGTTAACTTTGTATAAATTGAAAGCTTGAAAAGGAAAGTAACATAAACAAGAACACGAAGCACAAATGCCTACCACATTTTTTTATTGTTAGATCCATCCAATTTACTCCCCTCATTACTTTCTATATATCACTAGATAATTATGTTTACAAGTGATTTCCACAATCGTCCACTTCTGAAGTTGAACAGCCTTTTGAGTCCTGTTGGTAAATGTTGAAATATGGACAGAAATCCAAATTACAAGAGAACAGCGACATAATACATATCACAGGCCGAGACTAGTCGCTTGCAATAAGATAAAAAAGACCCACTGATCTCTATCATTCCCTGTCAACTAAATGCACTTTTAGTTTAAAAGCCGTAAACCTTGTAAACTACCCTTCTGTTTACTTCTTTTGTTCAAGAATCATACGTCACGATTAAGGCCCCTACGTCATCTGATATGATTAGACTTGAGGGTTTACAGGGGGTCATCCAAGAAATTACATCGCAGAAAAGGGAAATGGCAAAATTTCCGCATTATTTTATAACTTTCTGAGCACTCACAACAAATTCCCGACCGAGGATATTTGAGTGCAAAGCCGGTCCGATATTGCAAATGAATCTGCTGATTAATACACGATTTCTCAGGATATCCGACAGGTTATTTCTCTTTATTGAATGTGGATGACGGCCCAAAACATACATTTTATGCAATAATGGTAATTTAATTCTCAAGACCAAGTACAATCTATATCTAAAGACATTTAAAAAAGTTTAACCTTTTATAAATTATACCATGTCTCAACTATTTCAGGACGATGTCATCGCAGTCCACAGTGTTTTTAGCGTTTCTAATGGTCCACTACCCGACTATGTACGAACATTATCACCAAAAGGTCGACCAGAAGGAAATAACCCAACAGAGACAATCGACGAAAAAGACAGAGGATCCCAAATATTTACAAACATCCGGTTCCTAGTAGTCCTGGTGACGTTTTTAGTGACGTCATTGGTGACTGTTTCCATTATTGTCTGCAATTACTGGCCTCTTGACATTGGCAAAATAACGTTAAACCAGGTATGAAAATACTCGTGATTTTCAAAACTAGTTTTCCAATTGTTCTTATAATTATCATACATGTAGTTATGGTAGAATATTTCCTGTAAAGTGACTGATCAAATTATCTCATCTTGACGGAAAGGTATATCATTGGCTATTGTAAATATTTCTAAATTTTTTACGAATCCTGTATCCAGATAAAAACCTTTCCTCATTTACAGACTTGAATTTAAACATTTGTGACCCGTCACACTAAAAGAGACCTTATCGGATGTGTGAAAAATATCGACCCTAGTCAGTCTGCGCAGTCCGCGCAGCCAGACTAGGGCCCACACTTTTCACTTCTATATATTTTTCTAAATCTGGAATGTTTTCTCAATCTTACTATATGTTTATTTGTCGCTCACAGTATCTGGTTGACATGTGCTGAGTCTGACAAGTTTGTCGAAAATAAGATTTTTGTTGTTCGTATAAGGTCCCTTTTAGCGTGACGGGTCACATTTAAACAACAGCGAATTTTGTCTTTTCAAGAGTTTGCCTCTAGGTAAGATTTGATTTATAGCTTACCTACAAGCAATGTTCATTTTCTGTCTCTTTAAAATCACGAGAAATTGGCAAATCCCGAAGGTGATCAATGATTAGCTGAAACAAGTTGTTATTGGTCAATGTATGTCGTCCATCTGTCTGTCCCTCTATTGTTCTTTTTACAAAACATTTTGGGTGGGAACATTAACAAGTACAAGTACAAAACTCTTTATGACTCTTTGTATATTGTTGTATGCCTACAACATGGGGCACTAATAAAATGATAATAATTAACATAATCCAATTGATACGGAAACTTGAATAAGATTATCATAATTAACGTATACAAACCGGCATTATCATTAAAGGGCCAGAGACGAAATTTGAAAAGTTCCTGTAAATACTAAACTGTCTTAAATGTCTAATCCAAATACAAACATAAGTATTTTGAACAGTTCAGAATTTTGAATTGATGCAAACTTATGGAAATACTTGACAAAAATGTTGAAAATTATCTCCCTTGCATATGAGCATAGAGTAAAATAATATCTGTAAATTATTTTTCTTGAAGCATAATCTTGAAATCCGGCACGGTGAATCAACTTATGTGAAGTGTATTTACAAGTGTGTGTAAGTTATTGAATTTCGTATGGCTAGAAAGTAGTATTTTTAATGATGGGTCATATACCTTAACATATAAATCCAATTAAGATGGGAACACGTGATTTGTCATACAGCCTTTATAGCTTATTTTATTATTATTTTGGCATGATATTTGCGTGGCTTTATTAACAAACCGTTAATTTACATTGTCTTTGCAGACTAGACCAAATGCGACGAAGTACAGAATTGTGGATTCTAGAGTTGTAATTTCTGGTAAGATTTATATCCTTTCAAAATGCAAATGTAACAGCCTTAAAGTAAATGTACAAATTAATATTTCTAAGATACATGTAGGAATAAGACAGACACAATATTATTATATAAAACAGGCCCGTAAAAAGTAATTTTATATCGGAGGGACTGAAGGCCCTGTGTCTGAACATTTGGGGCGCTAAATTGGATTTTCCCTACAATTTAAGTGTAAAGGTGGGTTCACATTGACGAATTTTCCTTAGGAATCCTTACGAATTGGACATTCGTAGGCCATTCGTGAACATTCTTAGACAATACGTTAGCATCCGTAAATAACTCGTAAGAATGAAATGCCTTTTTTCTCAATGTCAGCTACTAAATGATGATATAGAGATAATATCTTATTGTTTACAACAAAAAAATTAAATGACATTGTAAAAAAATCGTGCATACTCATAGATTTCGTTTTCAGTGGTCCATTCGGAAAGGCATACGTAGGTATTCGTAAACAATACTTAAACATTCGTAAATAACTCGCAATATATCGGCGACTATCGCAATGATTCGTGTTCATACGGGGAAGTTTTTTGGCATGTCCAAAATTTTCTCACGAATGTCCACGGATTGAATGTCCCGTTATTCTTTCGTAAAGGTGGGTTCACACTAACGAATTTTCCTTACGAATCCTTACGAATTGGACATTCGTAGGCCATCCGTGAACATTCGTAAACAATACGCTGGCATCCGTAAATAACTCGTAAGTATAAAATGCTTTATTTCTCAAAGTCAGCTGCTTGATGATGATATGGAGATTATATCTTATTATTTACAACTAAAAAAATAATAGACATAGTAAAGAAATCGTGCATATTCATAGATTTCGTTTTGAGTGGCCCATTCGGAAAGTCCTATCGTATTTAACCGCAAGTATTCGGAAACAACTCTTATACATTCGTAAACAACTCGCAATGTATCGGGGACATTCTTAATGATTCGTGCTCATACGGGGACATTTTTTGACATGTCGAAAATGTTCTCACGAATGTCCACGGATTAAAAGTTCCGTTATTCAATCGTAAATGACTCTTAGTTAATCGCAAATCACCCGTAAGTGATTCGCGAATATAATACGGCAAGTTTACGAATATAAACGAGCCGGGATGTTTAGAAAAGGGCAATTATGATATGAGATTCCGAGAATCATACTAAAACAGACCAGGCCCCACAAAGGGCCTGATGAGGGCTATGTTTGATGGAGAAGCTGCGAGAGGACAGTGTGGGCCCTGGTTAGACGTTGTGTATATGTAGAGTCTTAAGATGATAAATGTTTTATTTATCTTACATGATATAAGTACACTTTTTCAAAATCATTGCCCATATACTATACTTTGATTCAAAATTGATGACAAATATAATTTATGATAGAGGTAATACTATTTAATGTTTTACTAAACGCCAAACGATTTCCAATTGAATTTGCAATAAAATGAGGACCAAGAGTCCGTTTGTAATGTATTTATATGCACTGGGGTCTTTTTTTTTTTTTATCCCACCACAAATATTGACGATAAGTCCTCCAAACGTTGATCGATGTTCAAGAAACATTGTTTTATTATCAACGAATATAAGATTGAAAAAGTAAAAAAAGTAAACGTGCAAAACAATAATTGATGTAAGAAGTGTAAACTTTGTATGTTATTGAATAGAAAATTCTGAGTGAACACAAAGAATTGCATTGCTGATTATCAGCAATTTATTCTTTCCTCTCAATATTTTCCCAAACCATGGGACGTCAAAACTAGGTCTTGCTTGGGAGAGGGTTAATGGTTTTGAAGAAATTGTTGGCACAGCCCAAGCTTATGTCGTTTGTAAAACATATCGTCTTGTCGAATGTCAGAATTTCTAAAACGAGGTTGTTTTTCTTACAGCAACAACAAAATAATAACAAAGGACTCGTAAACATTCGTAACTAAGTCGGTAATACTCCTATTGATTCGTAAATAATCCGTAACCAGCCCGTAAACTAGTCGTAGAAATACGTAAACTGTCCGTTAAATTCGCTCAAATCGTAACAATACGTGAATCACTCGCAAATCATCCGTGTGTGATTCACGAATATATACGATAACTTTACGAATATAAACGAGCCAGGATGTTTAAAAAAGCGCACGTATGGTATGAGATTCTGAGAATGGTACTAAAACAGACCAGGCTCCGCAAAAGGCCTGATTAGGGTTATGTTTGATAGGGAAGCTGAAAAAAGGGCAGTGTGAGTCCTGGTAAGACCTTGTGTATATGCAGAGTCAAGACTGATGATAGACATCCTTGATTATAACAGATATGAACGTCATAGTTTGTTATATATTTTGTTTATGTGTGAATAGTTCATATATCATTTTGTACATGATGTGAACAATAACAAATATTTGATTTGATTGAGTATGTCAAAATCATTGACAAATAAAATTAATGATAGAGAAAATATTATTTAATGTTTTGCTAAACGTCAAATGATTTCTAATTGAATTTGCAAAAAAAAAATGAGGACTAAGAGCCCATTTTTTCAATGCGTTTATATGCACTGGGGTCATTTTTTTTATCCCAGCTCAAAATTGACGATAAGTCCTTCAAACGTTGTTCGATGTTCAAGACAATTTGACTTATTATCGACGGATATTAGATAGAAAAAGTAAAAAAGTAAACGCGCATCGGAGAACAACTTTGAATATAGCAAGCATTAAGATATTTCTGGGGTTATAAATGATCCCACACTATGTATGATAGTTAATACATTAGAAACACTTATGGTTTCTTTTCCAAAATTGGCAAGATTTTTTATTGTTTCAGTTTGAAAGGAGCTTCAGACGACACAATTAATTGATGTAAGAAGTGGAAACTCTATGTTATTGAATAGAAAATTCTGAGTGAACAGAAAGAATTGCATTGCTGATTATTCAGCAATTTATTTTTTTCTCGCAATATTTTCCAAAACTATGGGACGTCAAAACTAGATTTTGTTTGGGAAAGGGTTAATTGTTTTGAAGAAATTGTTGGTACAACCTAAGCTTAATTCGTTCGTAAGACATGTTGTCTTCTCGAATGTCAGATTTTCAATAACGAGGTTGTCTTTCTTACAACAACAACAGCAACAACAGCAACAACAACAAGATAATAACAAAGGACTCGTAAACATTCGTAACTAAATCGGTAATACTCCTATTGATTCATAAATAATCCGTAAACAGCCCGTAAACTAGTCGTAGAAATACGTAAACCGTCCGTTAAATTCGCTCAAATCGTAAAAATACGTGTACCTTTTGGCAATGTGATTACGAATGTCCAATTCGTAAGGAATCGTAAGAAAATTCGTCAATGTGAACCGACCTTAAAATCGTCCCTTGATTGCCAGAAGGGGCTATCAGCACTTTTGGGCGAAAATGACATTTTGTCATTTTTTAAGTCAGTGGGGTGATTTCTACCTATGGAAAAATTTTGGTACTGATATTCCAATTAAAAATGATAAAAAATTGCATAACATGATTAGGGTCTATCAGCAACTAGCCAGATTGTTTCCGACCAGAAGGGGCTATCAACACCAGCTGGGCTGCCAGAAGGGTCTATCAGCATAGCCCCCTACTGATAAATGGGACTCATGTAAACAATTAACCGGTCATTTTATCTGCCTAATTGTCCCACAACCATTTCCTAAACAAGACCTGGTTTTGGGGTTCTTATAGAAAAGCTTTTGAAACATTGAGGGAAAAAAGAAGATGCCCTTAACCGACATTTTATCCGTTTGCCTGAACATTTTCTATGCTATAATGTTGACAAGGTTTGATTTTTTAACATTAATTTTTTCGTCTACTTTAAATTCTAACCGCCCTAAAGTTTTGCTTTTTGGAAACATTTAATGTAAGCAAAGAAGGACATTGTGTGTATTTGTCATGACAATTAACTTAATTAGTGGAATAATCCCAGTAATTTTGAATATATCTACAGTGCGACATAAATGTTAAAAAAGTCGGAATATTCTAAAGCTATTATTATGTGAAAAGGTAAGTGAATTTATACTGTTATTTGTGTTGTTAATCAGCACTTTCTATCAATGAAGCATTTGTAGTTTTCAATTAATTCAACAAAGCACTGACCAGAAAAAGTGAAACATACTATATCTAGTTACTAGCGAAGTTTGTTGATAGCGCATTCTGGCTGCCGAGATCTAAAATTTTGATAAAAACAATTTTACTGTCTGTATACATGATATATTTAAATACTGCATTAACGAAAAGTAATATATTTAACTAAATATATAGAATTTTGTCTCCTTAGAAAACTCCTTAGAATAGAAAGAAATGAGTTTCATTTTTCTGATAGCCCCTTCTGGCAGCCTTGTTTTTGCCTATTTCGGATAGCAGCTTCAGAATGGTCGAAGAAAGTACTTTTAGAAAAGAACAGACAAGAATCAAACAAAACCAATCGGTGATACAAGTATCATGTTCGACGCCAAATTAATATGCCAGAATGTAGGCTTTTGATCCGGTTGAAAATCAAATCAGCTTACAATATTTTAATTGGTCAGACGTTATAACGCATACAGTGTGTCAGAGTTCTCCGCACAATAGTTTGAATCTGCATTGTCGAATTAAATAAGTCTCGATAAAACTTGGCACACAATATTTATGCAAAGAATTGTGAATAAAAACACAACGAGAAAATAAGAAATTGCTTTTTTTTTTAGCAATTTCTTCTTTTCCAAATTCTGTCACCAATTATCATAATTACAAAAAATGCATTACAATCAGCTTTAAAACGAAATGCATACTGAACTTCTCTTTATTTGGTGGCCATTTTGAAGAGAATAAGCTGTGTGTGTTCTTTTTAAGCTGTAAGGACAGTATGTACAGTGATTTACATAAAGCTGTGTAGTGGGGTCGATGCATCTTTATGGACTGCCACTGGCAACTTTTTTTGAAAGCGTTAAAACGTCAGCGCGATGGCAGTAGAATAAACTAGCACAAGGTCAAAATGTTGAAAGTGCAAAGAAGCAATCGAGATGAAATATTTCATTATATTTGCTAGATACGAATACATGTACTGTAGGCTAATCTAGAATTTATTTGAACAGTGGTGAAAAAGACTGTGGAAGACCCTCTGAAATTATGCCAATAAATATAAGGAGAAACTCACAATATCAGTTGCTAAAAAGACAGAAATATATCATGGTGGTTTGATGAAAGCATAAACAAACAGTAAAATGTGCAAAAATATATTATTTATGAGAATAAATGAATTTAAAACAATACATGTCTTGCTGTTGACTCCTTTTGGCAGAAACATATCCACTGTATTTTGTATTTTTTCCGGCAGCCAGAAGGGGCTATCAGCGTTTTTTGACCAAAAAAGGCGTAAATCATTGGAAATGAAGGTTGATAACATGTATGTGTATAGTGGCTATCATGTCCTACCCATGGGCCAAACATGGTATTTGACAATTGAAAACCTGATTTTTGACAAGCTTTCAAAACTTTAAACGCGTTTTTCTCAAAACTATGAAAAGTGCTGATAGCCCCTTCTGGCAATCAAGGGACGAAATAAGAAAAAATCGGCATTTTTGGCCAACTTTGTGTGGTGCGCGGGGAGGGGCTAAGCCCCTAGCCCCCGGTTCTTCAGGGCCTGTAATAATGTAAGTTAATGAATAAAAGATACTGACTAACCAAATCATCATTTTATCTAGTTGGCTTTAAACTTTAAAACAATTTTTGATATGACTTGTGCAGTACACACCAGTTACACAATTCTTATCTTTTTTGTCTGCAGATATCCGGCTGTCTGTTATAATCAACAAAACTGTAGGCACCCCATGTGTTCACCAGTGTATTGCATACAGAAGTTCCAGGTTCGGTTCACAGTGTAATGGAGGTTACTGCAGATGTAACGGACAATATTATCAACGACAAACGTGTCTACGTAAGATTCTGTGACAATACATTTGTTTTCTCCTGCAGTCTGATTTTCATCAAAAATTTTGTCTACGCAAGACTTTATTGCTATTGTTTTATTTAATGTAAACCTTCAACCAGAGATTTTCAAAGTTTGTCAACTTCATTAAATGTAGGAACAGTTTCATTTTTTTGTTAGAAAAAATGAACCCCATTCACCGATTGTAAGCTATTTTTTCACAATACAGGAGCTTTTATCGCCGAATTGTTTGATAGATAGATAGAAAATATAATTTAAGATAATTATGATTCACGGCCATTATTCTATATAGCTAAACTAACATTCTAGTCTCACGAAATTGAAATGTATTTCAGTAAATGATATGGCAAAGAATCACGTAGACTAGCCCTAGTCGTTTCTGTTTGCGTTATTTGTAAATGGGTGCATTGTTCTCTTTGAGACTTGCCTCTATAATCCAAGTCCAAGCTATTTATTGCCAACAGAGACCCTTGTATTCTAGACTAGGATGTCATTTAAAAAAGGGTCTTTGCTTTTATACTATAACTTTAATACTAGGGTCTGGGCCAGACTAAGAATCACGTAGCACAACAACACTAATTAAGGAACGTCTACAATAATTCTGCTACTACGTGACAGATCTGATTATGATATTTAACCCTTTCCCAAACGACAAAATATCAGGGTGATCCACGTCAAAAACTGCCACAAATGACAAAATGGATGTTATTAAAGACAGGATATGTGTAAAATATGGCACAGAAAATATTGAGACAAAAGGAGAAACTGCTGGATATCAGCAGTTTCTTCTTTTGTTTCAATGTTTTCCCAAGCCTTTTCTATTAGGGACGTCAAAACCATGTCTTGTTTGGGAAACACTTAAAGTAGAGAAGGTAGAAAAAGGCAATGGGCTTGCTGGGTGTAGTGGCCGTTTTTACAGCCCCTGATGAAATGGTTATTATTTTGAAAAATGTGACCCGTCGCGCTAAAAGGGACCTTATAGGAAGTGTGAAAAATATCGACCATAGTCAGTCTGCGCAGTCCGCGCAGCCAGACTAGTGCCGCCACTTTTCACTTTTATGTAATCTTCTATATTTGAAATGTTTTTCCTATCTTACTATATGTTCATTTTTTGCATACAGTAACTGGTTGACCTGTGCTTAATCTGACAAATTTGTAGAAATTTGGATTTTTGGAGTTCGGATAAGGCCCCTTTTAGCGTGACGGGTCACAAAATATCTATGCTTGTCAATATCTTTTTGATCAGCTGTCTTTTGAAAGACTTATAGCATCCAGTAAATCCCATGTGTATTCTGCATTCTCTGCTTGAACTCTTTCAATAAGTCACATGTTTTAAAGAATATTTTGTCATTGTAAATGCAAAACCTCGTATCTCGTTTTTGGAAAATTTTGAAGGGTGGGGAAAAAGTGTTATAACTTTTCCCAAACTGAAATGTTTTACTTAAAATTTGAACATATTATTCACAGGTAATGTGTCATTAATACTGATCGGTAAAAATATCTCAAACACTTCGAGAATTGTCTAAACTGGGCACACAACTTTGTACTTTGAAAATCGCAAGACTCGACATACGAAGTTTTGCATTTACACCGACGATTTATTTTAGAGTATCTGCAATTGTTGAGTAACTTGAATCGCCATCATGCTTTTGTCTCTATATCAAAGTTTAGATTTCTTGCCATTTTTCATCAGCGTATATCAATGGTTGTGTCATCAAGAAAGAAGCAGGGACAACCTACCTAAACAACAATCAGGTTCCATCATATTCCTGCCGACCCACATCGTCTGCAAGGGTGCACGTGATCAGTATCTATGGCAACCATTTTTCAAAACAAACCGTCGTCAACCTGAGTGGGAGTGCAGACCAAAACCTCACTGTTGTGTTGGGTAGCCATTATCCAGTAAGGTGGAAATTGAAATATCCAAGAAGCATAGTTGTACAAAATATTGTATTGGTGAGTAACATTTTTATTTAATTTAGCCCTTTCCCAAAATGACATTACTGAGCTTGAATTTGAAAGCCATTTTGTAAACAATACGTCGAAGTTTGCAAGACTTAATGTAATGTGTGTAAAGTGTTATAGTGAAATGCCTGGTCACATGCACATTTATGTGTTCACATCACGGCCGGAGCACGCCTCAAAATGGTCACTAGTATTCGTACATCATTATGTTTCGACGCTATTTAGACGTGATGTTGACGCGGAAGTATGCGTGTTTGGCCGTGTCCAAAGACAATGTTAACTCAAGGGCGGATCCAGGATTCTTTTCCAGGTGGGGTCCAAGCACAAAAATTTTTCCAGGGGTGCGCGTCCAAACCCGAATTATGGCTTTAAATGTAGTAAAAATGTAACATTACACTAAATTTATATACTTATTATTAGTCAAAATTCAATTTTCGGCCAATGCCAGAGGGGGGGGGGGGGTCCGGGGCCCCCGACCCCCCTCTAGATCCGCCCATGTAACTCCAATGGAGAAGGTGCTGGTTTTCGTTGTTTTGACATGTATCGAAAAAAGTATTAGAGATCAGCATTGATCTAAGTTGTCTAATGACATCCAAGAGCCCGCCTTTACTACTAATCTATACAATAATGTGACCCGTCACGCTAAAAGGGACCTTATCCGAACTCCAAAAATTCAAATTTTGACTAACTTGTCAGACTCACCACAGGTCAACCAGACCACGTATGCAAAAAACGAGCACATGGTAAGATAAGGAAAACATTCCAGATTCAGAAAATTACATAATAGTGAAAAGTGTCGGCCCTAGTCTGGCTGCGCGGACTGCGCAGATAGACTATGGTTGATATTTTTCACACTTCCTATAAGGTCCCTTTTAGCGTGACGGGTCACAATTGTATATATGAAAAGTCTTACTTCAATACATGTTTATTTCAAATTAAAACGGGACAATTTTTAAATATTTTCCTATCCCATTTATGTTACAGATATCAGATAGAAGCCCCAGATCTCTCGCAGTAAAACTAGATAAACAACGAGACAATCATAAATCGCCAGTCATTACTGAAGATCATTCACAACCAGTGATCACGCGTGTAAGAATGCCAGTAGGTTATGGGGATGACCGTCACGGAATGGACACCGTCAACATGTTACGGATCATTCAAGATACATATGGAATGGTAAATAGTTTTACGGGGACGGAATTTGTAGATGAAATAGACTTACGTGTAAACATATGAATTTTGATAAATTGGGATCATTCAAATCCGGTGATCACGAGTATAAATTTATCGGATGATACGGGGATGACCGTCCCGGAATGGACACCGTCAATATGTTACGAATCATAAAAGATACATATGGAAGGATAAAAAGTTTCACGGGGACAGAATTTGCAGATGAAATAGACTTACGTGTAAACATATGAACTTCGATAAATTCACAATCGGTGATCACGAGTATAAATATACCGGTACGATACGGGGATGATCGTCACAGGATGGACATCGTCATTATGTTACGGATCATTCAAGATAAACATGGTAAGATTAACAGTTTCACTGGGACAGGGCTTGCAGATAAAATCGACATATATATGTAGACGTATGAGTTTTGAGAAGTTGGGATCATTTACTACCATTTACCTACCCAGGCAGAATACCGATATGGTACGTGGATGATCGCCACCAAGTTGATGCGGCAAATACGTTACGGAACATTAAAGAAAAACACGGGATGAATACTAGGGCTATATTCGAATCAGATTATAACTCGCGCTATCGTTTGGAACCGACGCTGTTCTTCACCCCTGTTTTGTGTCAGTCAATCAAAACCTTTGTTTACTTGACACTGCTGTTTGGTCCGCTGTTTATCCGTAGATCGAGTTCCAAATTACGTAATGGTCGAATCACAGTTATTCTGTTGGTCAGACTATTGCTGCGGAAAAGACTTCAAATAGCTGGCATTATTGGTGTTCGGTTTGAGTGATAGCTACAAAAACTCGAGCTATAATCTGATTCGAAGTCAGCCTAGTTGTACGGGGACAGAGTTTGCAAATACACGGTGGATAATCACATGATGCAATAATTACCGAAAATCTTCAATAACTTTGTTAATACGGGACCGATTTGGATTAGGTTTGAAGCAGAGAATGTGGACAGACGTCACACATTAGATGGACGTAGAAAAATCAACAGATAAAAAAGTTACCTATTGAAGATAAACCAAAATTTTGGTTTATCTTCAATAACTTTTTTATCAGTTTATTTTTTTTTAAAAAATCTACCACGTCAATGTTATTCCTGACATTGTCCACATTCTCTGCTTCAAAGCGAATTCAAATTGTTCAAGTATTGACAAAGTTATTTAAGATTAACGGAAATTCTAAGTCACGTGATTATACACCGTGAAATAGAAAAAAACAAAATCACGTGCCGTTATGATGATCGTCACCAAATGAATACTGTCAATATATTACGGACCTTTCAGGATCAATATGAGATGATAGTTAAGAGCTACATATTAGACAGAGTGAAGAGTGGCTTTTCAAAAACGCAATATTTAAATTTGTGCAATGTTGGAAATTAATATATTTAGATGATATGTATTAAAATATTCTGAAAAAAAGACCATCAAAATATTTATTTTTTCTCAACTGCGTGCAATTCCATTTACGTTTTGCACAAATATCAACCCTTTCTCTTAAACAGACGTCTGGGCCGTTGCTAAGATGCAAGGGCGGATCCAGGATTTTTTCCGTGTGTGTGTGTGTGGGGGGGGGTCCGAGCCCAAATATTTTTTCCAGGGGCGGGGGGGGGATGGGGTCCAAGCTCATATAATGGCTTTAAATGTGTTAAACATGTAAGGTTATACAGTCAAAAATTTGATATTTGGCCAATGGCAGGGGGGTCTGGACCCCCCCCCCCCCTCTAGATCCTCCCTTGAGATGCGACCCTTTTTGATAAAACGGGACCCTGGTTATGAAGTCAATTAAAGAAAAATAAACATTGAGACAAAAGAAGAAAATGCTGATCACCAGTATTTTTCTTCTTTGTATTAATATTGTTTATATCATACTCATATCTAACCCCCCGGTCCCACTGAGCCCGATTTCCAAAATAGTCGCAGTGCTTCGGGAGGGCACATTGTTTGCGATTTACTACGAATTTGAGCCGATTTTCTCCGCTCATCCCATCTTTAGCGGTAAGTTCCCGATGGAGAGCGAAATGCTACGATGCAATACGAGTAACTACGATTTTGTCCCGATTTCGTTCCGAAGTACCACGAGATTAGGAGCCACGAAACAGTACGAACTAGACCGACTGTCCCGATTTCTAACTACGATGTACTGCGACGCATACAGAGTCACTGCGACATACGCCGACAGATCCGATCTACTACGACTTTTGAACATTTTCGTCGCGATTTTGCCCCGATTTCGTAACTTGGTATATAAATTATGATTAATTCAACAGAAAAATCAGTTTGGAATTTGTTTATTAGAGTAGCCACAAGCCAACAACAGAAAGCGACATTAAAATAACTGTTGTTTGTCCGAAATTACGCCACGGTTTACTTGATAAAATTGACCCCATTGACAATTCAGATCCAAGTGTAGTACTGGTGAGTTTATGGGTGTATTGGATAGAGTTTATGCATTGTTAATAGTATGAGAAAGCCAGGAAAATATAGATAGATGCCCTATAGGCTGCAAAACAGCCAAAAGTACCGTCAGTGGCATTATTAAAACCCCTATTCAAAAGGGCAAGATTAAATGAGCTGTTGACACGATATAAATGGATACTATCGAAAGTGGCTTAAGCATTTCCCAAACCAGACCTTGTTTGTATGTCCTTATTAGAAATTATCTGAGAAAACATAAAGACAAAAGAAGCAAATGCTAATAACCACCATTTTCATAATCAATTAGCCTTAACAATTTCTTCGATATATTGTTCGCAAAACCTATGTTAACCTACAATCAAGTCATCTTCTGTCAGATCAATATGTTTGAATGGTTTCCTTTTCTTAATGTAGGTGCCCTGAGTATCGATGCCATCTTCAAGTTCGTGGTAAGGATCCTGATCAGGATCAGGTTGGTTGATCAATGACTCATCAGGAATATCAATTATGTAGTAGCTGGCACTTGTTTCTTTATTCAAGAGTCCGCTTTTATGGTCACAGTGCATCGATTGTTTTTGTTTAAAGGTTTAGAACTAAATGAATAGCAATTTTAAGTGTATGCCAAAAACAGATTCAAACTGCAGTTGCGGGGTTTTAGAACCACAACGGCGAAATACTATCATTTGTCCGAAATTACGTCATATATAGTTGATAAAATTTAACCATATGCTTTCAAAATTGATTCACCTTTTTATACTTTCCGGAATTCGGGGTACCTCGCAGTACTTCGGGATAATATCCTAGTAGCCCGTAGTTATTCGCTGTAGATCGGTGTACCCCGGGTACGATTCGTGTAACTCGTCGTATTTTATCGGCGTGTATCGGAATTTGCTCGTAGTACATCGGCGTTATTCGGTGTTCATCGCCGAGATGTGTATCCCGAATAAGTACGATATAGTCGCCGAATAACGCCGATTTACCTACCACGAAGAACGCCGATTTAATACGACGTGCACCGAGATGCGCCGACTTGGCCACGATTTTCGAAATCGGGAGAAAAATTTGCGCATGTTGAAATTTTTGTCCCGATTTATTTTTGATCCCGAATTGGTGCCGATTTTAATCAGGATGTACTACGGCTCTCCCGAAGTACGCCGATTTCGTGCCGATTTTGAAATTTTCGAAATCGGGATTAAATCGGGCTCAGTGGGACCGTGGGGTAACTGTTATCATGTATAATTTAATTATCTTCAATAGATTTCATATTGAACTCATTTAAAATACTAACGCTTAGCGTAACTCATTGTAGCAAAATTACCCCATCGCATAGTAAAAGCTGCGTGAAGCAGCGATGAAAAACAAAATCTCGACAGGGAGCCAATTGACCAAACGCCAATCGACAGATCGCTCCGCCAAACATAGAATTGAAGACAAACATAGGGGATGTGATCGTTAATAGGGAACGATTTTATCCAGTTAATCGTGACGTAAATTCGGACAAACAAAATAGTATTTCGTAGGTGTTGTTATAAAATCTCGTAGCTACGGCTTGATTTAACCCGTAGTTACGAGATTTTATAACAACATCGACGGTTTATCAAAACATAACGCTAAACCTAGTCTATTGTTAGCACAAAATTCTTTGCCATTGGCATGTCGATTGTTTTGACAGTCAGTCGATAAATCGATACTATAACACGTGCAACGAAGAACAGTTGGGGCATGACATTTTTCTGATCGTCCATTGGCTAATCAATGTTTTTGATTGACAGTCGGCGTTTGGTCAATTCACACAATACCAACAACAATTTCAGAATATCTTCAATAATTCTGTTTACCCATTTCCACACATTGGTGCGTTTTGACTCACTATAGAAATAAAGGCTTTGGAAACATTGTGGAAATGGAAGAAACTGCTTGTGACAAGCAATTTCTTTATTTCCACAGTGCTTTTATCGAGTAATACTAAAAGACGTAAAAAGTAGTTCAGCTGAAATTGTCGTCTGTTGTAACTTTGAATTTGGACCAGTCCAAATTTTCTCCGTCTGGTAATGGGTTATGACTGATTCCACTATGGAAGGGAAAAGCGAAGAAGTCTGGAAATACCTGAATGTGGTGGATCTTTAAAACAGATTATTGTAGAAAAGTTATTGGCGGGTAAGCAATTTTGCTCTTCAATAACTTTTTGGTCATTTGCTGTTTAAAAGATCCGTCATATTCAGCAAATCCCTGCCACGTGTATACCTTTTCTGCTTTAAAGTAGTCTACCACTAATGAGATTCGTGCGACGTCGGAATTATTCGGGCGATGTCGAAAATATTCATAAATTCATAAAACATCGGCTTTCTTTCGAGCGCCGTCGTTACGTATCCAAACCTATCTGGGCGCGGTCGTAAACATTCGGCGGTGAAGAGTTCCAACGCCAAGTGTTTCCGATCATGCCCGAATAATTCCGACGTCGTGCGAATCTCATTAGGGGTGGACTACCTTAATACATTTTATAAACTTTGATACTACACATGGCACGAAAGCAAGTGTACGATATTTCCCAGCAAACAGCAAACTGTTATCATGTATAATTTAATTATCTTCAATAGATTTCATATTGAACTCATTTAAAATACTAACGCTTAGCGTAACTCATTGTAGCAAAATTACCCCATCGCATAGTAAAAGCTGCGTAAAGTTGTACGGTTCTTGATGATACTTGCCCCTTGTGTTGTTTGAGAAATGGTTACGGTAATTCACATATACATTGTACATTTGAATCAGGATCTGGAAAAAAAGTCCCTTAACCCATTTCTGCACAGTGACGCCTTTTGCCTCCCTCATAAGAAAAGGCTTGGGAAAACATTGTGGTAAATCTTTCCATTTTGGGTAAGAAAACATTGTGGAAATGGAAGAAAATGCTTGTCACAATTCTTCCACAATGTTTTCTTACTCAAAATGGAAAGATTTTTGAAATTTTATCAATTTGTAATTGTCGTCTGCAACTTCTTTGAATTTAGCCAAAATTTTGCCGTCTGGTAATGGGTTAAGGTTTATTTGGCCCAACATGGTTCCAGATCAGCATGCGTATACATGCAGTCCGATCAGTATCCATGTTATTCTCCAATAGCGTCTTAATAGTATATATAGCAACCGTATGAGAGTAGCATGCATCACGGTCCGGCTGCACTTTGGCACAGGGTGATCGTGAAACATGGATGTCTTAACCAAACAAGGCCTGGTTTTGACGGCCTTTGGTAAAAAGGCTTTGGAAAATATTGAGACAAAAGAAGAAAATGCTGATCATCAGCATTTTCTTCTTTTGCCGCAACATTTTCTGTGCTATATTGAGCACAAGTTCTAAATATATCAACATCAACTTTGTCGTCTGCAGAAGACTTTAAGTTGGAAAACCATCAACTTTTGTCGTTCGGGAAAGGGTTAAATTCTACAAGGGACATTTTTCCAAATTCCAGCTTATATGCATTATTGTCAAGAGAAAGCAGACGAGCGACACGGAAAAATGCTTTCTAGTTCCACTCGTGATCCCTTTATAGTCAGAAAGACAGATTACACGAGTCTTTACAACCTTGTCCTCGAATTCAAAAGGATCTGAAAAGGCTAACAACTGTCTCCTGGTTGCACGTGTTGCCCCTCTTTCAGAAAGCTCTTTCTCGTAAAATGTTATTCGTGGACAAGAGAATTTTGTGGTTAAATGTACCCCAAGATGACACCAACGTTCTTTAAATTGATGTAGTTGAACAAGGCCTTGTAATGATAAAAATCGAGTATTTTGGACCATTGTGAAATTGTTGGTTTGCTTCATATGAATGGTCATCTGGTTGCCCGCATGCTTCGTCACCTTCATCGAAGCCATGTACTTGAATACCCTCAACAGCTTAGACATTGGGCAGTTCTTACTCGGTCGAGCAAGAATCGTGAAAGTATCATCTTCAAATAATTTTAGAAAACATAATTCGCACCCCGATTTATTAAACTTCGTCTGAATATCGTTGACCATTGTCTGGAACACTCTCAAGCTAAAGGTTTGGTTCTGCTGGTTCGTCTGTGGTGCTTTTACATCAAGTTTGTAGACTGCGGACAGACTGACGAAGGTCTCGCGCATAAACACAACACATTTACCGTGAATCGGTACCTCTCCGAATGGACAGTACAGTTCGGTGCATTCTCCCTGCAAAAATCACAAAATAAATAAATAGATAAATAAAGAATTGCAAAAAACGAAAACATTTTACCAAATATTAGTTGATAGATATGAGCCAGAATCTTGAAAAGAAGTCCCTTAAAGCCTTTGAGCCCAACATGGTTCCAGATCAGCCTGCGTATATGTTGTGCCGATTTTAAGATTATTGCCTAAATTCGAAATTGGGCATGCCTAATTTCGAAATTGGGCACGGAACTTTGCCCAATTTCGAAATTGGCCATCCATTTTCGAAATTATGATTCAGTAAGTTCCGTGTGTCATGCAGAACAATTTCTGTCGATCTTTTTCGACGATTTATTGATAATTGAATCATACAAACGCCCGTATTGTTAATATTATTTACGGTTTACTGCGAAACTGCCATGCAGAACTATTTCTGTCGATTTATTGTTGTGTTTTCCTCAGTGATTTATTGATAATGAACTGATTATTTTTACCCATTTGTAAGGTTTACTCTGATTTTTTACACTTCCTACAGTACATACTCGTTGCTGCGGCGGATCAAGGATGTCTGTGATGGGATTCGAATTTACAAATAGAGAGGATCGTTTGCCCAGTATTGCAGTGGCGTAGGAGGGTTTACAATATTGGGTGGGGGGCAATTGTTAAAGTGAATGGAAAGGTGGGTGTATTATGGGGGCATAGGGGGCCCTTTTCTAAACTATGGGGGGCAGTACCCCCGCCCCCTCTTCCTACGCCTATATATTACACAATTTTGACTGAAGTCAATTCGGAATTTCTGCATTGAAATGAAATAATCAGGCTGCAGAGACATTGGCAGATTCAGAGGGGTTCAGGGTTCGGGGAGGGGCGAATCAATCTCCTCTGAAGCCTAATTATTTTGATTTCATGCAAAAATTCAGTCAGAATTGTGTGATAACAGGAATACGGCAACATTTTATCTGAATTTTCTGATAGAATTAGGTCACAGGATAAATGATGTCATCATTACGTTGCGAGGTCGTACTGTAAGCGGAATCATGCGTACTTATTAGAATGATTATAATAGTATAAGATCCATTTCTCATGAAGGATCAGCTTGTTCGGCTGGGTTGGTCGCTAGTTCTGGCCAGCACGGTGGGAAGGATCGGTTTGTTCGGCTGGTTTGGTCGCTAGTTCTGGCCAGCACGGTGGGAAGGATCGGCTAGTTCGGCTGGGTTGCTTGCTCTTTCTGGCCAGCACTGTGGGAAGGATTGGTTTGTTCGGCTGTGTTGGTCGCTAGTTCTAGCCATAACGGTGGGAAGGATCGGTTTGTTCAGCTGGGTCGGCCGCTTGTTCTGGCCAGCATAGTGGGAAGAATCCGCTTGTTCGGCTAGGTCAGTTGCTAGTTCTGGCCAGCACGGTGGGAAGGATCTGCTTGTTCGGATGGGTCGGTCGCTTGTCCTGGCCAGCACGGTGGGAAGTATCGGCTTGTTCGGCTGGGTTGGTCACTATTTCTGGCCAGCACGGTGGGAAGGATCGGTTTGTTCGGCTGGGTCGGTCGCTTGTTCTGGCCATCATAGTGGGAAGGATTGGTTTGTTCGGCTGAGTTGGTTGCTAGTTCTGGCCAGCACATGGGAAGAATCGGTTTGTTTGGCAGGGTCGGTCGCTTGTTCTGGCCAGCATAGTGGGAAGAATCCGCTTGTTCGGCTAGGTCAGTTGCTAGTTCTGGCCAGCACGGTGGGAAGGATCTGCTTGTTCGAATGGGTCGGTTGCTTGTTCTGGCCAGCACGGTGGGAAGTATCGGCTTGTTCGGCTGGGTTGGTCGATAGTTCTGGCCAGCACGGTGGGAAGGATCGATTTGTTCGGCTGGGTCGGTCGCTTGTTCTGGCCAGCATAGTGGGAAGAATCCGCTTGTTCGGCTAGGTCAGTTGCTAGTTCTGGCCAGCACGGTGGGAAGGATCTGCTTCTTCGGATGGGTCGGTCGCTTATTCTGGCCAGCACGGTGGGAAGGATCGACTTGTTCGGCTGGGTCGGTCGCTTGTTCTGGCCAGCATAATGGGAAGAATCCGCTTGTTCGGCTAGGTCAGTCGCTAGTTATGGCCAGCACGGTGGGAAGGATCTGCTTTTTCGGATGGGTCAGTCGCTTGTTCTGGCCAGCACGGTGGGAAGGATTGGTTTGTTCGGCTGAGTTGGTTGCTAGTTCTGGCCAGCACATGGGAAGAATTTGTTTGTTCGGCTGGGTTGGTCGCTTGTTCTGGCCAGCACGGAGGGAAGGATCAGTTTGTTCGGCTGGGTCGGTGGCTTATTCTGGCCAACACGGTGGGACGTATCGGCTTGTTCGGCTTGGTTGGTTGCTAGTTCTGGCCCGCACGTTGGAAGAATCGGTTTGTTCGGCAGGGTCGCTCGCTTGTTCTGGCCAGCATAGTGGGAAGAATTCGCTTTTTCAGCTAGGTCAGTCGCTAGTTCTGGCCAGCCAGTGGGAAGGATTTGCTTGTTTGGATGGGTCGGTCGCTTATTCTGGCCAGCACGGTGGGAAGGATCGACTTGTTCGGCTGGGTCGGTCGCTTGTTCTGGCCAGCATAGTGGGAAGAATCCGCTTGTTCGGCTAGGTCAGTCGCTAGTTATGGCCAGCACGGTGGGAAGGATCTGCTTCTTCGGATGGGTCGGTCGCTTATTCTGGCCAGCACGGTGGGAAGGATCGACTTGTTCGGCTGGGTCGGTCGCTTGTTCTGGCCAGCATAATGGGAAGAATCCGCTTGTTCGGCTAGGTCAGTCGCTAGTTATGGCCAGCACGGTGGGAAGGATCTGCTTGTTCGGATGGGTCGGTCGCCTGTTCTGGCCAGCACTGTGGGAAGGATCGGCTTGTTCGGCTGAGTTGGTCGCTAGTTCTAGCCAGCACGGTGGGAAGGATAGGTTTGTTCAGCTGGTTTGGTCGCTTGTTCTGGCCAGCATGGTGGGCTCACTATTTTGATTTAGTTATCTTCAAAGTCTAAATGAAATTAGAACATATCAAATTAGTTAGCATAAGTATGCAGATCTATGGTAGATCACATATATTTAGCAGATGAAAAGCTTCGTAATAAATTTTGTTTGCTTTAAAAGAACCATTTCTAAAATGCCGACATTTAACTTAGTGAAACCATTTTAATTTCGGTGGTTAGAAAGCCCAAAGCAATTGATCTAATTTAGGCTCTGAAAAAATATGGAACTGCAACTTTTTGAATAAATAAATGAAATCGGGTGTGGATATTATTTTTATGGCAATATTATCTAAAAATTTGATGTCCTGCTGAACGTGTAAACGAATTGATAAAAGCAGAGACATATAATATAATGTTTATCTATGTCTCTGATAAAAGATAAGGTGCGAATTGCTTAGGGTACGAATCAACTTCCGCGCAAACGGAAGAAGAATGTTCCCATACAACCAAAGAGACAAATAAGGTCATACAAATGTGCAGACTGGGCAAACTACAAAAAAGACCTATTATCCTTCAGTCAAAGCTTCTTTGCAAAACAACACATAGACCCAAATTCAGCCTGGCTCAGTCTAAAGTCTGAATTGAATAGACTTAGCACAAAATACATACCATCCCGCACATGCAAATCAAGACAAGACCTACCCTGGATCTCACAGGATATTATAAAACTCATCCGAAAAAGAAACAAATTATATAGAAATATCAAAAGGTCACGTGCTGTGCATCCCGATAAAGTCACTTCCTTCAAAAACATCAAGAAAACCATCCAAAACAAAATCAGAAATGCCTATTGGTCATACCTGGACACAGTAATATTCTCAGACAGCTCATCCTCAGGTCAAAAGAAAAATTTTTACTCCTTCATCAAACACAAAACAGAAAACAGTGGAATTGCCCCCCTACAAAGTGAAGGAGTCACACACACTGACCCCAAAGCCAAGGCAAATATTTTGAACAGGCAGTTTGAATCTGTCTTCTCCAGGCCCCAACCACTCAGATTAGCCCAACTTGCAAAGAGTGCTATATCAACTCTCCCTTACCCTCGCATGTCTCCCATCAAAATATCCTTAGCTGGTGTCGACAAATTATTGACTGGTCTAAACCCAAGTAAGGCTTCCGGACCCGATGAGCTATCTCCGAGACTCCTTAAAGAGCTCCATGCAGAAATTGCCCCAGTGTTAACTTACATCTTTCAAATTTCTCTTGACTCTGGTATTGTCCCTGATGACTGGCGCCATGCCATCATCTCACCCGTTTACAAGAAAGGTGATAAATCAAAAGCCAGTAACTATCGTCCAATTTCCCTGACCTGTATCGCCTCCAAACTCATGGAACATATTCTGGTCTCCAACATCATGTCTTATTTCGACACCCACAACATTCTTAGCCCAAAACAACATGGCTTTAGGTCAAAACATAGTTGCGAGACCCAACTGCTCGGCTTCTCCCAAGAAATTGCAGACTCCCTAGACCAAGGTCAACAAACTGATGTCATAGTTATGGACTTCAGTAAAGCGTTCGATAAGGTTGATCACCACAAACTAGTACACAAACTCCATCACCTTGGTCTCGACTCCAAAGTTACTGGCTGGGTCAAATTTTTTCTATGTAATAGATCCCAACAAGTACTAGTTGAAGGAAATTGCTCCACCAGGTTACCAGTCTTGTCAGGGGTCCCCCAGGGCTCAGTCCTGGGCCCCTGCCTTTTTCTAGCATATATTAATGACCTGCCTGAGAGTGTCAAAAGTAGGGTTCGGTTATTTGCAGATGATACTATAGTCTATCTCACAATCTCCTCCTTATCCTGTGCAGAAAAACTACAACAAGACCTGAAATCTCTTGAACTCTGGGAAAAGGATTGGGCTATGGAGTTCAATCCTGATAAATGTGAGGTCCTTCGAATCCACAGGAAAAGAAAGCCATTCCTGTTCCCCTACAAATTACATAATACAGAATTAAAATCCGCTAACCAAGCCAAATATCTTGGAGTAAACATTAGTAAGGACCTCAACTGGGCCCCGCACATAAATACAATCACATCAAAGGCAAACCAAACTCTCAGGTTTATAAAAAGAAATGTCAAAACAAATAATGCCCGGGTCAAGGAAGCAGCTTACAAAACGTACGTTCGTCCCCAAGTTGAACACTGTTCCACGGTCTGGTGTCCCTGGCAGAAATACCTAACCCATAAGATAGAGATGGTACAAAGATCAGCTGCACGCTATGTTCTAAACGACTACAATTACACAAGTAGCGTAACAAATATGGTCAAGACCCTAAATTGGAAAACGTTAGAACATCGAAGGAACATAGCGTCACTGATTATGCTTTATAAGATTAGGACAAACTCAGTTGCTGTAGAACACCACCATCTCTCCCCCACAAGAAACTTACAGTACAACATACCCCATTCTAGATCAAATTATCATGCAACTTCATTCTTCCCCAGAACCATAAGGTTATGGAACAGCCTTCCACTATGTGTCCAGTCGAGCCCTACTTTGCCCATTTTTGTTGGCAAGTTGGACTCATTATCTTTTAAATAAATCCACATGCCCTGTTTTTATCCTTGTAAGTAGAGTTAAATTCTTATCTTTTAAGGCTAGTTTTATCCCCGATTTTTTAAACAATTTAAGATCCTTTAATTCCATCTTAGTTCATTTCCCTTATTTTTACTGCCAGTTTTAAAATGTTCTTCTTTCTTTTTAAAACACCCACCCATTTAAGTAGATCTTAATACTATATGCACTCTTTATCTTTTATCTTTATTATTGCACGTCTAACATCACAACTAACAATTTTACTTTTTAGACCTAACAGCTGCTCCAGAAAGCGCTAGCCAAGAGTAATCAGTATTGATTTTATGGCTGAAAAAGTTGAAGTTCCGTATGTTCTGTTCGGTACGGAACTTTAGCTGTTCCGTACCGAACTTTCATTGGACTAAAAACGGCTTAAAATGATTTTGTAAGTGCTAACTGTGATACCTCCCTAAAAACGGATATTTTGAAGATGAGTTCTGCACAGAAAATGGCCCTATATACCATAAAATAATTATAAATAAGCTATTTCGCCGAGTTTCGAAATTAGGCAAATGAGTTCTGCAGGGATTTGCCGATTTTCGAAAATAGGCAAAAACGAAAATCGGCACAATATATACACGCAGTCTGATCAGGAACCATGTTGTCCTTCAATTAGCTTCTTTGTAGCGGATAGACTGACGTAAGTTTTGCGCATAAACACAAAATTGTACCGTGAAACGCTACCTCTCCGAATGGTCAATACAAGTGGGTACATCCTCCCAGCAATAAACACGAAAATGTAATAGGTAGACAGTGACGTATTTTCGGACAAACAATAGTATTTCGTAGGAGTTGTTATAATGTCTCAGTAACTACTAACGGCTTGATTCAAACCGTAGTTACGAGATTTCAAAACAACGCCCGCGATTTATCAATATATATATATATATATATATAACGGTAATCCCAGTCTATTTTAGCAAAAAAAAAGTTGCTAGATCTATTAATCAATATGAGTTGATAGATATGTGCCTGGATCTGGAAAAATGTCCATTATGGCATAGGATACGTTCATGTTTCAAGATCAAAATATGCCAAAGTGCATGCTGATCAGGACGTATTATGCCCTCTAGATAACAATTGTTACAGGTCATGAAAAAGTTATAGGAGAACAATAGGGTTCCTGATGCATAAAGCCATCTCAAAATCATAAACCAGCGACGATAAGATGAAAGAGTAAGCTTTAAATAATGGTACACATTTGTGTTCGTAATAAGATCAAGGGCGGACCCAGAATATTTTTTCCAGGGAGTGTCCAAGCCAAAATATTGGCTTTAAATGTGTTAATTTGTGGTAAATTTAAACAAATGTAATATATAGTCAAAATTAATTTTCGGCCAAATCCACCTCAAGATCCGCCCATGAAGATCCTTGTTTATATATAAAACATGTATTGACAGTCTGTGGTAGTCGGTCAAAGAGAAAATACCGATGTTTTATCCCATACAATTTGTATTTTACTCACCATTGTGATGGAGAAAATAATAGCCTACCAACGACATTTAAAGAGATCTTTTCTTTATTCTCGTACATTGAGAAAATGTTGTTCTCTGAATTACAAGAGCTTATTGTAATGTTCTGTCGTTATCTTTTATCAACAAAAGCTTCGATTGCTGATGTAATGAAAAAAAGATGTCACAAAAAGTGTTGTAATCTCTCCTGACTTGTTGTAGCCTGTTTTGATAATGTATCTTTTTAGAAGTGAAGCAAATTCTCAAAAACTTGGTATCCAGTATATTCACAACAACATATCTTTTTAGAATTGATTTGCTAGAATATGTTCCTTTTTAATGGCCGATGCATGTAAACAGTGGATGGTCACATTTCTTTAAAAAAAACTTGCCCGTGTGTGGCAAAAATCCGAGATATTTGTGTAACAGGCTCTTTGAAAATTATTTTGCAAACTTTAAGGCGAACTCATTTTACCTCGACCATAAAACATTATGCTAGAGTGAAAAGATGTTTGTCAAAATATAATTTTCATTAATCACGAAAGGGAATCACACGACACTACCACGACAGCAATTTCATAAACATGATATAAAGCCTAGAAGGCTGGAAACGTAAGAGGTTTGCTCTATATTGGACATTGATCTTTTGAAAAGCAACTGGTAAAAGGTTATTGAGGATCATGGTCAAATTTTGCTTGCATATATTTTTTTTGATGTGTTGTTTAACCCATTAACAAACCGCAAAATTTTGAGGTGGTCCAAATTAAAAGCTGTGACAGACAACAAAAATGGATGCTTGTCAAGATATGATCTGTGTACTATAACCATGAAAATATTGAGACAAAAGGAGAAACTGCTGGCTTTCAGCAGTTTCTTCTTTTGTCTCAATATTTTCCCAAGCCTATTTTCTTACGGGCGTCAAAACCAGGTCTTGTTTGGGAAAGGGTTAAATGATTCACCAAATTCAGCAAATCCTTTTGATTTTTTACACATTCTCTACTTTAAAGCAAATTCTAATCGGTCCAGCGATATAGATGGAGACGTGAAGTGGATGCGAGGTTGTTTGTGACTGTGCCTTTAAGACCTGTTTTATTTCATTTAGGTAGTCCACCCTAATGAGATTCAGGCGACGTCGGAAGTTTTCGTGTCGCGTCGTAAACTTTCGTTACGTATCCTAACCTATTCTGGCGACGTCGTAAACATTCGGCGGTGGGACGTTCCACCGCCTAATGTTTATGACGTCGCCCGAATAATTCCGACGTTGGTTTAATCTCATTATGGGTTGTCTACCTTAAGACCATTTTTTCATTACATGTAACATTAAATATGAAATATCAGACAGTACTTACAGTAAATGGATCTTCTATTTCGTCTACAAGGCATTTAATTGCATCTTCTTTAAGAGCCTCTGACTTGCCCAAGTTCAAAATGGCGGAAAATGGCGCAAAACCGGTCGGTATGTCTCTCCATAGTTGCTCTAGATCTAAATCTTGATAACAGACTTCGTTTGGAATTGTTCCTCGCTTGTTATTACACAGGTAACAATACATATTCTGATATATATCGTAGGTCTTTACAATGTTTCCTGGCATTAAACGTTCATCTTTAAACACCATGTTGTATTTACTGCAGGCTCTTTCAAGGTCTTCATCGTAAAAGTCCCAGTCTTTTGTAACGTTACAGGTACTAATTGCTCCAGGATAGCATCTGAATGGTTTATACATATTTTCTGTATTGTTCGGAGGTCGGGACACGAAGCTACAATGTTCTAGAGCATAGTCTGTTCTTCGTTCAAGGCTCAGAAGCGCTTCATCAAACGAACAAAACACGAGGAGGTCCCATGTATCATAGTTCTGAATGCCGTTACACTGGGCACATTTTGCATTCTTGTAAATCGTTGAAGTGTTTTTATCAGAAACCAAGATATGATCTTCTAGAGCGCTCGGTCGCAGACATCCGTTTATAATATCCTCTTTTGCATCCTCCAAACATGTATCCACAATGAAGAACGTCATGTATTTGATATCGGAGGAAATGTTGCGCGGAATATCAAAATACTCGAATTGGTACTTGCAGGTTAACCCTTTCCCAAACAAGACCTGGTTTTGACGTCCCTATTAGAAAAGGCTTGGGAAAACATTGAAACAATAGAAGAAACTGCTGATAACCAGCAGTTTCTCCTTTTGTCTCAATATTTTCTATGTCATATTTTAAACAAATTCTATCTTAAAAAACTTCCATTTTGTATTCTACAGCATTTTTTAAGTAAGATCACCCTAAAATTTTGCCGTTTGGGAAAGGGTTAAGTCGGTGTTTGTGTTACGTATTTCGGCATCGGGACAACATCGGTTGGTCAGATGGCAGTCGTCAGAACAGGAGCATTCTTCGCAGCATGAATAATATCCGTTTGGGGCGGAATTATTCTCCGATCGGCAGAAACTCGTGTGCGGACAAATCTCATAAGCAGTTTGTGCTAAATCCGTATTTACAGTATTGTTCAATTGAATAGAGTAAACATATTTCGCTATACAGATAAACAGCACAGATAATAGATATACTCTTAGCTGGTACATTGTTGCTCAAAGACCTAGAAACGAATAAAGCCGTTGTCAATATGACATATATGTCTAATATTCAAGTGTTAATTAAATACAGCGCATGTATATTTGTAATGGTATCCAATGATAATTAGTTAATATGTTTGATATTGATAAAAAAAAAACTCGTAACTACAGCCTTTGGCAGACTATAGTTACTAGTTTATTTTAGAAAAGCTCCAATCAACACCTTATACTGTACCATTGTTGTGACAATAAGCAACCCATCGTATAACCCTTTCCCAGACAAGACCAGGTTTTGACGTCCCTCGTTGAAATAAGCACGGAAACATTGAGGCAAAGGGGTAATTGCTGATAAATGTAACCAGCACTTTCTCTTTTTACCTTATTATTCTTATATGTAATTTGGACAAATTTCTTATCTTTATCAATATCCATTTTATCGTCTGTTATAGCTTTCAAGAGTCCAGTTTCATATCGTTTGGGAAAGAGTTAATGTAACGCTATCGTTATCACACGTTATTGAATAATGCAGCCACTGTCCACACTTCTTTTGTATAAAAATCTCAAATAAACACAATGAAAAAAATAAACAATTGAGCCAGGATCTGGAAAAACGTCCCTTAGGGCTTTTGAGCCCAACATAGATCCAGATCAGCCTGTGCATACGCACAGTCTGATCAGGATCCACGTTGTTCTCTAATAGCTTCTTCGAGACCTGTAGTAACTTAAAGAGAGCAGCATGGATGCACATTGGTCTGCATTTGACAACAGGCTGATCTTGAAACTCAATTTTAACAAATGCTTTAAGGGACGTTTTTCCAGATCCCGGCTCAATTGTAGTCAGTAACAGCAACATCAGCGTAGTTTTTAGAACGAAAGTGTTGATTTTTATGCATCCTATCCTGATGGTACTTTGTAGGTACATGTACTAGTTATTTCGGGTATCAAAACAAGGTTTAGGAGAACCAGAGTTTGAATAGTTGTGCTGGGCGTCGCATTATCTATGGTAATGATGATGATAATTATAATAATAACAACAACAACAACAACAACAACAACAACAACAACAACAACAACAACAACAACAACAGCAGCAGCAGCAATAACAACAACAGCAATAATAATAATAATAATAATAATAATAATAATAATAATAATAATAATAATAATAATAATAATAATAATAATAATAATAATAATAATAATAATAATAATAATAATAACAATAATGATAATGATAATAATAATACATGTAATAATAATAATAATAACAATAATAATAATAATAATAATAATAATAATAATAATAATAATAATAATAATAATAATAATAATAATAATAATAATAATAATAATAATAATAATAATAATAATAATAATAATAATAATAATAATAATAATAACAATTGGTAAAATTAGTTTTGGAAAGGTCTTAGTTTATAACTTACTTTAGAGTGACATTTCACATTTCATTCTTTAAAAGTATGTTTTGATGCAAAGATTGTTTATTCTAATGCATAGAAATACTATCCTTTTTTGAAGTTGTTATTTTTTATAAACGAAATTACGCCTTTAATGTTGAGACAGAAATGACAAATTATATATAAATCTGAACTGTTGTCCACAATAATTTGTTTAATTTTTAGCACAAAAATATATATTTCTCGTAAACGGTTCAATATTTTGGCTTGAAATTTTTAGAATTTTCTTAAGAAAATATGTTCTTTCAGATCAGATAAAAGTAAAATTTATATAAAAATTATTGTGAAATGTCACTTTAAAGCGTTGGAAAGTATTGATACAACAGAAAAAAATGTAGAAACGCGTTCCATCATACACAGTGAGCAAAGCTACACACAAAGCTGTAGTTACGAGGTTTTGAAATAGCACAGATGAGATGTGTTCTTTGTAGAAAATGCGATTGTCAGCATTATTGTTATGCTCTCCGAAAAAAATTCGGGGGAGAATATAGTCGCCATGCTGTCCGTCCGGCCGTCCGTCCACAGCCATATCTCAGCAACCCTAATACCAAATTCAACGAAACTTCGCATGTGAACTTCCAGGCATAATTCCTAGAAACCTTTTTCTCCGTTTGTTGATTTGAGGCTGCGTCATGGAAAAAGGGGCATTGATGTAAAAAATAGATTTTCTCCAATTTCTCTTCATCCAATGGGCAGAATTTAATGAAACTTTTTACATTTTGGGATAAATTAGATGTTCTAGACCATATCCTATAAATAATGTGTGTACAAGAAAGCTGTCATGGAAAAGGGGGCTTAATGTATGATAATTTTTATTTTGTGACAAACACTTATTCAGGGAGCATAATCTGTCTATGACGACTCTTGTTTCGTCTTATGCCTCAATGTTAAAATTGATTGAATAATCTATATCATGGATGCAAGGAAGAACTACAATTAATTTTTCTTTTATTTTGATACTGGAAAGTGATTGTTCAAGTGCTTTGATCATAGACGAACATTCACTGGATAGAATAACTGTTGAATAATGAGAAATTGAACGCGAAACCACGTTTTAATTAAACACTCCAATTTTGATGTTTACTCAACTGTGTGTTGTATGCATTTTGCTAACCGCTTGGTAGTTATTTTTTCCAGAAATTCATAGAAATGACCCATTCTAGTTAAACCCTTTTCCAAGCAGTGCCTGGATTCAACGTCCAGTGTGGCTGTGAAAACATTGAGAGAAAAGAAAATAATGGTGATAAACAGGCCCGTAGGAAGCAATATCATATCGCGTGGGCTGAAGCCCCTGTGTCTGAATATGGGGGGGGGGGGCTAGATTGGATTTTCCTTAAATTTACAGTGTAAAATAATGAAAATTCGACATTTTTGACCAACTATTTGGGGGGGGGGTAAGCCCTCCTTACCCTCTTGGTCCTACGGGTTGATAACAAAACATGTTTCCTCTTCATTCATGTGCCAGGACTAATATGGGTACAGTAATTACTGTGCGAACAGAGTTTATCGCTCTTTCGGATCGTTTTTACAACTATCACGGTGAATAACCACGTGACTCAGTATTTCAGATAATCCTATATTTTTTTTGTTAATACTTGACCAATTTGAATTCGGTTTGAAGCAGAAAAGATAAAAAATTGCTAGGAATTGACGATCAACGAAAACTTTTTATCGTGTGACTTTAAAAAAAATCAACCAATACCATCTAATGCATGACCTCTGCCCATATTCTCTGCTTCAAACTGAAATCGGTTTCGTATTACAAAGCTATTGAAGATTTTCTGAAAGTATTTTGTAACGTGATTATCCACCGTGACTATGGTCGGAAAAGCGAACTGGTCATATTCAGTTTAAGCAAAATTGTAGACTGGCCCAATTTGAAAAAAGTTGCAGAAGACGATTTAAAGTGAATGAAATTCAACTTTTTGGGATAATTATTGGAAGACAACATTTTGGAAAATGAAGAAATTGCTTGTCACAAGCAATTTCTTCATTTTCCTCAATGATTTCCCAAGCTTTTATCTAATCAGTAATGTAGTGTCAAAAGGCGTCACAATGCAGATATGGGCTTTAATATTTCAACACTTTGTGTACCCAATATAGTGAAGTAGGTGTTATAGTACTGGACTTGATACTTGATTCCACGTTTCACAATTTCCAAGGCCGGTTCCCTTTAACCCCATACACAACGTGGTTTGACATGCTTATTAGAATCGGCAAAGAAAACCCCAACACCATCGAGGTAAAAGAAGTAATTTCTTCAAACAAGCAATTTCTACTTTTGCCTCGATATCATCGTTTTTCAACGAAAACCTCGTAACTGCAGCTTAAATCGACCTGAAGTTACGAGGTTTTCGTTGAAAAGCATCGATATTGTGATTGATACTGAGTGCACAAAGTTTTTTTTAATCAACAATCATTTTCGTCTCTTTAGAATCTACAAGTTTTCAAACGAAATAATTTGTACCGTTTGGAAAATGATTTTAAAAAATATTAACAATTACCAGGTTATCGTCGGCTTCGTTAGAAAATACCGTAACTACAGGCGATGTTGTTAATGGTGATAGCGATGACGATAATAATATTGTTGTTGTTGTGGTCGGCTTTAATTAGTACGTTTTGTCATTAAAAAAGACCAATTACACTGCACTCGCGGTAGCAATTGGATCACCAAGGACAACTCTATTAATCATACCTTGGATGCATCTCGAAGAACTACTTTCAGACTATGAATAGAATAGAATAGAACAACAATCCAAAACGTTCGTATGTGACTTATGTCAACAATGACGCGACAATGATACTGAAATACATTGTTTGCAGTTCCAGTGTCCTCTCTTTTTAGAATGATTACAACCTGCAAGTCCCGCAAGTTGCCATGGTTGTGCATTTGGTTGACCTCGAAAACTACTTTATGAAGCGTAGCTACTTCCGGCTAAGAAATCGGATTTTTTTCAAGATTTCTTCATACACACACTTCCGAGTCGATGATTCGATCTTTGGTCGATATTATCCGAGGATATCCGAACGTCGCGGTAGATACATTGTATACCTTTTCCCAAGAAGAGGGCCGCGGCCATAGCGCACTGGGTACCAGCTTCGATCCCACGGCCGCGGCAAATATCTTTTCTGACAAAATTTTCACCCACTAACGGTTTAAGAATCGTAAATCTATGTGTTTACTCTCAGAGCCTCTGGCAGTGACAGCACTTTGGCTTTTAACTCTCCTGTGTACCCATTTATACACCTAGGTGAAGAGGAGAAACGTGGGGCAACTTGTTTTCTCTGAAAATTTCCCGTGGTACCGGCGGTATTTGAACCCTCGATCCCGAAGCACTTGTCCTGCCACTAGAATACGGCGCTCTAAACAAGAATATTAAAATGAGTACAAACACCATAGGGTTTGAAATCCAAATAACTATTTTAGAATGACTTCAACCATTGTAATCTGTTGCTCTGCCATTTCGGACGTGATCCGGTGGTGATTAGACAATGGGTATTTGTGACTGAGGCACCTTTGCCTCATAAGTTGCTTTTTAATCTATTTTATTTCAATGAACGTATGGCCCACGATAAATGACCTGGCAGAGCACCCCTAGCTAATAGCTAGAGATGCTCAGCCATGTCATTTATTGTGAGCTATAACCGTTTATGATACTGTGAGCCATAATTTGCCATTGGCTTCGTTTTTATCGTTTCGTTTGGATAGAATACATTACGAAAAACTTGAATTATAATAAAAAGATGCGCCTAAGGTAATATATATATTGTTCATATAAGACACTTTATCCTTTTCCCAAAACTAAAGACTTATTGACAAGCCACAGCAAGAAAGAGTTGCATAGGGCAAAATTAGTTGCGTTTCATTTTTGTGATTTGTATATTTTGATAAGAAAAGCGCTATGAGAGAGAGAAAAAACAACAATATACAAACACCCCCCCCCCCCCCAAATAAAACAAAAAAAAAAAAAAAAAAAAAAAAAAAAATAAAAAAAAAAAAAAAATAAATAAATAGATGTATAAAAAAATAAATAAATAAAACACCCTGATGATTATTAGTATTTCTTTTCTCCGTTCTTGTGTAGCTTTTTTATTAAAGAAATCAAACCGACCATTTTCGGGAAAAAGAATCAGGAAAAAAATGTTCTGCTCATTTAGATCCTGTTTAACCATTTTGAACAAAGTTCAAAGTAATGATAAGCGTAAATATCTTTTCTTATTATCCGAAATAACACATTAAAGTACATTTCACATAATTTTACTTTTATTCTATCTGAAGGAGCATGTTTTCTTATGAAAATTTTGAAAAATTCAAACCAAAATATTGAACCGTTTACGAGAAACATATATTTTTGTGGTAAAATTAAACAAATTGTTGTGGACAACAGTTCGGATTTATATAGAATTTGTCATTTCTGTCTCAACTTTGAAGGCGTATTTTTCGCTTATAGATAACAACTTAAAAAAAACTGATAGGGTTTCTACACATTAAAATAAACAATCTTTGCATCAAGACATACTTTTAAAAAATGAAATAAATGTGAAATGTCACTTTAAGGTATATGACCCATCATTAGCACTAAAGAGCCAGAGGCGAAATTTGAAAAGTGCCCATATTTCCTAAATTGTGATACATTTCCATTCCAAATACAAACATAAGCATTTTCAACGGTTTAAAATTTTAAATTAATGTATACTTATGGAAATATTGGACAAAATGTTAAGAACTACCTCCCTTGCATATGAATGTAGAGTAAAATAATATTTGTGAATTATTTTCTTCTTGAAGCATAATCTTGAAATCCGGCAAGGTGAATCAGCTTATGTGAAGTGCATTTACAAGTGTGTGTAATTTGATGCATTTCGTATGGCTAGAAAGTGGTGTTTTAATGATGGGTCATATACTTTAAGCTGTTTCAAATCTCACAAATGGTCGATGAAGTTAACTGTTTCAAAAGTTGCGTATTTTGTAGATGTCCTTGACTGGTATACATCGAAGTTGTGGTGTCAGTTTGCAACAGGTAGGTGTAGTGTGCAGACTTCACGGTCGGTAGGCTCTGGGCTCAGTCTCTGGTATCAAAGGTTCATCTTGAAAATGTTCATTGGTCAGCTATTTAAGCACGAGCACTTGTTCTTGCCATTGAGAAGCAAAAAGAGAAACTAATAGATTTAGAGTTTGCATCCAAATCGATATTAAAGTAAATGCAATTGTCTAATTTAAACTATCATGTTTGTTTCCTGTCATTTGTTGTTCGAGTTAGCCGTACCACCGCTCCATGCAAATCTGAAATCAATGGTACAACATCATGTTATTAATTAGTAATTTAAGATGTCTGCATCTGTTCTAAACAAGTTAAAGGGACCTTGATTACTCATACGAACTAAATATATATCTCGTTTGAAATAATCTCACTCATACGGTTTGTATGTATTAACATCTAACTTGAAATAGTTCAATACAGACCCCTTTATCAATATGCCTTTGTCTAGCTATTTTCAGTTTACACCTGATTTGACATTCTTAATGTGTCAAAAATAGTTTTACCTTGCACACAGAAGAAATGTCAAGTATTGCGATTTTTAACCCATAATATGCAACTTAAAAAGTGCGATACAATTCCAGAATAGGCGTACAAAATATGCAATCCTATTTAGCAAAGGACAATGCACGAAATGTACCATATCCTGCTATAACATATCGTCTGCAACGTCAAAATAGCTGACTCAATTACATGCATGGACACACATACCCAGCCGGGTTCTGATCATCACCGTCATTATTATCGTCCTGTGAATTAGCATCATAGCTGGCTCTGAAACAGATCAAATCGAAATAAGCCGGGATTTACAAAAGGACCCATTGTAACATTTGGGACTAATGAGAGCATGTGCATAGCCATGGTCTGATAAAGGTCCTTTGTGGTTCTCAAAAAGCTCAGTCATTTTAAGAAATACATATTGAATATCGTACTATATTCATTTCCTATATTTGCCGAACGGCGTAAATTGCGTAATACCTCTTGGCATTTTCTTTTCAATTGAAGAATGTTGCTTTTCGTCGGTGTAAATGCAAAAGCTCGTATGTCGATTCTTGCAATTTTCAAAGTTCAAACTTGTGTGTCCCATTTAGACAATTCTCGCATGTTTTGAGATAATTTTTCCAATCAGTATCAATGATACACTATTTATGAACAATATGTCCAAATTGCAAGTAACACATTTCAGTTTGTGAAAAGTTATTACACTTTCCCCCTCCCCTTTAAAATTTTCCAAAAACGAGATACGAGGTTTTTCATTTACAACGACGTTTAATTTTTTTTTCTTTGTATTCCCAAAAATGAAGTTTTTGACGTCCAATGAAATAAACGCTTTGTCCACTTTTTGGAAAAACAATCAACAAATCCTTAACCTTGTTACGCATTCTCTGCCTTAACCCTTTCCCAAACGGCAAAATTTTAGGGTGATTTACTTCAAAAAACTGCTATAAATGACAAAATGGAAGTTATTTATGATAGAATTTGTGCAAAAAATGACATAGAAAATATTGAGATAAAAGGAGAAACTGCTGGTTATCAGCAGTTTCTTCTTTTGTTTCAATTTTTTCCCGAGCCTTATCTCCTAGGGACGTCAAAACCAGGTCTTGTTTGGGAAAGGGTTAAACCGTTTTCAAATAGGCCATCTTTTAAAAGAAGTATTAAAATATCCAAAATGTGTGACTAGATCCCCCCCCTCCCCCCCCGTTGATATTGTTTCTGCGACCTACGCCTAACCCCACCCCCAAATATCAAAATAACGAACGTTTGTCTGCTTTACCCTTTATCAAGCGTAAAATAAAGTAAACATAAAAACAGATAGTGACATCAACGTGACTTTAAGGCATACTACGGTATACTCGTGTATTTTTTGTACTTTCTGGTCTCGATCGAAATAAATTTGGTTGAACGTTAAAAGTCACTTACGTTCTCTTCATAACGGATCTGATGAAACTATTCGTGTTTCGTCGTGCACGTTGTTCTTGGATTAGGGCCTCTTGGAGAGTCCATGCTCGTTTCAGCCGATTTGCCAGAAGTCTTTCTGACGCCAACTTTGCGTCATTTTTGGTATTGATGGTCGAAGCTATTCGATAATAAAATGATAAAATGTCTATGTTAATACAAAATCTCATAACTCCAGCTTTTTATTAAGCTGGAGTTACGAGGTTTTGTAATAACACAGACAAATAAATGTACGTAAAGATATGAGTCATTCATAAGACAGGGTTACATTATCTTATCGTCCGTTACGTTGGCCAATGACGTAGCTAAAACTTGTTCTTGAAAACTTTAGCCAATGCGTTTACGAACATAAGCGGCGTAATGCCATTTAACCATGTCCCAAACGAAAAATTTCTATGGTGCTCTAAATTGATAATATCTACAAAATTAATGACAAAATAGATGTTTCAGAACTAACGACTCGTCTAAATTGTACCATAGAAAATAGTGTGAACGAACTATATTTACGTATTACGGATTTCATTTGACCTGACACTGACCTTTACTGAAAATGTGTTCATATTTCGCATATAGCGTAACATTCTTCAAAAAGACTTTTTATTATAGTACACATTTTCAACAAGTATACAAGAAAATATATCCGATTTGTTATTAAAAAAAAAGAAGAAGAAAAAAAAAAAAAAAAAAAAAAGCACAGGCGTGTAATTTATGATAATAAAAGCTAAAGCTGCGACATGTGAAATGAAACCTGTAATAACATCTCAAGCTTGTTATTTAGAATGATAACAGTTTAATCTAAGCAAGGTCATTTTAATCACATTATAATTGAAATGTCATTTGAAGATGACGATTGAGTAATGTTATCTTTTCCATGAAAAAGAAACAGTAGATATATTTTAAGAATTACAACCAGTCATTAACTTAAAGTACTTTGTGCATTTTCGGTTGTCATCCATAGCAACGGTATTCCTCATTGATTTCTGTTGCCACAGATGATGCCCGGAAACTGACGATAGTATCTTTCGTTCATTTCCGTTGTCACTGATGACGCCATAAGGTACATGAAGTGTCTGGTACTAGTATCTTATGATGGGATGTACTCGTTGAACGTGTTTTAAATTACATTCTATGATACCTGTTAGGCCTACTTGTAGAACAAGTCCAACTACCAAAATGGAAGCAAGAGTCAACTTTTTGTCCATCATTTTCTACTGAAATGATAATGATGATAATAAGAGTAATAATTTAAAATAGCTGCTGTAATTAAAAATATGACAATAACAATTGTTTTATTTTTAGTTTGTACAAATACAGGTTATCAAAGGCAGACAGTTTGACGTTTTGTTAAGCATGGCTAATTTTAGTGAAAATATAATGCTGGATTTCAATTTCTCATTTTCACTTATTGTGATTAAAAAAATACTCTGATAAGATACGTAAAATCAGGCTTATAGGGACATAACATTCATATTTCATTTTATAAAGTGTGTCTTGATGCCAAGATTGGTTATTGCGTTTAAATCCTATTAGTTTTTTTTTTCAAAATGTTGCAGATAAGCAAAAGAAACGCCTTTGTACAGTCGAGACATAAAATGACAAATACCATTTACATCTGAGTTGCTGTATACATAAATAACTTTGATTTTAAGAAAAATATCTCGTAACCGGGGTAATATTTTCGTTTGAAATTTCCAGAACTTTCATACGAAAATATACCTTTTCAGATAAAAATGAAACTAAAATTTACGAGATTATTATATTTGTTTTTGTTGTCTTTTTATTACCACTTGGGTAGTCGTAATTTTCTTGACATTATTTTCTTCGATTTAATACATTTTTTTAAAATTTTGTTCTCCATTGATTGACAAAGAAAGGATAAGACGTGCACAAAAGCAAACCAGTTATGTACAAAATATTTTTACATATTCAATACACGTATATAAACATTGTATATGAAAAAGATAGCCAGGGTCTGGAAAAGGGTCCTCTAATTTTTTTGAGATCAACATGGTGCCATATCAGCCTGCGTATACACGCAGTCTGATCTAGCACCATGTTTTTCTCTAATATTGTCTTCTTAATCTATAGAGTCTGTAAGAGAACAGCGTAAATTCCAGTCATACAGCACATAGTCACGTGTAATCCGAGTCTTCTCTGATGTAAATACGCTCTTTGATATTTTGATTTTTCGCTATTTACATCAGAGAGCGTTGCTCTTTGAAAAAATCAAGAAGTTCGCAACAAATTGTTGCGCATCGTTCACCGTCCGATCTTAAACGCTATCGTTAAAACCCCTGATGATATCGATAAATGAACCATTTATTGTTATGGCTGCTGAAAAAATTACGACCAAAAAGTATTTCTAAAAGGTTAATAGGCAATGTTTTGCAACAACCCTCACCTGAGCAGCCTTTGTTTACCTTGACCTTCCATTCAAAACCAAAGGTTATACTCATCCAGCAGGCCGATTTGAAATGAAATTTTTGGTCAGGTATGACAAAAAATGATTTATTGATCTATACCCTACAGTGTTTTACCGAGTGATTCGCTATGATACACAAAAACAAAGCTTCAAGTTACTTGTAACGTTACCGAACTTTCCACTGTTTTCAAAGAGCAACGCTCTCTGATGTAAATAGCGAAAAATCAAAATATCAAAGAGCGTATTTACATCAGAGAAGACTCGGATTAAGTCACATGCTGATCCGGAAACGTAGCTGTCTGAAGGTAGTGCATCCCTAATGATATTCGCTCGACGTCGGAATTATTCGGGCTACGTAGAAAACATTTGGCGGTGGAAATTCCACCGCCGAATGTTTACGACCGTACCCGAATAGGTTAAAGGATACGTTACGACGCTGCTCGAAATAACCCGGTTTGTTATGAATCTGAAAATGGACACATTACGGGTATGCTACCTTAAAAGTTATACCCATTATCAAGATCGTGGTTCAAATATAAAATAAAGATTGCATATTCAATTACCTTCGATTTAAAGTCCACTTAATTCGTGTTTCCTTCGAGAGATGATTCGTTTATCTGTTTTCTACGCAAAATGATACAAACCATTTTATGACCGTCTTCGGGCTAAAATGAATATATATATTTTTCACTTTTGCAAACTGCAAAAATATGGACATTTCCAATTTGAAAGCTATTGCAGACGGAAATTATCATCGTTATATAGATGGGATGTAAGTGAAATATTGCACATAACGTATTGAGACAAAAAGAGAAAATGGTGATTATTAGAATTTCCTTCTTTTTCCCGAGTATTTTCCCAAGTCTTTTTTATTAGGAACGTCAACACCAGGTTATGTTTTGGAAAGGGTTAAATCATTATACAACTAATTCATTTATTCTGCAGGCATTGAACTTTTGCCTACTTCAGATTGATTTTGTCCTAATTTTCGACTTGATATATAAGCTTTTTTATGCATCACTTCCGCGAACAAGAACAATATCTGTTTTTGGATGAGTTAGCATTTCACAACCAAACAATAAAATAATTAATCTCATTCCTAAAGTAAAAGATATAACATATTTTCACGTTGCTGGAGAAGATATTTTGAAAATGTTGACGTACGTACTGACAGAAAGACGTAAAGACGGCGGGACAGACAGACGGATGCTCGTCATTGATCGACCACAATACCTCAACCCGAACACTACATGCACAGTTGAGCTAAACTAACCATTAGGCCATTTGAATCTTATATGGCGGGAATCTTCCTTTTTTCAACAGGTGTTCATAAAACTTTGATACGTAAAAAATGGTGGCGTGACTAGGCAGTGCTTAGCGAAAACACAAAACAACTCTGTAATTAAAAATCGAATATCGTGTCAATTTGGTGGTGCCAATTTTACAGGAATGTTCCTTTTTTAAAGTGAACTTTTTCAAAACTAGTTAGTAAGTTTACGTATGTACGAAGATATGTGATCGTGACAGGGCTGGGTCTATCTGACTTATAAGAATCGTGAGATAATTCTTTAAAAATCTCCCCTCCTCGTAACCAGTGCCACAATTTAGGATGAACTTGGCAGAAATTATCCTTGGGTGACCATTTTCAGTTCGTCAAAAAATGAGGCGTTGCAAGTCGGGAATTACCAGACTGTTGAAAGATATCAACAATTAAAGCCCTGTGAGCTATTCAGGGCCATCCTGATTATCTTGCTGTGTAAATACCTTTCTCATAACGTCGGTTACAAACATAATCAGCAACCAGTATTCTTTGGCAAAATAATCATTTTCATAATTTAAATGAGTTACAATTCATTTGGTCACGGATCTGGAAAAGGGGACATGAAGACGGTTTAGCCCCACATGGCCTAGATCGGCCTCGTGCAAGAAGTCTGATCAGGGGCCATATTGTTCTACAAAAAAATCCACATAACGTGTAACAACCATAGGAGAAATGCATCAATCCAAGTCAGATTGTCATTGGTACAGGATGGTTTTGAAGTTAATGGTTTTACTTTAATCGTGAAAATGATATTTCAATCAAAAGTGAAAACAATCGTTACGTGATCTAAGACAATCGTCGCCAAAATGTTGAATAATTTATTATATCTAGAAATGACTAACCCTTTCTCAAACTTCAAAATAAATGCTGTCTTCAGTCGAAAACTATTAAAGAGGACAATATGAATGCTGAGAGAAAAATAGTCTTTGTACAAAGTAGCCATAAGGTAGTGACTGTTAACGCTTTTCCTTGTGGGCATAGCACTTTAAAGGGTAAAAGGAACGAACAACGAACAAGCTATCTTGTATTTTTTTTATTTTTTTTTTTTTGAAAGAAGTTAGAAAAGGAAAGACAATACGAGAGACGAATTAGGTATGGAGTTAATTTATATATGGCCTTGACGTTTGATCAATACAATACAATGCAATTCTTTTATTGCCTCCAACAATGGAGATATTGAGTCATACATTTATAACAAATCAAGATACTACAAGAAACAAATGAATGAGAAAATGAGAACAAAAATAGAAAAGCAAAACATGGGATAATAAAATGATGTGGGTATTTATAAATACGTGTAGGCCTGTGTTGCCATCAGTAATTAGATTTGATACTATTAGTATTAACACATCAGAGTAATGTCACAAATTGTTCATATTGGTGTTTTTAAGCAAAAAACCTCATACCTACAGCTTGTTTAAAGCTGCAGTTACAGGGCTTTCGCTGAAAAGCGACGATCTTTTATATGTCAGAGAAATATCGCTTCAGGCATTTGATGATAAAGTTAAAAGATTTTCTCAAGAAAATATGGTTATCATCATTTTCAAAAAGGGACCTAAAGGAGCACCCATGATACGCAGAGTCCACCAATGTGCCGTAGCTGGAATGAACACTGAAAAAAGAAAATAATGGAAGTAAAACAGGACATCTCTACAACAATAATGCTCATAATTTTTTTACACCAACACACATAAATTTGAAATAACGAAAAAAAAAATAATGCAAAAAAAAAAAAAAAAAAAAAAAAAAAAAAAAAAAAATAAAAAGAAAAGAAAATTGGTGACACATACTAGATCTATTTACAATGTATTACCATAATGTATGTGCCATAAGACATGTGTCATGTACAACCACCTCGCTTGCGATTTATCGACATGTTCATATATCAAGTGTTGCCTTATATTGACCTATCATATTGGATGATCCTATTAACTACCACATATTTATATATACGATACACAAAACCAGAATCAACACCTAAATTGGTACATGAATTGGATATGTAGTTGAGTACATACTCACCTTTTTCTTGATTTCTTTGTCTTATTTAACTCACTGCTCTTTTTAATCAGTCCATAAGTAGGCACTAGAAATAACAAACAACAAGTTAATACATCCATAATTATAAAACTTTCTATAATCATTCGGCACCAAAGAAACCTTTCTAGCTGTCTCAAATAAGGAAAAGTTTTTTTTAAAAAAATTATGGAGTAAATACCTGGATTGTTTGAATATGCATATAAATAAACATATTTTTTTCTTTAGAAATATCAGTCTACGGACACACGTTTAGAATGCAACCATTGTATCGTATGGTACACTATAGAGTTTCTCATCATGAGTTTGTTGACAAAGTATGATTTTATTTAATCGGGTTGAAATTTACACATCAATAAACACTTACAAAACTCCTGCGTTATTTTTGGTTTGAGTGTTCTCCTCAAGATCTTTCTTAAAATCATCATCATCGACATCATCGTCACTGTATACAAAATAAAATCAAACCAATTAGTACATGTACATGTATTTAGATATTTAGATGTTATGATCGCCATGATAAGGGGAAAGAGATGCAGTTTCAGAAACCTGTATATCCCACATATCGATTGCTCAGCACGAAACAGTTGTAACTGCCTATAAACATATAGGCAGTTACAACTGTTTCGCACTGAGCAATCGATATGCTAAGCTACATCGGTGCAGCCTAGCCTATGGGGAGGCACCTGTGTTTCCGAAGATGGAAGGGGCATTACTTTCATAACATTTTTGAAAAAAAAAAACAAAAAACAAAAAACAACAACAACAAAAACATGTAATCGTATACACATTGCTCTACGTACATTCTATGAACACCGAGGGCATTGAACTTATCGTCAACGCATTGTCATCTCTAAAAGAATATGGACCGTGGCGTTCCCGTTATAGAATACGCTTTTAAATCTTCAACTGTTATTTGATTCCTCTCCAAACTACAAAATTTCAGGGTGGTACAAATTTAAAGGAGATGCAGACGACAAAACACTCGTTACTGATATGAAAAGTAGCAAATATGTATGTTTTGCCTAGAAAATATTGAAGAAAAGGGGAGAAATGCTGTGTATCCACATACTCTTAGTTTACCTAGACATTTACCAACAATATTTCCATAAGCAACGTAAAAAACAAGTTTTGTACGGGAAAGGGGGTCGTCAGTTACTTCAGTTAGGTCTACATAATAACAACATTCATTGTTTTTGATAAGTAATATAATAAATTATGTTGTATTTACATTAATATGCAATGGTCGATTCACAGCAGAACGGCAACATACATAAGATTGTTAGATGCACTAAGAAATCGAAGATTTAAATGATCAAGTAAAACATTTACCCTGCTTAGGGATAAGATTTTGATTGACGCAAGTATACTCACCGTCATAAATAAGTAGCCACTTTTCAAAAAGCCATATTTTCCCAATTCTTTATGTCTTTTTATTTTTACACATTCATACGCATTCCCAATGGTCCATTTTCAAACATCAATGGTTAACCCTTTCCCAAATGACAAAAATTTAGGGTGGTTCAATTCGACAGCTGCTGCAGACGACAAATTATATGTGAATAAAGATATGATTTGTGTACAATATAGCACAGCAAATATTGAGACAAAAGGAGAAACTGCTGTCTATCAGCAGTTTCTTCTTTTGTTTCAATGTTTTCCCAAGCCTTTTCTATTAGGGACGTCAAAACCAGGTCTTGTTTGGGAAAGGGTTAAATGCTTTCAACATTTCCGGAAAGATGTTTAGTTGTAATATGGGTTCAAAATAGGATTAAATGATACAAAGTTTAGTTTTGTTTACTTACAGCTGTCATTTTCTGCATAAGTTGACGCTGTTGAAACACAAACAAAAGTCCCATTTCAATTTTACAGAAAATCATTCCGTTGCATTGATAGAGGTCTATGAAAATTTAGCACTACCAGCATAGCTTGTCTTAATATTTAAAGTTTGGTAATAACCGGAAGTGGTTGGTGAGTAAAGCGGAGGGAAACATTTTCTGAAGGAACTTGCTAAAGACCAAACAGAATCAAAGTTTCAATGAATGGAGTATTTGAGAGTAAATTGGGGGTTGGTTGGGCTAAAACCGGAAACCGCCATTTTGAAAGGGTCTTGGGTGTAATGAAAATCACTTATTAGGCACTAAGCATTTTGAATAAAAACAGTATCATAAACTAATATCCTTATTCATTTTGCCCCTTTTCTAGCCCTATATATGGCTGTGAATTTCAGCAGTGAGTTCCGTATCAGTTACGGATTTCCTGGAACTACCACCAAGCTACCATAGCTAATAGCATAATTCTACTGTTTTCGGTACTTTCGCGAAAGCATATCTACTTGCCTTGTTGCAATGTTTCGTATTTATTTCGATACGCTCATGAATAATCCTAAAATTGCCGACCATTTGCATTGGACAAGTGGCTACTTTCTTATGATGGGGAGTATATATCTTACATAACGATGATAACGTTCATTTCATCACAACTTAATTAAATGCACTTACCCCCTCTTCATTAATTTCCGGATAAGACCGTTTCTGTTTCTTCGTTTTCTGTTTGCTTGCATAAGCTCATCTTGACGAATCAACAATCGTTCTAAAGTATTTTCAAATCGTTTATCTGACACCAGCTTGACGTCATTTGGGTTTTCCTTAGTATTCACGACTTCAGCTATACGGGAAATTGATAAAAAGAAAACTATGTTAAAGTTAAAAAGGGCACGAAATGCACTTTATAAGAGTCCCCTCTTGCTAACACTTTTTATATGTCAGAAATACATAGGTACTTTCTTGATTCGGATTCTGATAATCAATAAAAAGGAATAATTATAAATTGTACAAAAGTGCATTATGTACAAAAGTACATTTATCATACCGTCGTTGTTAATGCAAAACCTCGTATCTCGTTTTTGGGAAATTCTAAAGGGACCCATGATAGGTTTATATGCATCCGAACTGTTCGGGAACTCATATTTGTGCACGGAAAAAGAATTTTCAATGCATAAAAAACTCAATCACGGCGAATAACCATCTTTCCTTTGCTATAGATCAATCCTTTACAGGCATGTATGCACATTCGTTTTTTACTTCAAAACAAGACAAGGTCAAGATCACAGAGACTCACCTCCGCGGTATCAACACACCGTACAACCGGCTGAGTCGATGACTGTGACCTTATTCGCGAGGGATATGTGGAAATGTTTATTTTGTACACGCACTGAACATTTATGCGCATATTTATCAACTATAGAATCCAAAGATCATTTCGTTGTGGTGGAACCAAGGAACAACAACAATATTTGAGCTGATAGTTTTAATAGAGCATCGACAGCATAACCCCAGAACTGACTCCAGAAGCCATTTCTAGCGATTATTTATATCAACTGGTAAATGCGTTTTCATATATACTTGGTGATAAAACTGTAATAAAACATCAATCACATTTTTAGTAAGCGACAAAACGAAAGGTCACATGTTAAGGTATATATGTTCATATATGGAATTCAAGGCGAGACTACATTAATATTAACGTACATGTTTATAGTTACACTACATCTTATATCCATATTGTTTTAATTTATTTTATTTTATTTTATTTTTATTTTTTTTATTTTATTTTTTTAACTTTCCAATCAATGTTTTCGTGTTGTATAACATGGAGACAAACAACAATGTGACTATTAATTCCAATGAAGCAATGAAGTAATGTTTTTAAATGAAACAATAATACTGGAGTAATGATTTAAATGAAAACAGTACTTACTAGTAATCTTAAAGAAATATCGTGACTTTACAGGTATGTAGCAAAAACACATGGAGACAATAACAATTGATTTTAAATGAAAACAATAATACTGGAATAATGATTTTAAAAGAAACAATACCTTCATAGTAATTTTTTCAAGAAATATTTGTACAACATGTAATAACGCCAACAATAACAACGACATTAATCAGTTAATCAGTAACTTGAATTTTGGAAAACGGTTAGTATGCCGCAGGCGCGACATGTCAAATGACCTCGTGGAACCAAAGGAAACAACAACAATATTTGAGATGATAGTTTAATAGAGCATCGACAGCATAACCCCAGAACTGACTCCAGAAGCCATTTCTAGCCATTATTTATATCAACTGGTAAATGCGTTTTCATATATACTTGGTGATAAAACTGTAATAAAACATCAATCACATTTTTAGTAAGCGACAAAACGAAAGGTCACATGTTAAGGTATATATGTTCATATATGGAATTCAAGGCGAGACTACATTAATATTAACGTACATGTTTATAGTTACACTACATCGTTTATTTACAAAAGTAAATTCATTTGACCTACCATGCACATGACATCAGATGCCGAATCTGTCTTCGCAAACTTTCGACGCAGCCGGTTGTACGGTGTGTTGAATCTCGCTGAGCACAGATGACGTACTTCTGACGTAATTGTTTTTTTTAAGGTTGGGCATATCCAACCGTTACAAAACAAAAACAAGGACAATATGAACCATCCCGCACGTTATTAATTGACTTGGATTTGAATACTTAATAAAGTTGGATGAGTGCTAACAATGGACATAAGTGATCTACCCTTTCAGGTTGGTAATTTCATGCATTATTTCTGGTTTGTAATTATTTTGCCATTTGCATTTTCGACAGCCTAGCTGGCCCCCTTTAATGTTCCCAAACTGAAAGGTTTAACTTGAAATTTGGACATATTTTTCACAAATAATGTCTCGATAAAACTGATCAGTAAAACATCTCAAAACCTGCAAAGAATTGTCTTAACTGGACAAACAACATTTTACTTTGAAAATCGCACAAAACGACATTCGAAGTTTTACATTTACACCGACGATATATCGTATCGCAACTGTGTTCAAAAGCAGATTGATCACTGTGTCAATAATCTTATAAGGTGATGTTTGATCTAACAAATCCTGGACATTGTTACACCTTCTCCGCTTCAAATCCAATTGAAATACGTAGTTCTCCTATTAGGATAAATAAAGAAAATATTGAACGTTTTCTGTCATTGTTTTGTTGGTGTGTTATGTGATTCCCAATCATGACATGATTGTATTGCAAGTAGATAATAAACGCACTAATTAATGTAATGCGCGGATTCGGAAGTGGGGTCCCTTCTAGAATTTTTTAAAAAAGGCTAAGCCTTCTACAAGTTAGTTTGTCATTCGACAATGCAGTCGGACCCTCTGGAAAACACCGCCCTCTTTAGGAAAATGTCTTGATCCGCGCATAACTGTAAGAAACAAATGCCACTTATCTCATCTAACACTATATTATGGAAAGCTCTTTTGATTATTCCGATGATACATGTCTGAATTAATCTGATTCTAAATTGATCAACAAATTCATGGAAAATTTATGGATATAATAGTACATCTACAATTCTTAACCCATTACCACACATTGACCTAATCCAAATTTTCTCTGATGAAGTTCGCTTATTGATATATTGATGTCTTGTTGGGAAATTGTTATATGGACATGTTACATAGAAGATAACTGTCCCGCACAGAGTTTGCTAAATATGGTAATTACAACGATTGTAACAAGCTCCCCGATTGGCTGATTCATTTGGGCCAGAAAACGTCGACGCGTATATTTTATGGGTGCAAGGTAAAATTAGACTTTTCACCCATTTGGTACACCATACTCATTTACATCAGAGCGCACTACAGTACCACTCAAAAACAACGGAAAGTAGGTCATTGTAATCAATGGCTGTTCCGGTGAGGGTTGTTGCAAAACATTGCCTATAAAACTTTAAGAAATACTTTTTGGTCCTAATTTTTTCCTCAGGCATGACAATTAATAGTTCATTGATCGCTATCATGAGGCGTTTTAAGGATATCGTTTAGGATCGGACGGTGAACTAAGCGCCACAACTTGTGGCGAACTTTCCGTTGATTTTGAATGGAAGTGCACTCTGATGTAAATGATTGACATCAACATATCAAAGAGCGAATTTCATCAGAGAAAACTCGGATAAACATTGACCATCCTCGAGAAAACTGATAGGGAAAACATTGCGGAAAAGGACGAAATTGGTCGAAACAAGTATTTTTCCCCTTTTCACAATGTTGTTTACCCGTAAGTCATACAGTTTTAACTTTTCACCAACTTCATAAACTTGAAATTGTCATCTGCAACATCATTGAATTTACACAAGACAGTCTAAAACGTTGCCGTTTGGTAATGGTTTAAGGTAGAATACCCTTATGCGGCCATTTGAGATTCATAAAAATCCGAACGTATTCGGCGCGGTCGTACACATTCGGCGGTGGAAAGTTCCAACGCCGAATGTTTTCGACGTCGTCCGAATAATTCCGACGTCTAGCTAATCGCATTAGGGGTAGACTAGGCTAGGGTAGACTACCTCAATGTACATACCTATTTGATATAAAGCAATCATGAACATGGTCACCACAATCAGCGATTTAGAAGGCATGGTATCTGCTGCAATGATAATTGTCATGAATATTGGCAGTGAACTATTTGGTCACTCGTAACATTTTCTATAATAATATCATTTCAGAAAGATCATAAATCAAATTGGTCGCGCATATTTTGTCCTGACTCCGTTTTTTTTAAATTCAAGACATTATAGTTGAACCGCAAGGCATTCCTTTGATGAAAAGTAATACTTAAGTCTAAATCATATTAGAATCTCAAAGTTCTCGAAGTCTCATACAACGATTGGGAACATCTACGTAAGATATCATAAATCGTACTTGTAAGCTTCCATCAGGGCAAATAATATTTAAAAATGTAACTATTGTCTTATTAATGAAATTATTTAACATGGTTAAGGTACCTTGAATTTGAAAATCCCTGAACTAACACGAAACGTCTTTGCATATATTACACTTTGTATACATAATAACAACAAGTAAAAATTAAAAATAATACGGTTCATTACTTTGTATCTCGAGGCTTAGATGAATATATTATAATTATCAGACTAAAATCAAATCTTTATAGTCATTATGTCTATTGAATCGGCTGCTATTTCGGCGGTAATTGAACCACGGCGGTGAATAACGAGACACAGCGACGACAACAATCGCAGAAAATCTTTAATGAATCTATAACTACGTGACCAGTTTGAATTTGCTTTGAAGTGACATTTCACGATATTTTCTCATAAATTTTACTTATATTTTTATCTGAAAGAGCATATTTTCTTATGAAAATTCTGAAAATTTCAAGCCAAAATATTGCACCGTTTTTGAGAAATGTATATTTTTGTGCTACAATTAATCAAATTTTTTTCCATAACAGTTCGGATAAACATGTAATTTGCCATTTTTGTCTCAATTTTAAAAGGCGTTTTTTCCGCTTAGAAATAACAACTTTTGAAAACTGATAGCAATTTTACGCATTAGAATAATCAATCTTTTCATCAAGACATACTTTAAGTGAAATCGGAATGTTATGTCCCTTTAACCCATTACCACACAATGACTCTTTTTGACTCCCTACAAGATAATGGCTTCGAAAAACTTTGTGGAAAATGAAGAAATTGCTTGTCACAAGCAATTTCTTCATTTCCCACAATTTTTTCTCCCCAGAAAGATCAAGGAACCCAAATTTTCTATCAATTCATATTGTCGTCTGCATCATCTTTGAATTTGGACAAGTCCAAAATTTTGCCGTTTGCTAATGGGCTAAGGCCTTGTTACATACACCATTCCGTGTCCATATAACGACCGGTGCACGTCTTAATCAGGGAAGTTGTGCAGTATATGTTTGGACATTCTATGGACGCGATATGGTCGCAGAATCGTATGTGAGGGGCCTTTCAAACGACTTTGAATCCACGAAATCCATGCCTGAGGTTTAGTCTTACCTGTACAAATTGTCAGAAATGACTGAATGTTTGTGGATCAAAACCTACGCTGTTTTAAGTTGTCCATAGATTGATATTCACCGACATTAAAGTATAATATGCTATTCACGCCTAGCCCGATGCTATTTTTTCAATTTATTTTTGATTAGACTTACTGGTACGAGGGTCCTTATAGCATTTAAGAAACGCATGGATCTAGATCAGCCTGTGATAGGCTAATCACAGGCTGATCATGATTCATGTTGATCTTGTATAGCACCTTCATCACTTTTACAACTGAGGCGCGTTCTTTAGAGCCAGATTTTTAAAGATTTCTTAAGGTGTTTTGAATAAAGCGTTTTTAAGACCGAGACTTTGACCGAGCTGTTCCGAACGCCCCGTATTTATACAAATGACGTCATCATGACGTCATTTGTATAAAATATGGAGCATTCGGAACACAGCGGTTTATGAATTATGGAGTGTTCGGAACAACTCGGTAAAATCTCTTTTATATTGTTTGTACAGAGTTGACCGAGGGGTTCCCCACGAAGTATAGGGTATGGCGCCTCCCATTGAGCGTCTTAAAAATGCTCTTAAGAACGCTTTATCCTAAAATATCTTAAGAAATCTCAAGATATCTCAAGAAATCTCACTCTAAAGAACGCACCTCTGTACTTCAACAGCAGGGATCTTATTCAGATTTCACTTAGATACAGACTGATCAGGGAACAAGGTTGTCTAAAATGGTAAAACGGCCTTTTTTCAGATTCTGACTTTAATTATAAATCGCTTACGGTTACAAATTTTATCATTCATTTTTCGATAAAATGGTATACATGTTAATCTTTTGTCTCTTAATGGTATTAAGCCGCAGGAAATCGAAATTTATAAAATTTGAGCCGACTATCAAAAATGAAAAACTTGTAAGCAAGAAACTAATCATCAACTTTTGTCCGAAAAATGCATCTTCTTTTAAATTTTTGAAGTGTTTTGCCTTACCATTTGTTCAATTTTGCAATGCGAAACCTGTAATGCTGTCAAGATATTTTGGCACATTTCATCAAAACCCTTTATATTACAGATTCCAGTTTACATGGAGCAGTTTTAGCTTTAATTATCATTAATTACGCGCCTGTGCTTTTTCAGTACTTTTGTCTTATATACTAGTACCTAATTTATCTGTGTACTATGATACCAGTCTTTTTTAAGGATTTTACGCTGTATGCGAAATATGAGCACATTTGGAATAAAGGTCAGTGTCAGGTCAAATGAAATCCGTAGTACATGTAAACAAAACAGTATGGACCTTCATACTACTTTAGTTTTGCATGTGAAAGTGTGTCACACCTGCAAGATTCAAACCAACACATGCAAAATTGTATTGAAAATTAAAAACGCTTTCTCGTGTTTGGTTATAGTTAAAATTTGCAGACATGAACCATAATATCTTGACTTGCCAATGTATTGGTTTAACGGAGTTTTGAACAACAAGGCCAGTATGATGTATAAGCAATAACTTCTTTTTCCCCAATGATTTCCCTGACAGTTACTTCTAGGGAAGTCATTTACAAGGGGTTATTTGAATAAGAGTAAAATGCGTTGACGGTCCATTATCTTCATCTCAGCAGAGTTAAAGGGACAAGAAAGAAAAAGAAAAGAGAGAGAGAAAAAAAGACCTCGGGGTATTTCGTTAATGGACGCTAAAACATCGCCCGTACTACTCTAGACCTTTGTCGACGACATAATGATTATCACATGACATTAACCGACCCAATCAACACTGTCTAGTGTTTGACGTCAGCAAAAGTATGCTTTTCATTTTTGTGTCGATCCTTCCTCAAGCAATACTTTTAAATGGTAGTCGAATTTGAAAGCTGATGCAGATAACAAAAGGGATGTTTTATAAGAATTTGTGTATAATATAACACGGAAAATGTTGAGACAAAAGGAGAAACTGCTGATTATCAGCAGTTTCTTCTTTTGACTCAATGTTTTCCCAAGCATTTTCTATAAGTGACGTCAAAACCAGGTCTTGTTTTGGGAAAAGGGTTCATCCTTCACCGAACAGCAACATTTTAGGGTGGTCCAACTAAAAAGTTACTGCAGACAACATAATGTATGTTTGGACTTGTGTTAAAAATAACAGAGAAAAAAATTAAGGCAGAATTAGAAAATGCTGATGATCAGCATTTTCCTCTTTAGCCTCAATATCTTCCAAAGTATTTTCTTTTGAGAATGTGAAAACCAGTTCTTGTGTTGGGAAGATGTTTATCATTTCCCCAGCATTTTTAAAGTACAGGTCTTGTTTGAGAAAGTATTTAGAATCACCTTAATTGTGTAGTACAGTTTCAGAAAGCAGCGTCAGGTCGATATAACATTAAAAGAGGGAAAAAAAAGACCCCTGTTCTTTTTAGATCAAGAACATCGACAGTTTAGTATTTCCAAAATGGTATACATTCAGGATTGCAAGCTGCCACAGAGGACAAAATGGACACTGATAAAGGGGATTTGTGTGCAATCGCCTACAGCACTCAGAAAGTAAGTGCAAAAGAAGGAAATAATGGTTATCAGCATTTTTTCTTTTGACTCAATGTTTTTCCAAGCCTTTTCAGTTAAGAACATCACACTCGTTTTCTTGGAAATGGGGGGGGGTGTTGGATATCAGTGTAATCTTCTTCTGTCTGTCTCCCTTTTTTAACAATCTTTATCCCACGTGGTTGTCCAAAACGCTTTAATTTTGATCGTAGATAACAGACAGGTGGACCATGTTCTGAAAAACATCGCTTTACAAATAAAAAAACATGATAACTGCAGCTTGTAATAAGCTGCATTTATGAGGTTTTTGTTGAAAAGCAGCGATGCGGCATCAGGTTCAAGACATTTTTCTTAGAATTTGATTATCACAGCTTTTCTTAAAGAATCTCGTATCTGCAACATATTTCATTTTAAGCTGCAGTTACGAGGTCCTCGAAGAAAAGCAGAAATATATGACATTTATTTCTGCTTCTGGTCGAAAGATGTTGCAGAAGACAAGTAAGAGAATTGCTAACTATTGTAAGAAATTCGTATACTTAGGCCAGGTAGCGTTGGAAAAAAATAACAACAGAAAATAAACTCACAATGTAAGTTTGTTATTAATTTAATACATTTTGATGGATAAAAATGCAAAACTGGCCATATTATAATTGAATCAGAAAAGCTAAGTAAAAATCAGGGAATTTAAGAAAAGAGTGTTTAGCATTATTTCATTTATTTTTGACAATGTTCCGTCGTTGTCATAAGTGAAGATGTTGTTCCATAGGATTGAAGGTAGATGTGTACTTTGGAGATTTAACGCTGGATCATCGACGGCATGCTGAAAAAAGAAAATATAGAATGTGACTTGTCACACTAACAGGCGACTTCGCGAAAGTCCATATAGCCAATTTCTCTAAAACGGATAAAACTTAGAAGACGCCAACAAAATGTCGCGTTTAGAAATAAAGGTTCAGAAAATTATCTTTCAGTGAAAATTTCATTCTTAGTCAATCTGCTATGTTCGCTAGGTCCGATACTTTTTTTCTAGCGTGACGGCTGTATCGTCTGTTTTCAACAAAAAAATCTTGTACCTGCAACTTAAAACAAGCTGCAGGTACAAGGTGCTTTTTTGAAAAGCAGCGACATGTAAAATATAGAAACGTTTCACTTCATCACAATATTATTACTGTCTATTTAAAAAGAACACAACTTCCAAACAGTATATTAAGCCAGGATCTGGAAAACGTCGTTAAAGGCTTTTGAGCCCAAAATGATTCCAGATCAGTCTGCGTATACACGCAATCTGATCAGGAACCACGTTGTTCTCCATTAGCTTTGTCACGGTCTGTAGCGACCATATGAGAGAGTAGCGTGGATACAGGTCAGACTGCACATTTGAACATGGTGATTATGCACCATGGATGTCTCAAGTGTTATAAGGGACGTTTTTCCACATCCTGGCTCATTTAAAAAGGATCTTTTTGAAATACACATGAGCCGGGATCTGGAAATGTTCGATTATTGCATTTGGGCCTGCAATGTTTCCCCATCTATTCCCGTCATGCAATTTTGCTTTGGAAATGATTAATAAATGCTGGCAAATATTGCCCCTGGAACTATGTTGATCTCAAAATGTCCCATCAACCTGATGTAATGCCCGCCATTATATATTACAGATGTCATTTCACATGGCGCAGCTTTAGCTTTTATTATCATAAATAACACGTCCTGGCATTTTTAGAACAATAATTCAATATTTTTTCCTTGTATACCTGTTAAATCTTTGAACTATGACCCAATTCTTTTGGAAGAATCTTACGCTGTATGCGAAATATGGACATATTTTGAATAAAGGTCAGTGTCAGGTCAAATGAAATTCGTAATACTCACCTCTTTATATGATTCTGTTTCGTATTCACTGTGATTTTACTTGTCCCACAAGTAGCCACTGAAAGGAACCATAGAAAATAAAGTCGGTAATTTTTCAACTGAACCTGGCCTAAGTAATGACACACTTCAGTGTTTTCTTGATAAATACTGAACCTCAGAAATAACGCACCACTTTCTCTCGTTTAATATTTTTTCTACAAAATAATAATTTTTCTTGACACAGTTTAATTAGGTAAAGGCCTTTCCTTATGTATATGTTACAGTCAATCTGTGAAATCAGCCATTTCATGAAATGGCTGGAAGTTTTCTGTTACACAGATTGGCTGATGCAATTTCAGCCAATCTGTGTAATGATACTGTTGATTCATATTTGCTTCTACTACTATAATTGTTTTGCTTGATAAATTTTATTTGAACATTAATGTTTTACACAGAATGACTAGTTACATTTCAGCAAATCCATGTAATAATGAGTTTGTTTTATATTTGTTTCATATTTTGCAACTACAATTATTTTTCATGAAAATAAAAATAATTTCACAGAGAATGACCATCTATGAAATAATGAGTTTGCTTCAATTTGCTACTAAAATTGCTTTTATCAAAATAATGATAATTTGGACATTAAAGTTTTACACAGAATGGCTGGTTTTATTTCAGCCAACGTGTGAAATAATGATTTAGCCTATTTTTTGTTTCAATTTGTAATCATAATTGATTTTTCTTTATCAAAATATCCACAATAATAATATTTTGCCTCAAATATTCAGTGAGTTCGACAGTATTATAAAATCTTATCAAAATACTGATAATTTGAACACAGAATGACAGGCTCTATTTCAGCCAATCTGTGAAATACTGATTTTATTTCATATTCTGCTTTAATTTGCAAATATAATTGACTTTTTAATCAGTGTTAAGATAATTTTGTCATTAACCCTTTCCCAAATAAAACATCATTTTGAAGTCTATAATGGAAAATACTTAGGAAAACATCGCGGGAAAATAAGAAAATGCTGATGAACAGCATTTTCTCATTTTGTCTCAATATTTTCTATGATATATTATGCAGAATTCCTATCATTATCAACAACCATTTTGTAATCTACAGCAGCTTTTGAATGTGACCACTCTAAAATTTTGCGGTTTGGGAAAGGGTTAAGGTGTTACATAGAATGAGTGGTTTAATTTTTAGCCAATCTGTGTAATAATGAGTTTGCTTCAATTCGCCGCTAAAATAATGATAATTTGAACATAGGCAATTCGACACTATAATAGGATTTCATCAAAAGATGGTAAAAGTTAACATAGAATGACTCACTTTATTTCACCCCAATAGTGAAATAATGATTTTACACCTTACTTTAGTTTGCAAATATAATTCACTTACTCGTATTTTGATAACAATAATGATAGTTTTAACATAAGAAAGACTGATTTAAGTTCAAACCATTGATTAGTCTTGAACTAACATTCAATTTCTGTTATTTCATTCCCATATCCCTATTTCAGCCATTTCATGAAATGGCTGGAGCATTGTTTCAGCCATTTCATGAAATGGCTGAAAATTTTAGCCATTTCGTGAAATGGCTGAGTGAATCAGTCATTTCATGAAATGGCTAAAAATTTCAGCCATTTCATGAAATGGCTGATTTTACAGATTGGCTGTAACATATACACACAATTCACTCTTAAGCACGAAACCCATTCACACGTGACAAGAATGCACAGGTATAAAAACATTTAGGGTAATTACTCAATATCTGCCTCTTTTTGAGACGATTTAGGAAGGATTAGGGAGTTAGTTTTCGAACAGTCGAAGAGCAAAGTACTTTTAGTATAAAATCGAATTGACATAAATGTGACCGAAACGTTCAAATGGACCTTATGAGAAATGTGAAAAGTTTTGACCCTAATCCGTCTGCGCAGTCCGCACAGACTGAATTGGTTTCATCCCAATTTAAAGGAATAAAATCAGACTGAATTTCCTTCATTGTAATTTAAAGGATCTTGATTGTTTTTCCTATTTTCTTCATTTTCCAAATATGACAACAGTTTGACTTCTGCTTATTCGTTCCCAAAAATTTGGTTTCATAGACTTCAAAGAAGGTCCTTTATCTTTACAGGCCACATATCTATCTATGCATGCCACATATTTATCTATGCATATGTGCATCGATAAATTATATGCATAGATAAATATGTGGCCCGTCACGCTAAAAGGACCTTCTATGAAGAGGGGAAGAGACATATACATACAGTAGATTTGCGCCATTTTTCTTGTTAGCATTCGCCACCTCCTGAGCTTTCTTTGTTGCATCATCAGCACGATCCGATGTAGAGCCACTGTCCAAATTAAAAAAAAACAAGAAACAAATTAGTATATCGATGCTTTGCAACGGAAACCTCATAACTGCAGCTTAGACAAGTTGCAGTTACGATGTTTCCGATGAAAACGACGATATTCTTTGCATGAAATTTAAAGTAAAACATTTTAGGTATGATGAGAGCCAAGAATCATCGGAAACCTAAGCCTCTCCCCATTCGCAACGGTATTAACTAGCTTCTACACCATATCAAAATGACAATTAATGCATGGAATGTTTATTTCCGGGTCGTTATAGCCATGCATTTGCGTGAAGAAACTGGGAGCGTATCAGCAGAAAATTATTCATTATTCATTATTCAGTAAATGTATGTGATGTTAACGCTCAGATTTGTGCTCAAATAATTATCCTCGATTTGAGCTTTTAAAATTATCAATTGACCCTTTCCATTATCGTTTTAGTCCGTTCCCACAGAACACTTCCGGTTATCCTAGTCTTCACTGATGAAAATTCGCTCGTTGATATTTGGATATCGCTATTTACATCAGAGCGCTGTCTCATTCAAAAACAAAAGATAAGTTATATCTTTTGAACAAGCGACAAAACTTATGTCGGAATTTTCTTTTGGTTTTGAATGGGACAGCGCTCTGACGTAAATAGCGACATCCAAATATCAAAAAGCGAATTTTCATCAGAGAAGACTCGAAATAATTTCCGGTGGCAAAAATGGGTTTATGGGAAATTGACGTTGTATTAGATCTATAGGGAATCGAAATGAGCTGGGATCTGGAAAAACGTCCCTTATAGCATTTTTAAAAATTGAGTTTCAAGATCAGCCTGTTGTCAAATGCAGTCCAATATGCATCCACGTTGCTCTCTTTAACTTACTACAGGTCACGAAGAAGCTATTAGAGAACAACGAGGATCCTGATCAGACTGTGCATATGCACAGGCTGATCTGGATCCATGTTGGGCTCAAAAGCCTTAAGGGACGTATTTCCAGATCCTGGCTCAAATGATTTTACACTGCATCGTTTATCAATGCAAGAGTCGTAAGATAAAGACAATCTTCACTTTTTCCGCTTTCCACAAGATCATTGCAAGGGCACAGCATGGATAAAGGCAGTGAACATGGATGAATTTCGCCTTTTGCCTCTAAGGGCCACTTCCGATGGCTGTTGGGCGTGTGTGTGTGTGTGTGTGTGGAAATAAGCCAATTGTCCCTTTTCCGGCAATATCAACAACGCTGGCTTTCGGTTCAAAATCATGACGAAACGTCATTTTGCCGACGTCACACATGTTACAAAAATCTCTAGAACAAGATCAAAATGATAGTGGCAGACACCTGTGCTCTCACCTCGGTTAATTTTATCAAACGTATCAAGAGGGGAAGAGTTCCTTGAAATTTAAAGCTTATTCTGATATAATAGCCTAATGTCACGTATTTGCGGTCGTTAAAATCGCAGAGGCCTGCAAAATACTTAAACGCTGCGAATATTTACGACGTACAAAACGTAAATTAATCCTATAATAGAAAAAAAACAAGATCGCCAAACTGAGATACTTTATTTTAGATATAGCTTCGTGTTGAAACACTAAGCGGGAAAAAAAAACTATGCCAAATCAGAAAATAATAAGACAAAATCTCGTCTTGTTTTCTTATTTATCAATTTTTAGGATTATAGCTTGGTATTCTTCTATATGACTCTAAATAGGTCTCGATAATATACAAGAAAGATAGAATGTATAAAAAGTAGAATAAACGATATTTCACCACAGTGACAGATTTAACTCTTTCCCAAACAAGACATAGTTTTAACGTCCCCAATAGAAAAAGCTTGGGAAAACATTAAATCAAAAGAAGAAACTGCTGATAACCAGCAGTTTCTCCTTTTGTCTCAATATTTACTTTGCCAAGATTAGATCGTTATTTTGTAAACGTATCGTAAACTTTCTTCCGCTTACCTTCTCTTCAATATGTTACGGATAAGACTGTCGCTGTTTCGTCGTTTCCTTTCAGCCGGGATAAGCACATCTTGAAGAGTCAACGAACCTCTCAGAAGATTTCCAATGCGTTTATCTGACGTTAAGTCGGCGGCGTCAACGCTTTCCTTAGCATTTACGATGTCAGCTGTATGAGAAAATATAAGAAAAAGAAACGAAACATTCAAATCGAAACGTACACATGTTTTGCTAGCGAAAATCTTATCTATGTCTCAGCGCGAAACGGTTGTAACTGCCTATAAACATAATATGCAGTTACAAAAGTTTCGCGCTGAGCCATCGATATGTGAAAAATAGAACACGAACCTGCCAAACAGTATTAATCGTGCCACCGATACTCGTAGAAATATGCGTTATGTCACCAATTTCCTCGCCAGAACAAGTATTATACAACTAGGAAATTAGGAATACGGTTAATACTCTACAGTAAGATGTGAGGTTTAGTTTCGTTTTTACGTTGTCTAATTCTATACTCAAGATATTATACGGATAAATTTATTGAGAAATTTGAAGAGTTTTCCAACTGATGGTAACTGAATAGGATTGTTAGTATCTGGAAAACGAAAAGAGCAAGACTATATGTACGTACCTATTAAACAGAAAGCAATAACGACAATGGTTACCGCTATGAGATGTTTAGAAGCCATGGTATCAGATGAACTGCAAATAGTAATAAAATCTTGAAATAAAATGATTAATGAAATATTTCCTATTTGTATTGATTGTCTGAAAAGGATTGATCGGTCAATCAAAAGTAATTCTCCTGTAAGGAAACCCTAATTCTTGAGAAAACACAAGCTTGTCAATGTTTAGATGATCTCATGAAATTGAGTTTGAGTTTATTGGGGGTTTTACGCCGTTTTCAACAGCCAGTGTCATATCGCGGCGGCTGGAGCACCTAACCATAGATTCCTGTTGTTTCTCAGACCAGAACTACCACAACACCCTTACCGAGCCTCCAGCTGATCGCCCACGTAGGTTAACGATTTCAAACCCATTGGTGGGTGACAATTTTGTCAGAAAGGGCATTTGCCGCGGCCGGGTATCGAACCCGGGACCTATCGAATGAGAGGCAGATGCGCTACCAACAGCGCAAAGGCCGCGGCAAATCATGAAATTGAAAAAGGAATTCTGTTTTTGAATTCATAGTCTTTGTATATCTCAGAATTGACAAACCTGCACGGGCATATAATTTTCATCCTAAAAGTATTTGTCTCAATTAAAAGACATATTTTTGGGCAGTAACATATCGAGTCTTTGCATTTCTGGTTAAAGGCGATTCTGTAGATATTAAGCCATTACACCAGATTCATATGAATTTTAATGATAATGTCAGGAGGTAAAATAGATCAAACATGTCTTAACTTAAATATAGCATCATCATTATCTGAATACATGTATAAGTGAAATGTAAACGGAACTATCTTGCGAAAAGTCGCAATCGCTTAGGACACACATTATAAAGGCGGCAAGCGGATAGAACTAATTACATTCAAAATTCATATGAAAATACAGCATGTGTAATTTAGAAACAATTATTCATTAATCACAAGATGGGATCAAAAACTAACCGAGACTGTAAAACGCAAAATATGGCTATTTGGGTGAACAAAAAAAATCATAAACAAAGTTTCGTACGAATCAGAATGTGTATGACACATATAACTTTATCACATAACAGATAATAAACGTAGTCTAGGAAATTTTCAAAAAATCTGTTTGTACAAGTTTTTTTTCTAAACTGTTTATAACATTATAGCTCAAATAACGTATTTGGTCGACAGTTACTATCAATCTAATATGTATGTGAAAATGAATAATAGAAAATAATAACAAAAAAGAAATACAAATAAAAAAATGGAAACCGTGAATTTGTGAATCCCTCTCCGTGTATAAAACTTGGTTTATTCTGGTTTGTTTATTTTTTATACGCTATATATTTCTGAAACAGCGCATTATTTTTTGTCTTAAGGCTTGAATAAATTGATTGAAATCAAACCATTTATTCATTAAATCTTTTATAACAAAATTAATTGAACTATGCCCTAGATTGAATATTTGTCTTAACAGAACGTATCCGTTTTGTTTTTCTCCTTGTTTTTGTGACATACTTGTTAAAGAAAAAATCGGAGGCAGTAACACAACCCTATTCAAGTTTGCCAAAATGAGAATATAATTATGCTATGTTTTAGCTCACTTGAGCACATAGTGCTCGAGGTGAGGTATTGCGGTCGACCAATGTTCCGCTTGTCACAAGCAATTTCTTTATTTTCAACAATGTCTTCTCAAGCCTTTTCTTGTGAGGGAGTCAAAAGGTGACACTGTGCAGTTATGGGTTGACGGACGCTAAAACGCCCTTGTTACGACTCAATATCTCGCCAAAACTATGAATATACAACTTTGTGATAATTTATCAAACAAATCTAGTCTCTGACGCCCATTACATTAAATGTCTCGATAGCTGTAGTCACAATTAACTCTTCATTTATTAGGATTGTAAATATTGAGCCGTTTATATTTCATTTTTCGTCATGTTAAATTTATATTTAAAGTGTCCGCTGATTGGCAAAATCAAACTTTTGTGTCGAAAAGACACCTTTCTAAGGACCAAACATTAAAGTTTCTGCAATTATCAAACATTAGAAGTGTTTTTATTTCGTCTTTTGAATTGGATATTTTGGTCTTTTCCGATCTTTACCGAAGAAAAAACGCTAAACTTCCTTTTTGAAGTTATGACGTCTTACCGGCCACTAAATGGCGTCATGGCGGGAAAAATGGGCAGTCATGGGTCATTTCCCGGAAAGCCTGAGATTTCTGACAAAATTAAATGTCCGACTTTTCTGTCATATAGTGACTTCCCCAATCGATACTCAAAACACGGTATTCATCCATAGTAAATGTTAGAAAAAATGTTCAAATAGTCAAAGAATATGTCGCTAGTGGGTGAAGGAATGTGCCAAAGAACGATTTAAGCTTGTCTGTATTACTCTGACGATCGAGAAATGGATAAAAACTGAGACTTAGGTTTATGACAGAAAAGTCGCACTCCTTATTTTTGTCAGAAACCTCATGCTCATGGGGCGGAGTCAAACCATTGTATGACGTCAATCCGTGGCGATTTTACGGAAAATGCCGATCTTTATTTTCTCGAAAAATTCAAGTAACGACGTAAAGAAAAGCAAACAAAACTTTTAAAATAAACCGAGTTTGGTGGATCTTTTTATGAAACTCGTTGATTTAATGATGTTCTTCCAATAAACGGTGAAATCAACTGCCTCTCTTGGTAGCCTTTAAGTTTATATAACAAAATAATATGTTATAAAATACGATTCTTGTACATTTAAACCCCAATAATTCACTTCTATGGATATGTTATTTTTATGAAGACCGAAGAAATTATGAAATAGCAGTAATGACATGAAACGATTCTACCAAAAGTAACTTATTCCCTTTATTCAAAGTTTATGTAAATTTACAAAATCGACAAACACCGGAACTTAATCATTATTTAATGCTTTCTTTGCTTTTTTGCAATTGAATTGAATCGATTAATTAGAGTTTTACGTCCCACTCAACAGCGAATGTCATATGATGATGGGATCTTAAAAAGTCTAAAGTTTAAAGTCTCATCCGAAAAACTGGAGAGATGGGGGATCGAAGCAGCAACCACTGTGTTTCAAGCCAAGCGCGTTACAACTGCACCTCCTCCGCCCCTTTTGCTATTTTACACACAATTCCTTTCATTTCCTCTATCAAATGTGTTGTCTGCCATATCTTTTAACCCAGACAACCTTAAAATTATGCCATTTGGAAAACGGTTATTCCTGTATTTACTGCGAGTGTCGTGTTTTGGCCCTTTTGTAAATGACAATACGGATTTTAAAATTAATGCCAACAACAACAACAACAACAACAACAACAACAACAACAACAACAACAACAATAATAATAATAACAACAACAACAGGAGTAAAATAAGCTGTAGTTACGAGGCTTTCGTTGAAAAGCGACGATACATTGAAAGCCCTTGCAGGCGATAAAATTGATACAGATGTAGATAGGATTTGTAAACAATATAACATGCAAAATATGGAGACACAATTCTGGCCCCGGTTTCTAGAAAAAAACTAAAGTACTTACTCGTGAATACATGCTCAACTTCAATGGAATACTCTCTAACGTTGAAGGGTGTTCGATTGAAGTTCACGTGGATTTCGTGTGATTTCAGTACGGTGCTCAGATTTAAGCATGAAAAAATACTTAAAAGTTTTTTCGAGAAATCGAGGCCTGGTTATCATCATTTTCCGCTTTTGTCTACATGTTTTCGCATGCTTTTTCCTATAAGAGACGCCTTGTTTGGGAAAGGGTTTTTGGGAAAGGGTTAAATGGTATGGTCCTTAATGCCAAAGCAAAGGTACGGCGTGCGTAATTATATCATAGTTTTGCTTTAACCCTTCCCCAAACAACAAAATTTACATCAGTCTGATTCAAAAGGAGCTCCGGAAGACATAATGAGTGTTAATTTGTGTATGGAAGTTGAAAAATCCTAGCATGGAAAATATTGATGCAAAAGGAGAAAATGCTGATCATCAGCATTTTCTTCTTTTGCATCAATGTTTTCCTAAGACTTTTATATCAGGGACGTCAAACCAGGTCTTGTTTGGGAAAGGGTTAAAACCAGATAACCACAGCTTGATTAGGACTTCAGTTACATGTTCTTTTTTGATGACTATCATCGATATTATTTCATTAGCATCGGATACCATTACAGCTATAGGTGTAGTGTACGTATTTAATTAACACTCAAACATAAGACATCGATGCCATATTGACCACGGCTGCATTCGTTTCTAGGTCTTCGAGCAACAATGTACTCTACGAGTCTATATCTATATTTTGTGCTTTTTATCTATAAAGCAAAATATGTTTACTCTATTCAACTGGACAAAGCTACGGATTTATCACAAACTGCTTATGAGATGTGTCCGCACACGAGTTTCTGCCGATCGGAGAATAACTCTGTTCCGGAAGGATATTATTCATGCTTTGAAGATTGCTCCTGTTCTGACTACTGCCATCCTGCCAACCGATATTGTCCCGATGCCGAAATTCGTAACAGACAAATTAGCAAAAGACAAATCATCGACGGACATATTGTCAAAAGACAAATCATCGACAGGCAAGTGGTCGAAAGACTATTTATCGACAGAAAGATGAAATTTCGACAGACAAATTATCAAAAGACAATCGACAGGCATGTTGTCAAAAGACAAATCGTCGACAGACAAATTAGCAAAAGACAAATCATTGACAGACAAATTGTCAAAAGACAAATCGTCGACAGGAAAATGGTCAAAATACTAATTATCGACAGAAAGATGAAATTTCGACAGACAACTTATCAAAAGACAATCAAGGAGAAAATTTTGGTTACCAGCATTTTGTTCTTTTGCCTCAATGTTTTCCTAACATTGTTTTATTAGGGGCGTGAAAACGCACCTCGGGTCTTGTTTGAAAAAAAGGTTAACAGAACATACCCTACCCGAAAAATATCGGCAAAACGGACAGTAATGGGAACAGTGTGGTGATGAGTTGTGCAATCTTGGAGGCTAAATCTGTCTTATAGGTTTAAAAGTAAATTATTGTGGTTTATAAGGAGCCCCCTACTTTGTCAACAATCAAAATTTTGAAGGGGGAATTCTACAGATGCAGAGGGAGTTAAAAGTAACAATACAGGTGGTATCAATGATAGGGAAACTAGATGGAACAGCAATATGGTGTTGGTAGAAGTATACATGTATGTTGGAAATTAAAGCAGTTCAAATCCAAAAGTCTGGTTCTTTCAATGCGATGCTCGAAATTTTTTTTATACCCCCTCGTATTTTTTTGGTTAATACCATCTTTCAGAGCAATAAATTATAAGAGAGGGTTGAAGACCTACAAGACTCGAACCAACACATGCAAAATTGCATTGATGATTAAGGACATTTCCCCTTGTTTACATAGACGAAAATTGTAAACTTCAGCCATAATATCTTGACCAGACTATAAATGAGATATTTGACATTTTCCACGCACTCTAATCTAGTTAATTGAAAGAGCTGCAGACAGCAGAAACTCGCGAAACGGTTCAGGTCAATTTCGCTCCATTTAAAGGGTTATTATTGTTGGCGCAAGATCGTATGGCACATATTTACGTTTTCTCTAAATGTAAACAAAATAGTGTTGTATAAAAGATGAATAATTTTTTATAAGTAGTGACGTAGACATGTTGTAAATCTAGGTACAGTGATAGAGCGGTCTGTTCACTGTTCAGAATTTTCTGCGTTTTATCGAAAACAGTTAAAGGGACATTTCATTCCAATTTCATTTTTTTAAAGCATGTCTTGATGCCAAGATTGGTTATTCTAATGAGTATAAATACTAACAGTTTTTTAGTTGTTGCCAATAGGCGAGAAACACGCATTTAAAGTTGAGACATAATCGATAAATTGCATATAAATCCGAACTGTTGTCCACAACAATTTGTTCAATTTTAACACAAAAATATAAATTTCTCGTAAACTGCGCAATGTTTTGGCTTGAAATTGTCAGAATTTTCATACGGAAATATGCTCTTTCAGATAAAGATAAAAGTACAATTTATGACAAAAAATTCTGAAGTGTCACTTTATGTTCAACAGCAGCGATATTTGTGTCATAGTTTGTTAAAACAAGCTGCAGTTATGAGGTTTTCTTTGATATGGAACACGGTCATCTGGTGTCCATTATACAGTTCCTTCACGCAAAGGAGAACTTGATCGACAAAATGTGGATCTTAATCAGAATGTGCCTATATAAAAGGTTTACCTAGATCCATGCTTATCTCAAATGCCTTATCAGGTTTTCCAGACTGAGGCTCGTATGAACATTTCTACATTTTATTCCTTTAAGGTGACATTTCACGGATATTTTTTCATAAATGTAACTTTTATTTTTATCTGAAAGAGCATATATACTTATGAAAATTCTGTAAATTTGAAGCCAAATAATTGCGCCGCTAACGACAAATATATAATTTTGTGCTAAAAATAAACAAATTGATGCTTACAGCATATATATGGAATTTGTCATTTCTGTTTTGAACTTTAAAAGCGCAATTTTCGCTTATATATAAGAACTCAAAAAATCTGATAGCACGTGTACGCATTTGAATAGCCAATCTTTACATCAAGGCATACTTTAAAAACTGAAATTGTTATGTCCATTTAATAGAAGTCTGTATTCACGGTGGGTAACCCACGTGACTTTTGGAAGCGTCCACACGGACGCTTCAAGGTATGTTATGTTTAATTTCTCAGCTTATGCTCTATTGATTTTGATGAGATAAAGTGCACGGATCGCGCCTTTGAGAGGGCTATTCCTGGCCCTAATCCACTCTGCTAAAAATCCAGTAGTTTCTTCAAACATTCGAGCCAAATTATTTTTAAGTGCAAAACGAAAGTGGGAAGCGTTCACGTGCACCGAGAAAAACTTTCGTTTGAATGTTTGAAGAAACCACGGGATTCCGAGCAGAGTGAGTTACATAAGGGAATGGCCTTCTCAAATGCGCGTACCGTGCACTTTATCTCGTCAAAATCTGTAGCGTATAAGCTGAGAAATTAAACAAAACATACCTTGAAGCGGGCGATTTTTTCGGTATGAACGCTTCCCAAAAGTCACGTGGGTTACCCACCGTGGTATTGTTAGCTTCTATGTTAAATAATCTCCTTGCTCCTCAATCGTTACGAAACAATAATATCCAGTCACATGCAATTCACATTCAGCTCTTATCCTCTTCAACTTCTACATTTGCTACATGGCCATGATTATCCTCATCGCTTATATCATTTCCTACTCGAGTACCACGATCAGTAAAGTCAGCAATGACCGAGTACTGGTACAATGTTAAGAAATTATTCACGAAAATGGGCACCGTAATCGCCAGCAGAATTATACCAGTAACGGCACAAATCGACGCAATAATCAAACCTGCCGTTGATTCTGGTAGAACGTCTCCAAATCCGACGGTCGTTAACGTAATGATGGTGAGATACCACGCGTTTGGAATGGAGTGAATCACCTTCCGTTCCTCAGTGAAATAGAAAATACATGCAAATGTACTTATGCTGAAGAAAAGGAATAAAAATAACACTGCTATGTCATTAAGGTTTCTTTTTAGTGAATATACGAGGACTTGGCTTGCACGAACTTTTCTGATCACTCTGAGAAACCGTAAGGACCGAAAAACTTGAAAATAGTTTAGAATGTGAAGCCAGCTGTGGACATACCGGTGCTCTCGTTCTATATATAGTAACGTGAGATATACATACGACGTGAGAATAGCTATAGCGTCGACGATGTTTACAATTGATAAAAAGTATCTAAATATAGATGGACACGTGATCATTCGCAACAAAATGTCAACCGAAAATATTATTAGTAATATTAGGTCTATGTACACAAACACTCGGAATGGTACGGTCATGTCTCCCAACTTCACAGTGACGTTTGACCCATTTTCAGAATCGTTAAAGATGGCGCCGTCCTCAAAGATACTATGCATGTAATCGTAATCGTCCGTCCTGAATCGATGTTGATCACAGTCTAAATGTGCGTACTCCTTCATCACGTCGTCTGCATGCTGATGATCGGAATGATCTAGATATTCCAGTACCTCGCATTTCGTCAATGGTCGCCTCATGTTATCCAATGTGCTGAACGCCAGAGACAGTATAGACAGTAGTATGGAACACCCGATAAATATGAAGTATGCCTGAAAATAGTCATACAGTATCATTATTTTGCGTATCGACTCGTCGCTTTTCAACTTAAACATCGTAATTGCAGCTTGTTCTAAGCTGCAGTTATAAAGGTTATTTTGTTGAAAAGCAGCGATATGTTTAATTAGGTTAGCTGATTTGTGTAAAATAACAGACTCAGTGTGGCGGTAAGCCTTTAGTCTAGGGGCCCGTCCCGCAAAATGAATTTTTATTGGACCAATCGTCCAGAAAAAATCTGTTGGTACCAGGTGATTGTTAGTTCAATGGGACGTTAGAATAGGGTGGATGCCATAATCAAAAGTGGTGCAAATTTTTTACAAGCACTTTTCTTACCCCACCCACTTGAAATAAAGGTTCAATAGTAGTCGTCAGAAATTGTTTCTATACTGCCATTTTTATCTAATTGATAAATCATTTTTATGGAAAGAAATCACATTTGAATAGTCATCGTGATTGTAATTTTCTTATACCAAAAATCATCTTGAATTCTAAGAAATCTACAATTGTCCTTACCCCACTCACCAATTTAAGCTATGTCTACCCCCTTCTACTTCATGATGTCGTTAAAAAGCCCAAAACTCATAGATCTGCTTAAATGTGTGAAAATGCATTTTCAAGTACCCGGAAATGTTTTTAAACTTCTAACATGACATGTCATTTGACAAAAAACATGTTTAATCCATGTCCGCAAGTTGATATATTTTTTGAAAATTTGAAGTTTTCTGTCGGAAATGGCTGATAGTTTATTTATTGGCAGATAATTCAGATAAGTCACAATTTTGCACCGAAATCATCGAAAAAGACTGATAGAAGTAATGTAGAAGGAGTCAATTTAGAATATGTTAATGAATTCTACTGTCCATTTTGTCCGTCCGATCGTCTACAGGTACGTCTTTCATCGCCAAAACTTTGTGTGCTTAAAACGTAATCAATATTTACCTGTAACTTAACGAATTTCGCGTTTTCAACTGACATTTAACGCAATTCCTTGAAAAAGAGTTTTGATTGTCAGATATTCTTAATAAATAACATGAGGACCATGATGGTCCTAGTTCGCTCACCTGAACCAAGATAATATGAGCCCAAGTTTTATTCAAATCAATTAATATTTGTGACTGCAAAACTGAACACTCGTAAACAGCAGTTTTGTCAAGTTCAAGGGAAAGCAATTAAAATTGTTGGATCATGATCAGGCTGAAAACTGAACCATATCTTGTGGTCAATTTACATTTTGTCCACGTTTTGTATCGACCGATCAACATGCGTGTCTTTTGCAATGAAAACAAAGTCAAAAATGGTCATTTTGTCAAAATTAAGGCTTATAACTCAGGATGTCAGATTCACATTAACAATATAAAATATATCTCACAGTCACAGACTGAGATTTGTCTAGCTTGGTCAATGTTTGTGGTAGCTAGGGTGACAACAGGGTCGAAAAAGTCAATTTTACAGAATTCAAGAGCAAATAACTCTAGACTTTCTATCCTGACTAAATAACTGAATGCCAAACTAATCCATAATCTCGTAGTCGTTATCTTGGTGTCCAAGTTTTGTCTTGATTGTTCACTATGTGTGGTTTTTAGAGTAAAAACAACGTCGGAAACATTCTACCCATCAAATATCGTCTGGATTTGTTCATCTATCTGGTTATTTGACTGAAAATAAAGTTTTGTCCAATTCGAAGGAAGATAACTTAACAACTTCTGGTCCAATTATGTCGAAATTTGTATTCATCTTATAAGAATGGTCACCAACATTATATTTTAGTTTTTTGTCTCGACTGGCCAAAATTTGTGGTTGTTAGAGTAAAACCAAAGTAAAAAACATCAGTTTTTATCAAATTCAAGGGCACAAAAACACAGCTTTCTGATCCTGCCTGACTGCAATTAAAATCATTCTATATCATATGGTCACCAAGATTGTGTCCAAGTTTCATTTGGATTGGTCATTAAGTGTAGATGCAAGAGTGTAAACCAAGTCGAAAATAGTCTATAACAGCAATTTTGTAAAATTCAAGGGCATATTTCATGACTTCCAGTCCCGATCATTCTGAAAATTATACTCGTCCTAGATCTTATGGTCACCAACATTGTATAAAAGTTTCATTTGGATTAATTAATAATTGTAAATGATAGAGTGTAAACAAAGTCAAAATATTCGAAAACAGCAATTTTGTCAAATTCAAGGGCATATAACTCATAACTTAATGTCCCGATCATTCTGAAAATTGTATTCAATCGATATATCATAGTCCCAATCCTTATGTATAAGTTTCATTTGGATTGGTCAATAATATACATGCTAGAGTGTAAACGGAGTCGAAAATAGTCGAAAATGGCAATTTTGTAAATTTCAAGGGCATATAACTCATGACTTTATGTGCCGATCATTCTGAAAATTGTACTCAATCGAGATATTTTAGTCCCAATCCTTATGTATGAGTTTCATTTGGATTGGTCAATAATTATACACTCTAGAGTGTAAACGTAGTTGAAAATAGTTGAAAATGACTATCCTGTAAAATTCAAGGGCATATAACACATGACTTTATGTCCCTATCATTCTGAAAATTGTACTCAGTCGCGATCTCATGATCAACAATATTATGACCAAGTTTCAAATTGATTAGTCTCTAGTTGTAGATACTAAATTGTAAACGAAGTCGTAAATAGTCGTAAAACGGCAATTTTGTATAATTCAAGGGCAAGTAACTCATGAATTTATGTCCCGATCATTTTGAAAATTGCACTCATCTGAGATCTTTTGGTTCCAATCGTTATGGATAAGTTTTATTTGGATTGATCAATACTTGAAGATTCTAGAGAGCAAATCAAGTCGAAAATAGTCGAAAATGGCAAATCTGTTAAATTCAAGGGCATATAACTCGCGAAGTTCAATTCTGATCATTCTGAGAATTAAACGCATTAGATATCTTATAGTCAGCAACATAATGTCCAGGTTTCAACTTGATTGGTCAATATTTATAAAAGCTAGAGTGTAAAGTCGAAAACAGTCAAAAACGGCAATCTTGTCAAATTCAAGGGCAAATAACTCATAATTTTCTTGTCCGATCAGGCCGAAAATCACACTCATTTGAGATCTTATGATCCTTATCATTATGTAGTAGTTTCATTTTCATTGGTTAATATTTGTGGATGCTAGATGGTAAACAATGTCTAAAATAGCTATTTTTGATGTTCAAGGGCAAATAATTCAGGACTTTCTGGTCCGATCTGGCCAATAATCAAACTCATTGAAGAACCTATTATCATACTTGTTCTGATTTAGTTTAATGAATATTGGTTTACTTTTGCGAAAACTAGATTGTAAACAAGTTTCGTCATAAAGCCTTTCTTTGAACATGCCCTTATTGGTGGTAAGAGTTGTCTGACCCCAGAAAAAATCACACCGACATTTGTTGCAAAAGTCATCCTGGAACGAAACCTAATTGACTTCAAAACATCCCTATGGTGTCTAAACTTTTCTATCATTAACGTTTAAAAAGATAATAAAGTTTGAAAAAACTTTTCTTAATTATTTTAGAGTGATTTTTCTATTTTGGTGAATGAACATTTATTAGGGCAATTACGGTAAATGTGTTTTAAAAACCGACTATTCAATTACTAATTATTTTTTGGCATACATAATATTTCAATAAAAACATAAAGTTATTGAGGAAAAATGTCACAGAAAAAAAATTGACGACAATTTCGATTCAGGGTCAACTAAAAAACTGTTTATTTCATTTTTGGGTGGGTATCTGCCCCTGGAAAAAATCTGCACCACTTTCAGTTCTGGCATCCACCATAAAATGAAGCCCCAATGGTTACCCTAACTCACTGTACCATCGGAATCTTTCTGGAATATTGGTCCAAAGAAAACCACTTTCTAGGCCTCTTTTTGGGGTTGGCCCCTAGACTACTTTAAAAAGACCCAATCTGAGAATCGGATCTTGCGACCAATGAATTTGGTGCAAAAATTTGCGAAAAATTTAGGCAAGGTGTTCAAAATACCGTGTTGGTATTATTTCCGTGACGGTCGTTAACCGTGTTTTTTCTGTATTTCTCTCATTATTGTTGGGACGGTGTGTTCAATCTAAAATAATTATGTTGTTTTTTCGTATTTCGTATCTTGCTTAGCTCTCTACTGAATCCATTTCAAGATCATACACAACCTTATGCACAGATCCAGCATTTTACGATCGTAAGCAGTCTTCATCATTCAAGCTTTTGAAAATTATGATTTGTAAAAAAAGTGAGAAATATTACCTTCGCTGCAGCACTGTTCTCAACGTAGTCCATAATAGACCATATTCGCCATTTTATATACTTAATGTCACGTGACAACGGCTTCACGCGCTGCGATATGACGTCACTGGTTTCCTCTAGAAACTTTCTTCTGGTTTCACTTTCGTCTAAAAATGAATTCAACCTGAAAAATATATACAATTTTCCGCTTGCCAAGTAAAGTCTAGTCATAATATTATGACATATGTTTACAAAATTTATGTGAACAAAGGAAGAGCATCTTTAATTTTTTAATACATTTTGTATGCGATGTTTCGAATCTTACAGGTGTTTAATACCTGCAATTTTCGAACCATCGCATGCAAAATACAGTGGTTTTGTACTCGATATTGTGCCTTTTTCATGGATAAATTTTAAAACAATGCCATTATATCTGGACCGGACTATACGTTAGAGAATTACAGTTTTATTAAAGCAATTAACTGTATAATATTACTAATTGCCATTCCAAGTACATCTACTTCAGTTTATCTGATTTCTGCCTTAGCATTTCTTCATGTTACCTCTTTTTATGGACATAACTTGATGACATGAGGGAAACATTTGTTTTGAAGTAAATAGCCTAATGTTACTTTATGTACCAACATGCATTTTTCAGCCAAGCAGATTTTGTCATTACACATTCTTTGCTGTCTACTGTGTTGTGTGATATTGGAGATATATCTAATAATTTCACGTAGGTCTCGATGCAAATGACATTTGTTTTTTTCCCGTGATATTTTCAAAGCCTTACTAGAGCTTTTCGTTATAAGGGACATCAAAAGATTAAAGTACTTATTTAAAACGAGGTAAGGTAGGCCACCCCTAATGACAATTACGCGACCTTGTAAATGTTTGTGCTGCGTCATTAACATTCGTTATGTATCGTGAGAATCTCATTATGAGTGTACTACCTTAATAACACTTTAAAAAGCTCACCTAAAAGCACAGCACTCCGTCAACATCTTACGATCTATCTGCCAAAACTCCAACTCACGTGCAAATGAACCTGGGCACACATCTAGTGGTATATGAAGCTCCCCCGTCTGATAGAAGCACAAAATGGCAGAAAAACATTTCGCTGGTCGATCCACAAACGCAGGTGCATCCGTCGACTCCGGGTTGTTCCGGCTGCAAAGCATCGCCAACTTTGAGCCATTTGGCAGAATGTGTGAGTCGAACTCAAATATTGTTCCAGATACATTTAATTTGAATCTATCCATCAGTCCATTTACCAGCTGCCTAGTAATATATTTTCAACTCAAACTATATTTTTACCGCAATGGGCGAGTGCTTTAGGAAAAAAAGCACGCGAGTTGTACTGAAACTTTTCTAAAATTGTTCTGAGAATGTAAAAAAATGGCAACTATGTGTCTACATCACTTCCACCAAAGATAAAGTCGATAATACGATATTCTATTCTTATTGAATCACAGTTGTATTTTCAATCAATCGAAAGAAAGTATTTTCAACCACTATGCGACATAGTTAAATCGGACAAAAACGTTGTACGATGAAACTGGTTTCTTTTAATTGTTTAGTCTATCCATTTAGTTTAAAAAAATAGCTCATGTTAAAAACACAAAAGTCGCTTTTACAATGCATTACGATACAAATGAACACGACATACCAACAATGAGCGCGAGAACAATAAATTAAGTGATTACAAATAGGGAACGATTTTATCTAGTTAACTGTGACGTTATTTCGGACAGACAATGGAATGTCGTGGGTGTTGTTAAAAAATCTCGTAACTACGGATTGATTCAAGCCGTAGCTACGAGATTTTTTAACAACATAACAACACCGACGGTTTATTAAAACATAACGGTTAACCAAATCTATTTTAAGCACAAAATTGATTGCTATTATAGATATTTTTATAATACCAGAAGTTGCGCAATTGTACCATATTGATTTTCACAAACGAAATGAAATATTAATTTCTCATACAAGCATACAATCAGATATAATACTCATGGTACTACTATGAAACACAGTCTAATGACATTTTTGCTATCATTAGTTTGCTAAATGGTAAGCGGTTAGCGATATTGCCAATGTATTCATGGTGCGAAATCATGTGATACAACAATTATTGTGGAAATTCTTCAATAGTTCCGTTAATATTCCAGCAATATGAAAACGGATTGAAGAGAGGCATAGAATAAGAAAGTTATTGCACAATTTCTTACCTGAAGCGTAGTGAATTTGTCCGTAGTTGGTATCATTTCGGTTTCTAGTCGGTTGGGATCAAGTTTTGGAAAAAGTAAAAGGATACCACATATAATACACAAATCTGAGGAAAGAGCCCAGTAAGGCGAGGTACATGCAACAAATCTTTTGAAAATTGACGCAGAAATAAAAGAGTGTTTGCAAAATATTTTACCAGAATCGAGATTACTTTTGTCCGTAGTCGTTATCCATCCCATGATGCACAATATTCATCGTAATGTTGCTCCGATGAAAATAAAAACATCAATTATTACTGTACGCAATGCAGTTGATATTTGACATTCGGTGATGCGAACAACTTCCCATCGTTGCATTTCAACACAATCCTCGTAATTGCAGCTTCCTTAAGCTTTAACCCATTACCAGACGACAAAATTTTAGGGTAGTCAAATTTGAAAGAAATTGCAGACGGCATTTTCAATTTGGTGAAATTTAAAATTGTATAACTTTGTGGATAGAAAACATTATGGGAAATGAAGAAATTGCTTGTCACAAGCATTTTCTTCATTTTCCACAATGTTTTCGCAAGTCAATTTCTAGTGGGGAGTCAAAAAGAGTTACTGTGTGGTAAAGGGTTAAGTATTCTGGTATTTTACCACTATGTTTTACTCTTGGTGCTTGGCAACAGATCAGTGGGGGTGAAGGCATTACAACGTTGTTATTTCAAACCCAAATTCTTTGTTGTGGGTACTCATAGGAATCGTCTCAACGAGACGATTCAAACGGGTACCCTAAACATAGCATTTGACGAACAATAAATGAAATATTGCATTTTGGTAGCCTTCATTCCCTTTTATCATTAGCTCTGTTGGTGTATAGTATTTCTTGGAAGAGGAAATCGTTGTTTAGGCTTGTTAGAGGGCTAGTATGTTTTCTTTTCTATACCGTTGATATTGTCAATGATGGTTAAAAATGGACAATCTATGTAATATGAAAAGATTTTCGAGGTGATAAATAGTCGAAATTCTGTCCGTCCATCCGTTCGTCCGTTTACAAGTTGGTGTTTACGCTCTAGCTATCGAAACTCCTGATCAAGTTTTGTCAAAACAAGACGAATCATGTTCTCGATTGATTTCGATTATGGGCCAGATCAGACCAGAAAGTCTTGAGTTATCTGCCCTTGAATGTAAAACAATAGCTAAAATTAGATTAGCATCTGCAATTAGATCTATGATCAATCAATGCAACACAGTGGACTCAATATTTGTGACCATTAGCTATCGGATTAATCTGAATTTCAGTCTTATCGGTACAGAAGTTATGTGCCCTTGGGTTTGACGTAATTGCAGTTTTTCCCGTATTTCTCGTGCAAGATCGCTAACATATCGTTACGTGTAAGAACCTTTTCCATATTCGAAAGCCAAATGCGTAATCTACGACGCAATGTCGTTTCTGTATTCACCCTTGGCGGATTAAGTTTGATTTTCTTGATCCAGTTTCATTGGTTCAAGCGAGGTGTAGCTGGTACCAATCCGAAGACTTGATACATCTGCGTGTTATGTGTACACAATTATTTACAACGGTGGGAAAAAGTATTGCATTTCCAATTCAAAAACCTCAAGATTTCACTTCATTAGACCGCTTTTTACATTTTGTATTCAATAAAACGTTATTTGCGTCCTAAATAACGGAAGAAATAACGTCACATCCGTTTAGAACGCGACGTTACTTCACAACCACCAGCATGACAACTGCTAGACAGCGTATCGCGATACCAAGAATCCGCTAAAGATTAAGCCTTTCCTAAACAAGACCTGGTTTTGACGTCCCTAGTTGAAAGGGCTTGGGAAAACATTGAAACAAAATAAGAAACTGCTGATAACCAGCAGTTTCTCCTTTTGTCTCAATATTTTCTGTGCCATATTTTACACAAAGCCTATCTTTAACAACATCCATTTTGTCATTTATGGCAGTTTTGGAAATGGATCACCCTAAAGTTTTGTCGTTTGGGAAAGGGTTAATACAAACGTAGGTGGGTTCAACCTGGTCTAGCAAAGATGAACTCTTTGGGCGACGTCGTTATTATTCGACATTCCATCGGCGAACGTTTACGAAATTGCACAATTTATTTCAATGCCGCGTAATTCCCATTAAGCAATGGCTATTTTAAGGAGATTTATGGCAGAGGCAAGCGGATTTTGTAATTCTACTCAAGGGGTATGAGAACGGGTAGTCTCGTAATCTAAATCAAAACAACAACAACAAAATAATAGTTGGAAATCTTTATTTGTAATAAAGTGTTTCGGAATTGGATAAATCACGGCGGAGAAGAACGTCACACAACACAAACAATATTTCGTGGCTTTTCGACAAAAACCTCGTAACTGCAGCTTTTTTAAGCTGCAGTTACGAGGTTTTCGTTGAAAAGCAGCGATTTGCTGTAAATCTTCAGTATTTTAGTAAATACGTAGTCTATTTGAAATACGTTTGAAGCAGAGAAACGGTATAAATAGTGAGGAGTTATTGGATGTGATAGATCTTTTGATAAATTAATTAAAGGGTTATTGAAGAGCAAACAAAATTTTGTTTAGTAATCAATAATTTTTAATAGTGTGCTGTTTAAAAGATCTACCATATCCAGTAAATCATTTCCTTCTCTGCTTTAAACATCTTTACATAAGTATCGCATTAATTGAACTATCAACAGTTACCGAAACAGTTGTATCACGTGATTCCCCGCTATGTAAATGTATTGTGCGTTTTCCATTTTGTAACTGTGCCTAATTTTTGACCTGAGATTGAAACAAGTAATATTAGTTTAAATTAAATGTATTTCAAAAAAGGAAAAAAATGCGCTTTTCGAATTTGAACGATACTGCCAACGACAAGATATTATTGATGACAAATCTAGTTAAAAAAATGTTGAAACAAAACGAGAAAATGCTTGTTACATGTATCAGCATGTTCTCATTTAGCTTCAATGTTTTTCGAAATTAATTCCGCTATGCATTATTACAAATTTATTCCCAAGAGAATATTCTAAAAAAAGATGAGAAAAATATTCTAATTTCAATATTTTGACAAACTTTCTTTGTTTTAGAAGAAATATTCAATTTAGAGTACCAGGTATGTCATCAAATTATTTCTATTATGGACGTCAAAATTTTTCTTAGAAATCTTCTCTTTTCAACGAAAAACCTCGTTACTGCAGCTCAAAACAGGCTGCAGTTAAAAAGAGTTAATTGAAAAGCATCGACATGTTAAGCCCAGATCAAAAGTTGTCGTACAGATCCAAAATGCACAATACATTAACCAATTCCAACGTATTTATAGTGATCGCAATACAAAGAATGAAGTATTTTTAAAAACAACTTTATATTAGACAATGCATGATAAATATCATGATAAATAAAGTTAATATGAAGAAATTTTGTAGTATTAATTAAAACAAATGCGACAGGTCTGGAAGAGATACTTTCAAGCCTTTTGGAACCAACATGGACCCAGATCAAGCCTCCGAATGTAAAGTCAATCTGGTCTAGAACCGTGCTGTTTTGTGTTTTTTCTTCATAACCTTTATATGTGAGCCGGAATCTCGAACAAATCCCATATTGAATTTGAGAATAACATTGATTCCAATCAGCCTGTGCATACGCACAGACTGACCCGGATCCAAGATGTTCTCTAATAACTTCTTCATAACCTGTAGCTAATGTTAAAGAGCAGTAGCCTACTTAGCGATCCCTACCTAGACTATGTTCCGGTCTGATCATTTCCCCCTCTTTCAATATAAATACGATCAAAAACGAGTGCTCAATTTGTAACAGGTATTGAGCTTATTGACGCCTGGACCCAGGCTATCCCTACCCGAGACTCCACTTTGGAACAAGCTGGTATGGAATCATGTTGGTCTAAAATGCTATAGGTGTCCTCTTTCCCGATCTCGACTCATATATAGCACTTATAGATCTACGACCATAATATGGATCCAGACCAGACTACCTAACTTAAGTCACTTGATAATCAAAAGTCTCATCTGCCACAGTGGCCCTTATCACGGACCCTTGCTCAAATTCATTGGGAATATTACCAGGCACAGCCATTTTATTGTGGTTTTAATATATATAGCTCACGATAAATGACCTGGGAGAGCATACCTAGCTAATAGCTATAAATGCCCTGTCAGGTCTTTAATCGTGAGCTACATATTTTATGAGTTGGAATCACTGTAAGTAAGTAGATAAGCGCAAGATCAGACTGCAATCATGCCTAAGCTGATCTGGTGCCATGCTCGTCTAAAATGATATGAGGGTAAATCTTTTCAATGTTTGAAAATTATGTTCCAAAATTGTGAGATTTGAATAGATATTATGCATTAATGAATATAATTATAGAATAATTAATCATAACAAGAAATGATTGAAACTTAACAAAAAAACAAATTGCGACAAAACTATAGTTGAGTCACGACGCTATGGCATTTGTTTACAATGTTTGCCTATTAAAGTAAACAAGAGAAAATTTCTTTACTTTAATTATTAAAGTGAAGAACGTTTCCTAAATAAAATTTCACATGTGTTGGTTTGAATCTTGCATGTGCGAAACACCTGCAAGATTCAAACCACCATACACAAAATTGGGGTAACTCTGAGTTCAATGTTGTTTATATTAACATGGGTAAATTCTGTAAACATGTGCCATAATATAATGACCGCACTGTAGTATAAATGTACAGTGAAATATTTATTTGAACATGTCAATAAGATTAACAAACAATGAAACAAAATGACCGCTGTATAATGAAACAGCTCTTTAACACATTTGATTTGAAATAAAGTAATATATAAACGAACAAGAAAGTAAAAAAAAAAAAAAAAAGAAAATAAACCCCATAAAGACCCGCACACACACGCTCATGAAATTTCGTCATTGATATTAATCCTTCCTAATACTTCCGAATGCTAAAGCTAAGCTGCCGATGACAGAATCAAATGAATGTTGATAAAGATAGGCTTTGTTTGTGATATATCTCTGAAAATTTTGCGACAAAAGGAGAACGCGTTGCTCATCAGCACTTCGTCGTTGTAAATGCAAAACCTCGTATCTCGTTTTCGGAAAATTTTAAAGGGGAGGGAATAAAGTATAATGACTTTTCCCAAACTGAAATGTTTTACTTGAAATTTGAGAATATTGTTCATAAATAATGTATCATTGATACTGATCGGTAAAAATATCTCAAAACCTGCAAGAATTGTCTAAATTGGACACACAAGTTTGTATTTTGAAAATCGCTAGAACCGACATACGAGGTTTTGCATTTACACCGACGACTTTCTTCTATTACCGCAATATTTTCCCTGGCAAATGTAACTATGTTCTTGATGATGACAAAATCAAGGGCCTGTTTCATCAATACATTTAAGACGCATTTTTTTGACTTACCGATGTCTTAAATATCGATGAAAACAACAACCGCATAACGCAGGTCTTGATAGATTGGTGATACGCGTTTCTTGCCATAAACTTTTCGTAAGTCATCGGTTAGTCAAAAATACGTCTTAAATGGTTTGATGAAACAGGCCCCAGGTCTTTCTTGGAAAGGATTTAAGTCATTGCAAAACTCAAATATATACCAGGGGAGATAATTTAGCTGCTATTTTTTTAACTTTGGATATTACGTTATGTCCCTTTACTTTGGAAACGCTATGATTGACATTGAAATGCAGTTGGCTTAAGCAATCCCTAAACAAGGACGATTGTGACACCGAACAAGATAAACGCTTTGAAAAACATTGTGGAAAATGAAGAAGCAAGAAATTTCTTCATTTCTCACATTGTTTACAACACCAAAAAGACCCACAAATGCAAAAGTTCATTCTCTTCAAATTTTCGCCTGCAATTTTTGAATTCAGACCAATGTAAAATTGTGCTGTCTGTTAATGGGTTAAAGGTCACTAAGTACATTCATCGCAGATCTTGCACCTGCAAGATCCGAATCAACGCATATTAAGATTGTATTTTGAAACTTGAAAACGATGTTCCCCTTGTTTACGTGTAAAGATTGTAAACAAGTGATATAATATTGTGATCGGACTATATGTTGGCATTTTAGTTCACGTCTCCCCCTTTAAGGTATAAAGCCCCTCATTAAAAACACCACTTTCTAGCCATACAACATGAATCAAATTATACACACTTGTAAATACACTTCACATAAGTTGTTTCACCATGCCGGATTACAAGATTATGCTTTAAGAAGTAAATAATTTAGAGATAATATTTTAATCTATATTCATATGCAAGGAAAATAATTCAAAACATTTTTGTCATTTTTTCCATAGGCTAAGTATGCATTTATTTAAAATTCTTAACCGTTCAAAATGCTTATGTTTGTATTTGGAACAGAAATGTAACACGGTTAAGGAATTACTGGCATTGTTCAAATTTCGTCTCTGGAAATTTGGTGCTAATGAAGGGTTGCATACCTCAAATAAAGAGAAAATCGCTGTTTTTCAGCAAAAAAAAGCTACGAGGTTTTTGTTGAAAAGTGACGAAATACCAAAGCCGTAGATTTCTTTTGGGAAATAATTGATTTCTCCAGACAAAAAGACAATTTTCCAACAAAATGCCCTCTATTATGGTAATGGAATATTTTTGTGGATGATTCCATATTTGTGAGCCGTCTTTCAAAAAGGAACAATCAGAGAATTTTTAATATTATATAATCTAAAATGTATTTTTCCTACCCCACTTTTGAAACTACAGATAAGAGTGGGTTTTTTACTTTTCCGAATACAGAATAAGTACCCACAACATAGGGTCTGGATTCGGAATGAAAAAATAGAATGTATTCACCAGTTTTGTCTGTATGTCTACTATTGTACTCATTTTCGAAATAATCTCTTATGTGCCTTTAAGTACTGTAGGAAAATACTTTGTTCTATGTATTAGAAAGAGGCTGTAGCGCATTGAATGTTTATGTAGCGTATCATGAACCAGAAGCAAACACAAGTCAGATAGAGTCTGTATAATAGGTTAGAATCTATAGTGTTTGCTTCTGGTTCATAAATTGGAGTTGGGGGCGTGGCTATGTATAGACGTTACATTAACTAGCCGGCAGTCTCGTTTATGCGAAATATAGCGGTGAAATTTTAAAATATACTGCAATAATGGATAGAGATCAGACTGCAGAAAGGTTTAGGTTTAACCCAATCTTGATTCATGGTTATACGTGGTTCCTTTTTATAATCCCTATGTATATCCTTATTTGCATTCCGAAAAGCCATGGAATTTCTCGCTATGAATATCATAATGAAAGAGAAAATGATTGAGACTTATTTTTATCTATGCTGACTGTTTCTGTATGATCATGTAGCAAAAACCACGATTGGAGAGGGCATGGTACTCTGACAGGCCCGTAAGAACAGGGGAGGGGGGCTAGGGGGGGGGGCGAGTCCAAAATGAGCCCAAAATGTAAAATTGCATCCTACTGACCTGACTCAGACTGCAATATCCCTGATATCATTTTCCCAAAAGACTCAATTGTCGACCGTTCCAACGTAAACGCTGATGCTAACGACAAAAGGTTATAAAGTAGTCGACCTGCTTTTTGGACCAATGAAATTGCGGTATATTTTAAAATTTTGCTGCTCTATTTCGTATAAACGAGACTGTCGTCTAGTTTATGTGACGTCTATACATAGCCACGCCCCGTCTCCTACACAGTTAAGCTTGACGAACAATATGTCAGATAGAATCTGTATAGCAGATTCTACGCAATATAAGCATCCAGTGTTCTGCGTTCGTCTGAATGTTTATTTCACGTACAATCTACTATACAGCCTCTATCAAATAAGTAAAGATCAAAATATGTGTGTCACAGAATAAAGAATAATAAGAAAAATGAATAAATAACAGATGGTTATCAGCTATTTCTTTTTTTATCTTAATCCCTCATCACCCGGAAATGAGTTCAAATAGACGAAGATGTGAATATGTACAGGCTTAACAACCATTCGTTGCTTTTCGACGAAAGCCTCGTATCTGCAGCTTGTTTTAAACTGCAGATACGAGGTTTTTGTTGAAAAGCAGCGCATTTCTCCCTCGCGTGCGTAATAAAATGTTAACGAAATAATTTGTGAGCAAAAGTTTTTTTTACACTTATATTCCTGAATAAAAACGCAAGAGCTAAACGCACAAGGAGCCCCATACCTCTGTCACAATGCATCCATCTTTGCAAAGCAAACGAAACAACGCACAACATCGCAATTTTCCGTGACTACGTAAATTGACGAGGCTATGCGGATTCGTTTCAATATTTCAAATTCCGGCAAACCTCCTCAATTTCTGTTTACAAATGTTACGCCGAAGTTGTAGCGGAAATTGCGCTGAGTACCATAACTGTAGTTCTGAACTAGTCTGGTTCCCGCACCTGAAATCTACTACGGATTTACAATGTAGTGTATCAGAGGCGGGAACCAGACTAGTTCTGAACTAGTTGTGTAGGCTATTATCGTCTCATTTTCATGCTTCCTCACAAGCAAACTTTTCTCCGAACAAAACGTATTTGCTATTCAAACACATTTGACTTGAGATTCACGATGATTTTGGCATTCATTCCTGCAATACATCTTTGCTGTTCAATAAAAACCTCATACATGCAGCTTGTTGGCAGCTCGTTGTGAGCTATGGCGCGCGAATAGGGTCTAAAGTCAATATAGCGCTCAGGGGCGTATCCAGGCATACTCCCATACTCCCGGGAGTACCTCGAATTTGAAAAATGTTTTTTGTGTGGCCTAAAAAGGTGTTAAATACTAGTGTAACATGTTCATTTGAAGTTGTTCTAACCAAGGTAACATATACTCCAGTAACCCTATGCTCACAGGAATGTTGATAATTCATGGAAAAATGTTAAAAGTCTTACTTTAAAATGCTCCCTGATGTGGTCTATGATTCTCGTATATTCCAATTTTCGTTGGGGACCCCAAATCCCCTAGAGGGACTCTGCCCCTTCACCCCGCTGGGAGTCTGCGCCCCCCAGACCTCCGCTTCTTTTTGGTAAGGGAGTACTTCAATTTTGGCTCCAGGTACGCCCCTGGCGCTAGACCTATAATTAAAACAGGGGTAGACCGCTAAAAATAGCGGTCTACCCTTATATTTTTAATAGTCTACCGATAGAAATATCGGTCTACCGATAAAATAAGGGTAGACCGCTATTTGAATTAACGGTCTAGCGATAAATTACCGGTAGACCGATGATTATTTTTTACCCTTCTGCTCGAAATCTCATTAGCCAATCAAATGGCTCGTTACATCCTCAACATACCGGAAATAAGTGATCCGTATAGTACAGCTCTGTGATTGCCTATCGAAAAAAATAGGGGTCTACCGATAAAAATAGCGGTCTACCGGTAATTTTATCGCTAGACCGTTATTTGAAATAGCGGTCTACCCTTACTTTATAGGTAGACCGATATTTTTATCGGTAGACCGCTCAAAATATAAAGGTAGACCACTATTTTCAGCTGTCTTCCCCTATTTTAATTATAGGTCTAGCGCTATATTGACTTTAGACCCTTTTCGCGCGCCAAAGTGAGCTGCAGTGACGAGACTTTTGTTGGCAACAAACAGTAGGCCTATTTCACTTGTATACAGAGGCGCGTTCTTTAGAGGGAGATTTTTTAAGATTTCTTAAGGAGTTTTGGATAAAGCGTTTTAAGACCGAGAGATTGACCGAGCTGTTCCGAATGTTCCATATTTACACAAAGAACGCTTTATCCTAAAATATTTTAAGAAATCTCAAGATATCTCAAGAAATCTCGCTCAAAAGAACGCACCTCAGATGTCCAACTATTGTAGCATGGAAGTACCTCCTTGTGCGTTGCTCGTCTAAAACACTTTTACACCACAAAATCAAAGACAAAGGGTAGATAAAACTTCCACATTTAAACACACGTGGTCATTTTGAAATGCTGCGTTTAACTTCCTGTTCACCACCCACCATATCGCTAATTTTCAACAAAAACATCGTAACTGCAGCTTACATCAAGCTGCAGTTACGATGTTTTTTTTTTGTTGAAAAGCGATTATAACAAATTGTACTCCAGCTCAAATGTGTTATTTCACCATAACATTTAACATCACCGTAACATCCGAGGAATCCAAACTTGGATCAAAATGCTTATTCACCCACTGACGTCATACATTACGTCATACTTGTTGTTGTTCGCCTCTGTCACGTGTTCTCCAGCATATATATCTACAGCACTTGTTTTGCGCGGATTCCCGGACAAGTTCGTCCAAACTCATACAAAAAGAGGCGGCATAAAAGAAAGCAGCTCCGCCCCAGCCTAGTCTGTAACCACTGCCGAACGTGTGGGAATGTATTTTTGTGTCCATTGCTATAGCAACCGGATATATTATTAAGGCAACTGTTGTACTTAAAGCTGAAATAAAAAAAGCAATCTGATTAAAATCTGGCGCTAACTTAACGTATACAACCCATCATTAGCACCAAAGAGCCAGAGGCGAAATTTGATAAGTGCCAGTAAATCCTAAAATGTGTTAAATTTCCATTCTAAATACAAACATAAGCATTTTACACGGTTTAGAATTTTGAATTAATACATAATTATGGAAATATTTGACAAAATGTTATAAATCACCTCCCTTGCATATGAATATAGAATAAAAAGATATTTGTAAATTATTTTCTTCTTGAAGCATAATCTTGAAATCCGGCACGGTGAATCAACTTACTTGAAGTGTATTAACAAGTGTGTGTAATTTGATGCATGTCCCATGGCTAGAATGTGGTGTTTTTAATGATGGGTCATATACCTTAAGGGTCATCTTCATTAACCCTAGTAAAATTCTTTTTTTTACTCTAATCAATCCAATACATTGTTAGTGTTCGTCCTAGTTTTTGGACCAATCAAATTGCAGTATATTTGAAAATTTCGGCGCTTTATTTCACATAAACGCACTGCCGGTCAGTTTATGACACGGATATACATAGCCACACCCCCGTTTCCTGTGCAGTTATGAAAAATAATGTAGTTTTTGGGAAAATGATATATTTTTTTTTTTTGGAAAATGATGTAATTCCAGTAAGATCCGCTTGAAAGTAGCTCCGGTCGGAGGCATGGTTTGAAGAATGACAGTAGAAACGTATGTTTTCATTGGTTGACGTACACTAAGTCAGATAGCGCCCTTCGAACGTTTATATCGCGTAGAATCTACTATACAGCCACTATCTAATACTTATATATGGGTTTCCATGGCGATCACGTGCAAATACATGTTTTTCATCGAAACAGGATGCCCTCGTGGCATTCGTAGACTTGTTTACGGTTTCAATCGCTTTTAGAATTCAGTTTAGCGTTTGATTGAAGAAAAATGGCATTGAAGATGCCCCCCCCCCTTTTTGTACCTATCCGATATCAATATAAGTTAACACTGGATTTTAATCAGGATAAATTAAACATTACGCAAAGTTTGTCTATTGTAAAAGATTGATTACTCTTATTCAATTTTGAGTATACTTACCAAATACAACAAGAGCTGTCCGAAGACAGCGCGCTCGACTTTCTAAGTTGCTTAGTATAAAGGGGGCATAACTCCAAGTATAGTGGAGCCAGGGTCATGGGCCCTGGTAGTAAGGTAGAGGGTGTGATGGCGAATAAGTATCCCAAGTTTGGGTTGAATCCCTTTGATAGTATGGAAGTCATTGATGTTTGAAAAAAAATTAACCTTTGTTGCAACGCCGACGCCAACGCCGACGCCCGGGTGACAGTATAAGCTCATATTTTCTTCGAAAAGTCGAGCTTAAAACGAATTTTCTCGCGGAATGGAAGTAGTTGATAAGAGCAAAAGATCAGAGTGGATGAAGATGCTTTTCTTATCATTACAAATGCGAACTCATTTGTATGGTCTCGATTTAAAAGAGTCCAATGACTACCCACAACATAGGATTTGGAAAACCATACTTTTGAGTGCACTTACCACATACAAAAAAGATTTCTCCCGCGGAATGGAAGTAGTAGATTTTCTTTGGAAGAGGCGACGTACACACACCAAGCACCGCCAACACAGCCGCAACGAATCCAAATGCGGCGGAAAATATCATTAGTCCTATCACGGCGTTTTGCCAGTCTGAAATGAGATTAAAGGTAAACTTTATCCTTTTTGTTCCAAGCTGCTTTTCAACAAAAACTTCGTAACTGCAGCTTAAAACAAGCTGCAGTTACGAGGTTTTTATTGATAAGCGACGGTGAAGGGGTATTAGCAACGTACACACACCCAGCACCGCCAACACAGCCGCAACGAACCCAAATGCGGCGGAAAATATCATTAATCCTATAACTGCGTTTTGCCAGTCTGAAAAGAGAAGAAATGACAACATTTTATCATTTTCATTCTAAAATTAAAACATAAAACTATTAGCTGGGATTTCGAACAAACCTTGAAAGGCTAACACGGCGACCACGAACCCAAAACGCGGCGGAAAATATCATCAGTCCTATCACGGCGTTTTGCCAATCTGAAATGAGATTGAGGGTAAACTTAATCCTTTTTGTTCTAAGCTGCTTTTCAACAAAAACATCGTAACTGCAGCTTAAAACAATCTGCAGTTACGAGGTTTTTATTGACAAGCGACGGTGAAGGGGTATCAGCGACGTACAGACATCCAACACCGCCAACACTGCCGCAACGAACCTAAATGCGGCGGAAAATATCATTAGTCCTATAACTGCGTTTTGTCAGTCTGAAAAGAGAAGTAATATAAACTTCTATCCTTTTTCTTCTAAACGTATATAGTTGTCCAATGATCTGGAAAATGTTCCTTATATATGGAATAGCTAGCATCGCTGCAATGGCAGCCATGAATCAAAGCGCAACAGACAATATCATCAGACTAATCGCTGCGTTTTGCCAGTCTGTAAAGAGAACGGTTGCATGTTTGTTTTAATCCAAAATAGTCGCTTTTCAACAAAAACCTGGCAACTGTAGCTTGGTCTAAGCTACAGTTGCTTTGGAAACATTCGTGCATTTATACGCAGTCTCATCTTGATCTAAAGAATTCTCTTATCAATACTCATATCTGCATTCTGCTTATGAAAAAAGAGTATAAATAAATCCAATTATTTTAGTTTCACTTATCACCTCAAATAGGACCTTTATTGTTGCTCCGTGTAGAAAGACGTTGGAAAAATTTCAGACAAAAAAGAAAATATTGATAATGAGCATTTTCCTCTTGTGCCTCGATAGTTTTACTCTGAAAATCACACGAACACTTTGTTTGCCTAGGTTTACTGTATTAAAGTAACAGTTAATGGACGACACTGTAAATATGTAGACGCATTACGTAACTTACACACAAACACAGGACAAACAGTACAGACGCTTATATTGATAAATCTTAAAGTAGTGTGGTCACAGTCTCGTTTTAAAAATACTGCCTCTATCTGATTCTATGTAAAAACGAGTAATTTACAAACGGCATTTTCAGCCTAAATAACACATTAAATTACCAAAAAGTGTGTAAAAACTTAAAGCTAAATGGTTATATTTTATTATGATAAAATACTTTTACCCGATACACTTTCTTTTCGTGTTAAATCTCTATTTGAAAAAGTGGGTCAACTCTGCGTTTCTTTGTTTGAACTCGGTCGTTACCTTAGAAGGACGCGTGGGTATGTGTGATAAAATTGCTTTTGCACTGCCATTTCTTAACGGATTTTCATAAATCTTATATCAAATTAAAGAGGGAAAATGGATCTATTTATCTGTGTATGTTAATACGATAAACCGATGAATTATGAGTCGATGATTAGGTATTCAAAATAGGTCATTTTACTCGGCTTCAAATGGCACGAACTATGCGGCAGAAAAGCCTAGAAAAGCCTATATATGTTCTTCAACATCCTATCTATTCAAATAATAAAACATCTTGTGCTTTTAGCTTAGCGCATTCAAGCGCAAAGGCTTTAACAATGGAGAGTGTTTTTCAATTCCCCGTGATTTATCGATAATTTCTGTCTAAACTCCATTCATCCTAAATTTATTCATAAATGTTGACGACAGTGACTCAAAGAACATTCTTGCAAAGTTTGGTTGAAATTGGCCGAATGGTTGATTTGTTCACAATGATATCATGATTTCTCAAAGTTCGATAAGCCTTGCCCTGCCACGCCCATATTTTTTGACAAATCCAAAAATCGCAAACATTCTTTAAATATGGTCATCCAAGGAACATTCCTGTAAAGTTTTGTTAAAATCGGTTCAATGGTTAAGGAGTAGGAGGTGTTTCAAGGAATTATGGGCGAACAGACGGACGGACGGACGGTGAGTGACCACAATAGCTCATCTTGAGCATTTCGTGCTCAGTCCAAAGGGATTTACAAAATCGGCGTTTCTCATGGACTTCCTAAACATCCATTTAACCCTTTCCCAAACAGTAAAACTTTATGATCATCCAACTCGAAAGCTGTGGCAGGCGACTGAATGAGTGTAAAAGAAAATAAGATTATTTCGCCTCAATCTTTTCTTCTTCAATAAAGTCCGTTCAGGACGTCAAAACCAGGTCTAGCCAGGTCTTGTTCGGAAAGGGTGGGGAAGCCAAAAATTAGATTAAATTTAGAGGTTGCAAAATGGACATGTTCAAATGTATGGTGCTCATTTGGGTCAATGTTTTGAAAGCCTATTTCTTCACGGACCAGAGATATAATGTTAATAACCGATCACTTGAAAGTTTGAATTATTTTTTGTTTGAAATTCCTATTTTATATGTCGTAAAATCTTGTTTTTATCGGGGGCAATGACACGGAAATGATATGCGCACAACGAAGCGCAGAAAATATTTACGCAAAGGGAGAAAATATTGGTTATCGGCATGTTCTTCTTTTGTCTCAATGTTTTCCAAAACCTTTTTATATATGATCGTGAAAATCATGTCTTGTTCGGGGAAGAGTTGAAATAATGTAACAAATATTTATATAATTGTTGTTGGGTAGAAATTGAAGAACTAAATTGTTTGGTAGAATAATTTCATCCTTTGTAAAACTTCAAAGGGGTGTAACTTTTTTATTAAATGTCCGATTTTAAAAACGTAAGCAGTTTTGACTTCTTCTCATTCAGACCTTGAACATGATATATAATTTGTTGAAGTTCTTTGAAAAATAAACAATAACGTAATTCGGCAGAATTATCTCCCATTTGTAAAAATCTGAATAAGCATTATTCCATAACGCAATGTCCGATTTTCACAATTCAACCAGTTTTATATTTCTCTCAATATTCTCTGTAAGCTGGTATATATTTTGTAGGGACTGGAATAATTTTGGAAAAAAAGTGTGACCACCCTATTTAAAGTGCATCCCGATAGATAAGTTTTGAAAACACTACCAAACACTACCAACAACAACAACAAACATAACGTAAAAGCGCTAAGTTCAATATAATAGGTTCACAATTAAACGAGAATAATTTCAGTTGCTTTGATAAAGCAATTCAACTGTAATTATTCTCGTTTAATAGTGAATCGATTATACATGTGAAGATAAAACACAAAACAAATTGTTTTAGAAACTATCTACATCTATTCATGCATGTTGCAAGATACTGTTAAAACAGGTGATCTGTGAACGCCAGATATAAGACACGATGTGAAAAAAATGACAGATTTTAATTTTAACCCTTTCCCAAACGACAAAATTTTGGACTGTTCCAATTTGAAGGGTGTTGCAGACAACAATTTCAAGTTGGTGAAATTTTAAAAATATTTCCATTTTGGGTTAGAAAACATTGTGGAAAATGAAGAAATTGCTTGTGACAAGCCATTTCTTCATTTTCTACAATGATTTCCAAGTCTTTTCATGTGAGGGAGTCAAAAGGCGTCACTGTGTAGTAATGGGTTAACTGTGTAGTGAACAATAATATCACAAAGAAAATGCGACGATAACAAATGTGATTAAATTTTGTCCATACACATGTAACTTATACACGGTGTATAATCACGTGACTTTTAATTGCCGATAAACTTCAATAACTTTGTCAATACTTGACCAATTTGAATTCGATTTGAAGCAGAGAAGGTGGAAAAATGCCAAGAATAATCTGAACGTGGTGATTTTTTAAAAAGTCAACTGATAAAAAAGTTATTGAAGATAAACCAAAATTTTGGTTTATCTTCAATAACTTTTTATTAGTTAGATTTTTCACAAATCCAATACTTTCATCTAATGTGTGACGTCTGTCCGCCTTCTCTACTTTTAACCGAATTCAAATTGGTCCCGTATTAACAAAATTATTGAAGATTTTCTGAAATTGTTGCATCACGTGATTATCCACCTTGTAATACTCAATTTATGCTTAAGCTTTGTAAATGTAAGTAAACATTTTTCGACTTTTGACGAATATAATTTAAAACGCTTTGGAAATGAAAAGAAAAATGCTGCTCACCAGCAGTACTCCATTTACTTTAACTATCTAGTTTTATTTTCTGAAGGCATATTACAAAATAACGTGATTCCCCGCATCAGGTGAAGATACATGATTTGAAAAATAGTAAACATATTTTGAAAATGACTGAAACTTTATTTAATTTTTAGGCCCCGAATTCGAATCTCAATAAGCAACGTATCTCGACAACGTGAGAGTACGTGATACTAATGCAATTGATTATTTTAATAAGTTGAAAACAGCTGAAACTCGGTTCATTTGAAGGTCCGAGTTCGAATCTTACTAGGCAGGGTATCTAGGCACGTTGTGACTGTGTCATTGCTGTCTGTAGGCTCGCAGGCTTGCTCCCGTAAACTGTAGCTCGTCTCTGACCCTGAAGATAGAACAAGAACTAATTTTCAACAAAAAACTCGTAACTGCAGCTTGTTTTAAGCTGCAGTTACGAGTTTTCTGTTGCAAAGCGACGATATTTATCTCAGTGCTACATATAAGAGTATACAGATTTTTGCTTTGAAATAATTTATTAAATTTCATCAAACCTTATAGTGTGAGGTCTCATTGGGATCGCCTCGATGAGATGATTCCAATGAGTACCCATCAACATGGGATTTGAATTTCAAATAACACATTCAGAATAACTGTATCTCCTGTTAATGTTATGTGACAATAAAAAGAGAGCAGCCGATTTTGAATGTTCTTGAAAATTAAATAACATTTTGTTTATTTGTTATGGAAGTAGTTGGACTTTTCGTGCTGCTGTCTCTCCATTTGTAACTGTATAAACACAGTATATATTGGTGGAATCTACATCCATTTGCCAATAATGTGATCAGTTTATTTTCAAAGATAGTTGTGTATAATACAATATTCTGTCCACTTATATGTGATAGATGTTTCATGTATCATATGTTTTTTGTTAGAGGAACAACAAGGGTAAACAATACAAAAGAACATTTTAGTCATTTTAACTGCGAAGGAGATACGTTTTTGATACGTTTTTGAACTACATAACCACTGAAGATTAAATGTGGGTTCATAATTCCGAACTGGGGATAAAACTCGGTCAAAGCAGTCATGAAAACGAGCTGGTTCCCCACCCCAGAAAAGATTAAGCTGTTACCTTCGGTTGGATGTCATCTTTGTTGCTCTTTGGGATTCACGAGAATTGATAGTTACACATTTCATGTCAAATACTACGTTATGGTTAATAGTGGGAATAATAAAACTTCCACGAAGATGGCGAAAATGTATAGACATAGATGGACAATTTGTTCAAACAGTGTAGAAAGAATTTTGTAAAAAAGTTGAATGGTTTTAGAGAAGTAGTCAAAAGTCCAACTACATTCCGACCGTCCCTCGTATTTAAGTAAGGATCTGGATAAAGGTCCTTTAAGGCTTTTGAGCCCAACGTGGTTCTAAATCAGCTTGCGTATACAAACATTCTGATCAAAACTTATTTTGTTCTCCAATAGCTTGCTTAATACCTGTAGTCGCCTGCTATTCGGGAGCTTTTTCCAGATCTAGACTCATTTGTTGATATGACCTTCTAAATAAGTTACACCAGAGCTATGATTTGTTTAGAAGAGGGTTCAAAGGTCTTAACCTCATTATCTTAATGATCACAAATAACGATCTACTCGACGGTTCTTGAGCAGTACCGTATTTAGATTACTTATTCTGGCGTTGCGGTTCTTCCTATATCTCTTATAAAGATTATTTAACCCTTTCCAATACAAGACACCGTTCACTCAAGAAAAGGTCCAGGAAAACATTTGGGAAAAAAAAATATGTCTCCTGTAAAGGTTCTTTAATTTTTTGCATTTATTTCTTGACCCGACCTTCTTAATTAGAGACACCAGAGTAATGATTTGTTCAGGAGAGGGTTCAAAGGCCGTAACCCCATTATCCGATTGATCACAAATTACATGGTCTTCTGGGCGTTTCTTGACCAGTACCATATTTAGATTACTGACTCATTTTCGCTTTGTACGTCTTTGTTTATCTCTTGTAGAGGTTATTTCCCAAACACGACCTAGTGTTGACGTCTGCAGTATCAAAGGATTTGGAAAACATTCAGACAATAGGGGGAAATACTGGTAATCAGCATTTTCTCCTTTTATCTTAATATTTTCCTTGCTATATTGTACATAAACCTAATCTATTTAAACACCCACTTTGTCGTCTTCAGTAGCTTTTGAATTCGACCATCATTAAACTTTGTTGTTTGGGAAAGTATTAATAAGACACACCGGCACCAGGTTTCAAAGCTCGAAACCTCACTCTGATTGAATCAGAATCAGAAATTACGGTCATCTGGACGGTCCTTGACCAGTACCGTACTTAGATTACTGATTACTTTAGGTGTCTTTACCAACACCTATTTTTTTTGTTTTTGGATTTGGAAGCTTTTGAATTAGACCAACAATAAACGTAGGTTTTGGTAGATGTTTATTAGTATTAGGAAACAAAAGAGCCATGGTTTGTTTAGGAAAGGGTACAATATCGTAACCTCATGATCTGATTGTTCACAAATAATGGTCTTCTCGACGGTACCTGGACGATTACATATTCAGCTTATTGATTACTTATTCTGGTTCTGTAGTTCTGTGTTTATCTCTTGTATAATTAGGTTCTTCATTAGTTGATATGACATTCTGAACAAAAGAGCCATGGTTTGTTTAGGAGAGAGTTCAAAGATTGTAACATCATTAATTTTTTGGTCACAAAATTGCGGTCTTCTCGACGGCCCTTGACCGGTACTATATTTAGATAACTGATTACTTATTCAGGCTTTATAGTTATTTGTATATCTCTTGTAAATTTTTCTTTTACCCATGTATGAAAAGAGAAAAGCAGGAGTATTTCATTTGAAATCTACTGATATTTATAGTTCATCTAATTGGTCACATAATTATTTAGGTCTTCTAGACGGCCATTGACCGGTACCATGTAAAAATAAAATAATTGTTTTATCAATGAAATTTATTTATTTTCTTGAGACGTTTCTTCTACTTTTTTTACGAAGTACTTGACGGTCTTGGACTAGTACAATAAGCACAATACTTATGTAGCAGCCTCCGAGGCTCTAAGTATCTGACATACCACACTGTTTTGATAGGCGCCAGTTTCCTTTGTACAAGGTTTATAAAACCGCTACAGTTGAGACGTCTAAAACAAGAGGTACTGCTGGAATATAGGGACCTTGCAAACACACATCACACAAACTAAAAAAACATGGCCAATCACTCAATGTTGGTTATGGAATATCAGAAAAATAGAGTTTCCCGGAAAGGCAATCGGGCAAAAAACTGGAAACTTGACGAAATCCATCAGTGGAAAATTAGATTTCGTCGTACTGGTAGAACGGATAAAATGATTGACCCTAGCGGGTAAAAGGCCGTTCCTGCATTGTTTTGACAGGTCTTAATTGAAAGTCAACGCAGATTGAATTTTATTCTGTCCGATTTCTTCCGATGACGATCAAATAGATATTGCTAACTTCAGAATATGATGCAAGTATAACTTAGCACAACATATATTCGTTCTTAAGGAGAAAATTGTGTTCTTGAGTAAAAATTAAAAAAAAAAAAAAAAAAACAAAAACAAAAAACAACATGTATCATATGTGAAAGGATAAGATGTGAAGTGGATTCATTGAAGCCATCAAGTTCACATGTAGAAATATGGCTGTCAGTGCAGGAGACTTAGTATTGATTTTGTCCGTACTGTAATGTCACATTGAAATGTCGGGAAAATCACTTGACAAAGGCTTTATACCGACATCAAACGCAATATCGTGACGCTTTTGGTATCAATCGTTATGAACGTTTACCTGTAACAAATGCAATAAGCTTACGCCGTATAATTGACAACCAGAATTGTCCATTCTACACATTCACATAAAAATAGATGTCAAAGAACGTAACAAAAATATTGATACGTGAGCAACATTATCCTTTTTATACGCCGCCGGAGGCGGACGTATATTGGCGTCATCTTCTCCGTCTGTCCGTCCGTCCGTCCATCCGTCCATCCGTCCATCCGTCCGTCCGTCCGTACGTACGTCCACTTTTCTTGTCAACGCAACTCCTCCTAAGTATCTGGCTGGATCTTCTTGAAACTTGGTCAATGTTATCACCTCTATTGGTAGATGTGCATGAAGGAAGGATTTTATGGTTCGTTGGTTTTTGCCTGAGTTATGCCCCTTAAAAACCTAGTCTCTGGGGCTTATTGAAATTGCAGCCTTGTCAACGCAACTCCTCCTAAGTTTCTGGCTGGATCTTCTTGAAACTTGGTCAATGTTATCACCTCAATTGGTAGATGTGCATGAAGGAAGGATTTTATGGTTCGTCGATTTTTGCCTGAGTTACGCCCCTTAAAAACTTAGTCTCTGGAGCTTATTGAAATTGCAGGCTTGTCAACGCAACTCCTCCTAAGTTTCTGGTTGGATCTTCTTGAAACTTGGTCAATGTTATCACCTCAATTGGTAGATGTGCATGAAGGAAGGATTTTATGGTTCGTCGATTTTTGCCTGAGTTACGCCCCTTAAAAACTTAGTCTCTGGGGCTTATTGAAATTGCAGGCTTGTCAACACAACTCCTCCTAAGTTTCTGACTGGATCTTAATGAAACTTGGTGGATCTTATCACCTCAATTGGTAGATGTGCATGAAGGAAGGATTTTATGGTTCGTTGATTTTTGCCTGAGTTATGCCCCTTAAAAACTTAGTCTCTGGGGCTTATTGAAATTGCAGGCTTGTCAACACAACTCCTCCTAAGTTTCTGGCTGGATCTTAATGAAACTTGGTGGATCTTATCACCTCAATTGGTAGATGTGCATGAAGGAAGGATTTCATGGTTCATTGATTTTTGCCAGAATTATGCCCCCTTCAATCTTAGTCTCTGGGGCTTAATGATATTTCAGCCTCGTGAATGCAATTCCTTCCAGGTTTTTCACTGGATATTTATAAAAACCTTTTTGTGAACACAATTTTTTAAAGGTTTTTCAGTGAATATTTATAAATCCTTGTCAATGTCATTTTTTGTCTCAAGTTTTATAAGTGGCGGCGTATATTGTGACGATGGCACTCTTGTTTGCTTTAATATTTAAAAAAAAATAATTATCTATACATAGTTACTTTCAAATTGAATGAGGCTAACATTTGTCCTTTTAGAAAAAATGTAAAACTAGTAGAATCATTCAAGGAATTAGATTTGTAAATTCAAATAATTTTGATAATGTCTCTATATACTGAACCAGGAGGAAATATACACAAGTATACACATTTTTTCTTTTCCTTTCTTTTGACTGTTTTCTCAATGCATACATGTATATAAAAATTCGCCTAATATTTACGTCTTATTTGTCAACAGGCTACAGGACATATTATTTTCAAAACGATCGCATACATATTGTCGGTAAGATTTCCTTCATAAACCAAGAGTATAAAATAGATAGAAGATTTCCATATATATTTGATGACCCGGATTCACTTCGGGGCATATTTCTGTCAACATTTACGTATTCTACCCATCAACAGATACCAAATTCTCCGTGCATCTTCGGCGAAATCCGTGGCAACGCAGATCGAAGAGGTTATGCGATTTATTTGTGACCCGTCGCGCTAAATGGGATTTTATCTCCAAAAATCCAAATTTTTACAAACTTGTCAGACTCAGCACAGGTCAACCAGATACTATATTCGAAAAGTGAACGTAAAGTAAGATAGGGAAAAAATCCAGATGTAAAAAAAGTACATACAAGTGAAAAATGTCGGCCCTAGTCTGGCTGCGCGGACTGACTAGGGTCGATATTTTTCACACACCCGATAAGGTCCCTTTTAGCGCGACGGGTGACATTTTCGTAAAAGTCCGGATACCTTCGTCAATTGCCGTTGTAATGAAATACGATGAAGGAGGAGAAAATGCGTTTGTTATGTAAACATGGTTGGAATATATTAAAAGGACATTTAGTCGTGTGTAGCATCATTGGACTTGAAAATAATCCTTTACGGGAAAGGGTTAAGAGGGATGAGGCCAATAGAGTCAATAGCAAATTGGTCGCCATTTTTGAATAAACTGATAAGACCCAGAACTCTTGTATCTTGTAATTTAATTTCCTGTAACGGATAATCATTTTCTCATTTAATTAGGAACACGAGAAGTGGAGAATTTTCAGATTTTATGGGAATTTGAGAAATTACGTGAACACATATTAGGGGTTAATTTAAACCTTTTTCGAAATAAAAGTCATTTAACCACCACAAGGTGCCAGCTTATCGCTTATCTTTTTAGTAAGTATTATAGTTTTTGTTATATTAATTTTAGTACAATCAAAATCTACGTATTAGATAGAGGCTGTATAGTAGATTCTACGCGATATAAACGTTCAAAAGGCACAGCCTTTGAACGTTTATGTCGCATAGAATCTATAATATAGACTTTATCTGACTTAGTGTGCGTCTACCAATGAAAACATACGCTTCTACCGTCATTCTTCGAACCACGCCTCCGACCGGAGCTACTATCGAGCGGATCTTACTGGAATTACATCATTTTCCCAAAAATTAAATCATTTTCCCCAAAATTATATCATCTTTCATAACTGCACAGGAAATGGGGCGTGGCTATGTACATCCGTGACATAAACTGACCGGCAGTGCGTTCAAGTGAAATATAGCGCCGAAATTTCCAAATATACTGCAATTTCATTGGTCCAAAAACTAGGACGAACACTAAGGTATCCTTATATCACAAAATGGCTGGATATTGTATTGCCAGTTTGCATTATAGTTGATATCGGGTGTCAAAACCATGGGTCAGATTCATCATGACATACATGTATTCTGTACTACCAATATCTTACGAAACGGCTAAAGCAATTTTCCTATTACCTAGCACTTGAAAGGTTTATGAAACACGATTATTGTCCTGAACATGTCTTCAGACATCGATAAGACAAAATACGTCTCAAATGTATTGATACAACTGGCCCCTGGGTTTGTGGTGAAAGGTTATATCATAGTATTTCTGGAAGAAGCTAGAACACAAAAATCTTTTTGGCTTTTGTTACGCATGTCAGGGATAAAAGGTGCAAAATATTGTTAGACAAACAGATCAATAGGAAAATGCAATGATCGACTAAAACATGTAAATATAAAGAGTTCTATAATAGAGACGTCAGAACTAGTGGCCCGTATTATCAACGGTCGTACGTTTATTTTTTACGTAGTATTGACTTTTTCAATTGACCATGGAATGACCTGCTTCATTTGCATACTTATTTGGACGAGTTTATCCGATAAAAGGTATGACGGGATTATCCAGATAACTGGCACGAGATTCTGTACTCTCAAAGTACATTTTGAAGGTCGACTGCTCGATAGCTCAACTGGTAGAGTAATTGGTTTAGAGATTTAAATGACCGGGGTTCGAATCCCCATTACACCGATATTTTATTTTTATATTTTTTCTTAATTTTGCAATTAAGTTCGTCTCCTACTACCTCGTTGGTGACATGAAGACCCCATTGACGCCATCGAGCTCCTTCCATATTTTATGATAGGTCATGATTATACTGACCCCAGAGCCTTATGGACAAAGGCAGAAGGTAGCTTTCTGTTGTTGTTCTGCTGCTACTTCACAAATTAACTTGGTACATTTGAAACTATTTCTTTTGCTCTTGTTCCAAAGGCCTGTGGTTTTTTTTGTGATATTTGTCGTCCTTGGTGGTTCTTTACACGTCTATATTTATAAATCATGCTTCTAATAGATTCACTATTAAACGAGAATATAGATAAAGCAATTTAACTGTAGTTATTCTCGTTTAACAGTGAATTTATTATACTTTATTGGATAAAAAAACATAAAAAATCGCGACCCTCATGGCTCTAATACGATAATATGCATGGGAAAAAGTAAAGTAGAAGTCACTCGGAAAGGTAAAAGAAAGAATCTTGCTTGGGAATCGAACCTGGGTCCGGTTGATTTCAAAGCCACCGCGCACCCAATTGAGATAACCAGACTGCTGAATTCACACGAAACATTACAAAGAGTCAACATACTGTTCTTCGATAATTACGTGTTCAACCTAATTTACCTGTTTTCAAATGAGCAATTATTTAAATGAAATAGGTCATTTCGGGGTCAATTTAAATTTATAATAACTTGTAACAACAAACCTGGTTGGCCCAATCTGATTTCTCGTGCAATCGCATTTCTTATATTCAGTTTTCACAAAATCCTGGTCATAAGATCGTTGATGATACGGACCCAAGGTCGTGTTTGGAAAGGGGCTAATCAAAGCTTTTCTGAGAGATGGTAAATCACACCTCTGTCAGAATGAATTCAAGATCTCATGCGTAATATCTGGTTTCACGTATCATGGATGAAGCGTGTTCAATCATCGTACACAAACAGATCGATAAAGAAGAACAAGAGGGCCGTTGGCCCTAGGTCGCTCACCTGAGATGGGGTTTTATAACAGATCAGATTTCTTACAGATAATACAATAAAGGATCATAGATCATATGAACGCCGCTATGCGATTTCAAACCATAGAAAAACCAGAAAACTACCTTAGTGCAATATCATATGTAACTCAAATATGAAGTTTCATCCAATTCGGCTATGTGGTTATGGAGAAATTGCTTTGGACAGATGGAATTAAAATGAAACATACAGACTGACAAACAAACAGAAATTTACAAATTGACCTAGATCTATGACCTTGAACCTACCTAAATATATATTTCAAATAGAACATCTACTCATGATAAAGAACACATTTACCCATACATTTTTTAAATCCATGCATAAATGTAGATGCTATGCCCCTGACAAGCAGATTTTTACAAGTCCCCTTTTTCTGTGACAAGGTTTCATATTGAAATGCAAAGAAAAGTACCTCTTAGCAATATCAGAAGCAATACAAATATTAGGTTTTGTCAAATTTGGCTCTGCGGTTATTGAGAAATTGCTTCTGACAGATTTCGTGTAATTTCTCTTTTTCTGTTGCCATGGCAACCAGAGTTGTTTTTTTTTATAAATTGCAATTCTGTTCGCAATTTTTTAAATGTGACCTCCTAAGGAATATTTCTGCCTAGTTTGGTGGAAATTAGCCTGTTAGTTTAGGAGGAGATATCATTCAACGATGTCATTGAGATTTGGTGGAAAATCTCCTTTTCTGTTGCCATGGCTACCAGAGCTTTTAAAGAATTTCAATTCTTTTAGCAATTTTTAAAAGGAACCTCCTCAGAAATATTTCTGCCAAGTTTGGTTGAAATTGGTCGAGTAGTTTAGGAGGAGATGTTGTTCAAAGAAATTATTGAGAATTAATCAAATTTCTCCTTTTCTGGTGCCATGGCAACCAGAGTTTTTAGTCAATTTCAATTCCTTTGGCAATTCTTAAAGAGGACCTCCTAAGGAATATTTTTGCCAAGTTTACTGGAAATTGGCCTGGTAGTTTAGGAGGAGATGTCGTTTAAAGATAGTTTTGAGATTCAGTCAAATTTCTCCTTTTCTGTTGCCATGGCAACCAGAGTTTTTACGGATTTCAATTCTTTTAGCAATTCTGAAAGGAGGTTATCTAAGGAACATTCCGGCCAAGTTTAGGAGGAGATGTCGTTCAAAGATAGTATTGAGATTCAGTCAAATTTCTCCTTTTCGGTTGCCACGGCAACCAGAGTTTTTTATGGATTTCAATTCTTTTAGCAATTCTGAAAGAGGGTCACCTAATGAGTAAGGAACATTCCTGCCAAGTTTGGTTGAAATGTGCCCAGTAGTTTAGGAGAAGATGTCGTTCAAAGATAGCATTGAGATTCAGTCAAATTTCTCATTTTCTGGTGCCATGGCATGCAGACTTTTTTATGGATTTCAATTCTTTTAGCAATTCTGAATGGGAGTTATCTACGGAACATTCCTGCCAAGTTTGGTTGAAATTGGCCAAGAAGTTTAGGAGATGTCATTCAAAGATAGCATTGAGATTCAGTCAAATTTCTCCTTTTCTGATGCCATGGCATGCAAAGTTTTTTATGGATTTCAATTCTTTCAGCAATTCTGAAAGGGAGTCATCTAAGGAACATTCCTGCCAAGTTTGGTTGAAATTGGCCAAGTAGTTTAGGAGGAGATGTCGTTTTCTGGTGCCATGGCAACCAGAGTTTTTATGGATTTCAATTCTTTTAGCAATTCGTAAAGGGGGTCACCTAAGGAACATTTCTGCCAACTTTGGTTGAAATTGGCCAAGTAGTTTAGGAGGAGATGTCGTTCAAAGATAGTATTGAGATTCAGTCAAATTTCTCCTTTTCTGGTGCCATGGCAACCAAAGTTTTTTATGGATTTCAATTCTTTTAGCAATTCTTAAAGGGGTCACCTCAGGAACATTCCTGCCAAGTTTGGTTGAAATTGGCCAAGTAGTTTAGGAGGAGATGTCATTTAAAGAAATTGTTGACGGACGACGGACGACGCACATACGGACGACGGACGACGCACGTACGCACGGACGCCGGACAAAAGGTGATCACAATAGCTCACTTGAGCACAAGGTGCTCAGGTGAGCTAAAAATGCTTTGTCTAGAATCAGAACCTAACCAACACAACCTTTACACTTTTACAAACAGCACATGGCAGTGTATTCATCAACATTTCTAGATTAATTCATTAACTCAAAATGATGTAACAAGACATTTGAGTGGACGAGAAGTATGCCTTGGCCAATCGGACGGATTGTCATGTGTTTTAAAAGAAAATCTTGGAATAAGACTGATTGGTAAAAGCAACCGCTGTTTTATATCCAATCAGTAAGAAAAGAAGACTGTATTGAAATGCATTATTTCCAAATTCCGTTCACGTTTTTCATTCTTTAATGGGTACGTTTTCTGACGCTTGTTTCGTTCTATTATGTAATCTCCGATACTTGTACGATTTTGAAGCAGCTCCTAATACTCATCTGTTTTTTTACAAATTTAATATGATTTTGAGTCATTCGATGATTCACCAGATGTTCATTATTTTGTTTGATTTTACTTTGAATTTACATGTACAGTCGACACTCGTAATGTCGACATCGGATAAGTCGAATTTTCGCTTAAGTCGAAGTTCATATCTGGTCCCGTCCTCATCTATTGACATATTTTTTTAAACAAAATAATTACGAACTGAATAAAGCCATTGAAATATAGTAGGAATAGGATCCTTTTCCTACTATATTTCAGTAATATTCGTACTTGATAAGTTTCAAAAACGGTCAAATATCTCGAAGCCGAACAAAATCGGATGAGTGGAATTTCGGATATGCCGAGGTATTTTGACAGCCCCCCCCCGACTTCGACACAACGAGTGTCGACTGTATTTATTGACTGACACAGCACGACGGTAGTCTTTTACATCCTCTGAATTGTGATCAAAATTATTAAGAAAGAACCTAAGATGCTGTCCGAAACTTTCTTTATTTTACAAAAAAAAGTTATTACATATTATCATAACTTGATAGGACAGCACTTGTATCTCAAAAAGGCAATGAGAGCCCATTGTCCAGGCGTCAGCCTTTTAAACTCTATCCTAAACAAGACATGGATCTGAATGTCCCATACAACAAAAAATGGTAAAACATTGAGACATCGAAAAGAAAAAAAGAATACTAGTATGTTGATAATCAGCATTTAATCATTTTGGCGCAATATTCTCTGGACCAACTTGTACAGGATTTCAACTTTAACAAAATTTCCGTTTGTTGGCTACAGCAGCCTTTTTAATTTTTTCTCTTGCATGGGTAAGAGATACATATACAAGCATAGGAGATAGCAAATATCACATTGAAATAATAACTTCCAAATTTAGCACGAAAACCTGACATACACTCAATCTAGCCGCAGAACTAATTATGTTCGAATTTAATACCCTCCTCCGTGACATCAATTCAAAACTTCTCAGTACTCGCAAATTAAATTTGAGGGTGTTATTGCAAAGGAGAAATATGGAATGAACATTTCTATTCCTGGAAACTAGAACCAAGTTATTGACATTTGTGAAGATGATTTAAATTGCCTGATTCTTTCAGTAGGTATGAACTAATCGTGATTTGTTTCTTTGAAATAAATGCATTTAAAAATACCAATTTGTAGGATATCGATAATTACATTAAAATGTCATTAAACTAGTTTGAAAAGACATAGGTTTTGTATCTTTAAGTTTAAATAATAGATATGGTAAAACAATCGAAACAATTTTACATAGTGTATTAAGTGTAGAATGTATTCCATTGTACCTTTATTACATTTTCAAACTAGAACTGTCGCAAAGCGGACAAATACCCCCCACTAGTGCCTTGTCACTGAAAAAAGTGCTATAGGTCAAAAGGTTCTTTAGTTGGAGCATGGAAACAGATTTTAAACAAAGTCCAATTGTGACCTTGAACTTTGACCTTTGTGACCCAAAAACAATAGGGCACCTCCTTGGGTCATGGGAAACAACTGTGTAAAGTTTCATGATCCTAGGTCAACCGGTTCATGACTTAGAGCACGGAAACGGATTTTAAACAAAGTCTGATTGTGACCTTGACCTTTGACCTTCGTGACCCAAAAACAATAGGGCACCTCCTTGGGTCATGAGCAACAACTGTGTAAAGTTTCATGATCCTAGGTCAACCGGTTCATGACTTAGAGCACGGAAACGGATTTTAAACAAAGTCCAATTGTGACCTTGACCTTTGACCTTGGTGACCCAAAAACAATAGGGCACCTCCTTGGGTCATGGGCAACAACTGTGTAAAGTTTCATGATCCTAGGTCAACCGGTTCATGACTTAGAGCACGGAAACAGATTTTAAACAAAGTCCGATTGTGACCTTGATCTTTGACCTTCGTGACCCAAAAACAATAGGGCACCTCCTTGGGTCATGGGAAACAACTGTGTAAAGTTTCATGATCCTAGGTCAACCTGTTCATGATTTAGAGCACGGAAACGGATTTTAAACAAAATCCAATTGTGACCTTGACCTTTTACCTTGGTGACCCAAAAACAATAGGGCACCTCCTTGGGTCATGGGAAACAACTGTGTAAAGTTTCATGATCCTAGGTCAACCGGTTCATGACTTAGAGCACGGAAACGGATTTTAAACAAAGTCCAATTGTGACCTTGACCTTTGACCTTGGTGACCCAAAAACAATAGGGCACCTCCTTGGGTCATGGGCAACAACTGTGAAAAGTTTCATGATCCTAGGTCAACCTGTTCATGACTTAGAGCACGGAAACGGATTTTAAACAAAGTCCAATTGTGACCTTGACCTTTGACCTTGGTGACCCAAAAACAATAGGGCACCTCCTTGGGTCATGGAAAACAACTGTGTAAAGTTTCATGATCCTAGGTCAACCGGTTCATGACTTAGAGCACGGAAACGGATTTTAAACAAAGTCCGATTGTGACCTTGACCTTTGACCTTGGTGACCCAAAAACAATAGGGCACCTCCTTGGGTCATGGGCAACAACTGTGTAAAGTTTCATGATCCTAGGTCATTCGGTTCATGACTTAGAGCACGGAAACAGATTTTAAACAAAGTCCGATTGTGACCTTGACCTTTGACCTTGGTGACCCAAAAACAATAGGGCACCTCCTTGGGTCATGGGCAACAACTGTGTAAAGTTTCATGATCCTAGGTCAACCGGTTCATGACTTAGAGCACGGAAACTGATTTTAAACAAAGTCCAATTGTGACCTTGACCTTTGACCTTCGTGACCCAAAAACAATAGGGCACCTCCTTGGGTCATGGGCAACAACTGTGTAAAGTTTCATGATCCTAGGTCAACCGGTTCATGACTTAGAGCACGGAAACGAAAAAGTCTACGGACGGACGGACGGATGGACGGACGGACGGACGGACGGACGGACAGACAGACAGACATGGTGAAACCAATATACCCCCCTCTACTTCGTAGGTGGGGGGTATAATAACTACGAAGCTTGTCAACCCATTTCACTCAAACAGCTTTTGGGATTACATTTTTTTTTCAACAATTAATGTTAATGAAATTAAATTTCGAAAATTAGATCTATAATCCAACATTCACTGTCGACTAACAAACGGGAAGAATGGTATTTTCCTGTAATGCATTTGAAAGCAAAAAACTCAGGGTAAATATTAATCCTTATATAAACTTCACCCTGGCTGACAATTGATTAGAACCCTTACATGCCATGTTAACGAACATTTCACTCCTTTGTAACTTTGTTAGGCAACAAGCATTGTTATAAATGCAACCGTTACATTCACCACTTTAAGAAAACGATGATAAAGGCATATAATATTAGTTACATAATTATATTTGTGAATGCAACTTTGAAAAAAATGAACTACACTGAACAGATCTTCTAAACCGCCACGGCATGTTACTTCGTATAACTCCATTAGTATTTTGGATAGGAGCTTGAAATTTTCAAATAAAAAAGATAGACCATTTCCACAGAAGATGCCAAAATTTCATTGAAGCACTTTGATAATAACATGACTTAATTGCAAATTGAAAAGGGTCACTGTCACGTCTACATTTTCACATCAACAAGGTAAACTGTAAGCACTGGATGTGATATCGCTCTGCGTCAATAACTCTGCTTGACAACGAACCCTCATTCAGTTTTAGCTACCTAGGAAGTTCTAAGGTATCATTCTTGACGTCTCAGTAGCCTAGGTAAGTCTGCAGCACTTCCGGTTTCCTGGTATTTTTGTCAAAACTTTGTGTAATGTTTTGTGATTACTTTAGAGTATTTCTCCGATTTGAATTCATCTGTGCATTAAATCTGGGTGATTTTTGTTGACTGTTAACAACACTAACGGCTAGTCTTCTGTTTTGAATGCTTTGATGGTGTTCTACGGAATACAAAACGTGCTATTAAAAAGAACAAAAACTCCAGTTTGTAAACATATCTCTGTATCATCCTGAGTAGCATACAGACGTCAAAGATCCATTACTGATATGCATTATTGATTCAAAAGTAATGTCTTTCGTCAAGAAAGGTACATGTGACACATTGATAATTTGTATGGTAGACTGTACGGGTCATGATCTGTGGTGCATTTTGACATGGGTTTTGGGGCCATAAAACTCGTTGTAAAGAACCAATAGAAAAACAACCGATGCATTTCAAAACAATGTCGGCATATCTTCACTTAAGAATGCTTTATCGTGTTCTATGGAATATAATACATGCCAAAAGAACACTAAAATGTTGTTTGTAAACATAACTTTAAATTTTCTCTATTAGCACACACGCGTCAAACATCCATTACTGACATGCAAAATGTGTGCAAGATACAAGTCATCTCTCAGAAAATGTACATGTGAAGTGATAATATTTAGTATGGTGGACTCTAAGGGACATGCTCTTTGGTGCACTTTGACACGATTTGAGGTCCATAAAATTCGCAAAACAGAAAGCAATCGGAAAACAGTTAATGCATTTTGCAGTATCATGATCAACCTTTTGAAACATGCACATATCACTTAAAAGGGTGCATGCTTATTTCATTTCGACGTCGCTTTCGATAAGTCCCACAGTCCGACCCATATCACTTGAGGACATCCGGCCCATTGGGTTATTTTTCTTTGCAAAATCGGCATGTCGGATCAATATGAATTAATGCTTGGGTAGATGTTGTGCAACTTAATTCATCACATCGTGCACCTCGTGCAAAAACTTGTTTTATATGGTAAACTCTACACATAAAACGTTGTTGTTTTAATTTCGACTTCGCATTAAATCGATAGCTATACTGATCACAAAATCTAAAGTGCAAAATATAGTTTCAAACGAGCTTTTCGTTTTTCATTTATACCAAACAATCTGTTCTGAAAAGTGGCGGTTTAGAACATCTGTTCAGTGTATATGAAGCCCAACCCGCTTTTTTCTTTATTTATCAATATGTTTGAAACTACACACATTATACACATACTTCGATTATCAAGTTGCAAAATATCGAAAGGCCAGATGTCAATCCGGTACAGCCATACATTAACCTTTTCACAAACAAGACCCGATTTAAATCTCCCCAATACAATAAGCTTGGAAAAAAATGCAACATAGGATGAAAATGCTAATTACCAAAACTTACTCCTCTTGACTAACTATATTATCTGCCTTATTGTATACAAATCCTCTGTTTATCAACATTCACTTTGTTGTCTTCAGCAAATTTGAAAATCAAGACAATGTCAAAACCTCATTATATCACTTTTAAGACCGAATGGCATTACAGTTAATTCAAAGAATCCTTTCACAGTTTCATGCATCAATTCGTTGTGGACCAATATAAGATCTGTTTTTCAAGAGGTCATCTGTCTGCGTTAGAATTTTCAATCCAAACGTTATACCAAAAAAAGGTCAAAGAAAACCATGAAATGGGCAATTCTATATGGCACTTCAATCCCAGACGCATTATATGAAATCTATATATTATGGAAATAAAATTAGTCTCCGACTATTACATTGGATCTGTGATACTTCTATCGAACAAACTAGTTTTGCCAAGTAATGTGAATCTAAACCCATATATCTTTGTTTGACCTCAACTTAAATTGAACTTTTGTGTAATGAACGACATTACATTTCCCTTTAAAATCCGTCTATGTAATATATTGTGTCAATTTGAAACAAAACAGAGCATATACGAGAAATTAATATAATTACAAATTGCATCTTTTTCAGTGTCCGATATCTTGTGTTTCATTTGCTCAACACAACTTTCTAACTAGTCATAAGGTGCGCTGAATATGTGAGCTTTTAATTTCTCACACATTACCTATTAGATTCTCACACATTAGATCAAAATTGACGAATTTACCTGTATAAAGCAGACTATTTTCTAATTCCCATTTCTTATTAGAATCAGTTGTTATCAAAATAAATGCATCGACTTCAGCCCAAACGATATTGTTCAGTCTTGCCACTCGGAATTCGCGTTAAAACATAAGCAACATGAATTTTAAAAATATTGGGTTTTATAAATGAGTTTTAATTATTGTTTATTGTGTTGATGCTATTAAAAGCAGTTATGACATAAATAACGTCATATCATCTGAGGCAAATACAGAGACGTAATGTAAAGTCACGAGAAAGAAAAAAGATTCGCTCCCTGGACATGTAGTCCCGGCCTGCTAGTAAAAAAGAGAAGAGTCGTATATTATTTGCCTTGTCTTTTATGACGTAGACACGTTATATAATATGGAAATCGAATCAGCCTGTCTTACAAAATTGCATTAGCCTTGTGATATCTCTACACAAATAGACATTATTTGATCTGTTATTGCCATTCTAGATCATCTTGTAGATGTTGTCTTTGTAGACAGTACTATCGTGGCGAATAGAAAACAACACGAATTTACAAACGGATTCATAGCTTTTCGCATGTATGCATATATTTAAAGGCAAGTCCATTTATACATATTTGGCCTGAAATGTCACAACAGCCGTTTCTTGATTCAATGTTCATTTGGGAGATGGTGACACCATTTGAACAAAGTTTTTACAGCATGAGATGCAAAATGGCCGAATTTGAAAGCTGCTGCAGAGGACAAATCAGTACTTTTGTCTTTTTGTCTCACCTCTTTCGAATACCTTCTTCACTTCAGATGTGCGAAATAGTTAACATGCGGGAGACATAAACTAAAAAGGTGTCAATGAGATAGCTGTTGTGAATGATTAAATTATGGTGGTCAATTGGCAAGGGAATTCCAGCGACAACTTTATCATGTGGATGAACTGTTGTTGATTTAACCCTTTCTTCAAAAACGGTAAATATATGGGCGGTTCTACTTGAAAGCTGCTGCCGGTTACACTAATAATGTAGATAAAGGAAGGATATACTATGTACGATTTAGTACATAAACCCTAAATACCGAAGAAAGAAAATGCCGATCATAATTGTGTAAAGGATCTTAAAAATATAGATTTAATTCTACCGTATACATTTGACACATAACAGCAAATAGAGACCGAAATGGATCACACTGCATGATCAAAATCCATGGTTATATCTAATTAACTCTTCGTGATCTAAGACATTTGTAAGATAGCAGTATGGGTAATGATGAGTTGATATAGCAGAGCTACAAATAGGGGGAGGGGTCTACTTGATTTTCATGATACAGTATGTCGTTTATTATCAAACCCTATATTGTGAGTGGACCCAATAATCATCCACTACATAGCATCTGGATTTGAGACAACGAAATCAAATATCTTTAATATCCATCATGCCCTTTGTTCTAAAACATAAACATGGAATCACTGTAGCTCCAAATGCCAATTGGCAATTTTTCCCAACATCCTGGATCATTCACTGAATAAATATGGCAAATCTCAAGAGATAACTAGTAGTATATGTTTATGATAGACCGGCTTATGTTACCATTTACATTACCATTTGTTAAATATGTGTGTCAAAAAAAGACACCACAAAGGGTTAAGTATTCCAGCAACGGGCTCTTCATGAGACGTCTCTTAACTATCAATGCTTGATTGATTATAATTAAATTAAGTACTCTCTCAGCCGTTTTAGATAAATCGTGGTGACTTGAATACCGATCCATGGATTTTTGCCACTTCCGCTAAAAGTACTATCATAGTATCCTTCATCTGTTCATCAATATAATTATGTTTACGATAATCAAACTATCACATAGCTCCAAAATCAATTTTGGGTTCAAAACAAACTTGCATGATCAATATCGGCATCACAATTATGCTCGATGCATTCCGTTGAAACGGCTATAAAATTGATATATGAGATGATAGGAATAATTCCTTCTGTTATGAACTAAACTAATGTAAATGAAATAGCTATCATATTTATTAAATTAGCATTGGAATTAATCATATCCTGAGCAAGACCCGAGCTTCCCGTTCCTTTAAGGAAATGGTATGGGAATTTATGAAGCAAAAGAAAAAAAATGTTGATATAAAGAATGTCATTTTCCTCAAATATTTCAATTGATATATTGTTCAGATATCTTTCAAGTGATGATGGAATGATGTCAATTGACTTTATAAAGTAGGTTTACCACGTTTTGACACACCTAAGGCGAATTCGTAAAATTAGGAATTAGTTGGTGTCAGTTTTGTTGCAATTAGATAATATAATAAACAATTTCATGTTGAAGCTATTAATGGTAGACATTTAAAATGAGAGATTTTCTACTATTAGTAGTGATTGTAAAGCTAAATTTTATAAAGTGACCTATGTTAGGAGAAATCATTAGGGATCAATACCAGTTCAGGGATAATGAAATAATAATGTTGACAAATACTTGTAACGCTCGACATTATTTCTCCTGGGAAAACGTAAATATCCGATAACCTGAATGTGGTATTAATTCATATGATCAGGAATTTGGAAAAAAACGTCCTTCGTAGCTTTTGAGACAGACATGTTTTAAGATCATTCTGTGTCTTTCCTGAGTCTAACATGGATACATATCTTCTTGTTAGTGGCTGTCACAGATTATGAAGAAGTTATTACTTTTACCCCAATGTTTTCTCGGGATCTAAACTCAATGTCAATATGTTTCCTTTGTACATACGTAGTTTATAAAACCGCTACAGTTGGGACGTCTATAACAAGAAATAGTGCTGGAATAAAGGGGCATTGCAAACACACATCACAAAAAAAAAAAAAAAAACAAAAAACAAAACACATGACCAATCACTCAATGCTGATTCTGGAATCTCAGAAAAACAGAGTTTCCCGGAAAGGCAATCGGGCAAATACTGGAAACTTGACGAAATCCATCAGTGGAAAATTAGATTTCGTCTTCTTGGTAGTACGGATAAAATGCTTGACCCCACCGAGCAAAAGGTCGTGCCTACTTTGTTTTGACAGGTCTTAATTGAAAGTCAACGCAGATGAAATTTTATTCGATTCGTTATCTACCGATGACGACCAAATAGATGTTGCTAACTTCAGAATATTATTGATGTACAATTAAGCCCACAATATGTCTGGGCTTAAGAAGAAACTTGTTGTCTTGAATAAAAAAAACCTCTCTCATTTGTGAAAGGGTAGGATGTGAAGTGGATTCATTGAAGCCATCAAGTTCACATGTAGAAATATGGCTGTCAGTGCAGGAGACTTAGTATTGATTTTGTCCGTACAGTAATGCCGTATTGAAATGTCGGGAAAATCACTTGACAAAGGCTTTATGCCGATCGACATCAAACGACATATCGTGACGCTTTTGGTATCAATCGGTATGAATATTTACTTGACTGCAATAAATGCGACAAACCTACGACGTATACTTGACAACCAGAATTTTCCATTCCACACATTTACTTCCGAACAGATATCAAAGAATGCGACAAGCAATTGATTGGTTCGTGGGCAACATTCTTCCTATATCATTTAATATTCTCTAAAATAAAGCCTTTAGTTGTCTGCAGTTACTTTCAAATTGGACCAGTCTAAAAATTGTCCTTTTGGAAAAATGTGAAACCTAGAAGAATCAGTCATTGAACTTAGTTTGTATATAAATATTTTTGATAATGTCCCTATAAACTGAAGCAATAGGTAATATGCACAAGTATGTACACATTTTCTTCTTTTTTTTCTCTTGACCGTTTTCTCAATGTTTATATAAAAGTTTACTTAATATTTACGCAAGTCTCATTTGTCAACAGCTTAAAGGACACACTATCTCCAAAACGATCACATACATATTGTCGGAAAGATTTCCATATTCATAAACCATGAATATAAAATAGATAGAAGATTTGCATATATTTGATGACCCGGATTCGTGGCGGAACATATTTCTGTCATAACTTACGTATTGCACCCATCATTATATGCCAAATTCTGTGTGCATTTTTCGTGTCATCCATGGCAACGTAGATCGACGAGGTTATACCCTCGTCAATTTCCGTTTTCAAGGAAAACGGTGACGAAGAAGTTTGTTATCTAATGATGGGTAGGATACGTTAAAAGAATATTTCTAATCGTGTTAGAGGTAATAATAGGTAGCACAATTAACCCTTTTCCAAACGACAAAATTTTAGGGTGATCCAATTCAAAAGCTGCTCCAGATGACAGAAATAGAGTTGATAAAGATTAAATTTGTGTACAATAAAGGATGGAAAATATTGAGACAAAAGGAGAAACTGCTGGTTATCAGCAGTTTCTTCTTTTGTCTCAATGTTTTCCCAAGCCTGTTCATCTAAGGACGTCAAAAGCAGGTCTTGTTTGGGAAAGGGTTAAGCAATCCCAGTCTTCCTTGTGACCCTCTATAATATGTACAGGGATAAACAGGAGACAAGTGAAAATCCATTTTGATTTGCAGCATCCTTGAACATGAACCAGTCAAACTTTGCCCTTTCGGAAAGGGTTAAAGGTCAATGGAATCAACAACCAACTGGTCGCCATTTTGAAGTCTCTGATAAGACCCAGCACTCTTGTATCTTGTAATGTAATTTTCTGTAACGGATTACCATTTTCTCATTTAATAGGAACACAAGAAGTGGAGAGTTTCAGATTTTATGGGAATTTGAGAAATTACGTGAATACATTCTTAGGGTTTATTTCAATCAATTTCGAAATAAAAGTCATTTTCACTTCCATAAGGTGACAGCTTATCGCTTATTTTGATGTGAGTATTACTTTTACATTAATTTAAGTGCAATCAAAATTCACGGTATCCTTATATCGCCATATGAATGGATATTGTAATGCCAGTTTGCATTAAAGTTGATATCGGGCGTCAAAACCGTGGGTCAATTTCATCAAAACATTAAGGACTTATTTTGTACTACCAACCCGTTACGAAACGGCTAAAGCAATGTCCTAATTACCTTAGCATTCAAAGGTCTGAGAAACGCGATTTCTGTCCTTAACATGTCTGAAGATATCGATGAGACAAAAATACGTCTGAGAAATATTGATGCAAATGGCCCCTGGTTTGTTCGTGAAAACGTAGTATTTTCGGGAGATGCTCAATCGCATGTTTCATGTGCAAATATCTAGTTTTGCACAGTGATAAAGCGTGCGAATATAGATATACTGTTAAACAAATAGATCAATATGAAAATGCAATGGTCGACTTAAATTTGTAAACAAATTGAGTTCAATAACAGAGACGTCACAACCACTTCGTGTTTGGGAAGGGGTAAATCAAAGCCTTTCTGACAGATGGTAAATCACACCTCTGTCAGAATGATAAGACGATATCAATCGCAATATCTGGTTTTATATATCATGGATGAAGCGTATTTAACCTTCTCTTACACAAATAGATCGATAGAGGAAGATCACAATAAATGGGTATTTCAAACTTTATGGATAAATAAATTTCTATAGAAAGTACGTCAAAACCAGCTCTTTTTCGGAAAAAGGTTAATCAAAATCTTTCTGAGCAAAGGTAAATCACATCCATGTCAGAATGAATACACTGTTTCATGCGTAATATCTGCTTTAACGTATGGATGATTCGTACACAAACAGATCGATAAATATACGTACATGTATGTAATTTGTTTAAATCCAAATGATATAACAAGGCAATAGAGTGAACTAGTATGCCTTGGCAAATCGGATGGATTGATATGTGAGTTAAAAGATAAACTTGGAATTAGACTAATTTGGGAACGCAGCAGTTGTTTTTATATCCCGACCAGTGAAACTTTTGACAAATTAAACGAGAAGAAGAACTATTCAAGGCAGTATTTCCAAATTTCGGTCATGTTTCCAAATTCCGGTAATGTTTTTCATTCTATAATGGGCATATTTTTTGCCTCTTGTTAACTTTATTGTGTCATCTCCGATACCTGTAAGATTTGAAAATGCTAATCTGCACTCATCTATTTTAAAGTTAATATGACTTTGAGTAATTCGATGATTCACCAGGCTCCGGTTTCTCGAAAAAAAAACTTTAGTACGTTCTCAGACTCAAATCTAAGCACCGTGCTCAAATCACATGAAATCCGCGTGAACTTCAATTGAATACCAATCAACGTTGATTGTATTCAATTGAAGTTGAGAATGAACTAATGAGTGTATACTTCAGCTTTTTCGAGAAACCGGGACCAGGCCCCGGTTTCTCGAAAAAACTTAAGTATATTCTCATGAGTTTATGCTCAACTTCTATTCAATACCAATCAACGTTGATTGGTATTCAATTGAAGTTCACGTGGATTTCGAGCGATTTGAGCACGATGCTCAGATTTGAGCATGAGAACATACTTAAGTTTTTTCCAGAAACCGGGGCCAGGTGTTTTTTATTGTTTTTTTTTTTCTAATTTGAATTTATTAATTTATTTTTGACTGACACAGAACCATGTTGATCTCTATATCTTCTGAATTGCAATCAGAAGTATCAAGAAATCAGCTCAATGTCTTTTTTTTAAATGAGGTATGATCTAAAATACTGTTCGAGACTTACTTTATGTCATCAAAAATCTATTGCATAATAATTATCAAAAATGCCATTAGAGCCCATCCTCCAAGTCTCAGCCTTTTTTACTATATCCAAAACAAGACTTGGTTTTGAATGTCACATACGACAAAACTTAGTAAAACATTGAGACAAGCAAAGATACTGAAAATCAGCATTTACTAGCTTTGTCTCTATATTTTTGGACCAATTTGTACAGAATTTCAATTTTGATAAAATTTCCTTTCGTTGGCTGTAGCAGCCTAAATTGGACCAACCTAAGATTATGTAGATTGGGAAAGTATTATATCTGTCTCTTGCATGGGCAAGAGTTTCATATACAAGCATACGAGATTAATATTGCATTGAAATAACAACTTCCAAATTTAGCACGAAAACCTGACAGACACTCAATAAAGCCACAGAACTAATTTTGTTTGAAATTAATACCCTCCATCGTGACATTAATTCAAAACTTCTCAGTACTCGAAAATTAAATTTGAGGGTGTTATTGCAGAGGAGAATATTACAAAATATATCCCCTAGAAATATGGAAGGAGAATTTCTATTCCTAGAAACTAGAAATAAGTGATTGGCATTTGTGAATATGATTTGAATTGCCTGATTTTATCAGTAGGTTTGAACAAATTGTGATTTGTTTCTTTTGAGTAAATTCATTTGAAAATACCAAATTGTAGGATATCGATGATTACAATGTAACATCATTAAATCATTTTGAATAGATATAGGCTTTGTATCTTTCAATTCACATGTTAGATATCATAAAACGAACGAAACAATTTTCTGTCAGTGTATTTAGTGTAGAAATGTGCATTGAAAAAAATATTATCTAACAATCTTAATTTTTCGAAAAACAATGAATCTTGTAGATCCATTTCACTCAAAGAGCTTTTGGGTTTACATTTCTTTTAAAAAAGATAAATGTGAAAGAGATTTAAGTTCGAAAGTTACCATACTACATTTAGTGTCGACTGATAAACCGGAAAAACTATATTTCCTGCAATGAATTTGAAAGCTGAAAAATCAGGATAAATGTTAACACTTATAAAACTTTACCTTGGTTGACAATCGATTGAAACCCTCACAGGCCATGTTCTATAACGGTCATTTCATCCCTTTTTAACTTTGTTTGACAAGAAGCATTGTTAGGAATGCAACCGTTGCATTCACCACTGTAACAAACGATAACAAAGGCATATAATATTAGTTACAAGTATTTGTGAATGCAACATTGAATACTCTATATGAAGCACAACTTTCTTTTTTATTTTCTAATCTGTTTCACACTGGACACATTACACACATACTTCGATGATCAATTGCCAGATTAGTTGTCAATCCAGGACAGTCATTATTAAACCTTTTCGCAAACAAGACATAATTTAAACATCCACAATACAAAAAGCTTAGAAAGAAATGAAAAGAAATACGATACAAGATGAAAATTCTGATTACCAAAGTTACTCCTCTTGACTAACTATATTATGTGCCTTATTGTATACGAATCCTCTGTTTATCAACATTCTTTTTGTTGTTTGTAGCAAATTTGAAAATTGCGAAAATGTCATAACCTCATTGTATCACATTTAAAACCGAATGGCATTACATTTTATTCAGAGACTCCTTACACAGTTTCATAGATCATTTACTTATGGACAAAGATAAGATCTGTGTGTCAAGATGTCATCTGTCTGCGTTAGAATTTGCAATCCAAACGTTATACACAAAAAAGGTCAAAGAAAACCATGAAATGGACAATTCTATATGCCACTTAAATTCCAGACGCATTATATGAAATCTATATATTATGGAAATAAAATTAGTCTCCCACTATTACATTGGATCTGTGATACTTCTATCGAACAAATTAGTTTTGCCAAGTAATGTGAATCTAAACTTAAACATATTTGTTTGACTTCAATATAAATTAAACTTTTGTGGAATGAACGACATTACATTTCCCTTGAAAACCCGTCTATGTAATGCATTGTGTCAATTTGAAACAAAACAGAACATATACATTAAATTACTATCATTACAAATTGCAAAACAACTTTTTTTTTCAGTGTCGGATATCTTGTCATTTGCTCAACACAATTTTCAAATCATTCACAAATTGTGCTGAATATATGAGCTTTTCATTTCTCACACATTAGATAATTGCATTAAAATTGATGAATTTAGCTTCATAAAGTGGACTTTTCTTTCATTCTTCCTTTCTTATTAGAATCAGCTGCTATCAAAATAGCTTCGCCGATTCATGATTTCAACGTAAACGCTATTGTTCATTCTTGTCTCTCAGAATACGCGTTAAAACATAACCAACATGAATTTGAAAATAATGGGTTTCAAAAATGAGTTTAATTGTTGTTTTTGTGTTGATGTTATTAAAGTAATTTCAACATAATTTACATAACGTCAGACATTATGGGTGTATTGTAAATTCACGGGGAAAATTTGCTCCCTATACATGCAGTTCCGGCTCGCTCGTACTAATAGAGAAGATTCCTATATTATTTGCCATATCTGTTATGACGTAGACACGTTATATAATATGGAAATCGAATCAGCCTGTAAATGATCAGACTTGATATAGCAAAGCTAAAATATGGTATCATCAAAATCTATCTTGTGGTTATCATACGAAAGGACCCATAACCATCTTCTACACAGGGTTTAGATTTGAGATAAAGAAATTAAATATCGTTCATATTCATTTTGTCTTGTGTTCTAAATCATGGACGTGGAATCACTGTAGCCTCAAATGCCATTGGATTTTTTCCCAGATCAAGTTTATAAGGGCGGACAAAGAAAACTGTTCTCTTTTTTATTTTGTAGAGCGGAATTTCTATGAAGCGACCTATGTTAGAAGAAATCATTAGGGATCAATACCAGTTCAGTGATAATGAAATAATAATGTTGACAAATACTTGTAGCGCTCGACATTATTTTTCCTGGGAAAACGTAAATATCCGATAACCTGAAAGTGGCCTCAAATCTTTTCTGTTCTCCATTGTTTTTGGTTTCGACCTATTGAATTGATTGCTTCCTCTTACAACTACTATGATCATAATTATCTTTGGGGCTGGAGCACATTTGGGTTCATGATTTTTTATCAACGATCTTACAATCAATTTTAATTTAGAGTGTGTAAGAAGACACCTGATTGCATGAGGAATCAGTATGGGCGAATCAGGTTCGGTTCAGGTTCGTTACAAATAATATCGCAAAAATGATAGTACGACCGTTGATTAAACGAGGCCATGGTACGAGGGAATATAAAAATAGACCAGCCTATGGTATTCATTCCACGGAACAATTGTATGTAACGTAATTATTCTATTAAACGCCCATATTCTAATAAACGCCCATCCCCCAAATCTCAGCTGAAAATATGCATATTTCAACCGCAATTTAAGCGGAAAAGGGTGATTCTAATAAACGCCCATCCCCTGATTCCGGATTAAAATGATTTAAAGACGTTTTCGGGAGTTATTAGTGCGCAAGTTCCTGCGCATTGAAATTTTTCACTCTTGACAGCCTCGGTGGTGCAGTGGATAGCGCACTCGACTTGAAACCCTGAGGACCCGGGTTCAAACCCCACTGGGGTTGTGTTTTTTGGCAAGGCACTTAAAAGGGAACGATTTTTTCAAGTAAATTGTGACGTAATTTCGGACAAACAAATGAATTTCGTGGTTTTTGTTATAAAATCTCGTAACTACGGCTTGATATAAGCCGTAGTTACGAGATTTTATAACAACACTGACTGTTTATCAAAACAACTGTAAACCCAGTCTACTTAAGTGCAAGATTAATACAAAATGAATATGGTTACCCCTTTATTTCTTTTTACAGTTATTTTCAGCATACTTTAATGTACAAAATTTGTGAATTTGAAAAAAATTAAATTCGTAAAACTTTTTTAATTTCGATTTTTGTGCTTTATTTGAACGAAATTTGTGGAAAAATGTGCCCTTGACGAAATAAGTAGCAATTTGTAAAACCACATTCCTTTGGTACTTTCATTTTTCTACTCATTACATGAATGCCACATCTTGTTTGTAATACAAACTGAATTGTATGATCAAAGAAATAAGTAAGATATCTGATAAAAGTATGAAAAATCACGTATTTGTTAAGATAGTGTGTATTTTTTAAAAATCCAAAATTTATGCAAAAACGATTTACAGGTGTGTTGTAAAAATGCAAATACACTGAAAACTAATATGGTGACCCCACCTTTTCTTTGCATATTTGAACTAGGCATACTCTAAAGTAAAAAATATGTAAAAATGAGAAAAATTAAATTCGGCAAAAAGAATCTAGTAAATGTCTTTAAGTCATAAACAAAGATCACTTCCAAAAGCATTGAAAGAGATGATTTCCCGTCCCCCACTCGGTTTATAATGAAGGAATTTCATCCAAAAATGTATTAAACAGTCCTTCCAAAGAAACTTTGCAAACTTTTACTTGATTAACTTTGAGTCCATGAATTGACGCTTGATTCGCATGTTTTGACTAAGAAAATTAGAATACCTCTAATAAACGCCCACCCCTAACATTTCTATCGAGCACTTTACTAATAAACGCCCGGGAGTTTATTAGAATAATTACGGTAATTGGTAGAAAAATATGTGACCCATCACGCTAAAAGGGACTTTATCGGATGTGTGAAAAATATCGAGTCTGCAGAGTCCGCGCAGCCAGACTGGTGTCGATAATTTCACTTTTATGTACTTTTCTTAATCTTACTAAATGTTTATTTTTCACACAGTGGATCTGGTTGATCCGCTCTGAATCTGATCAGTTTGTCAGAATTTGGATTTTAAGACTTCCGATAAGGTCCCTTTTAGCGTGTCGGGTCATATATGTTTAAAAACGAAAAGACAGTTTAATTTGAAACATCTGAGGCGCGTTCTTTAGTGCGAGATTTTTTAAGATTTCTTAAGGTGTTTTTGGATAAAGCGTTTTTAAGACCGAGACTTTGACCGAGCTGTTCCGAATGCTCCATATTTATACAATTGACGTCATCATGACGTCATTTGTATAAAGTATGGAGCATTCGGAACACCGCGGTTTATGAATTATGGCGTGTTCGGAACAACTCGGTCAAATATCTTCTATATTGTTTGTACAGAGTTGACCGAGGGGTTCCACACAAAGTACAGGGTAATGGCGCCTCCCATTGAATGTCTAAAGAAATCTCAAGATATCTCAAGAAATCTCGCTCTAAAGAACGCACATCTTGTTAAAAAAGCAAAGCAGAAATCTTTTTGATGCCCCTTCGTGTATCAGTACTTTCACAACATCCATTTAGGGTCCTCGATCATTTTTGCAAGGCGAGGATCTATTCATATAGCTCACAATAACTGACCTAGCAGAGTACCTCTAGCTTTTAGCTCGCGATGTTCTACCCACAGGCGTCCGTAATTTTAGCCTTGGCACCATCTAGACTATTCTTTATCAAGAATAAAGAATAGTCTAGATGGTGCCAAGGCTAAAATTACGGACGCCTGTGGTTCTACCATGTCACATATCGTGAGCTACACCAACTCCTTTGATGGCGAAGGCGTATGCCTTTGGTCCCTTTACCAAACAAGACCTTGTTCTAAACTCTTTGGTGTAAAATACATGGGGAAATATTGATGCATGTTTTGAAAAAAATACAAATAAAGACATCGTGCCCCCAGAATAAAAAAATCCTCGATTTGTAACAAAAACCTCAAAACTGCAAAACTGCAACAAGGTTCATTAACGAGGGTCTTTTTTTTTTCTTTTTTTTTTTTGGAAAAGCTTCGAAATACTACAAAAGGCTATGCCGTATGGATTGAAAGTATAAATAGTAAAAAGTCGATCTGAATTAAGATATGAGTAACAATGCCATTGTTGCTATGACTTCTGTAATTGATATGGTAATAATGTTTGTCGTGTCTCAGTCTGTTGATGTTGTGTTCTGTCGAGTAATGTAAAACCAGCATTAATTTTATGTCTTGCGAATTCTTTCTCAAAGAAGGGAGATTTTGATAAGTCTTTCATTGAATGATGATCAGATGACAAAACATCTGCCGTGGAAAATCACATAGGTCTAGTACTAAATTCAAAACCCTACGATCCCTTGAGGTCGACGAAACCAGAGCCGCGTTCTTTAGAGCGAGAATTTTTAAGATTTCTTAATGTGTTTTGGATAAAGCGTTTTTAAGACCGAAACTTTGACCGAACAGTTCCGAACTGTTCCGAATGCTCCATATTTATACAAATGACGTCATCATGACGTCATTTGTATAAAGTATGGAGCATTCGGAACAACGCGGTTTCTGAATTATGGAGTGTTCGGAACAACTCGGTCAAATCTCTTTTATATTGTTTGTACAGAGTTGACCGAGGGGTTCCGCACGAAGTATAGGGTAATGGCGCCTCCCATTGAGCGTCTTAAAAATCTTGCTCTAAAGAACGCTTTATCCTAAAATATCTTAAGAAATCTCGCTTTAAAGAACGCACCTCTGGACTTGCATATGAAGGGGTAACACGTACATGGGGATTATACTGCTTATCAACGTTTTCTTACGTCTTGGTTTCTTTTCGCTTGTAGGACGACACAAATTAAATAGATCTAGATTTCGCAATCCTTATCATCCGCTTTCTTTAAAAAACGTTCTCCTTTAGGAACACCAATATAATATTTTGTTGGAAAACGAGGAAAGTAATCATTCTCTTCTCAATAAATAATAATAATTATAATAATGGACATTTATAAAGCGCTACATCCCGAAAATTCAGGCTCTTAGCGCTGTACAAGTTAAAATGTTTAGATAAAACAAAATGTATCACTGATTAATTCAAGCAATGTGAAAATTTCAAACAATAAATCAGGATTATTACTTTCTTACAACAAAGTACATTTCCTCTTCGTAAACTATAATGAAATGATACTTTGTTCCCACGGGGGTATTTCACGTCTAATCTCGCAGCCTTGGCGGGATTTCGTTATCCAATCATTGACTGGAAACATGAAAACATTTGAATTTTTTGATACAGATTTTGATAGGCTGACGTCTCAAATTACAATCACCAGCCGAAAATAGAAACGACGTAATTATGCAGAGCACAATTCATAGGTTAATCTGTTAGATGTTATCACTGTTTACATGAATGACCGCGCGTGTGAGTAAAGACTGAACGATTTTGATTTGATCATTCAAATTGTGTGCTATAATTAGACTATGACGACCAAATAGTCGGTTGATATATCAAAAACTGCAGAGGTCGTAGTTTGATGATTTAATCAATAGGCCTCGGCTCTGGAGAGTACAGGATTATATGCGACATTGTGGATACAAAATAGATCTACCTTTTCCTAAAAAAATCGTAACTATAGCTTGTTTTAAGCTGCAGTTATGAGATTGTTGTTGAAAAGGGACAATATATACGACATTGCGAATACATAGCGTTTCTCTCCTAACATCGCGGCTTTTTCAACAACAATCTCGTTACTGCAGCTTTTTTTTAAAGCTACAGTTACGAGATTGTCGTTGAAAAGCGACGATATACGACATTGTGAATACATAGCTTTTCTCTCTTGGCACATTTGTCCAGACGCCTTACAACACAGTGAGATCGATTTTAGATCTACTGGGCTGAATTTAATTCCATCTCCAATTTATCTAGGCTTCGATTGATCTACGGGAGACTTTCCTTGCATTCTAGCAACCCTACATGAAACATAACGCCATTACAATTTCCCAAACAGTTCTTTGGTTAAATGTTTCAATCCGGTTCAGTTTGAAAACCAAAAGCGAAAAGAAGGAAAAGCTACAAGCCATGTTATGATAGTGTCAATTAAATTAATGCTACAAAAGATAAAATCTACAATATCCTAGATGGAGCTAACGACATAGAAACATTTGGAGAAACAGAGAAAACGCTGGTAACTGGTATTTTCTTCTCTTGTCTTAATGTTCAATTATTCCTATTGAAAGGGTGTTATCACAACAAGAAATTGCTGTGGCTGGATTAGCTTACAAGAGACCAATGGATATATTAATGAAAGCATTCGTCGATGTAAATGCAAAACCTCGTACCCCGTTTTTGGAAAATTTGAAAGGGGATGGAAAAAGTGTAATAACTTTTCCCAAAATGAAAGGATTTACTTGATTTGGAAATATTGTTCACAATAATGTGTCATCAATACCGATTAGTACAACTACATCAAAACCTGCAAGAATTGTCTTAACTTTGCACACAAGATTTGACTTTGAAAATCGCTAAAATCGAAATAAGAGGTTTTGCGTTTACACCGACGCATTGTTATATTGTTGACCTAAACATCGTTCTTATAATCAATTACTCACAATAGAGTACATGTTTGTCAAAGCATCGGCTATAAAATCAATGGAACTTGATTGGAATTTCATTGTTTGCATGTATCACACGTATTCATGCGGGAATGTCTATTTTTAAACGACAGAATGCATGTTGCTTTATTTTTCAAATAGGTCAAATAAACCATGGGCTTCGTTCATAGATATTTTGTGTTTCAATCCGAGGCCAGCTCAAACGTCCATTTATTTGAAGTGATAAAAAATTAACCTAGAACATCGCTCACGCAATCAAAGCCCGAGGTTTTTCAAAGCATGTTGTCCCTTTTCAACAAAAAATCCTCGTAACTGCAGCCTAAAACAAGCTGCAGTTACGAGGCTTTTGTTGAAAAGTAGAACGGTGTATGGAGATAAATCAATGAAACCTGATTAGAATTGTATTGTCTGCATGCATTACACATATTCACGCGGGGATTTTCCCTTTTCAAATCGTATAATGTCACTCATTCTGACAATCGATCAACATGCGATCGTTCGTTGTTTATATCTGTCATTTAGATTTCACATTAACCATTACAATATTTTATTTTATTCTCTGATACAGAAAATTCCAAACAAATAAACCTACACATGAAAATGTATGTCCATGTACAATCAGTTCAATCAAAGGTGTATTTGAATATTTTGCTTAAAAGTACCCATGACCCGCACAATACTATTATTTAAACCCTGTAGGCGACATTGTTATAAATGGTCAAATTACACACAGTAGTAGAATTGTCACCTTAAACTGTAGAAATTTGATACAAATAACACAACACTGTAGGCCTAGATACATTCCTTTGTGTAAGATAGTTCTCTTTTCAAAATTTAATTCTTAGCACAATCTTCGTTTTTCGTACAAAAATGCATGATGTGAATCTATAATTGTCCTAAAACTTACAACACTTATTTTGCTGTATTATTTCTCATGTTTACAGTTATGCTAGTCTGAATCTCATAAAAGTCTTCATCATAAACTTTGCAAATTAAATCAACAAACTGTCCAGTGATCATTCAAATAAACGTTGGTGTACATGTTCATGATAGACATTTGTGCTGAGATGGCCCCTTTACCAAGCAAATAAGATGCCATTGTATTTCTTCCCGGAAGTACGATCAAAAGAACATGACCTAGGAAGTAAAAAGGTATTTTTGCACTTACTTCTAGTCTCAAGAATAATGCCTTTTAATGACGGGGTTGTTAAAGAGAAGAAAGGGAATTATTATAAGACTGAGGATATGCCTAGGCAAATCTAGATTAATGATGTTCTTAGGTGCCACCGTGCCAAAGTGTTACTTTTTAACAAAAATCTCGTGACTGCCGCTTGTTTTAAGAGGCTTCTGTTAAAAATCGACGAAAAGCTCCTTACCTATTAGATCATAAAAGAAAAAAAAGTGTAAAAAACAGTACTCACCATTCAGAAATATCCAATGCTCATTCAAAATGGACGTTGTTGTCAATATAAGACTCATTAATGTTGAGACAATCCCTGCCCAGCGAAATGGACGCCATAGTTTCGCTTCCCGGAGGTAGAATTCTTCCCCGAATCTGCGCATGTCATGCTGATTTTCCCCGGTTTTAAACTTCAGAAAATTCTTCATGTTCATAGTTTATCCTTTTGTTGTTTTGTATCCAAAATAAAAATGGGATTTCGTCACAAGTTATTGACCCATGTTCATAGTTTGTCCTTTTGTTGTTTTAAATCCAAGACAAAAAATGGATTTTTTTCACAATTTATCGAAACACGTTAATAGCTTTGACATCGTTTTAAATCCAAACCCTGAGAAGATTTTGCGTATTCCCATTTGAAAGGACCATCAAGTACACGTTATAAATCCAAATCCAGAGACTTTTTTGCTTATTTCCATCTGAAAAGACCACCCATCTAGAAACGTTTAATCCAAGGATAAGTGTGTGTTTTTGAACTATACACCCAGTCAACTTAACCCTGAGTGAAATAACATGGTTATTTCAGTGTTTGTGGATTTACATGTAGTGTTATTTTAATAAGTTACAAGTTGAACAGCCATCCGTGACTTTAAAATAAGCTGCAAAGGAAATAAAAATCAAATTAAACAAATAATGGAGTTTTAAAAAAGGACTTGTAATTTTAATATTGTTTTATAAAAAGCACATTTTCTGACTTGTTTGTAAATGTCAATAGGAAATACATATTAGTTAACTATTTCCCAAACAAGACCTGATTTTGACGTACCTGATAGATAAGGCTTGGGAAAACATTGAGACCAAAGAAGAAACTGCTGATAACCAGCAGTTTCTCCTTTTGCCTCAAAATTTCCTAGCTATTTTGTAGACAAATTTTGTCTTTGGCACCATCTATTTTGTCTTCTGCAGCATTTTTCAAATGGGGTCACCCCGAAATTTTGTTGTTCAGAAAAGGGATAAACTTAGAATTTGCAGTTTAAAAGATCCGCCACATCCAGAAAGTTCATGACATTTTTACACTATATCCGCTTCTAACCAAATGAAAATAGGCCAAGAATTCTTGAAGGTATCCTGCAATTGTTATGTCACGTGAATGTCCGCCTTTATTAAAGGTGTCGCCGGGAACAACTGGTCAAATAGATGTCAAGATAATAATTCTTTATGATCATATTGTCAATGTGAAGAGATTTCTGCGCGTCTCACACAAAATGATTATAAATTTCATTCAATATAGGCTTGCTTCTTGAAATGAATTGTGCAATTTAGCCCAACACGGGTCCAGATCAGCCTGCAAGTAAACACAATCTGATCTTGAAAAAATGTAGTCTAAACATAGTTGTGTTGTTTTGACATTGATCTCATTTATCATTAGCTTTATATAAAATGTAAAAGGGCTAGATTCGTAAAAACACAATGTAAATTGTTAACATATTTCCAAATAATGATTGATATTGACTTTCACATGAAAGAAAAAAGGTTTGAGAAAACATAGTCTCAAAAGACAAAATTGGTGATAACCGGCATTTTCTCTTTGTCTCCATATTTTCTGTGCAATAGCGTGCACAAATCCTGTTTTCATCACCATCTTTTTTTGTAGTATGTAGCATCTTTATAACGGAAACAATCCAACTTCATGTCTCTTTGGAGAAGGGTAAACTTTGCAAAATCCGAAATGTCAATTATTATAATTGAATATTCACTTGTATTGATCCTATTGTACAGAACATAAAACATTTTCCTCATTATTGTACTACAGCGTTTTGATGCTTTCCAACGAAAACCTTGTAACTACAGCTTAAGACAAGCTGCAGTTACGAGGGTATTGTTGAAAATGATGATCTTGACCTAAGGTATGAGGAATGAGGCAATATCATCGGTGTTATTGCAAAAAACCCGTAACTCCAGCTTTAATTAAGCTGGAGTTACGGGGATTTGCAGATACACAGACGATATAGCATTCCAATATACCAGCTCTCCTACAATTTTGCCAGTAGAAAAATTGAAACACATCGTAACTTCAGCTTGATTAAGACTGACATGAAAGAAACGCTGGATTATAATGGTTTTTGTCACAATTTAGACAAACTTGGCAGTTGTGTACATTTTGTCGTTTGACGAAAGGTCGCAGAGTATATCTAGAGTCTAATGACTATTTATCACGTTTTATAGCTTTTCATTTTTCGGTATTAACATCCGTTCTATTCATATATATTTTCTGTTGTCATATGAGCCTAATGGCATACGATTACATAAAAGATTAATATACACTGCTCAATGAAGTTAAGGATGTCCACCAGTAATGATATTCACCCGACGTCGGAATTGTTCGTGAGACGTCGTTTACATCCGTTACGTTTCCGAACCTATTATAGCTACTTCGTAAAACTATCGCCCGAATAATTAGGACGTCTTGTTAATCTCCTTTGGAATCTCGTAAGGGATACTATCTTTTTAACGTTATGCTTCACATTGCTAGTGACTGTAAACAAACGGTTCTGTGGTAAGTTCGTATAAAATTCCGAAATGCCTAATTCATTTTCGAACAATTAAAGGCTTATAAAGACGCAAACACAGTGTAATTGATATCATAAGTAGAGTATGTTTTTGATATAGCATAGAAAATACTGAAGAAAAGGGGGTTTTCATCGGCTATGTTTGCCTTTATCAACTTAGGTCGTCAAAATTTGTCCTTGTTTCTGAAAGGGTTACAAACATTCGTACATTTCAAATTGTCCTTAATTTCTTTTGAACAGTGTACATGAATATATCGTCACGCAAGAAACTCACTAATAAATGCATGTCGCTTTTCTACAATAACCTCGTAACTGCAGCTTAGAACAACCTGCAGCTACGAGATTTTTGATGAAAAGTGACGAGATAATGATCCTTCATTTGTTTTGAGCATTGTACATAGATCTATATAAATATCGTCACGCAAGATGAAACTTTCTGATAAATACATGTATTTTGTACACGGTCGACTATCTTTGTCTCTTTCCCAATGTAAACCCTTTCCCAAAAGACACTATTTTAGTGTGGTCCAATTTGAAAGGAGTTGCTGACGACAAAATAATCATATATATATAGGAGTAAATAGGTATGTTATAGCTCAGAAAATATTGAGGCAAAAGGAGAAAGTGCTGGTGACCAGCACTTTCTTATTTTGCCTCAATGTTTTCTTAGACCTCTCCAATTGGACATGTCAAAACAAGGTCTTGTTTGGGAAAGAGTTAAATCTGCATCTATTTTTATACACATTCTCTATACATGTCATCACCTTTCTTTCCTATTATGTCTATGTATCTCTCATTTTTAGATGTTTCCTATTTGCTAGGAACATTACTAGGTACAATGTTCCCTTACAACTCCCCCCTTCCTTTCTCATTGTTTGTCAGGGGTTTTAGCCCAATTCCCTCACATTATGTCTCCTATATTTTCACACTTTTCTTCTTTTAAATTAATACTAAGTATATTCCTGCTTCCCCTGTGTTACATATGCCTCTCATTTCAACTTCATTTTTCCAAAATTTTTATTTTGTCCAACTTCTTAACAATTTCGACGTTCACTTAACTGTCAGACACAACAACTCAAATAGACTTGTACAAATTCAATGGTGTTGCAGACAAGCAAAAGATTAATTCAGTTTGTCGGATAATAATGTTATTATTTTGTACATGTGTGGTAACGAAATCGCTGATTTTTCTAGGAAATTCTTTAAAGAAATGAAGACATATTGTACATACAGAATGGAAACTAAAACAGCTGAATCAAATCGGTTGACTTACTTATTTTGCTTTACTTTCATATCCACTCTATATAAGTTTTAACCATCCGTCCTATAAAATACACAAAAGTAAATATTGGCAAAACCTATTCGCATTTAAACCGCCTGTTGAGACTAAAACATCAAAACATACCACAATTTATGATTAAATTTGAAATTCATGATTAAATGATTTCAAATATAGAAGTTATGTAGCGGCAGTTTTTGCCTTTATGTATTCATGCATGTTAAAGACCTTTATAGCAAACGACCGTCATGCTTAAAAGTATCAACCAACGGTATTGAATTCAATGCACTGATAGAGGAATCTCGTTTTCTTAACCCGTTTTCCCTTTAACCCTTTCCAAACAAGACCTGGTTTTGACGTCCATAATAGAAAAAGCTTAGGAAAACATTGAAACAAAAGAAGAAACTGCTGATAACCAGCAGTTTCTTCTTTTGTCTCAATATTCTCTATGTCACATTTTTCACAAATTATATCTCTAATAACTTCCATTTTGTCACTTGTGGCAGTTTTTAAAGTGGATCGCCCTAACAATTTGCTGTTTGTGAAAGGGTTAAAAGGACTGAAAGTCACAAATGCCATAAGGACTATTTTCCTGAGCATAGAAGTTAAGGTGGAAGGGGACTATAGCTTAAAAAATATTAGAGAGCTGTTTTCAAGGTATCCCAGTAAAACTAGTTTAACCGGGATACCTTGAAAATAAATTTCTAATATTTTTTATGCTATAGTCCCATTCCACCTTAAGGATTTCAACCCATCTTTGAATATCAAACACTTGCATCTTAGAGCGTCATTCTTAACAATGAAATAACAAGAGATACCCTCGTCAATTTCTTGGCGTCACCCATAGAATCGGAAATTGACGAAAGATAACCTCGTCAATTTCCTTTGCTACGGATGTCGCCCAAAGATGCAAGAAGTGTTTAAAAAATGTAGTTAATGGTGGGTTGTAATCCCTAATTTAAATGTTACAAATTTTCCGATGCACGAACATTATCGCATTGCACTGAACACGGTGTATAATCACGTGACACAACAATTTCAAAATATCTTCAATAATTTTGTTAATACCGGACCGATTTGAATTCGGTTTGAATCAGAGAAGATGGACAGATGTCACGCTTTAGATGAACGTGTTGGATTTTTGAAAAATCTACTGATAAAAAAGTTATTGAAGATAAACCAAAATTTTGGTTTATCTTCACTAACTTTTTTATCAGTTGATTTTTAAAAATCTAGTACGCCCAGGTTATTCCTGGCATTTTTTCCGCCTTCTCTGCTTGAAACCGAATTCAAATTGGTCAAGTATTGACAAAGTTATTGAAGATTATCGCAAATTCTAAGTCACGTGATTATACACCGTGACTGAATGAGACAGAGGAAAAAACGACGAGGGAGAAGAAAAATCCATTGATATCGAGATACTATTTATAAGAATTTTGTTGTTTGTGCATGTCTTGCGCTAGATCTCACCGCTGATAAAATGATTGCAAGAATGATGCATACGAAAGGAATGATCGTAGGATGGATTTTTTATCCTGTGTTAATAAAAGTGAACATCGGTTTTATTACAAGCAGCCCCCCAACCCCATCCCCTGAAAAAAGACCTGTGGTTTCACAAATGCAAAAAGAACAATTTTCATGAAACTAGCGCAAACTTTGATTAATGTTACAAATTTTTACAAGAACGAACTTCCACGAACGTTTTATCACATTGCACTGAATGAAACAGAGAAAAAAAACAGGGAATAGAAAAAAAAACCCACTTGCATCCAAGGCAAATACCATATCATTTATTAGAATTCTGCTGGTTTTGCAAGTTTTGCGCTAGATCTCCCCGTTGATAAAATAATTGTAAGAATGATGCATACGAAAGGAATGTTCATCAGATGAAATATTTTTTTCCAAGAATTATTACCGCTGGACGTTAATTTGTTCTTACGAGGGACAAATATATCTTATAGCTTAATCATTTCCTAAATACATGTAACTAAGAAATTTAGGGAAACATTGAAAAAGAGAAATTATTCATGATCAGCAATTTCTCCCTGTCTATAAATAATTTATATCAAAATACAGATTTTCTTCTTTTGAAGACAATTATAATACTTACTGCACCCTTTTCATTGGAATAATTGAACAATCCTTATTTTGGTGATGTTTTGGAAAGGGTGAAGAAAACGTTTAAAGACTCTTAAACCCTTGAAGACGACAAAACAAAAAATGGTAGACAACATACATGGATTAACCCTTTCCCAAACGACGAAAATTTAGGGAGATTTGCTTCAGAAACTTTAAAAAATGACAAAATGGATAATATTAAAGATATGATTTATGTAAAATATGGCTCAGAAAATATTGAGACAAAAGGAGAAACTGCTTGTTATCAGCAGTTTCTTCTTTCGTTTCAATGTTTTCCCAAGCATTTTCTATTAGGGACGTCAAAACCAGGTCTTGTTTGGAAAAGGGTTAAGAGAAAATGAACTCTTTTTCAGAAGCCATTTTTTTCTTAGTTTCTCTTTATGTTTTTCTATTTGATTTCTCCTTAAGAATATAAGACCAAAATTAATATGATCTCAAAATTTCTAATTCAAATCGGCGAGTTCCTTTTTTATGAATAGTATACTAAACCAAAAAAAGAAAAAAGAAAATTTTCGAACTTTGAATGTAGTTAACCCTTACGCGCAAGTTGAATAAACAAATCAGGCTTTTCACCAGGGATTAGCTGACCGATTTAGCTAACAAAGTACTTTATATTAGTATACTAATACATCTATATGCGTGTGAATATCTAAGTTGAAAAACTGACAACTTTGCAAAGTTTCTTTTTTGGTTCAGTATATTTCAATACAATTTACACAAAGGGATACGTAAATTGTTAAGCTATTGTCCGGTGAAAGATAAATACAAGTATAGTTGATTTTGAAGAGTATGGACCATTTAAATATCTATGTAAATATTGGGTTTGCTTACTATTGAAAACTTAAACCTAATTATCCTTTCCCATACACTATTTAAAACACTTTAAAAGGCTAATACTATTTTTTCGCATGGTTTGTTATCTTCGTTGCTTGATGCTTATAACCAGTTTTTTCTCATTCCTTTGCTATAATGTAAAACATTGTGACAAAAGAAATAAATGTCGATAATCAGCATTTACTCACTTTGTCTCAAAATTTTCAACGCTGTATATTGTATATGATATCAATATTTTAAACATCCATTTCGACGCCTGTAGCACCATTTGAAAAGGATCACCCTTAAAAGTTGCCGTTTGGGAATTGGTTAAGCCGTATTGTTGCCATATTCCGGTTGAAATATCGGATGAATGAAACCAGAATTGAACAAAATGTAAAAAGGCACAAGCACTTTCCAAGTGGCGTGAAAACCGTTCGATATTCGCACAATCCTAGTATTCTAATGTTTAATGCTGAATAATTTACGACACAATTATCTATTTTTCTGTACGAGTTCCTCCTTGCTTCGTCCTTTTTCAACAAAAAAAACTCGTAACTGCAGCTTTAAACAAGCTGCAGTTACGAGGTTTTTAATGAAAAGGGATTAAATCTCGTTTGTTACGTTCGAATAGGGTGCATCTACTGTTAAAATAAGCTGTAGGAAGGACATATTAGAAAGCAACTGACGATATACCAAAGAAAATAGACGAAAACAAATGAGGTCGAATTTAGAAAAGGAACCTGAGACAAATAATGGACTAGTATCTAATACCCTTGTATATCTATACCCCTTTCCCAAACGGCAAAATTTTAGGGTGATCCATTTCAAAAAGTGCCACAAATGACAAAATGGATATTATTAAAGATAGAATTTGTGTAAAATATGGCATAAAAATATTGAGACAAAAGGAGAAACTGCTGGTTATCAGCAGTTTCTTCTTTTGTTTCAATGTTTTCCCAAGCCATATCGATTAGGGACGTCAAGACCAGGTCTTGTTCGGGAAAGGGTTAAAAGTATATCTATACAGTCTAAGGAACAAGTGACAAAATGACCACCCCCAAAAATATAAAGGGTTGTAGAGGTTACCTAGCTAAAATCGGAGCTAAATAAATCGGTTGGGCGTAGGCTTGTATAAAACTTTCCCAAAAGCCACCACAATTTAATTCTATGTTTCGTCTTTTTACAGTGAAAAAAAATCAAATACTGTTGAACATTACCATTATTCATTTTGGATATAGAAGACGAACAATGAAACACAAACATCGTACGTCTCTCCTGGTACAGATAAGGCTATTGCACACATGGCCGACATACCTTGCAACTTGTTCAGTGATAAATAAAATTAATAACAATCAATTAGGTTTACTGCAAGTTCCATAAGAATTATTATTAATCAGTAATCTATTGAAACTAAAACACGAATAGTTTTTAATGAGCGAACTAGAAAGTGAACTAAATATTCTTTCAGAGGACGTCAAAATTTACATTTGCTTCAAATAATAAGTAAACTAATGTACTTTCTATGCACGTAACCCAACGCAAACCACAGGGGATCAAAACATACATCAATATGCCTAATTAGACTGATTTCTATTATCCCATTACCTCATAGTGACGCCTTTTGACGCCAAGCAAGATAAAGGTTTTAGAAAACATCCTGGAAAATGAGGAAATTGCTTGTGACAAGCAATTTCTTCATTTTCCACAACGTTTTCTACCCCCAAAGTAGTAAAATATTGAAATTTTATCACATTGAAATTGTCGTCTGCAACTTCTTTCAATTTGGACAAGCTTAAAATTTTGTTGTTTGGTATTGGGTTAAGGTATGTTTCGATCCCCTGTGACACAAACTGTAATGTTATATATTCACCGAAGCCAAATTAACACCACCAGTGTCTTAATTAATCCATTGCAAATAAATTGTTTCCTCGTTCGAAACTATGAGACATTAATTAGTGAGAATCAATTGGGCGTTCTGTAAGCCTCACCGATGATTGATTGCTGCTTCAATTTTAAACAATAATAATTGTTTATGATCGGATTTGGAAATTTACTGCAACTATTCAAACTATTGTGAAATTCCAACACATATATAAAAGCAGACACGATATTGCTGAATACTGTCACATTTCACACCATTTGTATCCACTCTTTGATAACCGACACATGCCTTACATGTACTATTCCGAGATTTCTCTGATGAAATTCGCTTTTTGGTATGTTGATGTCGCTCAATAAATGAGTGAAATCAACATATCAAAGAGCGAATTTCATCAGAGAAAAAATCGGATTAATGCCTAACAAACAGTCAGTGACTTTTATGAAACACAACCACTCGTGTCACAAACTACCCTCTAGCTAGACATTACCAATAACAACTCTTATTCTCGACTAACAGAATTCAATTAATGACAATCAGTCGAGCGTTCTGCAAGTTCCATCAGCTCTATTAAATATTAATGGAGTGCTGAGACTTTAAACACAAAAAATTTGTTAATCATAGACCCTGAAAACAACCATACCGAATCTCCTTCGCAACACGAAAGAATGATAGAGAAATTGAATCAGAATAGGCACCCAAATCAAAACCACTACCTGTCGCTATTTTGAGGTCATCTTGTTCTAAATTCCAACACAAGTAATAATATTATAACAGTAGTTACGATTTCGCTTGAGGCAACTTATCGTCGTTTTCCTTTTAAAACTTTAAACCAAATCCTCGTTTAATGCTGTACTTTCAATGTTTTTGATGGACAGCAACGATATTTTATAACATATCGTCGGTGTAAATGCAAAACCTCGTATGTCCATTCTTGCGATTTTCAAAGCATAAACTTGTGTGCCCAGTTACAGACCATTCTTGCAGGTTTTAAATTAGTTTACTAATCAGTATTGATGACAAATTATTTGTGAACAATATGTCCAAATTTCAAGTAAAACATTTCAGTTTGGGAAAAGTTGTTACACTTTCTTCCCACCCCTTTGATTTTTTTCAAAAACGAGATACGAGGTTTTGCATTTACAACGACGATATATATCATTTCACTACTATCAAACGCGTATCTAACAAATATTGAGTAAAAATCCAAAACAACACTTTCTCCTGTCACAAACTACTCCCCTAGCTAGACATTACCAATAACAACTCTTATTCTCGACTAACAGAATTCGATTAATGACAATCAGCCGGGCGTTCTGCAAGTTCCATCAGGTCTATTACTTATTAATGGAGTGCTGAGACTTTAAACACAAATAATTGTTAATCGTAGAACCTAGAAATAACCCTACTGAATCTTTTTCATCACACAAGCTAGCGGTTGTAAGTTGATAATCGGCAAACCCAATTGAAACCTATTTGAGACAGGAACTGGAAATATGTTCTTTAACCCTTTCCCAAACGGCAAAATCTTTGGGTAATACACTTCAAAAACTGCCAGAAGTGACAAAATGGATGTTATCAAAGATAGGATTTGTGTAAAATATGACATAGAAAATATTGAGACAAAGGAGAAACTGCTGGTTATCAGCAGTTTCTTCTTTTGTCTCAATGTTTTCCCAAACCTTTTCAATTAGAGACGTCAAAACCAGGTCTCGTTTGGGAAAAGCTTAATGCATTTGAGACCAACACGAGTTCAGATCAGCCTGCGTATACACGCAGTCTGATCAAGAACCATGTTGGTCTCCAATAGCTTCCTCACTACCTATAGTTATTGTGAGGGTACAGTATGGATCCTAGCCTTGTGTCAGGCCCTGTATATATGTTTATGTCGCTTGAAAAATCAAGGGACACTAACACTCAGAAATAAATTATACATATTAACATCCCTTGGTCTAAACTACTAGTATACAGGTTAAGAACGACAAAGAGCAACAATTTTCTATGTACCCTATTTTCATATTTCTCAATACAAATGTTGTTATTCTTAACAGACTGACATCAGTCTATATGGATCCCAATCAGTCTCCACTTGGGTACAGACTGCTCTGGAACCATGCTTGGTTCAAATACTTTAAGGAACCTCTTCCTGATCTCGGCTCATTTACATACTGTCATTATTCTGACGCCACTTTTGCTCCAAATTCCAACATAAATATACGCCGTTTAAAAAGATCACAAACAACACTTTTCTCGTCACAAATTACCCCCTAGGTAGACATTACCAATAACAACTCTTATTCTCGACTAACAGAATTCGATTAATGACAATCAGTCGAGCGTTCTGCAAGTTCCATCAGGTCTATTAATTATTAATGGAGTGCTGAGACTTTAAACACAAATAATTGTTAATCGTAGACCCTAGAAATAACCCCACTGGATCTTTTTCATCACACAAGTTAGCGGTTGTAAGTTGATAACCCTATTGAAACCTATTTGAGACAGGAACTGGCAATATGTTCTTTAATGCATTTGAGACCAACATGATCCCAGATCAGCCTGCGTATACACGCAGTCTGATCAAGAACCATGTTGCTCTCCAATAGCTTCCTCACTACCTATAGTTATTGTGAGGGTACAGTATGGATCCCAATCAGTCTCCACTTGGGTACAGGCTGCTCTGGAACCATGCTTGGTTCAAATACTTTAAGGGACCTCTTCCTGATCTCGGCTCATTTACATACTGTCATTATTCTGACGCCACTTTTGCTCCAAATTCCAACATAAATATACGCCGTTTGAAAAGATCACAAACAACACTTTTCTCGTCACAAATTACCCCCTAGGTAGACATTACCAATAACAACTCTTATTCTCGACTAACAGAATTCGATTAATGACAATCAGTCGAGCGTTCTGCAAGTTCCATCAGGTCTATTAATTATTAATGGAGTGCTGAGACTTTAAACACAAATAATTGTTAATCGTAGACCCTAGAAATAACCCCACTGGATCTTTTTCATCACACAAGTTAGCGGTTGTAAGTTGATAACCCTATTGAAACCTATTTGAGACAGGAACTGGAAATATGTTCTTTAATGCATTTGAGACCAACATGATCCCAGATCAGCCTGCGTATACACGCAGTCTGATCAAGAACCATGTTGCTCTCCAATAGCTTCTTCACGACCTGAATCAATCGTTAGGGTGCAGTATGGATCCCAGTCAGACTCCACTTGGGTACAGGCTGCTCTGGAACCATGCTTGGTTCAAATACTTTAAGGGAACTCTTTCCATATCCAGGTTCATCTACATACTGGCATTATCCTGACGCCACTTTGCTCCAAATCCCAACACAAATATTCGCCGTTTGAAAAGATCGAAATAATTTTTAACAATTCTTGATGACTTTTATGCAGTGATTTTTTGCCTTTATTCAGTCAATTTCATACATACATAGAGTGGTTTTTAGATGCAATCTAACAATACAGTGTCACTCCTTATTTTTTTGGACAAGTTATTTTTATTTAAGGTGATTATGTGAAAAATATCAAGAGAGAGGAGTAAGGGATTGCTTGTTAGGGCAATTCGTTACTCCTCCCTGTCGTATTTCTAAATATTGGTCACATTTGATGATCATTAGTAACCACGGTGGGGATTGTGCATGATGGGAAGGATAACGACTATCGACAATAGGGAACGATTTTATCAAGTAAACCGTAACGTAATTTCGGACAAATAAATAGTATTTCGTTAATGTTGTAATTAAATCTCGTAACTACGGCTTGAATCAAGCCGTAGTTACGAGATGTTATAACAACACCAACGGTTTATCAAAACATAACGGTAAACTCAGTCTATTTTTTGCACAAAATGTGATGACATTTCGCCTCGCTTCAGGTAAGACATTTTGCAATAACTCTCTTATTTCTGTGTCAATTTTCAAGCGGTTTGTTGCATGTACCCCGCCTTACTTAACTCTTTCCTCTGATGTATGACTTACCTGAAACATCCTTATACTTTTTGCAAAAATTTATCCCAACCGACACGAAAAAAACGAAAAATTGCCGTGGTAACGTGTACGGCCGTTAATAAAATCAACTCAAAATCACTATTGCAGGATATTTCACAAAATTTACGACGAGCGAACGTGTCCTATACGTAAAGTTGGCAATAAAAATATCCAAGACGCATTTACTTTTTAAATTTATATGACCCAGCAGTCAAAATATGGATTATCAATTTATGATAACGACTACGGACCCAGATTTGTGATGGTAAAGTGTACGGCATTGTCAATGATTTGAATGGTGAAATATATAGCTAAACATTTTAGCAAATAAAACATTCCTATCTACCTGACGGTACTGTTCTCGCTCCAACTGGAGGATTATGACTATGCCAGGTTTTGGTGGCAAAGTTGCTTTGACGAAGTGCACAGTTTTAAAAGGAAATTTCGAAGAACACTTGTCAAGTTAAAATTATTTACAAGCAGCTGGTGTCTACTACCACAAGTTTGATAGCAGACAATGAACACTTTTAGATTTGCAGCTTGAACTGGTCAACTGTCTCAGCTGACACAGCTCCCGGTGGCAAGTAGTTCCACAGGGGTATAATTAGCAATGGTCTTTCCCACTAGACAAGTCAGTCAATGTCCTCCTGGAGAGCAAGACTATTTGCATCATCAAAGATTTCCTTTTATAGGACACAGAAGATGTTTGATTAACAGGTAGATCATTAATGTAAATAAGAAATAAGATTGGCCCTAAGACAGAACCCTGAGAGACACCCTCTTAAAAATTATAAAAAGAGTATCCTCACGAAACGGCTTCATACGACACCTTAAACTCACTCTTGATATTATCAAGCAAACAAAGAAAAATGAAAATAAATAGGAAATTGGGCAATTGTAGTGAGACTGATACAAGATAAATAATTATCTGATAAAATATCCAAAACTATTGCATTCTTTAGATGTTTATGTTTCTTTTCGCTTTCTTTAAAGGGTATTTTTACCACCATTACTGGTGGAATTAAGATTTTCTGTTCTGTTCCTTCATATCACGGACAATATATTGCATTTTTCTAATTCAAGAAACTTTTCCAAAAACTTTCAATCAAGAGAAAGCATGGAGAAATTGAATGAAAGCTTTGAACCTTGACTTTTATTTTTCGTAATAGATCGTTATGACTCCCAAAATGCTTATGTCTGGTTTAGTGACCAATGATACCTTGAAACTACTCTTAAAGATAGAATATATATGGTATAGTCAACTGTAATCAAATGAATGTATGTATGTCTTCTCCCTTTTTTATTTTGTAATACTGAATGTATCATGTAAAACTTGGTAAACGATGTAATTATCTGAAAAATAAAGATAAAAAAAGGTTCTTTCCCACTCGACGAGTCTGTCAATTTCCTCTTGGAGGGCTAGACAATATTTCCTTATATAGGACACAGTCGTTTGCAAAGAGGCGCACAGAGGATGTTAGATTATCAGGTAGATCATTAATGTAAATAAGAAATAAGACTGGGCCTAGGACAGGACCCTGAGGGACACCAGACAATACTGGAGCTGAATTAGAAGATACTCCGTCCAGCACAACTGTGACCATATACCAATATTGCAGATACAACCGAAAACACGTCTCCAGACTCCAACAAAGGAAAAGTAGAATAGCAGAGGACAATATTTCGGTCAGCCTTCTTGAAACCAATTAGTTTGTAGGTGTGCTTTGTGGCTTCATGAAGACAAATAGGGGCATATTATTTCAAAAACGTCCGTATGTCTGTTTGCCTGACTGCCTCAACATTTTACACTTAACCTGAAAACATATTTTTGTCATTACGATGATTGCCCATCTTTTTTACGCTGATTTACAATCATTCAAGTGATACTGGAAAACATGACATAAACGTTTCTGTTCCTTTTATCTCATACGAACTTTTATGTAGTGCGGGTAGTTCAATCTGATTAAAATTCGGCATTACCTGAGTTTAAAGTGTCGTATGAAGCCGTTTCGTGTGGATACTCTTTTTAATTTGTTATTGTAAATATAACGTTTAAAGTTTACAGAAACCTCTGTATCATACAGAAAGAGTCTAATCAATTTTTTACCATTTCCCCAAAATTGAAAAAAAATAGGTTTCCTCGATAAATTTGAAAATCCTGGAATCTTATTTTCGTCACAATGCTGCATTGTGGTGTGTATGAAACTAGTGTTTTCTCCAATATGTCTGCCTTTGATAAAACCTGTTTGATCCTTTGATATTAATTTATCCAGTGTCAATTTTAATCTATTTGCAATGGAACTTAATGCAAGCTTTATAAAACATTGAAGAGGGTGTCCCTCAGGGTTCTGTCTTAGGCCCAATCTTATTTCTTATTTACATTAATGATCTACCTGATAGTCTAACATCCTCTGTGCGCCTCTTTGCAGACGACTGTGTCCTATATAAAGAAATCTTTGATGATGCAAATAGTCTTGCTCTCCAGGAGGACATTGACTGACTTGTCTAGTGGGAAAGACCATTGCTAATTATACCCCTGTGGAACTACTTGCCACCGGGAGCTGTGTCAGCTGAGACAGTTGACCAGTTCAAGCTGCAAATCTAAAAGTGTTAATTGTCTGCTATCAAACTTGCGGTAGTAGACACCAGCTGCTTGTAAATAATTTTAACTTGACAAGTGTTCTTCGAAATTTCCTTTTAAAACTGTGCACTTCGTCAAAGCAACTTTGCCACCAAAACCTGGCATAGTCATAATCCTCCAGTTGGAGCGAGAACAGTACCGTCAGGTAGATAGGAATGTTTTATTTGCTAAAATGTTTAGCTATATATTTCACCATTCAAATCATTGACAATGCCGTACACTTTACCATCACAAATCTGGGTCCGTAGTCGTTATCATAAATTGATAATCCATATTTTGACTGCTGGGTCATATAAATTTAAAAAGTAAATGCGTCTTGGATATTTTTATTGCCAACTTTACGTATAGGACACGTTCGCTCGTCGTAAATTTTGTGAAATACCCTGCAATAGTGATTTTGAGTTGATTTTATTAACGGCCGTACACGTTACCACGGCAATTTTTCGTTTTTTCGTGTCGGTTGGGATCAATTTTTGCAAAAAGTATAAGGATGTTTCAGGTAAGTCATACATCAGAGGAAAGAGTTAAGTAAGGCGGGGTACATGCAACAAACCGCTTGAAAATTGACACAGAAATAAGAGAGTTATTGCAAAATGTCTTACCTGAAGCGAGGCGAAATGTCATCACATTTTGTGCAAAAAATAGACTGAGTTTACCGTTATGTTTTGATAAACCGTTGGTGTTGTTATAACATCTCGTAACTACGGCTTGATTCAAGCCGTAGTTACACGATTTAATAGCAACACCAACGAAATACTATTTATTTGTCCGAAATAACGTTACGGTTTACTTGATAAAATCGTTCCCTATTGTCGATAGTCGTTATCCTTCCCATCATGCACAATCCCCACCGTGGTAACGCTTAATCTCTATTTTGGCCAAAATAAAACTTCTCTTGTCAAAAAGTACGCCCTAGGTAGACAATACCAATAACAACCCTCGTACTCAACTAACAAAATTCAATTAATGACAATCAGTTGTTCTTCAAGTTCCATCATTTTTGTTAATAACATTTAGAGTCTTTATGTATACATTATCAATTTTGTTTTAGTCTTATACGAAAACAGCTAAATAGATAAGGTCTGAAACGACATATCCTTAAAGCAAAGGTCTAATAGACAATATACCATCACTTGCACGTGTAATATTCCTCATACATCCGCAAGTTTAACATAAACATCGATAAAAAACCTAAACTCGAATGATATCCACATTCACCATGTCACATCTGACGTATTCTCTGATATTTTCCAATACTGCGAAATCGTCAATTCCCTGTCGCCAAACATGCGTTTTGCTGCCCCCTACCAGTGCTCTTAATAATAGATATCCGTTTAACCCTAAACAACCACCAACACTAAATAGGTGACATCATAGAATCTGAAATATGATATTCATTGTAAAATCGTCGCTTTTCAACAAAGACCTCGTAACTGCAGCTTATTAGAAGCTGCAGTTACGGGGTTTTTGTTGAAAAAAGCAAAATTCTTCCTGAATAATGACTCTCTGCAACAGGATTCATTAAACCATCTCTGTAACTAGTTGCTAAGCAACACGTCAATACGCCAAATTCAAGATTAAGCTCGCACGAGACAACATGAAAAATTGTCTGCGCTGGTTTTTAATATGTATCTTATTTGTTCTCTAAGTAGCAGTCATTATTTTTTTCAATGATACCTGGGTAGCCATTTAGAAACAAATGGGAAAAGCATAAATAAGTACCAATATATCTTTTAGTCAATTGGTAATTACTGAACAATTTTGCTTTTGTTTGCGTATAACGCAAAGTAACCTTGACACCACTCAATTGAATTTTTGCAACATATTCTCTCTAATTTCTCTTACATACCAAACCTTCCACCTATAACATTTCCCATACACCTACAAGTTTAACACTAACATTCTATAAAATAACTAAACTCGAATGATATCCACATGCACTATGTCACATGTGAAGTATTCTCTGATATTTTCCAATACTGCGAAATCGTCAATTCTATGTCCCCAAACATGCGTTTCGCTAGCCCCCACCAGTGCTCTTAATAATAGATATTCGTTTAAACTTAAACAAACACCAACACTAAATGGGTGACCCTATAGATTCTGAAATGGGATACTAAATGTAAATTCTCTTGAATAATGACACTCTACAATAGGATTCATTAAACATCTCTGTCACTAGTTTCTTAGCAACACGTCAATACGTTAGATTCAAGAAAAATCTAAATTCGAAAGATACAACCACTAACACTAAGCGGGTGACCTTATAGAATCTGAAATTGGATACTCATTGTAAATTCTTCTTGAATAATGACTCTCTGCAACAGGATTCATTAAAACATCTCTGTTACTAGTTGCTTAGCAACACGTCAATATGTTAGATTCAAGATTTAATCGACACGAGACGACACAAATAATTGGCTGCCCTGGTCTTTAATATGTCTCTTATTTGAAATCTAAGTAGCATTTATCAATTGTTTCAACGAAATCTGGTTTGCTATCTAGAAAAGAAAATTCGGGTAAAAACCTTGATGCCATTCAGTCTAACTTTGCGGAACGGATTTCATTCACTTCTCTTGCCTAACAACCCTTTCACACAAAAAAATCCTCATACATCCACATGTTTAACACTAACATCGATAAAAAGAAAAATCTATTTTAGAAAGATATCCACATTCACCATGTCACATCGGAAGCATTCTCCGACATTTTCCAATACTGCGAAATCGTCAATTCTCTGTCGCCAAACATGCGTTTCGCTAGCCCCCACCAGAGCTCTTAATAATAGATATCCGTTTAACCCTAAACAACTGCCAACGCTAAATGGGTGACCTTATAGAATCTGAAACGGGATATTCATTGTAAATTCTCCTGAATAATGACTCTCTACAACTGGATTCATTTAAAACATCTCTGTCACTCGTTGCTTAGCAACACGTCAATACGTTAGATTCAAGATTCAGTCCACACGAGACAACATAAATAATTGGTTGTCCTGGTCTTTAATATGTCTCTTATTTGTTCTCTGAGTAGCATTTATTAATTGTTTGAACAATATATGGGCTACATGTACCACTTAGAACAAAAGTTTATATAAAAAAAAACGTAAGATCATCAGCTTTTCCAGATAGTATTTTTCATGTTATTAGATCTATTTGATGAAATTTCTTAGAAGATAATTTCTATTCGTACAAAATGTATTTAACATAAACTCTTTGCGAGTAAAATTCTACATATATCCACAAGTTTGACAATAACATCGATAAAATAACTAAACTCGAATGATGTCCACATGCACTATGTCACATCTGAAGTATTCTCTAATATTTTCCAATACTGCGAAATCGTCAATTCCCTGTCGCCAAACATGCGTTTCGCTAGCCCCCGCCAGAGCTCTTAATAATAGATATCCGTTTAACTCTAAACAACCGCCAACGCTAAATGGGTGACCTTATAGAATCTGAAACGGGATATTCATTGTAAATTCTCCTGAATAATGACTCTCTACAACTGGATTCATTTAAAACATCTCTGTCACTCGTTGCTTAGCAACACGTCAATACGTTAGTTTCAAGATTTAATCCATACGAGACGACATAAATAGTTGGCTACCCTGGTCCTTAATATGTCTTTTATTTGTTCTGTAAGTAGCCGTTATTTATTGTTTCAACGATATCTTGGTTGCCATTCAAAGAGAAAGTTTTGGGGAGTACTCACGGGTATCTTCATGTGTTAGTCAACTGGAAACAGTAACTGGTAACAATTTGACTCTTTTGTGTATAACGTAAAAGTAACATTGACGCCACTAAATTGAAGTTTCTGCGATTTATTTTCTTCACTTTTCTTACAGGTTTGATTATATTATTCCATGAAGCTTTCTTTCCCATTCAGCGACACGACTAACATACGTAAGAACTAAGAACAAATATAAGTTACATTTGATATACTCTTCAAGTTGGTCATCTTGTAACCTTAGATTGATTCTCTCCAGAAAACATTGGCATCAAGTTCTTTAAGCCTTTCGACTTAAATCAAGGTTTTCTCATAATGCCTCATCATCCCATTATCTCATTGAAGCGGGTATGGAAGTATCATTCGCGATAGGAAGTGGATAATTTACGTTATGTTTCTTTTTTTAACTTTAGATTATGCAGTTCCAAAACAACGGCGCGTTTATCCTTACCACACAACATTGCTCTGGTGCCAAAACAATCTGCCATAGGCATGTAAAAATGAAATAAATAACATTTCATAATATACAACCCGCTAGAAAAAACCAACGAATCTCGACATTTACTATTTTCATGACAATATTCGTACAAGAACAGAAAAGTAGTTTTGTCCATTGTTTGCCTTCAGAGAGACCTAGATTTATCTTATTTCCCCAGAAAATACCTAAATGAAACTAATAAAACATTTCTTGTTCGTGTCCAGTCTTATTTGGCCAGGAGACATATAAAATGATGGCATTGACGAACCAATATACTTGACACAATTTAACCCGAAACGTACCAGACGCTTCCATACCCTTCAATACATATCTTTCTTTTTTCTAGATTTCAAAAAGAATCACAGCAGCAGAAGGCGATAAAATGGTCATTTATGTAGGCGGATTTCATGTACATTATGGTGTTGTTTGTGCTAAAAGTTATCTACATCTTTTTTTCTGTTAGAGCTGCCAAACCAGTTAAGGAAAACTTAATCAAAAACTGATTTGTGACATTTGTTGAAATTTCGCATAGGGGATTCTTTCATAGAAATGAATGGTACCTGTTTGTCACGTGTTGAATGACTCGGACTGAAGAGAGGACAGTTACATGTTTATATCTAATATGTTAACTTCTTCATATGGTCAATTAAATGTGGAAAGACATTAAATGAGGACAAAACCTGATTGTCGATTTTCAAACTATTCAACCCTAGTACAAAAATACCAGAACAAAAGCAAAGTTTGGTACTTTTATATGAGGGTCTAGATATAACAGTTATCTGGCTTACTATTCGTGTTAAGCTAATGGCATTTCGTGTCCCATTTGACAAAGCTATAAGGTAGTAATGAATGTCTTTTGAGCCGACAAACAACAACAATTAATGGCTTGGAGAGACGTAACAAAGATAAAGATAGTCTCTGTCTAGTTATAATACCGGGGATATAATGGTACCACCAAGGACAACGGTATCTTTTTAGTGCAACATCTATTTTCTCGTACAGACGTCAAAACACGATTTTGTTTGGGAAAGGGTAACAGTTATCCGGTAAACTATCCGTGTTAAGCTAATGATATTTTGTGTCCCATTCGACAAAGCTATTAGGTGGTAATGAATGTCTTTTGAACCCACAAACAACAATAATTAATGGCTTGGAGGGACATCAGAAATATAAACATAGTCTCTGTCTAGTTGCAATATCGAGGAATATATTGGTACCACACTAACACAAAATAAAATGTTATCTTTCGGAGCGCATTGTATTCATGTAGTGCTTACAGAATCTGACTTTCTTTACTCATTACCCAAACGTGCTGGGACAAAATGAATGTTATTGAGTTATGATTTTTGTTACATTGCAGCTAAGAAAGTATTTAGACAAAATAAGAAATGCTGGTTATCAGAATGTTCTTCTTTTTATGCTCCCCAAAAAAATTTCGGGGGAGCATATAGTCGCCACGCTGTCCGTCCGTGTGTCCGTGTGTCTGTCCGTCCGTCCGTCCGTCCACAGCCATATCTCAGCAACCCTTGGACCAAATTCAATGAAACTTCACATGTGAACTCCCTGGGTCAATACCTAGAGACCTTTTTCTCTGTTTGTAAATTTAAGGCTGTGTCATGGAAAAAGGGGCCTTAGTGTAAAAATTAGTTTTTCTCTTATTTCTCTTTATCTGATTGGCAGAATTTAATGAAATTTTGTGCTCATGCAATAAATAGGATGTTCTAGACCATATTCTATAAATAATGTGTGTACAAATAAGCTGTCATGGGAAAAGGGGGCTTAATATATGATAGTTTTTATTTTGTGACGAACACTTATTCGGGGAGCATAATCCGTCTGTGACGGCTCTTGTTTCTGAATGTTTTCCCAAGTATTTTCTCGTACATATGTCAAAACCAGAATTTCATTGGGAAAGGGTAAAATAACAGTTATCTGGCCTGCTATCCGTGTTCAGCTAATGGCATTTCGTGTCCTATTTGACATAACTATTAGGTAGTAATGAATGTCTTTTGAGCCCACAAACAACAATAATTAATGGCCTGGGGGGACGTCACAAAGATAAACAAAGTTTCTGTCGGGATACAATATCTAGGAATATATATGCACCACCAAAAAACCCGGTATATTTTATAGTGTTACGTATATTTTCTCGTACAGACGTCCAGTCAAGATTTTGTCTTGGAGAGGGTAACGGTTATCTGGTCTACTATCCGTGTTAAGCTAATGGCATTTCGTGGCCTATTTGACACACCTATTAGGTAGTAATGAATGTCTTTTCAGCCAACAAACAACAATAATTAATGGCTTGGAGGGACATCACCAAGATAAATATAGTCTCTGTCTTGTTAAGATATCGGGGTTTATATTGGTACCACAAAGTAAAACGTTATATTTTATACTGTGACATATAATTTCTCGTACAGATTTCAAAACACGATTTTACTCGGAAAATTGTAACAGTTATCTGGCCTACTATCCATGTTAAGCTAATGGCATTTCGTGTCAAGGATTTTTTTGACAAAGCCATTATGTACTAATGGATGTCTATTGAGCACACAAACAACAATAATTAATGGCTTGGAGGGACATCACCAAGATATACAAAGTCTCTGTATAGTTATGATATCCGGGAATATATTGGTACCATCAAATAAAACGGTATTTTAGCAGTGCACTATTGAGTCACTATATAATATTGTGTTCTCGTACAGGGGATTATGTTGGTACCACCGTAACACAAAATAAAATTGTATCTTTCTGAGCGCAGTGTATATTGCTTAAAGCCCCAGTCTTTAATCAAATAGTAAAAAAATAAACAATGATACCTTTATTACTTTAATTTAGATATACGTATATTCGAGTGAGAAAGGTCAACCATGGTAAAATGTAAATCATCAAATTATTGCGGCGTTTTGGAGAAACACATAATGTTGTAACAAATATATATGAAAATCAAAGGTAAAGATGTGTATCCGCACTAATAGGATCATTTACAACATCATATCATAAACTATTAAGGAAATCGCTGCTTTTTAACAATAACCTAGTAACTGCAGCTTGTTTAAAGCTATGGTTACGAGTTTTTTGTTAAAGATCGCCAATAAGGAAATGCTATAAATAATACTTAAAGAGTTATCTAGATAAAATAGCACCAATGTTGAACAGACACTATTGGTGTTTATAGATAATCAATATCCAAGTTCACTTGTTGAATCAAAAAGACCAATACTTACACGAGGCATTGAATTCAAAATCGCCGCATCTCAGCCTTCTTGACATCCGGTAGAATTACTTGTTCCATGGGTTTCCAAACAATACGAAAATATCGCGTTTCCTTATGGTGTATTGAACAACCCAAAAGGTATTCCATCCATTAGTAGATACCGAACTCATCAAGATATCGCGTTTCCGTATGTGGTGAACACAGGGAACGCTCCTGTGGCACCATGCTGCTGAACGTGTTTGTCCTTTCTGAACACAATACAAACATAACATTTTCGAACCACGAAATAGTGGAACGCACTGGTGCACCATACAAACATCACGTTCCGAAGAGCAAAATAGATCATCGAGTTAGCCCATTTTGTACACCATATAAAAACACATTCGTTCCCGGAGCACCAACTAGTTGAATGCGTTGGTCCGTTTTGTACACCATACAAACAACGCATTTCCGAGACAACAAGTTGATGGCCGCCTACGCTTGTCAAAATCAGATATTGCGTCATATTGAGCGGTAAAGCACTCCATTTGCATGCAAACAAAACAAGTCTCAGAGTCAATAACATCGACGTTGATTGATTTTGAAATACATTATATGATTTACGCAGGTACTATGTACGTGCCAAACCTACTCTAACAGCCATGCAGTGGCCTATATTTAACGTTTTGTTAAATTATATGACAAACGAAACTTCATCCACATAATACAGTATTTTATGATGGTATATATTAGATCTCTGGTATGTAATTATAAACAGTTGTTGTGGAAGGAAAACGTGCTTAAGGTATAGTCTATCGGTTATAACTGTAAACTTGTATACAAATACTAGATCTAATACTTTTAACATTTACAAAACCATTTATTGTGAGCTATACGGGCAAATTAATGTCTTAACTCGTTTATTTTTGAAAGAGAAAGCGTTTGTGCTGGGTCAATTTCAACAACATAAAGTAAAATGTTTGTATACAAATCTATAGTTATAAACGTTGAGTTATATAACCGAAAACAATTCAATTTTCATACTTTCAACATCTTTGTAAAATAACAACAAATTGTGCAAATAATTTAGAAAAAACAAAGACAATGATGCATTTTGTCAAATAATGTGCCTGGATTTACAAAAGCGCCATTTGTGGTATTTATGATAAATAGCTAATAACGTGACACAACAACAAACTGTATAAAATCTTCAATAACTGTATTCTTGTGACCGATTTGAAAATGGTATGTTACCGAGAGGACGAACATTCGTACATGCATATCTGGATGTTGTTTATTTCTAAACAGCACCGGACGAAAAGCTTTTGACCAGCTAACAAATATCGTTTGTTCGCCAACTGTTTTGTCATCTTCGGTTTGAAAGATTCATCAAACCCAACGAATCCCTTACATCTTATAGGCCCTACCTATCCGTTTCAATTCAATTTCAATTTGAATTTGACCAGGTACATAGTATTAACATATTTAATAAAGATATTCTGTAACTGCTGTTGTTGTTGTGTAAAGTTATTTTCCGTCGTGGATTTGCCTTATTTTTGTCACTTAATTCAACTGTAGAGGACGGCTTAAATGATACAGATCAATATTTTGTCTTTCTGTGGATGCTTTGTTGTTTGATTAATTCAATACAGTTTAACCCTTTCACAAACAACATTAAATACAAGTAAACCCTTTCACCAAACGGCAAAATATTCGCATTGTTCAATTCAAAAGCTGACCTGGACAACAAAATAATTGGGTGCTGGTTAATGAGATTGCATTTTGTCAATTTTTTATAAAAATCATCGGGCCAAAAAGAGTATATGCTAATTATCAATGTTTTCCCAAAACCAAAGTTTTATTCAAAATGCCTCTAAACATTGTTTGAGAAAGGGTTAAAAAAATTTTCTGTTTCTCCAGTATACTCAAGTCATGATGTTATGGCACATGTTTACAAATAGATATTTGTAAACAACTCAATATCGAGCTCAAATCTACAGTAAGTTTGCATGTCTTAATATTGGAGGAGCTAAATTGGATTTTCCATAAATCATGATAAATTCTAAGCGTAAAATAAGGAAAATTCGGGATTTTCGGCCATCTTGTTAATAAATGGTATGCCATATACATCAACAACTTAAATATATTGATAGTTTCGCAATAAACGTGATATATCCAAATTAAAACAAGAGCCGTCATAGACGGACTATGCTCCCCGAATAAGTGTTTGTCACAAAATGAAAACTATCATACATGAGCCCCTTTTCCCATGGCATATTTTTTGTCACACATTATTTATAGAATATTGTCCAGAACATTCATCACATATGTACACAATTTCCTTAAATTCTGCCCATTAGATGAAGAGAAATTAAAGAAAAAAGAGTTGTCCGCGGACAACATAGCTCGCCTATACAAGAGCTTGTCACAAAAAGAAAAGTCAAAGGTCAAAGGTCAAAGCCACTGGGTCAAAGGTCATAGTCTCAAGGTCAAGGTAATTGTATGAGGTATCCATGTGTGAAATATCAAGGCTCTATAATCAATAGTGCATCATATATTGGCCAGATTAAAGTTATTTAAAAGTAGGTCAAACTCCAAAGTCAAGGTCACAAGGTCAAGGGTGATGATCCCATATGAAAGGGTCTTGTCAAGATGTATCTATGTATGAAATATCAAGGCTGTATCCCTAATGGTGTTTGAGATATAGGCCAGGTTAAAGTTTTTCAAAAGTAGGTCAAACTCCAAGGTCAAGGTCACTAGGTCAAAGGTCATGGTTTCAAATGAAAGGTCTTGTCGAGATGTATCTATGCATGAAATATTAAGACTGTATCTCTAATAGTGCCTGAGATATAGGCCAGGTTAAAGTTTTTCAAAAGTAGGTCAATCTCCAAGGTCAAGGGCCTCGTATTACTAAGCATCTTACGATCAAGTTTTTGTGTAAACTGTGTAACAAGACATTTGATTGCACGAGAAATCCGACTGAGCCAATCAGGGCTGTTGTTACAAGTAATTATGCAAAAATCAAACAACGATCGTTATTAATACGGGCCCAAGGTCAAAGGTCATGGTCTCAAATGAAAGGTCTTGTCGAGATGTATCTATGTATAAAATATTAAGGCTGTATCTCTAATAGTGCCTGAGATATAGGCCAGGTTAAAGTTTTTCAAGTGAAAACGGGACGGAACGCGACGCGACGCCGACACTAGGACTGTGACATTAGCTCCCCGGACATAAAGTCCCGGCTCGCTAAAAAGAATTTTTACATGATGGCCCCCTTTTTCCATGATGAAGCTTGACTCAAACTAAGAAACGGAGAAAAACGTCTCTAGAGATAATGCCAGGAAGTTCACATGTCAAGTTTCGTTGAATTTCGCCCCAAGATTGCTGTGATCCAGTTGTGGACGGACGGACGGACGGACAGCGTGGCGACTATATGCTCCCCCGAATGCTTTTGGGGCGCATAGAAAAACTACAACATTGATCCTTGATTTATTGTGAAAGTATTATAAAAATGCACGACCATTAAAATAAAAAGTTTCAAGCGGCTTTACTACATAACACGATTATACAAAAACATAGGTAGCCATATGGTGTCTTAAATTTACACAATTAACCCTCATCCTACCACTTGGGTCAATCTGACCCCACACGTCATTTATTGAACGTCATAGTTTTACCGCATGAACTCTGGTGTTGAAATTTTACGAGTTTGTTCATCCTCGGAAACCCAGAGGTCATAGCTACGCTACATGACCCGTGGGGCAATTGGTCAGAAAAACTTTGTGTTAGACGCTCCCAAATGCTGCCGTTTCATTGGTTCCATCATCATTTCATGATGGGCGAGTAGACCAATAAAAAGGGCCGATACAAATCGCCAAATTCTAAACAGTGATTACGTCACAGGTACGTAATTTAATCCTGATTCAGGATAGATAACTGCGTAGGAGATTGACAAATCGCTTCGGATAAGTTGTCAATATGGAGGATTACTATCGTTTAGCGTGTGAAAAATTTGGTGTTTCGAGTTTAAAAGACTTCCAAAAGAAACTCTCCCATCTTTCTATTTTAAAACCACACAAGAATGTCAGCGATCTGTAATTTTTATTTCGGTGTCGCACAAGTTACAACTTATCATGAGCACCACCATCTTGTTTGTAATTGACAACGCACTGACTTATGATAGCGGTTATTTGATTGGGTCTTGCGCTCACGCGTTTCGTATTGATTTTCGGCGGCTAATTCAAAGATTTACTGACCAAGTGCCCAAGGGGTCATGTTGCGTAGCTAATACCGCTGGGTTTCCGAGGATGAGTTTGTTGATCTACCATATCATTTTCTTGCCACGCAACATTAAGCATAATATGAGTTTGTAATATTGATTTTTTAGCTGGGGTACGTTTGGAAGTCACTATTATTACTCTTTATTACAACTATTTAAACTTATTAAATTATCTTTTTAAAAAAAAATATATATATATATAGCTTTATCTGAAAAACCACTGGATTCATTTCAGCAAAACTTCACATGAATAATCCTTTGGCAACCCTCTCTGAGATTCTTATAAAAGAATCATGATCTAATAAAAATACCAGAGTTATCTGCCCTTGATGTCAGAAATTGCAGTTTTGACTATTTTTTTTTACCTAATTTTACTCTTACAATTACAAATTTAGACTAGACTCAACACAAAACTTTAGCAGAATGTTGGTGAATATAATATCTTGCCTGCGAGCAATTTTCAGCTTGATCGAAACCTTAGATCATGAGTTATATGCCCTTGAATTTTATGCAATAACGAGTCAAAAATTGCATAAGGTAGTAAAATGAATACAGGCCGGTGGAGCGATTCAAGCCCTTTAGGGCCTTCTAGTTTTTCAGTTCCGAATGTGTTTTGTGCTATTATCATTTGTTAGTAACCAATATAACATTTAAACAAAGAATATGTCTTTTGTGAAACTTATTTTTGTCAAGAAATTCAAAATTACATGTGGGGTCCAAATGTACCCAAGTGGGTAGGATGTGTGCATGTATGTAAAAAAATTATGTTGGTAGGATTATGTAAGATATGTCGGTAGGATGAGGGTTAACATGCATTTATAATGGAACACAAACAAATCCAATCTTCATGGTTTTGATATACTTATGAAGAATGCCTGATGCTATAAGTATAACTATGTGTATTTTAGAATTACTCAAAATATTATAAAACGATCACAATGAAAAACAGGCTATTTGAATAACATAAAACATTAAGACACATACAAAACGCTTCTACTATAATATAATCCGGTCACGATATAATGGCACATGGGGTTAGCCAACAAAATTAATATAACTTTGTAAACAACGGAAAGACGTTCTTAATTTTCCATGAAAGTCTGAAGGTGTGACACATCTGCACAATTCCAACCATCACGTGCGAAATAACAGTAATGTTTACATTAGTACATATCGTCGCTTTGCAACGAAGACCTCGTAACTGCAGCTTAAAGCAAGCTGCAGTTTCGAGGTTTTCGTTGAAAAGCATCGATATGTACCATCATATCGTGACCGGACTTCAGATGCAGAGTATTAGTTAACATGTATTTGTTGTGCAAGAACCTCATCGTTTTGTTCAAAGAGGTTTGTTCAAAATGGAAAACGACAAGTAGGTTTGAACATACAAAATCAATTATAATAACATGACTATGTCATGGGTTGACATATCGACTCACTGAAATTCAGAAATTCAATGATTCATAAAGAGACAATAGCATGCGTTAGAAAATTATAACTAGACAAACTATATTGATCTAAAAATTGACCAAGGGAAAATACTCTGAAATGAACAAAATTGCGATTATTTGAGTGGCGCCCCTTCTTATATACGCTAGAGTGTAGAAAGATCTTTTTCAATGCAACAAGTTTTCTAAAAGGACATTGAATCGTGAATTCATTACAGTTGCAAATGGCGCCACATCGTATGGCACGTGTTTATGTTTTGTTTAACGTTCAATTACATTAATTTTGAACAAAATATAAAAATTGTGCCATACAATGTGGCGCCAACTGCAAGTCAAACAAATAAAACTACAAAATTGCGCTATTGTGTGGTAAACACCAAGTGATGAAGAAGAACAGAGGCACACGTTTAAACACATAATTATACTTAAAATTAAACTTAAAGGGAGCAATACTAGGATGTCGGGCATGAAAACAGGACAGGGGTATATTCAAGAAATATTTCATGGAATGGTTTCTGACCAAGGAAATTTCAATTGAAGTGTGATTAGACCTTCTTAACCAAGTCTGTATAATAATGAGCATACTCGCTTTTTATATTAATAATAACATTTATGGAAATCAGAACCTTGGTAGAGAATGAAAAACTTAGAAGCTGCACTAAGTTCCTTTCTTTTTCAGCCTGAGATATTTTTATGCACCGCACAACAATGAAAACTCTCGCTGTCCACATGTTGTTCTGGTCTCTAAAAACCTAACATGGACCCCTTTAAAAGGCCTGTATAGATATTAGCATATTATTTGTTTACACATAAACACATTAACTACGTATTCAGGACAATAATACAACTATCATAAACTTTTATTTTCATACCATTAATGGAAGTCAATGGAAAATAATTATTTCTAGAAACAACATTTAATGAAGTAGGCTCTTTCGAACTTAATATAGTTGTAAGGTTTGGGAGTATAGCAGCGATTTGAACAAAAAATGATAACTAGTGACTCGATTCAGCAAATGAACAGAAAAAATGCGCAAATACTACTAGTGCACTATTTATTTTCTCTCGATATTTGAGAGAAGTTTCTTTCGGTTAGTAGTCATGTTTTGTGCATATTTACTTTAAATTCCTCACATTTCTTATGTGTAACAAGCAAATGAAGGAAATAATGTCGCTAATATTCTACCGAAACCCGTAACTTGGCTACAGCTTGTTTTAAGTTATGGTTAGAATACGCAAGAGAAACGACAGACACTGCGACAATTTATGTGGTACATGCGTACGAGTATATATCATGTGATATAATTTTCATTTGCATCATTGCGCTGCTTTTCATCAAAAACCTCGTAACTGCAGCTTTCAACAAGCTGCAGTTACGAGGTTTCCGATGAAAAGCAACGATTGTCCGAAAAAGATGATATTTTTTTTTTCAAATGGGGGTAATTTTCCTTTATTTTCAAATCACGTGACTTACCCCTTTGAGCTGATTGGTCGCAGACTTCGTCAATCTGGTTTTCGCCTGTATAGACTGGTCTACAGCCGTACCACAGACCTTCGTGAGCTTCTTCATTGTAAACTGAAATATAGACAGAGAACCAGTCTATAACTAATTAAAACATATAGAAACAGTCTAAAATTAGTCTAGAATAGACCAATTCAGTCTCTAATTTGTAGAAAAACAACATCAAACCCGTCTATGAATAGGCCTACTAAAATACATTAAACCAGAATAGTGGCGGATCCTGAGGGGGTTTCGAGGGAGCATATTACTTGTCAAAAATACACCAAACCGGTTTATAATTAGTCAAAACTACACCAAACCCGAGTCTAACTACTTCTAGTAGTAAAAACACTTAAAAATAGTTTATTAATGGTTTAAAATGCACAAGACCAGTCTATGGTAAGTCTAAAATAAAAAAAGCAGTTTATAACTAGCCAGAAATTCAACAAACATTTCTATCGGAAGTCAAAATACACGAAACCAGACTATAACTAGTCTAAAGTACACCAAACCAAACAGCAATAAATAGAAAAAATACACTAAGCCCATGCTAATCGAACGGTCATTTATCGTGAGCTATACAGATAGTTTAGAATACACCGAACTAGTCTATAAAAAATTCACAATACTCTAAACAAGTCTATAAATAGTTTCAGATATACAAAACTAATCTATGGCTAGTCTAAAAACTCCAAATCAAACTATAACTAGTCCAAAATACACCAAACCAGGATATAAAAATAAAAAAAAAATAGTTAAAATACAGGGGAACCATATTTACAACTACAAAAAAGCACTTAAATTATTGAGTTATTAGTTAATAGGAGCCATGATCTGAGAATTGGCCCAAAATCATTTAGACCAGCATTGATCCAGATCAGTCTGCGTATAAACGTAGATCATCGTTGTCCTCTATAACTTCAACCAAAGTCATTCATGAAGGTTTTCATTGTGAACGGAAAATAATGCAAAACAATCAATATCTCTTTCTTATAAAATACGTGGTTTTGACATCCCTTAAGAAAAACATTTGAGCAAAAGAAGAAATGTCTGTTGGCCATCATTTTATCCTTTTGCCACTTTGATTTCTGCAATTCTTTAAAACATAACCGATCTTGATCAACATCCATAAAATCTTACGCAAGGGATTTTTAGTGCAAATTCGATCGTTCTGAAATTATCTTGTTTTGTGAAAGGGTTAAACCCTGGAATTAATCTGGGACGCGTCACTGTCTTTCCATTCCAATAATTGAAAGAAAATAAAGAAATTGAGTTCCGGCTTAAATCAGTGCATTATTCCTAAAAGAAGTCGGGCGGAATGACGTACATGAATGTTAAACGCTGATCTTCAACAAAAACATCGTAACTGTAGCTTAAACCAAGCTGCAGTTACGAGGTTTTTGTTTAAAAGCAAGGATGATAATATGAGATGAGAGGACGTTTTACCATATCTTTAAAAATGCGCCATTTGATAAAAGGTTAATTTTATTTCAATATTTTCCTTTGTTTATGGCAGTTGATTTCCTTCAAATACCCAAAAGAAAGGACGTGATGAAATGAATCTCTTACAAAAAATGGATGATAAATGATGGTGAATATAGAATGTGTCTCTTTTAACCCTTTCCCAAACAGCTAAATTTAGGGTGATCCACTTCAAAAACTGCCACAAATGACAAAATGGATGTTATTAAAGATTGGATTTTTGAAAAATATGGCACAGAAAATATTGAGACAAAAGGAGAAACTGCTGGTTATCAGCAGTTTCTTCTTTTGTTTCAATGTTTTCCAAAGCCTATTCTCGTAGGGACGTCAAAACCAGGCCTTGTTTGGGAAAGGGTTAAAGGGACATAACATACCGATTTCATTTTTTAAAGTATGTCTTGATGCAAATATTGCTTATTCTTATGCATAGAAATGCTATCAGTTTTTTAGCTTGTTATTTATAAATGAAAAATACCCCCTCAAAGTTGAGACAGAAATTGCATATTCCATATAAAACTGAACTGTTGTCCAAAACAATTTCTTTAATTTTAGCGCAAAAATATATATTTCTCCTAAACGGTTCGATATTTTGGCTTCAAATGTTCAAAATTTTAGTAAGAAAATTTGCTGATTCAGATAAATATAGATCTACAAGTGAAATTTATGAAAAGTAAATGTGAAATGTCACTTTAAAGAACACTCAGAAAATATTCAGGCAAACGGAGAAACTGCTGGTTAGCAGAAGTCTCGTCCTTTGTCCAAATATTTCCTCGGGTTTTTTCTGTCAGGGATGTAAAACCCCAGTCTTGTTACGGGAAGTATAACAAAAAATCATTTTCTTCTTATCCATTATAAAGTCTGACTTTAGAACGGCTACTATAATCATTTTAATGCGGCCAATAAAGTAATCTTTTAATTTGTCTTAGAGAATATATCATCTGATCAATACGTTCTTCCTAATCGATACATTGTATAAGAAACACTGAATATGACCCATATAGGGTAGATGGACCGCGTTATTAAAAAGAGTCATAATGGCATTTGTGGTGAAGGAAGACTCAGAACAGCCTGTGCATTATGTATTATCTGATGAAATTCTATTTCATTACAAAACGTAGTTACCCTATCACGAGCATGAAATGACAGGGTTGTATATTAGCCTGCTTCGTGTATGTACAGGCGAATCACTATCCACGTTTGCATCAATTGCCATTTGGGTTATTTTTCAAACATCCCAGCTAATTTTACTTTATAAATTACTAGTAACCTTAATTGACCGGGTGGTAGAGATTCGTTTGACCATTTCTTTTACGCTTAATATTGAGACTGTTCCGATTTGAAAGAAAACAGAATCGGTGTTGGTAAGAGCAACTACATTTTTTGTATGTTTACAATGGAACAATCAAATACTCACGCATAAGGAGTAAATCCTTATTACCAGAATTTTCTGTTTATACCTCATTATTTTCCAACGCTTTTCTTCTACTGGGGACTTCAAAAAAATCTTATTCGGGAAGTAGTTAAATCGTCGAGCTTTTATACGTTCAAAATTAAAAAAAGAATCGTTACAGTTGTTTTGATAAACCAAAACAACTGTACCGATTCTCGTTTAATTTTGAACGTATAATAGTACAATGCTATTGTAAGGATATACAAAAGTTTTGTACTTGACCGTCAAAAGATCAAAGCTACGTACGGTCAGGTCACTATGGCGTATATTGACCTTACTTGATTCCATAATATCGGTTGGGTGTTAAAGTGACATTTCACATTATATTTTTGCATCGATTTTACTTTTAATTCTATATGAAAGAGAATGATATATGTTCTTATGAAAATTCTGCAAATTTCAAGCCAAAATATTGCGCCGTTTACGAGAAATATAATATATTATATTTTTGTGTGCTAAAATTAAAGGAATTAATGTAGGCATCACTTCAGATTTATATGGAAATTGTCAGTTCTATCTCAACTTTAAAGGCGTAGTTTTCGCTTATACATTTAACCAACATCTTCAAACAACTTATAGCATTTATACGCTTTTGAATAACCACTCTTTGCATAAAGACATGCTTTAAAAAATGAAATTGGAATGTTGTGTCCCTTTATGGTATTCCATCCACTATTAAAAAACATCTGCAAATTGTTAACACTTAAATACTGTTGCTTGGGAAATGGATTACCTTCATTATCATTTTAAAGCCATTGTCCGGAAAATATCGCATCGTCAATTAGTTGATTAATATCTTGTTTTCGTTCATCGATCATATACTACAAATCAGAACTAAACTGAGTTGAAAAAAAGAAATCCCTAGTACTATTGACCCTAAAGCATTGTTGATTATTATGGTTTATTGGCCAGGGGTTTTCAACGGCTATGGTCACATCGCTATGGCCGGATCACCTAACCATAGATTCGTGTTGTTTCCTATACCACAACAACCCTCCTGCTGCTCGGCAGATCAGAAAGGATACCATACACTTCGTGTGCATTTCTGATTCATTTGTGACCACAGAAATTTACGGGATTTTCCGGATTTAAGGTAGCAAAACCGTAATATGATTCAGGTGACTCCAGCATTTTTTCGAGCTACGTCGTCACTGGTGGCGAACTCGGCCAAAGCGATTGACGTTTTTTCGCGAACCATGTATTCCGTCGGTGTTGTTATAAAATCTCGTAACTACGGCTTTTACAAAGCCGTAGTTACCAGATTTTATAACAACACCGACGGTTTACCAATACATAACGGTGAATCCAGTCTATTTTTAGACCAAATTCATTGCAATTAGAGTTAAAAATCTTTAAACTCACATTTAAAGCAAAATGTCTATGCCTTGTTGTAGCGAAAAACGTCCCTCACATTGGCCGAGTTCACCAATAGTGGTCGTAATCACTTGGCGGCATAAACCCCGCTTTTTCCTCTTTGTTATTTTTTTCGTATACATCGGGTACCACAGAACCATACGACATTGCTCGAATGTTTTGGACGTCGCGCAAATCTCAAAATGGCGACATATCGGACATTTAACCTTTTATAAACCAGGATAGCCACGTCAATCCCCGTTTCATGGATGACGTCGAAATGTATGTTATCTAACAATGGGTGGAGCCAATAAAAATATTCCTACTGGCGTTGAAATCCCTTTTTTCGTCTTTTAGTCCAAGATTTTTTACAAAAATGCGATAAACCACACAACTGCTCAAATTCTAACTGTTGTTCTGGTGTCTGAAATACCTAGCATGACTCCTTTAATGCTTTTATGTATCTCAGAACTAATCAGTTTTATTTTCTAAATATAAACAATTAATTATATTTAGTGTACGTTAACCCATAACCAGACGGCGAAGTTATAGGGTGTGGCCCAATAAAAAGATTTTGCAGATGACAAGAAAAGTGAGTGAAGTTCAATTCTTTTCTTCTCCATGGGTTAAAAAAATGTGAGAAATATTGTTACAAGAAATTTCTTCATTTTCCATAATGTTTCCAAAGCTCTTTTTCATTTAGGGTGTCAAAAAGAGTCAATGTGTGGTAATAATGGCTTATAGGTTTTACATGATTATAGAATAGTGTTCATTCTAGCACTTTCACCATCAAATTGATATTATTCATCAATCTGTTGCAAGTAAATAACTATAATACGTTCAAAGTTAAACGAGAATGGTTTACGGTTGTTTTGGTTTATTTTTAGGTAGAACTACTACCTTTACGTACGTAAAATTAAAGCAAGACAACCGTATCTATTCTCGTTTAATAAGGAACAATTTTCGCGGGCTCGTGTGCTAAAATAGATTTCTGATGGGAAATCCCTTAACAACGTTTGCCGGGTACCAGTCTAATATTTTGTTTATCGGTCGTGAATCGGACAATTTTTTCGTAACAGTGTTAGCGAAAAATTAATATTTTCAAGCGAGATATTAGTCGATCATAGATAATGCAGACGGGAACTAAAACTACGAAACATTGCGCATATTCAACACGCAACATTGATTCCAGATATGGAGACAGAGCAGAATTGACAAATGTTTTATCTTGAGATTCCTCTGCAGCTTAACCAGAAAAACATCGAAAAGTATGAAAGTAAAGTAGCTATGGTCATGAAACTGCGCGGGTATATAGATCTAACCAAGGAGAAGTATAACGTACAAGAAGCATAACTCTACCTTGCTTATTTTGTGAGCTATTGCCCTCTGTTGTATTGAAAGCCTGTGGGGGTATCAAATCACATTCAGCGACAAATTCTAGTTTTTTTTCTAGAATAATCCTTTCCCAAATAAGATCGGTTTTGACGTCCCGAACAGAAAATTCTTGGGAAAACATTGAGGCAAAAGAAGAAAATGATGATCGTGAAAGTGAATAACTTCTTTGGATATTGATGATCATTCTACTTTTGCCTCGATATTTTCTCTGACATAAAACACTAAAAGTATTCACGTCCGTTTTGTCATCTGCAGACTTTTTTTTAAATTTGGCCCAACATGGCATTTTGTCGTTTTGGAAAGGGTAAGCGAGTGCGCACGAGCGGCACGACGACGCTAAGGCAGGACCGTATGTGTAAACAATTACTTGTCAACTGGTTATTTCATAGTTACCTATCTTAAAAAGTACACGACAGTGCAGCAACCTTCTCAACTCTGAATTATAATGTTTCTCAACAAATGATTACGGCAATCCAGCTCTTAGAACGTCATCTTCAGCAAGTTGAACGTGGAAAATCTTAGCGAGATTCACAGCCATATTTGTACGATAGAGGATTCCCAATCTATTTTTAGACCAGTGAGGCGTGACGATGACGTATTTGTTTAGACGAAAAACCGAATCCTATTGTGAATCTATTATAACTTACTACTTGAACTAAATGAACATGAATAAAAACAAGAGTACGATTAAAATAAACCCTAAATGTGGCGAGATTAAAACCGGACTACATAAGGAGCTTCATATTGATGTTTTGCGTTTTAAGGGCAATGCTCTAGTCTCTTTAGACGAGTACATTTTAACCGTTCACAGGTCAATGTTTATCGTACGGATGTTTTTGGAAATGCCAATTTCGGCAAAGGCAAATACATGTATTTTGAACATGTATGTGTCCACAGATAACTAATTTAAAATCATTTTGACTAATTCCTATGTAGAAAATAACGTTTACAAACCTCCGTACGATAAACATTGACCGATGAACAGTTAAAAGTATACTCGTTTAAAGAATCTGGAGTATTGTCCCTTACATGGAATAACTAAATGTTAAATCCATCGAATCAATTATGAAGAAATTATTATAAGAAATATCAATCGCTGAAAAAGACTTATCAAAACAACCTGTAGCTTTCTTTTTATCTGGGTCTGAAAAAGCAATCGCGGATTAACCCTTTCGAGAACGATAAGAACTTCCTTTTGTTCACTTTGAAAGCTACTGAAAATGAAACAATAGGTCATTAGCCTATTTAACATAGAATATTAGAACACATCATACATGTATATTAGACAAAAAGAGAAAATGATGATTGCATATACCTGCATGAAATTAATTCTTTTGGTTTGATGATTTCCGTATCCATGTTTACTAGGAACATGAAACCCATGTCCTGCTTGTGAATTGGCTAATTGATTAGTTCAATTCTTCTTTAACCGTTTGACATTCTTAGATTGATTTGATCAGATGGTGAATGATCAGTTCAATGGCAGGATGATTAAGGCTTGGATCTATTGCTTGATATTAGGTATATTTCTATATATTAATATATCTTTGAAAAGATGAGCGAACTAAAATAGGAATTGATTGATTGATTGATTGATTAAATGGTAAAATGATTAAATGACTGAATGATTAAATGATTAAATGATTAAATGATTAAATGATTAAATGTTTAAATGATTAAATGATTAAATGATTAAATGATTAAATGACTAATGATTAGACAATGGATTGATTGATTGATTGATTGATTGATCGATTGATTGATTGATTGATTGATTGATTGATTGATTGATTGATTGATTGATTGATTGATTGATTGATTGATTGATTGATTGATTGATTGATTGATTGATTGATTGATTGATTGATTGATTGATTGATGGATGGATGGATGGATGGATGGATGGATGGATGGATGGATTGCTTGCTTGCTTGATTGATTGATTGATCGATCGATCGGTTGATTGATTGATCGATCGATCGGTTGATTGATGGATGGGTGGATGGATGGATGGATGGATGGATGGATGGATGGATGGATGGATGGATGGATGGATGGATGGATGGATGGATGGATAATGGATGGGTGGATGGTTTGATTGATTTGTTCTTAATTATAATGTTTAATTATGTATAAAATACTATTGAACCAATGGTAAGGAGAGAAATTGATTGATATTGAGCAATTGCTCTCTTTTTAACACTAGTTAAGTAGACAAATCATTTATTATTATTTATTATTATTTATTTATTATGTTCAACACACCCAATTTGGGGCACCGTATGGATTATATGTGACTGTGCTTATGACGTTTTATTTTCATCTTTCCCCACAGCATATCAAGTTACACATACAATCTCGATATCCGGACAGTGGATTTGGCCAATACCCGCAGAAGGCCCATCTGCAGAAACTAAAAATGGCGTACCTTTCGGTGCGGCCGGAAGTGACCTAGAGACATGCGCGTCACACCCGGAACTTGATTACGAGTCCGTGTATTTTCCAGGAACAGATAACTCGTACATTGACATCGGTTTAACGGAAACACAGCTGATCAAACGACTCGCTTTCTCGATTTATATAGACGCTTCGCATCCGTATTCGTATGTCATCTTTCATTTTCGAGCATCTAATCCACCAGAAGACACAGTTTCGGAAATTATGCTATGGGCAAACGGTTCTCATATCATTCTCGACACTTTGATTAAGGGTGGTTCTCAACTAGACTCTGTCGTGATACAGAACATATTCAGCAACTCCACAACGGAATTTGTTCCATTTTCATTTGGGTATAACGAGCATGGTGACGTACAGTTCACGACCTATGACGTTTCGCTGACGTTTACAAGGCTTAACGACTGGGGAGATCCTCCGATGTTCAGCATCCCTTGTCGAATACGACTCGGAAAAGCGCAGACTACCGCAACTCTAACGGGGTCGTCAACATTCAAAGGCCGTCTGACATGTTTGCAGCTCTATAAAGACATGTTTGATCCCCATGACTACGATTCAACACAAGAGAAATGCTTATCGACAGAATGGGGCACACAACCTTCTTCAAACGCTTTGCGTAAGTATCTGTCATACCCAAAACAACTTTGAACCAAATTCAAAGATATGAGCCGGGATCTGAAAAAAAAGTCCCATGTATCATTTGAGAACAACATGGTTCCAGATCAGCCTGCGTATACACGCAGTCTGATCAGGAACCATGTCGGTCTCCAATGGCTTAATCGTGACCTGTAGCAACTGTGAGACAGCAGTATGGGTCCCTGTTTGACTGCTTCTAGGCACAGGTTGTGAAACATGGATGTCTCAAATGCTATAAGGGACGTTTCTCCATATCCTGGCTCAATTATTTCTTTCGAAACTAAATTTGATATAAGGCAAATTAACAAGCATTAATATATTGTCATCCATACGACTCTATGTAAGAAAATAACACTGACAGTTTTCTCCTTATCAATGTTTGACGTAATTTTTGACCAAACTAATTGCTTATTGATAATGATTCTCTGATTCTGTCTGTCTTTACAACTAATGGCTTAATTCATGAACCCTTACTTATCTGAAGTTACCTCAACTAGAATTGCACGAGTTTCTAACATTTTATCGTACAATCAGAACGATATTTTATTAGATTTCGCTCTAGATGGCAGGTTGGTTTTAGAGACATAAAGATGGTTCGAAGCGACTAAACTAAGTGAAGATTTCTCGAGGCAAGAAAGTCGGACCTTGAGATAAACTCTTGCTACTTTTCTCCCATATTTTACAGAATTTTTGAAAGAAAATTTGCTGCGATATATTCTTTTGAATCAAATTCTTCCATAAAAACAAGTAATAGTAACATAAAGGTAAAATTTGCATATTTTGAAAATGACAAACGCTTCTTCTTTTTTTACCTTTTTCATTGTATCCTAGTTGTTTAATTTTAGACAAGTCCTGTTTCAAATGCGCTGCAACTAATTTTATGAATAAGACAAAATGGTGTCGGAAAACGTTTAGAGAAAAGAGAAAAATGTTAAAAATCATCTGTTTCTACTTTCCCTCAATATATTCTATACTATAACCTAATAATTATCTAAATGCATCAATTATTTTGTTGTCTGTAACCACTATCAAAATTCATTCGACAGACTTAAACCTTATCGGTGGAGCTTTGAGGTTCAACGTTTTTATGAAAACAGTATAAGGAAAGACGTGAATTTTAAATTCGCATAATATTTCTTTCCCAACGAAGTTTTCAGAAGCATCGTTCTTTGCCAGATTATTGATTTTTTTTATTTTGCATGAACGGATTTATCATAAGGATGACATGAATAACTATTTGTAGAAAAAAATGTAACTATGAAAATCACCTTCAAGCAATGTTTCGATCAAACGGGTATGAAGAGATTTAAAAGATTGAATCAAATAACGATAATGGTTAACCCATTTTCAAACGACAAAATTTTAGATTGTCCCAAATTCAAAGATGTTGCAGACAACAATTTCAAATGAATAAAATTTTAATTTTTGTTGTCTTTTTGGGTAGAAAACATTGTGTGAAAATGAAGAAATTGCTTGTGACAAGCAATTTCTTCATTTTCACACAATGTTTTCCAAAGCTTTTATCTTATGGGGAGTCAAAAAGAGTCATTGTGTGATAATGGGTTAAGAAACATTTCCTATGTAAAGAAAGATTCTGAGTTTGAATACTACTTTGTTACCGAGTATTTCTGGTTCGAGGATCCCGTGCTAACGGCATTAGCTACTTCGGGCGTGCTTTGTTGAATTCGACTTAAAGTGACATTTCACGATTACTTTTACATAAATTTTACTTTTATTCTATCTAGAAGAGAATGTTTTCTAATGAAAATTCTGAAAATTTCTAGCCAAAATATTTAACCGTTTACGAGAAATATATATTTTTGTGCTAGAATAAAACAAAGTGTTGTGGACAACAGTTCAGATTTATAGAGAATTTGTCATTTCTGTCTCAACTTTGGAGGCGTATTTTTCGCTTATAGATAACAACTTAAAAAAACTGATATCGTTTCTACGCATTAGAATAAACGACCCTTGCATCAAGACATACTTTTAAAAAATGAAATAAATGTGAAATGTCACTTTAAGTAAGAGTCAAGGAAATGTTCTTGAATTAATCCATAACTATCATTGACCAAACTTTTTACAGTTGGCGCCACGTCGTATGACACAATGTTTAATATATTTTGTTCAAATGTAATTGAACGTTAAACAAAACATAAACACGTGTCATACGATGTGGCGCCAACTGTAAAAGGTATGCATGACCAAGTGTATGGGATCGTTATTCATATCAATTCATTTATTTTGAATTTTCAGCGCCGATGTCACCGTGTCCAAACGACGACGGGTCCCGATACACCATATCAGGCTTAAACGAAATCCCATCTACGTCGACACCTCATCTGGACACGTTAACGGCCGATTCTAAATTACGATGTGCAGAGAAATGCGCCCAGTTTTCCACTTGTCTGTCGTTTTCCATTGAGATAGGAATGAAAACATGTCGGTTGTTCGATTCGGTGATTAATTCTGGGATGTTGGTATCATCAGCGAATTCTAAATATTATACGCGACAAAGTAATGGACCGTGTTGTTTATAGATAAAGGGAGATAATACGAATTGTAATTTTTGAATGATGCTGTGAGTTACTGAACCTGAGTAATCCAATATTAGTGCTACTGGGGAGTCGATATTGATTTCTGCAGTTGGATGATATAGCAAGACTACAATTCAGTCGCGATATTACCACGGTGTATAATCACGTGATACAACATTTTCAGAAAATCTTCAATAATTCTGTTAATACGGAATCGATTTAAATTCGGCAGAGAAGGTGTACATACGTCACGCATTAGAAGGGCGTACTGTATTTTTGAAAAATCAGCTGATAAGAAAGGTTATTGAAGATCAACCAAAACTTTGGTTGATCTTCAATAACTTTTTTATCAGACGATTTTTCAAATATCCAATTGCAAGAAATTAATAAATTTAACATTTGATAATATGTGACCGACTTGAACTTGGTTAGAAGCAGAGAAAAAGTAAAAAAAAAGGTGTCAATGACTTAAATTTCGCCGTACAAAGGACCTTTTTTAAAATCAGCTGACAAAAAGTTATTTACTAAAACCACAAATACGGTTTGTGGTAAATAAGTTTTTATCAACTTAATTTTTAATTAAAAGAAATTCCAAATCCAGCTAGTTCCTGGTGTGTTTCAATCACTGATTCAAGCCGAATTTAAATAGATCAAGTATTGAAACTATTACAGTTGACACAACTTGTGTCGTGTTAAGAAGGACCATCAAAATTATCGACTTATCCGAAATTCGACTCATTCGACGTTGTTCAATTTAGATGTTAATGACATTTGACCTTGCAAATAATTATCAAGTGCGTTCATTATTGAAATATAGAATGAAAAGGAAATAATAAACGAAAAAAAAGAAATTTAACAAGTATTTTCCATCCTTTTCCTTTTTGTCATATCTTTTTCGAAATTAATTCGATTAAACATTTTCACGTCCATTGGTGAGGACATGACAAAAATTTTACTTCGTCTTAAGGGTAAGTTCGATTCATCATAATACTATGTCGAGGAAAAGAGTTTCGACTGTAACAAATTTAGAATGCATCTATTGCTCTGTTTAAAGTGACATTTCACATTTATTTCATTTTTTAAAAAAAATTATGTCTTTATTTAAAGATTGTTTATTCTAATGCGTAGAAATGCTATCACTTTTTTGAAGTCTTTATTTATAAGGGAAAAATACGCCTTTAAAATTGGGACAGAAATGACGAATTCTATATAAACCTGAACTGTTGTCCACAACAATTTCTTTAATCTTGGCACAAAAATATATATTTCTGGTAAACGGTTCAATATTTTGTCTTGAAATTTTCAGAAATTGCATAAAAAACATGCTTTTTCGGATAGAATAAAAGTAAAATTTTTGTAAAAATAATTGTGAAATGTCACTTTAATTTAAGAGTATGTAAGACAACATTTGAATAAAAAAAAGAGACAATAAATGTAGCTTGCTATCGATTGTTTTCGAAAACGCTCAGTTTTGAGCTGTGGCTATGGCGTTTCCGAATATTACCAACGCCCTAATGTAGGCGTTTGGCTGCAGCTTCAATAACAGCAATTATCCCAAGGGTATATATGAGACAAAACACAGGCGTTTAATTGATAGTATCATTTCGACGTATGTAAATTCGAGACGTGCAAATAAAACGGCAATTTTTCATTATCAAACATTTCCAAAACAACGCCTGGTCACGTAAACCCTAAAACAAAGGTTTGAAAAGACATTTAGACAAAAGAAGAATGCATTTTATCCTCTTGTTTACATATTTTCTTGTCAAAATTGCACATATTTTCTTATTGCTTTGATAAACATTATTTTTGCGGCCTTCGGCAGCTTTCAAATTGGAACAGCGCAAATGTTTGACGTTTGGGAAGTTGTTAAGTTGGAGATCTGGATAAAGCAATTTTTCTGAAACATACATACAAATACGCATACAATAAAAACATTGTAATTCCTCTGATCTTAATCTTTAAATAGCATTTTGATTAGCAAATTTTTAACACGATTGCTTCATAGTTTGAGAAAAGTGCTATTTTGCTGCTATGTTATAATATTTTGGTTTTATTTGAAACGAAGATCTATAATTAGTTCAATTTCTAGCAACTTTCAAATATTTCAGCTTTAATCTTCCTAGAAATTTAAGTTTTTACATCCCGATTTTTTTTTACCAAAAAAGAATAAATAATTTAGAGTTGTGCCACCACTTATTAGTCAATTATTAATTCTCTTTTTCCTCTACGCCTTTTTATGTCTTAGTCTTGTTTTATCCTGTGATGAAGAAATGCAGAGACAAACTTTAAAAACTATACAAATTCAAAACCCCTAAATACGATTATTTCAAGAGAATTTATTTTAACTTTCATTGTTTTTCGGACTGAACATATTTTGGAAAAAGAACCAATTTTTTAAGATCTTAAAACTTCATTTCTTATGGTATATTATGCATTTCATTTCATTTTATGTATTTTCTCGGGCGGCAAGTATAGAGGTGCTACAATTTTCTAAAAGAGACCATCGTTGAAAAGGCTAAAACGATTGACACAAAAGAGGACATGCCTAAAACCCGACATTAACCGAGTCAGAACTACAAAATTGTGTTACGAACATATTGTACAGAAACCACTGTGTATTATCACGCGACTCAGAAATTCCGATAATCTTAAATAATTTTGTTAGTACTTGACCAGTTTGAACTCGGTTTGAAGCAGAAAATAAGATAAAATGCCAGGGATAAGGTGGACATGTTGAATTTTTGAAAAACCAAAATATTGGTTGATTTTCAATACCCTTTTATCATCTGATTTTTAAAAAGTCCACCACGCCCATCTAATGCGTGACGTCTGTCCGCCTTCTCTGCTCCAAACCAAATTCAAATCGGTCCCATATTAACAAAATTATTGAAGATTTTCTAAAATTGTTGTATCACGTGATTATCCATCGTGGAAACGCTGACTCAACATGTTGGAAATAAAGGATGGGTAACTGTCTAACACATGGGAAATTCGTAATTATAGATTTTGGAAAATACTGTGTAGCAGCAATACTAGGAGATTATTGGAAAAGATCATTAAATATTTAACATCTTAGGAAGAAATTATTTGCTTTTGTCGTAAATAACATTCAAACCTTGAAATAACGTGTTATTCATGTCATACCCTTTATATGAAATATTATACTGCAGCTTGATTTCAGCTACTCAAGGGCGGATCTAAAGGGGTCGGATGTCCGGACCCCCTCCCCCATGGCATTGGCCAAAAATCTTTTTTTTTTACTTTATTACTCTTTGGGCTTGGACCACTATTCAGAAAAGGAACAAAAAGGGACATTGTATGAGTTTTCGAAAAAATAAAAAAAAACGAAATGTGTATGGTTCAAATGTAGCATAGCAATCGTTGTGCATAAGGAATGAAATGCTGCTTTTCGTCAATGATGCCGGGTTTACTGTTATGTTTTAATAAACCGTCGGTGTTGTTATAAAATCTTGTAACTACGGCTTGAATCAAGCCGTAGTTACGAGATTTTATAAAAAACACCAACAAAATACCATTGTTTGTCCGAAATTACGTCACGGTTAATTGGATAAAATCGTTCCCTATTTATCACCAGTCCTTTCAGATTTCACTCATTGCCAAATCGTCAAAACAATAATTCAATATAGTTACCGTTACCGAGAGTAAACTGTTGGGGAAAAGGTAAGGTATTATGGAAATTTTACTTAAAGTGACAATTCGCATTTTTTCATAAATGTTACTTTTATTTTTATCTGAAAGAGCAAAGTTTCTTAATATGAACATTCTGAAAATTTCAAGCCAAAATATTGCACCGTTTACGAGATATATATTGTTTTGCTGAAATTAAACTAACTGTTGTGCACAACAGTTAAGATTTATATGGAATTTGTCATTTCTGTCTCAACTTCAAAGGCATATTTTGCGCTTATAAATAAAACTTAAAAAAAAACTGATAGCATTTCTACGCATTAGAATTCATCAAGACATACTTGTACTTTAAAAATCGAATTGGAATGGTATGTCCATTTAACCCTTTCCCAAACAATACCAGGCCCCGGTTTCTCGAAAAAACTTAAGTATATTCTCATGAGAATATGCTCAACTTCAAAGGGATACTCTCCAACGTTGAAGGGTATTCGATTGAAGTTCACGTGGATTTCTTTCGATTTGAGCACGGTGCTCAGATTTGAGCATGAGAACGTACTTAAGTTTTTTCGAGAAACCGGGGCCTGGTTTTGACGTCCCTGTAAAGAAAGGTTTTGGAAAATATTGAGGCAAAAGAAGAAACTGCTGATAACCAGCAGTTTCTCCTTTTGCCTCAATATTTTCTATGCTATATCCCACACAAATAACATCTTTAATAACATCTATTTTGTCATTTGTGGCAGTTTTTGAAGTGGATCACCCTAAAATTTTTGAATTTGGGAGAGGGTTAAGGTAGTCTGTCCCTTATGAAAATCAGGCGACGTCGAAATATTACGTGCCATGCCATTAACATTTCTTACGTATCCAAAACTTTATAGGCGACGTCGTAAACATTTGGCGGTGGTTACCCTTGTATTCTATTTTATATGACTGGGCATCTGCTTGTGCCCCTGTTGACAATAAATAATTGTTTAAATTATAGCCTTAGCCTGGCTCCTAGGCCGTGAGAATGAATATGCCAATATACATGTATGAATTTACAAGGTACTTCACTCCTGCTGGAAAGAAAGCATTTACTCAAATTACTGCCCTTCTCGTTATAATCTATGACCGATCAACATTTACAGAGAGTACGACAGTGTGGTGAATTAGATGTACATGATTTGCATATATTTTATTAAAATTCAGATCAGTCAGACTGGGGCCAGTCTATTAAAGCCTGTGCATTTCCATTTTGTCATATTTTTTCATTCTTCTCATGTCTTGAATTTCTGAAGAAACAATTACATTTTAGAAAAGCATTAATTAATAACCTTCCTTCAATACATCTGTAAAAAAGACAATCTAAGAATAGAGAAACGCAAAAAGATTGTAAAGACATTCTTGATTAGAAATGAGCCAGGATCTGGAAAAACGTCCCTTAAGGCTTTTGAGCCCAACATAGATCCAGATCAGCCTGTGCATACGCACAGTCTGATCAGGATCCATATTATTCTCCAATTGCTTCTTTGTGACATGTAGTAACTTATAGAGAGCAGCAATGATGCATATTGGACTCCATTTGATAACATGCCGATCTTGAAACTCAATTTTGAAAAATGCTATAAGGGATGTTTTTCCAGATCCCGGTTCAAATACATTCCTTATTTTGTGGGTGCTCACTGGAAGCGCCTCTTTAAGAAAATTCCTTGGAAAACCGAAGACAAATGATTTGATCAACAAAAAACAGAACAAGAGGCCCAAGATGGCATGAATCGCTCCACTGGCTTATTTATTGAAATAATTATATAATGACTTCTTGTAAGCCTCCGACTGCCATACCCATTTATCAAATTATGATATAGTTTTGTCTGAATTGTCCCGATAGACGACTTTCAAATAATTATTTTGCGATTTCTGTATGTCTGATAAGCCCCACCCTGTCACACCTACACTTATTGGGTAATTAAAATGTCATGAACAATTAAGTAATGGGCCATATAAGGAACAATTCTGCCAATTTTGGTCTTAACAAGCCCAATGGTTGATTTCTAAGGAATTATTTTGTGATTTTTTTCAAAATCGTATAAGCCCCGCCCTGGCACACCCATTTAATTGACAAATGAAAGGTTCTTGTGCAATTTAAGTAAAGGGCCAACAAAGAAATTAGTCTGGTTCCCGTACCTAAAATCTACTACGGATTTAGATTCAGTTATTTACACGAATGGGTACCAGTCTACAAAGAAATATGTTTGTCAAGTTTGGACTAAATTGATGAATTTGTTGGTTTTTAATCAAATATTTCGTTATTTCTTCAAGTCTAATAAGACACACCCTGTCAAACTAATTTATTTACAAATCATTATCTTGTTAGCAATTCAAGGTAGAACCGGATTTGTAATATCCGTCTGATAAGCCCCGCCCTTACAATTTATTTAGATAAAGGTTTACCCAAAGAGCATTTATATTAAGTTGAATCTACATTGGCCCAATGGTTGATGTTTAAAGAAAAATCGTCATTTCTCCAAGCCCGATAAGCCCCGCCTCTGCCACGCCCACATTTATGAACCATTCATAATTGTTTTCGCAATTTAAGGAAAGCACGAAATGAGAAACATTTCTGCCAAGTTTGATCAAAATTGCCCTTTGGTTTGAGAGAAGAAGATTTTTGATGGAAAGTTAAGCAGGCACGGACGCACGCACGAACGCACGGACGGACGGACGCACGACGGACACAAAGCCATGACAATCGCTCGCTGGCCTTCGGCCAGTAGAGCTAAAGAAGAATAAAAGCTCTGACGAATGAATCATTAATATGTATGTAAATGGCAAACTTCCCACATTCACAGATATTCTGCCAAAATTTTAACCATAATACCATTTATACAATAACCATAAAACATTCGTATAAACAAAACATCATGAATTAATAAACGTTTATGCAGTAGGAAGTCTGGCACACCCTATATAATTCAACCTGGCTTTTGAAAAAGGTCCCGTGAAATATTTTAGACTTTCAAGTTTCAAGATCAGACTATGCTAAAGTGCAGGCTTATAAGGACTTCACCATATTCTCTCACTGTTGTTAAATGTCATAAAAAAGCTATTAGAGAACATAATTGGTCAGGACCCACGTGGTTCTCAAATGCCTTAACCCTTTCCCAAACGGAAAAAATTTCGGATGATCCACTTCAAACTTTGCTACAAATGACAAAATTGATGTTATTAAAGACAGGATTTGTGTAAAATATGGCACAGAAAATATTGAGACAAAAGAAGAAACTGCTGTTTATCAGCAGTTTCTTCTTTTGCCCCAATGTTTTCCCAAGCCCTTTCTATTAGGGACATCAAAACCAGGCCCCGGTTTCTCGAAAAAACTTAAGCACGTTCTCATGCTCAAATCTGAGCACCGTGCTCAAATCGCACGAAATCCACGTGAACTTCAATCGAATACCCTTTTTAGGACCCTTTAGGACCCTTTTTCCAGATCCCGACACAATTCATCCCTGTGGAAAGCTTCTGACGTTAACCATGTCCATAACGATCTAAATAAAGTCATAATGTCGGCGTGAAATGTTACAGACATGCAAACACGGATAGTTATAGGAATGCGTCATTCTATCGATAACATATCTTATCCATTACTAGACAGAAACTTTTATTTAAAATTGGTCCAAAATCAAAGATGTTGCAGACGGCAATTTCGAGTTAATAGCAACATTTTATCTTGGGGCGGGGCGGGGTTGTATATGAAACATTGTTGAAAATGAAGGCATTGCATGTAACAAGAAATTTCCCCATTTTCCACAATCTTTGCCACGCACTTTGTGTTGAAAAGTGTGGGAATAGGTTATCTCATAGCTGAGCTAATGTTTATACATTTGTACATTTACCAATATGCACATTCGACAATTATTAAATGAAACAAAATAAATGCGTATTCTTAACAATTGACAATTGACCGTTCTGCTTCATATGGAATTATAGAAAAAATAGAATTTTGAAAAAACGGAGAATATCACTTTTGAGACAAAGGTGCAGCTATAGTCTATTTCAGCTTAACCTTACTCTTTTTCTAAGTCTATTTCAGCTTAACCTTACTCTTTTTCTAAGTCTATTTCAGCTTAACCCTACTCTTTTTCTAAGTCTATTTCAGCTTAACCTTACTCTTTTTCTAAGTCTATTTCAGCTTAACCGTACTCTTTTTCTTAATCTATTTCAGCTTAACCGTACTCTTTTTCTTAATCTATTTCAGCTGAACCCTACTCTTTTTCTTAGTGTTTTTCAGCTTAACCTTACTCTTTTTCTTAGTCTATTTCAGCTTAACCTTACTCTTTTTCTAAGTCTATTTCAGCTTAACCTTACTCTTTTTCTAAGTCTATTTCAGCTTAACCTTACTCTTTTTCTTAGTCTATTTCAGCTTAACCTTACTCTTTTTCTTAGTCTATTTCAGCTTAACCTTACTCTTTTTCTAAGTCTATTTCAGCTTAACCTTACTCTTTTTCTAAGTCTATTTCACCTTAACCGTACTATTTTTCTTAGTCTATTTCAGCTTAACCTTACTCTTTTTCTTAGTCTATTTCAGCTTAACCTTACTCTTTTTCTAAGTCTATTTCAGCTTAACCTTACTCTTTTTCTTAGTCTATTTCAGCTTAACCTTACTCTTTTTCTAAGTCTATTTCACCTTAACCGTACTCTTTTTCTTAGTCTATTTCAGCTTAACCTTACTCTATTTTCTTAGTCTATTTCAGCTTAACCTTACTCTTTTTTCTAAGTCTATTTCAGCTTAACCGTACTCTTTTTCTTAGTCTATTACAGCTTAACCGTACTCTTTTTCTTAGTCTATTACAGCTTAACCTTACTCTATTTTCTTAGTCTATTTCAGCTTAACCTTACTCTTTTTCTAAGTCTATTTCAGCTTAACCTTACTCTTTTTCTTAGTCTATTACAGCTTAACCTTACTCTATTTTCTTAGTCTATTTCAGCTTAACCTTACTCTTTTTCTAAGTCTATTTCAGCTTAACCTTACTCTTTTTCTAAGTCTATTTCAGCTTAACCTTACTCTTTTTCTAAGTCTATTTCAGCTTAACCTTACTCTTTTTCTAAGTCTATTTCAGCTTAACCTTACTCTTTGTCGTGCACGATGCTGGTGTATCACCAACTACCAGGTGCTTGAAAAACCCAATCAAAATTTAAGAAAATACTATTTTTGGAAAGATAGTGTCATTTAAAAATACGGGATCAACATGGATACAGATCACTCAAAGCATGTGTACTGACGGATCAGGATGCACGTTGTCATTTTATGACAATTACTACATTACAATAGTTTTTTTACCCTTTCCAAAATGGCAAAAATGAAGGAAGGTCCGATTTAAAAGCTGCTGCAGATGACAAAATTGATGCTTCTAGATTTAGAATTCATGAATAATTAAGCACATAAAACATTGAGACATACGAAGAAAATGTCGATTTTCATCATTTTCTTCTTTTGCTTCAATGTCTTCCAAAAATGTTCTGTTAGGGACGTCAAAACTAGGTCTTGGCTGGCAAAGGGTTAAGGACTGTCATAGAATTTAACGAAGCTACAGGTAAGAGGGGTTGATGGTTTTTCGAAATGTAGTACATTTGTTTTTCATTTATTGTTCATCAAAGCCTATGTCGTGGGTACTCGTTCAAATGAGTAGGCCTATCCACAACAAAGAGTCTGGATTGAAATGACAAACTGCGAACTGTTTCCCCCTCCCCTCCTATCTGTTACCCTTAGAAAGTAAAAAAAAAATGTTTACTCACCGTCTTCCGATGGATAGTAAATCCAATATGAGCTGCATATACTTATGATATAAAACACAACATTCACAAAGCTGAGCAAAATGGAGATGTATCTTGAGCGTACAAATACCCGGTGCTCCCAAAACCGGGTCAGAATATTCAAATCGTTGGCTGTGAGACGACTTAATTCCGCTCCAGCATGGTACAATCGCACGTTTTTCGATTTCTCTATCACTTTATAAGTCTGTAATCGTTGTTGTCTGTGTCTCTGAATGTAATTTATATCTTCCTCTGAAATATATTTACTTTCCAAGTCAGGGTGTATAAACATCAACCCCTCCTGACGCGCCTTTTTAATCGGGGTCGAAGGTCGCGGTTGAACTTCCGGTTCCGGTTGTTCCAATTTGTCCAATCGTCGTCTGAAAGACGCTCTCCTTTCGCGTCCCCATTTCATCCATTTTGATTCCTTCTCGCCTAAAAATCTCCTAGAGCGCCTCGTTGATCCCGATCTCGACCGGAAGGAGCCTTGTGATGATCTATTACTCCGAATGCTTTTTATTGACGCAGAACGTGTATGTCTGTTCCATTCGTTGTTAATTTGTTCTAAACCGAGCCCCATTCCCGTCTGTTGAGGTGGTAAATTCTCACTCTGTTGAAAAAGTTCGTCAAAATCCGTAACAATATGAAATGTACTTTCGGGATCCAAATAACCCAGTTCTGTAGAAGCATTTGGCTGGCTGCCCCGTTTTTCACCAGTACCATTGTTATTTAATTGGTCGGTAGGCCCAAGAAAGCGAATTTTGTGTTGATCGCTTGGTTCTTTCATTGGTCGATAACTAATTGGTTTATCCAAAAACTCCCTCTGCTTGAGGTCTATAGCACGTGAATTCCCAGAGGGCACATGTATCGGGCCGGTTTTATTAATGAATCTGCTTTTTATGTTTTCGCAATAATTCCCCGGTTCACTCTTACCATTAATTACATTTTCTAAATCAATAGTTTTGGTCTCATAAGTATCATTATCTCCTTTTTTAGAGCCCGTGGTATCTTCCGACAGATCGATACCCAGGTCTTCTTGGTATATTTCTTGTGAAGGTATTTCAGTTAGGGTATTCGCACTCGTCTGGTAACTATGGAAGCTCGCGATACTCTCTTGGGAACTAAAACCGGAAGTTATTGTATCTCCGAGTCCACTCGTTTCTGTCGAACTTTGATTTTGTAATCGTTGTGTACTTTTTGATTTCTCAATATTTGGCGACGTTACATCTGGTGATAAATACTGCTTAGGTCCCGAAGGTTGTCTTAAGATTCCCCTTTCAACTTTAGAATCCAATTTATTATTTCTGTTTTCTCTTGGGCTTTGTGTCACTCGGTTAACATGTTCTCCCCTGTGTCTTATGATAGTCGCCTTCGAATCTACGGGAGTATAATGTGTGTCATCAACTTTTGATCTGTCAATGACAGGAGTAACTTGTCTCCTAGATCTTTGATCTTGTGTCTTAATTATGGATTGCGGGTGAGCAGTCTTCGTTGATGAGTCAGACCTCTTACTCAACTCCTTTAAAGGTATTTCCTCATTAAATTTCGATTTTGTTGATTTGCTCGTTTTCGTTTCTGAATCAGGGCTTATTTCGTCTGAAACATGCTCACTATTACAACTCGATTTACTGAATCTAAACAGTTCCCGTTTTTCTTTCAGATTTTTCTTCCTATCACTATTTGTAGCTTCGTTTTCATTCCGTTTCGGCTTATAATGTTCCTGTTCGTCTGAAAAATGTATATGCCTTTCAGTTGTAGGCTTTATAACACTTCGATCTTTCCTCGTAATACCCTTTTCTGTGTCTTCGATCAATTTATCATGCGATTCCAAATTAATTTTGCTTTTAGCACCGGGTGTTAATACTGCAATTTTACTTCTTTTGCGAGGTTGAGTGACCTCAGAAGGTTCCTCTTTTGGCTTCGTTGGTGGTACATGTGATGCATTTACAAGGGTTTCCTGATCTTGCGGGCGTTTAACTCTTACCGGTCTAATCTGTCCTCTCACCGGAATATTTGAAATGAAATTTTGTTTATCCTTATAGACTCCTTTAGAGTTATCATGTGATATTATTCTGGTATCTCTTTTGGCATTTTCAGTATCCTTTTTGGCGTGTTTTGGCGAATGCATCTTCGGATATGACACGGGAATGTGGCGCTGATACTTCAGAGATTAAATACAGTGTAGAAGGCCTTGCCTTGTGTTGAACAATATTCTGTTGGATTCTGAAAAGAGAGGAGTGATGTTCATTTGAAATAAAAGTAAAAATAATACATGTGTGACCCGTCACGCTAAAAGGGGCCTTATCCGAACTCCAAAAATCCAAATTTTGACGAACTTGTCAGACCCAGCACGTGTCAACCAGATACTGTATGCGAAAAATGAACATATGGTAAGATACATGTAGGGGAAACATTCCAGATATCAAAAATTGCATATACAAGTGAAAAGTGTCGGCCCTAGTCTGGCTGCGCGGACTGCACGGACTGCGCAGACTGAATAGGGTCGATATTTTTCACATACCCGATAAGGTCCCTTTTAGCGCGACGGGTCACATTTTTTTAAAATTTTGTTTGCTATACAAATAGAAGTAACCATTACTTTATCTCAAAGGACATGTTGATTTTTCTGCAGACAATACCACGGTGTACAATCACGTGATACAACAATTTCAGAAAATCTTCAATAATTTTGTTAATACGGGGGCCGATTTGAATTCGGTTTGAAGCAGAGAAGGTGGTCAGACGTCACGCATAAGTTGAACGTGCTGGATTTTGAAATATCAACTGATAAAAAAGTTATTGAAGATAAACCAAAATTTTGGTTTATCTTCAATAACTTTTTATCAGTTGATTTTTCAAAAAATCTACTTCTTCCAGGTTATTCCTGACATTTTTCCGCATTCTCTGCTTCAAGCCGAATTCAAATTGGTCAAGTATTGACAAAGTTATTGAAGATTGTCGGAAATTCTAAGTCACGTGATTATACACCGTGAATACCTGATCCTGAGGGCCGTAATTGAGTAGGGGTTTGATTACAAAGATCACTGACATTTTGTTCTATTGCTTAACCCTTTCCCAAACGACAATTGGAAAGGTGATCTAAACGACACAATTCATGTAAAAAAGGAAAGGATTTGTGTTTGATATGGCTCAGAAAATATTGAGGCAAAAGGAGAAACTGCTGGTTATCAGCAGTTTCTTTTTTTGTTTCAATGTTTTCCCATGCCATTTCTAGTAGGGACGTCAATACCAGGTCTTGTTTGGGGAGGGGTTTATGCTGTCGATTACTTGAATTTATGATAGCAATGAGGCAATTATTATAATCAGCATTTACTTCTATTGTGCTAATATTTATTATTTCCCAAAAATATCTGTGGCAATGAGGCAATTATTATAATCAGCACTTTCTTCTACTGTCCTAATATTTATTATTTCCAAAATATATCTGTGGCAATGAGGCAATTATTATAATCAGCATTTTCTTCCATTGTCCTAATATTTATTATTTCCCAAAAATATCTGCGGCAATGATGCAATTATTATAATCAGCATTTTCTTCTATTGTCCTAATATTTATTATTTCAAAAATATATCTGTGGCAATGAGGCAATTATTATAATCAGCAAATTCTTCTATTGTCCTAATATTTATTATTTCCAAAATATATCTGCGGCAATGATGCAATTATTATGATCAGCATTTTCTTCTATTGTCCTAATATTTATTATTTCCAAAATATATCTGGCAATGATGCAATTATTATGATCAGCAATGTCTTCTATTGTCCTATATCTAATATTTATTATTTCCAAAATATATCTGGCAATGATGCAATTATTATGATCAGCAATGTCTTCTATTGTCCTAATATTTATTATTTCCAAAATATATCTGCGGCAATGATGCAATTATTATAATCAGCATTTTCTTCTATTGTCCTAATATTTATTATTTCAAAAATATATCTGTGGCAATGAGGCAATTATTATGATCAGCATTTTCTTCTATTGTCCTAATATTTATTATTTCCCAAAAATATCTGCGGCAATGAGGCAATTATTATAATCAGCAATGTCTTCTATTGTCCTAATATTTATTATTTCAAAAATATATCTGGCACTGAGGCAATTATTATAATCAGCATTTTCTTCTTTTGTCCTATATCTAATATTTATTATTTCCAAAATATATCTGGCAATGATGCAATTATTATGATCAGCAATGTCTTCTATTGTCCTAATATTTATTATTTCCAAAATATATCTGGCAATGATGCAATTATTATGATCAGCAATGTCTTCTATTGTCCCATATCTAATATTTATTATTTCCAAAATATATCTGGCACTGAGGCAATTATTATAATCAGCATTTTCTTCTATTGTCCTATATCTAATATTTATTATTTCCAAAATATATCTGTGGCAATGATGCAATTATTATAATCAGTATTTTCTCCTATTGTCCTAATATTCATTACTTCCAAAATATATCTGTGGCAATGAGGCAATTATTATAATCAGCATTTTCTTCCATCGTTCTTATATTTATTATTTCCCAAAAATATCTGTGGCACTATTTCAAAAATATATCTGTGGCAATAAGGCAATTATTATAATCAACATTTTCTTCTATTGTCCTAATATTTATTATTTCCCAAAAATATCTGTATAGGAGACAACAAGTTCTGGAACAAACTAAATATCATATCTGTTTATACAGTGTTCGTGTAGGAAACTATATAATGGGAGAAAGAACATTTATTATGATCAGTTTTTGTGAGACAATCATCAATCACCATGACCAAGTTCTCCCGTAGTTATTATTATGATAAATGTACACAATATTTAACCATTTCCGAAACGACAAAATTTCATGGTGGTCCAACCTGAAAGCTGATGCTATAAACAAATGAGATGTTGAAAAAAGATACAATTTGTGTATAACACAACATAGAAAATATTGAGACAAAAGGAGAAACTGCTGGTTATCAGCAGTTTCTTCTTTTGTTTCATTGTTTTCCAACGCCTTTTCTATTAGGGACGACAAAACCAGGCCTTGTTTGGGAAAGGGTTAAGATAATGTTCATTTAGTCCATCTGCATGGTCGCACACTCCTTGTCCTTTTTAACCCAATCCCAAACAAGACCTGCTTTTGACACCCCTAATAATATAGGCTTGGGAAAATATTGAGGCGAAAGAAGAAACTGCTGATAATCAGCAGTTTCTCCTTTTGCCTCAATATTTTCTGAGCTAAAATGTATGAAAATCCCATCTTTATCAACACCTATTTTGTCATTTGTAGAAGCTTTAACACGGGAACCGTCCCAATTTTTGCCGTTTGGGAAAGGGTTAACCAATTTCTAATCCTTGAAATTATGGTCTGCTCTAATTTGAAAACTGCTTAAGTCGATAAGTCGATATAATAGATTTTGATAAAAATGAATGTTATATATATTATACAATTTCAAAATTATTGCTTCAAAAGGAAAACAATTTTTGCACCAATGTATTCCAAAAACTCTTCTCTCATAAGTCGTCAAAAATTGTCACAAATTGGGACATAGTTTAATGTAATAAATTGAATGATTGCAGATATACAGGATCAGACATAAGATTGTTTCGAAAATATTTTTATTTTTATCAAATCTACAAAAGCACCAAATTCAATAAACAGATAGAGGCAAAATTGAAACATTTGTGACTCGTCGCGCTAAAAGGGACCTTATCGCGTGTGTGAAACATATCGACCCTAGTCAGTCTGCGCAATCCGCGCAGCCAGACTAGGGCCGACACTTTTCACTTTTATGCAATTTTCTATATCCGGAATGTTTTCCCTATATTACTATATGTTCATTTTTTGCATAGAGTCGGGATCCGGTTGACCTGTGCTGAATCTGACAAGTTTGTCAAAATTTGGATCTTTGGGGTTCGGATAAGGTCCCTTTTAGCGTGACGGGTCACATTTTTCCAGACTTTGTCAAGATAAGCTGGCACAAAGATAAAAAAAAATGACGAATTCTTTCTCTCGTATAGTCACTTTTCTTCGCTTAACCCTTTCCCAAACTGCAAAATTGTAGGGTGATCCACTTCAAAAACTACCACAAAAAACAAAATGGATGTAACTAAAGAAAGAATTTGTGTAAAATATGGCACAGAAAATATTGGGACAAAAGGAGAAACTGCTGGTTATCAGCAGTTTCTTCTTTTGTTTCAATGTTTTCCCAAACATTTTCAATTAGGGACGTCAAAACCAGGTCTTGTTTGGGAAAGGGTTAAAACGCTTTCTATGTTGCTATGTGCATTTTTGAGCATGTTTAACCAAGTATTATACGACTGCATTTTAGACTGGTCAATTTTTAAAGATGTTTCAGACTACAATTTCAAGTGAATAAAACGTACTGATATTTACCTCGCTATTCTCTCTTAATTCAGTTAAAACTACCATTAATCTCGCTATTCTGTCTGTAGGGCGCTATTGATCAAGAAATATATGCCTGAGAGAAACACAGAAAAAGAAAATAAATTTGTACCTCGCTATTCTCTCTTAATTTACTTAATCCTTTCCCAAACAAGACCTGGTTTTGACGTCCCTTAGAGAAAAAGCTTTGGAAAACATTGAGACAAAAGAAGAAACTGCTGATAACCAGCAGTTTCTTCTTTTGTCTCAATATTTTCTGTGCTGTTTTATACACTAATTCCATCTTTAACACCACATCTTTTGTTGTCAGCAGTGACTTTCAAATTGGATCACCCTAAAATTTTGTCCTTTGGGAAAGGGTTAAAGCAGCCATTAATCTCGCTATTTTGTCTGTAGGGCGCTTTTTATCCAGAAATATATGTCTGACAGAAACACAGAAACAGACCTTAACGCATCCAAACAAATAACTTAGGCATTCAAGACAATGTCTTTAAAAACATTGTGGAGAATAAAGAAATTGCTTGTGACAAGCAATTTTGCCATTTTCCACAACACTTGCTAAATAAAAATGAAAAAATGAAAAAAAAAAAAAACACAAAATTCAGTTACTTGAAATTGTCGTCTGCTACACCATTGATTTAAAATCTGTCTTAGGAATATTGTCGTTTGGTTATGGGTCAAAGGTATCGTGTCTAGTAAAAAGGTACTGATATTTACCTCCGACTTTCTCTCTTCTCTCTTAATTAATTTAGTTAAAACTGCCATTAATTTCGCTATTCCCTCTGACAGTCTGACGGAAACGCAGAAACAGAACATGATTTTAACACGTCATGCTAAAAGGGTCATTGAGTGGAGTGCATTCAACCAATTTTTAGAAAGTGTTAAAGGGCTCCAGTTAAATATATCGTTTCTAGAAAAAACGTATTGATATCTATCTCGCTATTCCCTCTCAATTTAGTTAAAACTGTCATTAACCTCGCTATTCTCTCTTAATTTAGTTAAAACTGCCATTAATCTCGCTATTCTCTCTTATTTTAGTTAAACTGCCATTAATTTGGCTATTCTCTCTTAATTTGGTTAAAACTGCCATTAAGCTCACTATTCTCCCTTAATTTAGTTAAAACTGCCATTAATCTCGATATTCTCTCTTAATTTAGTTTAAACTGCCATTAATCTCGCTATTTTCTCTTAATTTAGTTTAAACTGCCATTAATGTCGCTATTCTCTCTTAATTTAGTTTAAACTGCCATTAATGTCGCTATTCTCTCTTAATTTAGTTAAAACTGTCATTAATCCCGCTATTCTCTCTTAATTTAGTTAAAACTGCCATTAATCTCGCTATTTTCTCTTAATTTAGTTTAAAGTACCATTAATGTCGCTATTCTCTCTTAATTTAGATAAAACTGCCCTTAATCTCGCTTTTCTGTCTGTAGGCTGTTATCGATCCAGTAATATAATGTCTGACAGAAACAGACAATAATAAAATAATTGTAACCCATTGCACAATTTCTTATCTGAAGTGGGGATAACTTGTCCGTGGTTGTTATCCATCTCGCAATGCACAACCATCTATAGAAGGGAATTAGACTTGTCAAAACTGTATCCACATTTGTTCAACTTGCCATATGCGAAAACGAAAGTGGCAAGTATAACTGAGGATGCATGAACAGGATTCACTTTTGATTTTTGACACCATTGAGGAAAGAAAACACATTATACATCGTTTAAAATTGCTTAGGAATAGACGAAGGAAATATTGGTGTATAAATTATCATGCCAAAAGGATTACCAGCATTTTCCATTTAAATCATTCAGATAAGAAGCGTCTAGTTAAAGCACTTCCATTGACAATAAAAAGAAGACAGAGCAGTAAGAATAGAAACAAGTATCTGGTGTTGTATGCAACACATAAAGTCCCCTACCGGCTTCACATTGACTCAATATGGTAATCAATAATAGATTAAGATGAACAAGTCATCAAAATAATTGTCAAACATATGAAATGTTATGCCCAACTGGAGGTGATTAATACTGCTGCATCACCACCCTGACTAACATGTCTTATATTTTTTTTTTACATTTTAAAACAGGTTTCATCAAGTTAGCTTGCTTAGTTATTAAGTTATTGCAGGATCCATTTTTTGCCATATTTTCACTATTTCCGTTACCATAGCAACCGCACTTTTCGTCAAAGAACAAAGATAAAATGATGTGCATAATCTACACATTGCCATCTAGTCATATACCAAGTCTCATCAAATTAGCTTGCTTACTTATTAACTTATCGCAGGATCCAATATTTTTTGCCATATTTTCACTATTTCCGTAACCATAGCAACAACAATTTTAGTCTAAAAACAAAAATAAAATGATGTGCATAATCTACACATTGCCATATAGTCATATACCAAGTCTCATGAAACTAGCTTGCTTAGTTATTATCTTATCGCAGGATCCCATTTTTGGCCATATTTTCACTATTTCTGTAACCATAGCAACCTCAATTTAAGTCGAAAAACAAAAATAAAATGATGTGCATAATCTACACATTGCCATCTAGTCATAAACCAACTTTCATCAAAAACGCTTGCTTAGTTATTAAGTTATCGCGGGATCCAGATTTGAGCGGACAGACAGACGGACGGACGGACGGACGGACGGACTGACTGACGGACAGACGGAGGGCAAACCTATAGTCCCCTCCGGTGTGAACACCGGTAGGGGACTAACTAGAAACCGTTTTCCAGTCCCAATAATAATCATTTCTCACACAGTGATGCCTTCTGCCGCCCAAGAAGATTACAAGATACAAGAAATTTTATTAACGTAATAAGGCCACCGGCCCAAAATACATATGAGCCAGGATCTTGAAAAACGTCCCTTAAGGCTTTTGAGCCCAACATAGATCCAGATCAGCCTGTGCATACGCACAGTCTGATCAGGATCCATGTTGATCTCTAATTGCTTCTTCGTGACCTGTAGTAGCTTAATGAGAGCAGCATGGATGCATATTGGACTGCTTTTGACGACAGACTGATCTTGAAACTCATTTTTTAAAAATGCTATAAGGGACATTTTTCCAGATCCCGGCTCATATATAACAAACAATACATTACAATTACAAGTGATGTGCATATATTAGATACTTTCAAATAATTTTGAGACATAAAATGCTAGTTTCATTAAATGTGCTGGATTTTCGCTTTAAAACATGTTATTTAAGTTTTGTCTATTTGGTAGTACTGCTGACCAGGAAGATAAATAGAGTTCTCGAATAGTTTTGAATTTATCACATATATAAAATATATGATTGGGACTTTGGAACACACAATGCAACGAGTAATTTCTTCACTTCCCACTATTGGTTTACTTGAAATTATCGTCTGCAACATATTTGAATATGGACCAGTCTAAAATCATGCTATCTGGTAATGGGTTAAGGCAAATCTCCCATTAATCTGGGCGGGTCTATCAGAACTATGCTATTGATCCAATATCATATATCGGACAGAAATGAGAAATCAGAAACTTTAATGCTTTTTCTTTGAAATATGTGTTTCCGACGTTTGATACATGTATTTCTCCTGGTTATTTGCTAGGCAAAAAGTAGTTTGATTCTGGCGACCTTCCTTCTTTAACCTGTTCCTACTTGTTAACGACCTTTGATGATATTAAAGACAAAGTTCTTAGAGAATATTGTGGAAAATGAAAAAAAAAAATGCTCGTTTTCCATCCAGAAAGACCCAGAATTAAAACAATTCACCAATTTTAAATTGTCGTATACAACATGTTTGAATTTGGAAAAGTCTTAAATTTTGTTGTCTGTTAAAGGGTCAACGTATCCCGCCTATAATTTGATACTAAAAAATTCGTACAACTTCACCATTATCCATGGCGACGGAAATTTGCAAGGTTTTTCGATTTTCATATCTTTTAACCCTTTCCCAAACGACAAAATCGTAGGGTTATCCAATGTGAAAGCTATTGCTGACTACAAAAGGGACGTTGTTAAAGATAGAATTAGTGTAGAATACAGCATGGAAAATATTGAGACAAAAGGAGAAACTGCTGGTTATCAACAGTTTCTTTTTTTGTCTCATTGTTTTTACAAGCCATTTCTATCAAGGACGTCAAAACCAGGTCTTGTTTGGGAAAGGGTTAAAGAAACACACCGACAAATTTTCTTAATGTCAATAGTCACGGAAAATGTCGAAGCTATCCGAAATGTTCGATGCCAAATAATGATTAAAACAAATATATAACACAACATTTGAAAGGCACGAGTTCGGAACGTTTCACATCTTATTTGCTCTCGTAATTTAGTTAAAGATGCAATTAATTCGGCAGATCTGTCTGAATCGAGATATTGATTCGGTATTGCGTGTCTGATGGGAACGAGAATTTAGATAGGTCTGCTATACAGCTTGCTTCATCCTCTGAATGTTCTATATCGTCGCTTTTCAAAGAAAACCTCGTAGATGCAGCTTAAAACAAGCTGCGGTTACGAGCTTTTCGGTGAAAACCAACGATATGTTGCATTTCCTAAGCCCATTCCCTCATATTAACGCTCTTTACGAAGCTCAAGTCTTTGAAAAACATTGTGGAAAATAAAGAAATTGCATAGACAAGTACCTTCTACATTTCACACACTATGTTTTCTACTCAAAACGACAAAAACACGTAACATAACATGTTATAAATATTCCTTGTAGATCACGTATATCGTGTGTCGATAATTTTTATTTTACATTATTTGTCGATAGATATGTAGTCCTTGGGCCAGGACCAGGAAAATGGGGTAAGTATTACCAGTAAAAAGGACAAAAGGACACCTATATATATTTGTAGATATACATCTGACGGATGTTTTTCAGTGATGATATCCGACATGAAGAGTAGCTAAATATGTTTTACCCTTACCTTTATATAGGTACCCTTCACGACGTGAATGACAATCTGGTTTGGGGTAAAGGAAAGGGAAAAATTAATAAAAAATATCAAATGAACGTATAAATCTATTTATTTGAATCCATACGTATGAGCATGTATTTCACTACTTATGAATCATGATTTTTTAAATTATGTAATTATTATGACATCATTACTCCTCTTCAAAATATGCTTTATGTGCAATCGAGTATAAGAATTGGCCGAAATATTCGAAAAAGTATTTTTCTATCATTATCATTCAATTCTAATTCAAGAAGACATAGTTTTTCATAAAGTACATTATCTTAGAAACATTTTGAGCGTTGTTTGCACTCTGGCCGTCGGGGCTTTTGGCTGTAACCCTTATCTTAAACCCCTAACCCTATCATTTTTTGCATTCAAATTTATAACACTTATTTGGTCATATTTCCATTGAATATTGACCTACAGGTGTCAAAAGGGTATCAAATGAAAGCTTATGACTCACTCTCTTGTTTGTAGTTATCTTATTCGAAATTATCTCATTTGCATATTCATGAATATTAATGATTTCCCTTAAAAATCCATTTTTTGGCGAAAATTTTGATAAATACTTTCCAAAACAAGGCGTTTCTTTTCAGGGGGAATTTAGAAAACATGATTTTTCTTAAAGAACATTTTATTAGAAACATTTTGAGCCTTGTTCACACTCTGGCCATTGGGGCTTTTTGCCGTAACCCTTATCTAAACCCTTAGCCCCATCAAATTACTTATGTAAATTTTGAAAATGAATTCGGCCATATCTTCATTGAATATTTGCACACAGTTGTCAGAATGATATCAAATGAAAGCTTATGACTTATTCTTTTATTCTAGTTATGTAATGCAAATTAGCTCATTTGCATATTTCCTTAAATTGCGATTTTCTACGGAAATTTGGTAAATACTTTCCAAAACGAGGCATTTTTTGTGCAAGGGAATTACGTAGACATATTAAATCTTAAAGAAAATTAATATATCAAACATTTTGAGCGATGTTTGCACTTAATTTGGCCGTAGGGGCTTTGGGTCATAAACTTTATCTAAACCCTTAACCCTATAAAATTGTTCAGTCATTTCATAACGTTTTTGGTCATGTCTTGGTTGAATATTGACCTACAGATGTAAGAATGGTATCGAATGAAAGTTTATGACTTGCTCAATAATTTACCATAAATTTTATGCAAATTACCTTATTTGCATATTCGCGAATATTAATGACACTACTTAAAACTGTGACCCTTTTTGCGAATTAGGTTTTTGTTTGTTAAAAGTGTCATATCTCTGTTTTACTAAAGCCATTACTCTAAATCTTTGCACATACCTCTATGACCATGGTACCAACCTCAAGACAGATATCTACTGCTCTAGCATTTAATGTCGAGCAATTTTTACCTTTTTGTTGCCTAGAAATTCTTCATCAAACTTTAATCAGCATCTTTCAAATATCTGTCACAAATAAGTTTGTTTCTGGCATAACTTTTGCTTTCAAACTTGGCGTATGCTCTTGCTTCTAAGATCAGCATCTGTTATGTTATCTAGTAACAGTTAATGTTCATTCGTTTGGCATATTCACTCATTTTCATGCAAGATTCAATCATTTTTTAGCATCCGTAATTTTGCATCTTACTGTAAATCTGCTAAAATATAAGGGCTAAACAACCCTTTTGAACGTAAAATAGTACACCCTAAATCCAATATCAAATAGATAAAAATGTCCCTAAAGTTTAGGAAAACACTGACACAGTAAATAAAACTGAATACATTATTATAAATAATTGTTAAATATCTTAACACTTTCTCTGCACAATTTACACTAATGATTGAATGATTATGATGATGAACAGAACTGATTAGATGGTTCAAATGATCTCGTTTGATACTTTTAGAATTCAAAGTAGAATCAAAAAACATGGATTAACAAAAAGGGCAACTGCAATATATTGAAAGTTTATTGACATCGTTTAAAATTAAGGTTGTAGGTCGTTTAGCAGATTCTTTAGGGGATAGCTAGATCTATGACAGAAGGTATAAATTTTGCAATCATAGTGTTTTCATTATTATTATACAGCGTTCTTTGGATGATATGTGCACTTCCAAGGAGTATGATCTTCTGCAGTTCCACGATAACTGGTGCACCAAGAATTTGTTTTAATATTTTGTCAAGTCCCTTCTTAATGAGACCAAGTGCACCTACAACGACTTTTACAGTTGTCGTCTCCATACCCCACATTCTGGCTACTTATATCTCAAGCTCTTTGTATTTTGATAGTTTCTCAAGTGCCTGGACGGAGACATTTCTTTCAGAAGGAACCGTCATGTCAATCATGATGAACGTCTTGTCCAATTTGTTCTTAATGATTTCTGGTCTGTTAGCCCTGATCTCTGTACCAGTATTCACCGACATGTCCCTCTACGACAGTTTTTGGTTGATGTTCATACAATTTTTTGTTTGCTGGAGTCCAAATTGCTTGCAGATTTTCCAATGAATGTACCCCGCTGCATTGTCATGTCTTTAAATGTACTATGTTGGCAGTAATGTTGGACAGCCTGAGACAATTTCATCATATTGGTTGCATATTCTACACTTTGGATCTGTACCATCTTTGATGATCTTGTTGTGATATGCTCTTGTAGCCAAACTCTGATCTTGTGCTGCTATCACCATTCCCTCTGTTTCTGCATTGAGACCTGCAACAGAGAGCCACTTATGTGTCTGATCTTGGTCAACATCTGGTTTGTCAAACCTTACGGGTATTGCCCATGCATTGATTTGGCTTTCCATGTTTGTGTCATCCTGTTTTGGGCGTTTGCCTTTGTCCGTCTTGTTCTTTTGGCATACTCTGTGACGGATTCTTCTCCATTTCTTGTCGTTTGTGCAATGTTCAGTTCTTGAATGAATGTACTGGTTTGCTCTGAGATTGAGTAAAGTTTCTTGTTACGTTCATGTTCCGGATCAGATGTAGCAGATTGTCTTGTGTTGTCTCAAAATACGTGTTTATGCCATCTCAATCTATGAGAGGCCCCTCCCACCGATCTTTCGTGGTAGGTACAATCTTTTAACGTCAACCTTTGGGTGGTGCATTCCTTCTGTTGTTAGTAACTGTCTGGTCTTTGTGTCAAGTTTTCCGTTTTTCTTGCATTTGCCAGTTTATGGCTTCAATCTTATCTGCAGCTTTTAGCTCACTCTTGATGGCAAGCCTTAACTCTTCTGTAATACTCTTTTCTGATCTTTTCCCTCAATGCTGCATGTTGAATCCGTCACCTTCATTAACACAAGGTATTTGTATTTAGCGTCTTGGTCTAGTTTCTTGATGATGTTGTCTCTTTCTAGCTGTATGTTAGATGTTGATGTTACCGGCAGTTTTCCTTTTTTGAAGGTGGCTTTTAGACACTTGTCCAGTTCAAATTGCATACATATGTCATCAATAAAGACCTTTACTGTCTCGAGCAGTTGTTTTTGCTGGTGATCGTTCTTGGCAAAGGTCTTTAGGTAATCCATGTAGAAAAGATAGTTGATCTTCTTACCTTGGATTTCATATACATGTCCCAGTGTCATTCAGCATGGTACTGAGAGGGGCAAGAAACAAACAGAAGTGGAAGGGTGATAGTTATGCGACTTTGCATGCAGATGGTTAAGTCTTGAACTTCTTTGGCCTTGGTTTGAAACCTACCGGATGAGGACTTCCACCACGCCCATTTATTTGGGACCATAACCTTTGACCTAGTTACCATGACCTTTGAGTTTGACCTACTTTTAAAAAAACTTAAACTTTAAAGGGATTACAACAGGAATTTACCCTTAACCCCAAATGCTGTCAAAAACACTGTATACTGAGTCCCCCGTCTCTTTCTTGTCTCCTTTTAGATCTACATGCAGTTTACCTATAATTGTCCATAATTTGTCAACGAAGTAATAATTAATTTATTTGTGTCATTTTACCTTTTGAATTACGGTATAAAACACACATCATATTTACATTGCAACTAGAAATGTCTCATTTCAGCAATCTAAACACGCAGGAGCATATTGTTTTACTCTTGTCTGTCTGTCTGTCCGTCCATCTGTCTGTATGAAAACTTTAAACTGGCCTTTTCTCCAAAAATATTTGTTATTTGTTCATTAACCCTTATCAATCCTTAACTCGAAAACTTAGCATAAAAACTTAACATTGCCATTCCTTGGGCATTTGTGTTTCACGATCTTGTTATTAAAGTTTTTATTAATATTCATACTAATTAGTTTTGTGTAAGAGATGTCTTAACAAAATAACATTTCAAAACTAAAATGTATGTTTTATTACTATAATAGTTTTAAAATGTTTTTTTTTTGCGATTAGTTGAAGCTAATGCTGAAACTTCTAAAAGAAGACAGTTGCCATGGAAACAAGAAGGTTGTTAAATTTTGCTTATCCGGCACTTTGAAATGGAACAACAGTCAGAATTCATTAACAGGTTCAAGAAAATACAGAGGGTTTTCATTTTTGGCTTATGACATAATAATGCCATACTCCATATTGAAAAGCATGTAATTTGCTCGGCTTATTACCTCCCTTTATGGATATACCTGTTGTGATTTTTTCCATATACATGCTGTGTAGGACAAATTATTCAACATAAATTGTATTTCTATGCATCTGGTTTATATATGCAGTGTATGCTTAGTATAGAAAGCAGTAAAGCCACATTATTTTAAACATTTCAAAACCTTGCACTGATTTTCAACTATCCAAACCCTATCAAATTTCAAATGCACATTCTGAGGATTTAGCTACTCTTCAGAGTGGATATCATTGCATTTTTGTTCTTCCTTTGGATAGGTCTTTCAAGATATATAGGTGTCCCTTTGTCCATTTTAGTGGTAACTCCAACCATATCTGGCCCAAGGACTAATGCTGTTCGAGTCTCAAAAGCATTGTGGGATTCGGTTGTTCTACGAACAATTTTGCCTCGCTTCAGGTAAGACATTTTGCAGTAACTGTCTTATTTCTGCCTCAATTTTCAAACGTCTTTTGCATGTACCTTGCATTACTGAGCTTTTTCATCTGATGTATGCCTTACTTGAATCCTTCTTGTAGTGTTTGCTTAGTTTCATCCCAATCGACCAGAAAAACGACAACAAATTCGGTTGGGTTAATTTTTTTGCAAAAACCTATGAGGTGTTTTCATAAAAAGTTATACATCTGAGGAAACAGCTCAGTAAGGCGGGGTACATGCAACAGACCGCTTGAAAGATTGATTTATAAATAACCTGAAGCGTGTTTATTTTGGCCGTAGTCGTTATCATTTCGTTTTCTAGTCGGTTAGAATCCATTTTTTGCAAAGGTAAAAGGTTTCCATAAATAATTCATATATCTGAGAAAAAAAACCAATAAGGCGGGGTACATGCAACAAATCTTTTGAAAATTGACGCAGAAATAAGAGTTATTGCAAAACATTTTACCAGAATCGAGATTATTTTTGTCTGTAGTCGTTATCCATCCCATGATACACAATCTCCACCGTGGAAACGACAACTAATTATATTGGTCTTTTCTGAAACAAGGACATAAACAGAATGTCAGTATGAACCCAGATTTATTTTTTTTTCGATGTTGGAACTCATTTTGATTGATTTCAAAATCGTATTAAGAGACTTTGTTTCCCTGTATAGTGAAAACTATCAGTCTGTCTTTTTTTAAATAAAACAATTCGTCGCAGACTCTAGTATTTTTATATCGGTATTTTATATCGGCTTTTCCCGGATTTTCCCCGTATTCCGGTGTTTAATCAGTCTCGTTTCCGGGACTATTTTCACAGCGTAAACACGCGTGGTGTAATCCAATTAACCCTTTCCCAAACAAGACCTGGTTTTGACGTCCCCAATAGAAAAGACTTGGGAAAACATTGAAACAAAAGAAGAAACTGCTGATAACCAGCAGTTTCTCCTTTTGTCTCAAAATTTTCTGTGCCATATTTTACACAAATCCTATCTTTAATAACCCCATTTTGTCTTTATTTGGAGTTTTTGAAGTTGATTACCCTAAAATTTTGTCGTTTGGGAAAGGGTTAACGTTCTGCGCCGTTCTGAACTCAGAGAAATTTGGATGGATCAATATCAGTATGGCCATTGCTTGTCTATTTTTTTCCTGTTTTTTTTTTCTTTTTTTTTTTTTTTTCTTTTCTTTTTTTTTTTTTTTTTTTTTTTTTTTTTTTTTTTTTTTTTTTGAAGAAGCATTCTAATTATTACATTTTGCATACATGTAATAAAGATAATGTCAACTGAAATAATGTGGGGATACATTTTGAATTGTAAAATTAATTTAAAGTTTTTTTTAAGAAATACAAAGACAAAAAAGCAGACAACGTGACAATTTTTATCAATTGTTTCGAAATCCCAAGGTATGGTTCAATACCACTCCTATATTTGATGAACATTTGATAAAAATGATCAATAACTATTCTCGTAAATTGTTCTTTTTTTTCAAAAATACTCTCGTATCTACAACTTAAGAAAACTGTTCTTGCGATGTTTTTGACGAAAAGCAACAATGTGTTGAAGTGGGTAGAGTATGTCACGATTCCTAAAACCCAGAACGATTGCGTGACATTGACGCTTTCCCATACAAACAAACACAGGCAAACACCACTGGTGGTGAACTTGGCCAAAGCGAGGGACGTTTTTCGCTACAACAAGGTACAGATATTTTGTGTTTAAATGAGAGTTTAAAGGTCTGATTGGATAGTTTGTCTAATAACAATGAATTTGTTCTAAAAATAGACCGGGTTTACCGATATGTATTCAAATTCAAATTCTTTTATTCAACGTATACATACAAGGCCTCTGGCCCATGATACAAAATTATTGTACATAAGTTCATAATCAAGAGTAGCGTGTACAAAATATTAATCAATACTAGTTATTCAAATCATTAGTGTGCAATTATTGTATTCAGTTTATAGTAAATCATTGGATAACAATACTGTGTTTTGACATCTATAGTTAATTGAATTGGTAACCATCACTTTCTTCAAGTTCGAGAATTGGCTGCTGTTGTATCTTATTCAAGAAAAGGTTAAAAAAAGAATTCTTCTTCAACATCAAAATACAGAAAGTTTATACAAATGATAATTGTAAAGCATTTCAAAATTTAATGTCATACTCGCAAAGCATTGACAAAGAGGATGAAACGACGTTTTCTTCAAAATTTCATCCCTTTCCCCAATGCATCACGGAGCTTGTCTGTAAGTTAAAACAGATGCATTTCGAAATTATCAACAAATATCATCAGATAACTTCATTTTCAAAAGTATACATTTAAGTTTAATAGTAACAATAACATGATAACGTAATAAAATGTTTAACCCTTTCCCTAAATTCGAAATGTTAGACTGAACAATTTTTGCTAGGGAACATAAAACTAGGTATTGTTTAGGAAAGGGTCAATGGGATATAATTATTTAAGTAGAAGTTCATCGCGAGTAAAGAAGAAAATGCTCTGACCAGGTTTTTCCGCTTTACTCGGCGATGACCCTCTTTATTTTTATGCTGAGATTCTTTAATCTTTTAGCGGTGTTGTAAGAAATTGTTTTAGAATTCTATCATATTGATTCTAAGAATTGCTTCCGTTCTGTTAAGGCATAAGTAATGTATCTTGAAAGACAAAAAATTTCGTCGGTATTTTGACACTTCATAATTTTATAGAATGATTCATGTGTAGGTAAAAAATTTAACCATCTTTTTGGGAAGTATAATTTCCTTGTATCATTATACAAGGGACAAAGTAATATAAAGTGAAATTCGTCTTCGACAGTATATATGTTTCTATTCAAGCAAACTTTACAAAATCTAAATTGTCTATCTATATTTTCATGTCTACCTTTTTCAATAGCAAGTGGGTGGTTTGAACATCTGAAATTGGATAAAGTCTTTTTGTAGTTAAATGGCAAATCTATTGATAGGTATTTTTCAACGTCGAGGAGGGTCTTATAATGTTTGTAATAATGTGTTTTAGGTGAATCTTGAATCTTGGAGACCCATTTCTGAAAAGATATGTCTTTTAATCTTTGGTTGAAAAGTTTTATAAAAGAGGATGTGTCCCCAATTTCTTGCGCAATCCATATATAGCCAAAACCGTGTTCGAACAACAGATTTTTTATATTTGATGCCCATGTAATTCTACCACTTTCGTCTAGTCTTTTTAACATCAAATAACACTGTTTTGGGTACCTGCTATCAGACATTGTCAAAATTTTGGACCAGTATTTAATACACTGTGTTGTGTAGCTTAATGCTAGGGGATATCTGCCACATTCTCCTAGTACCAGGAAATCAGAAGTGTTTTGGTTTAGATTACAAATGCGTTTGCAAAATTGAAGTTGTACTTGTTCAATGATATTATAATACTTGAAACCCCAGAGTTCGGATCCGAAACAAAGGATAGGCTTAACCATTGCATCAAAGATTTTAAAAGCATCACTAACTTTGAAATAACCAAACTTTTGTTGGAATTTCGAAATACAAAAACATGATTTTTTCCCCTGTGCAGCTTGCGTTTCTAACGTTTTTGACCAGCTTAGTCTGCTACTGAAAAATGTTCCAGGATATTTATAATAAGTTGTAATTTCAATAGGTTGACCCTTAAAGTACCATTTTTCGTGTTTAGTGACGATTCCTCCATTTCTAAAAACGATGATTTTAGTCTTATCCATGTTTATTTTCATTCCAGTGTAATCGCAAAATAATTCAAGAATTTTAATTTGTCTTTGAAGTCCATTTACTGTTTCTGATAAATTAGCTACGTCGTCTGCAAATAGTAAACAAAATAATTCCTCAATATCTTCGCCAATGAAAATGCCCTGACTACATTTTTGCTTAATTAGTTCTACAAGGTCATTAATAAAGAGAGAAAAAATTGTCGTTGAGCTTGAACAGCCTTGCCGGGTACCAACAGAACATTTGAAAGAGTTACTTAGATAGGACAAGTCATTAGAGTTAATCTTAACAGATGATTCAAGTTTTCCATACATAGATCTAAAGGTGCGTAAAAATTTCCCGTTTATCCCTTTTCTTACAAGAGAGTCCCATAATTTATTATGATCTATGCTGTCAAAAGCTTTAGCAAAATCTACAAAAAGACAGTAGAATCTACCTTTCCGTTTTGTTAAATACTTTTGTGCAATAGCATATAGGGTAAAACTTTGATCAATGACACTATAGTTCTTACGAAAACCTGCCTGTGCTTCATTAATTATATGGTTATCTTCGACCCACTTTGTTAGCCGTTTGGATAAAATTCCAATATATACTTTACTTATTGTATTGATAAGGGATATACCACGATAATTTCCGGGATCTAAAATTGGACCTTTCTTGTGGATGGGGACTATTAAACTGTGGCTCCAATTATTTGGAAAATTTCCACTATCGAAAATAGTATTAAAAACGTCTGTTAGAAACAATGATATAGTTTCCTTGGTACTAATAAACATTTCCGTGCATATTCCATCGGGTCCAGGTGATTAATTTTTATTAAGATCTGAAATACATGCTAAAACTTCGTTTTGGGCGAAAGGTTTATTTAATTCTGTGCAGTCATTATTTACAACAATGTTGTATAAAATATTATCACCAATGGATACTGGTTTGGAACTGTACAATTTGCTGAAATGATTATATAATTCTTTCCCACTAACAGGTATATTTACTTTTTTAATATTATTTGTTTGTTTTAATTTACGCCAAAAGGATTTGGCGTCTTTTCTCACAGAAATGAGATAATCACGATTTCTTTTTTGCGATAGCTTTTGGTTTAATCTACATTTTGCTTTAAAACGGTTTTTTAATACTTTATATTTCGTAAAATCGTGTTCATTGTTTGTTCTTCTGTATTCGCTTAGTGCTGAATTTTTGTTGCTTTTCAAAATTTGACAGTCTTCATCCCACCAATCAGGTTGATCCAACGTATTTTTTAAGTTAGCCATTTGTGTTATTCGCATTTTACTACCGGCTTCTTTAAATATATTGTCAAAATTAGTTAAGGTCGTATCTAAATCCCATGTTTCAGAATTATTTGAAAATTGGGTAAACAGTCGGTTAAATTGATCAAGAAAATCATATTTCTTGTTTTCACTCCATTTGTACATTGCATATGGTTTGCTTAATTGATTGTCTGTAGGACAGGAATTGTCGTCAGGTTTAATAAATTTAAAAGTACATACCACTGGGAAGTGGTCCGAAAACTCTTCATTTCCTATTTTAAGACTATGGACATTATCAAAAAGCTCACTAGATGCGATAAAATAATCCACTGTGCTCCTGCCTAAATTTGCATTGCAAGTTATCTCCCCATTATAATCACCTTTGCATCTACCATTAAGAATATGCATGTTAAAAGATTTACACATGTCTATGAGGGAAAGACCAAAACTATTGACGGTGTTATCTTTTGATATCCTTTTTAAGTGAAATGAATCTGAGGGATAATCGTCTATAATATTATTTCCAAATACATTACTTAGGTCATCATTTTCTATAAAATCGATTATATTTCCTGTTCTAGCATTAAAATCGCCAGCAAGCAACAAACGTCTGTATTGTTATGAAATCTCGTAACTACGGCTTCGATAAAGCCGTAGTTACGATATTTCATAACAACACCGACGGAATACTATGATCGCGAAAAAACGTCCCACGCTTTGGCCGAGTTCACCACCAGTGAACAGGATACTATAGGATTTTATTTTCGAAAACAACTGGAATGAAACGACCAAATTGTGATACATGTAATTATCTTTTAGAAAAAACATTATTTGCTTTCAATGACTCTCATGCTACATAAGAGTATAGTAGAATGTCTGTTTTCAATGATATTCATATAGTCTACAAGACCTTTGGATCTGAACCCGTCTTGAATATGCTTGTTGGAAAAGGGTTTAACCCTTTCCCAAACAAGACCTGGTTTTGACGTCCCTAATAGATATGGATTGGGAAAACATTGAGAAAAAAGAAGAAACTGCTGATAATCAGCAGTTTCTCCTTTTGCCTAAATATTTTCTGTGCAATATTTTACACAAACAATAGGTCCTATCTTTATCAACACATATTTTGTCGGTTAAAGCAGCTTTCAAATTGGATGACCTAAAATTCTGTCGTTTGGGAAAGGGTTAAATGCTCGGCGATGCTCTAGAGCTTCTCCAGTCTTTACTGCTTGAGATTCCCTGTTTTTGTGAAAATCGATCTGGGGAGTACATCATGTTCTTCAAGAAAATTCAGGTTTGCCAAGAATAAAAGGCGAATTTAGTGACCGACTTAATTGACTTTTTTATATCATTACTATAAAATCTTTTCTTTGCAAAACTTTCCTTTTACGTAAATTAGTCAAACAAATTTTGTACTTTATCAATGATTTAAACATTTATTTAATCATTTTGATAGGCTGCATGCTTCCATCTCCCATAACGAATACAAAACCCCCTAACCCTCTCCCAAACGCCAAAATTTTATCGCGATCCACTTCAAAAACTTCCACAAATGACAAAATATATGTTATTAAAGATATTATTTGTGCAGGATATAGCATAGAAAATATAGAGGCAAAAGGAGAAACTGCTGGTTATCAGCAGTTTCTTCTTTTGCCTCAATGTTTTCCCAAACCTTCCTGATCAGGGACGTCAGAACCAGGGCCGCGTTTTACTAAGATATATTTTTGCAAAAACCTTGTAACAACACATCTGATTGAACGAGATGTAATAACAGTAATTATTCGGCCAATCAGATTTGATGTTGTTTTAAAAATGTTCGTAAGTTTGTTAGTAAAACGGGCCCCAGGTCTTGTTTGGGAAAGGGTTAAAATCCATATGCAAGGGTCACTCGTCCTCGGTCTCATGTATATCTTGGTTTCAAGTTCCAGACAGATTGGATTATTCAAGCGAAAAATTGATATGTAAGAACATGACAAACTAGTTTCTACCTTTGATATTTTGGAATGAGCTAGCATCTTTGAAATGACATCAAGGCGTTACTATCAAGTGTTTCAAATCAATAACGTCTGTAAAAATTGACACATGACATGTACATGTACGTAAAGACTTAACCAAAACCAACACCAATGTCCGGATGATAATATAGACCATGATCATACAGTAATGAGTCTAAAAAGTAAATAAGCTAAGATTTGCAAAAAGGTCATTATCAGAGCTACCATGTACCGAAAGGGTTAGATAGATAGATAGATTTTATTTGGTAAAAGATGATGACAATACATGGTACATGTTATAAAACATAATGGTAACAAGAGCTGTCACTGTGAGATGACAATGCCCCCCGACACCGCTTTGATCGTCATAAGGTCAAGGTCATCCAGGGGTCAAGGTCACCAAAGTATGTGCCTACAGAAAGGTAATGTACCAAGGAATGTTGTGGTAAAGTATGAAGCGAATATGTTAAGTAATAAGGAAGTTATGGCCAATGTTAAAGTATTTGGACGGAATGACGGACAGACGGACGGACAGACAGACAGACGGACAGACAGACGGACGGACGGACGGACGGACGGACGGACGGACAAGTCAAATTTATGATGCCTCCCTATCGGGGGCATAAAAAGTATCACAGTATGTTATATAACCCATGTCTGTCCCATCCAAACCTGGGTTGACACAAAAAAGAGATCCGTGATCTATTATTTCCATTGGGGACCCATGTCTGGATGTGGCTGACACAGAGAGGCATATCAAATATTACTAAATTGAGTTATTAAGTTAAATCAAGTTATCACAATTAAAATGACTAAATTAAGTTATCACAAATAAAATGAACATGGCTTTAAATAAAGACAAATACAAAATATCACGGATAAAGAGATTTTACAAATCATTGTTATAAAGACTCCAGTAGATATTTGCGGACACTGGTTTTCAACGTCGAAATGGATGATTCATTTTTGATTGTCGTTGGTAAGCTGTTCCAAAGGCTGCAACCCATGTAAGAAAATGACTGTCTTCCATGGGTCCCTACCTTTGGAACAGCAAAGCAACCATTTCTGCTAAATCTAGTACAATAAGAATGTGATGTGGCTGCTTCTATAAATTGTTCTGACAAATATTTAGGAGCTGTTCCGTTTTTTATCTTGTAAACATGTAGCAATGTAATTTCTTCAACTCTTTTGCTAACTGGAAGCCAGTTCAATGTCCTATAGTGTGTATCTAAGATACGAGAACGATGGTGCAAATCTAAAACGAATCTAATAATTTTGTTCTGAAGTACCTGGAGTTTATCAGTTCATTTTTTGTTTAAGCTAAAATACCAGAAGACACATGTATAGTCAAAATAACACTGAATTAATGCAGAAACTAACAAATTTCTAGTATGCAACGAGAGAAACTTATTCTTACGATAGAGAAACTTGAGTCTTGCTGTCGCCTTCTGCAATAGAGAACTAACCATATTTTCACCAGATAAACTTTGGTCAAGAATTGCACCAAGATATTTCACATGTGAAGTAGAATTGATAGTATTACCATCACAAACAACATTTATTTTACTATTTGATTTTAACTTTTGTTTTGTACCAAAAAGAATGGATTCAGTTTTCCCTAGGTGTAAAGACAACTTGTTATCTATAAGCCAGGATCTCACTGCAGTAAGGTCATCAGACAACATATTTTCGACAAACGACCTGTCTTTATCTGAAACTAAAATAGCGGAATCATCTGCATAAAGAAGTTTGTTTTTTATAACAGCAGACATATCATTCACGTAGATCAACAGGGGACCAAGAATAGAACCTTGCGGGACACCACAAGTTATATTTTCAAAAAAGGGGGAATAGATTTTAAGAATTAAATAATTATTTTATTTTTTTATTTTTTGAAATTACAAATTTAGAGTGTTTTATCCTCTTATCTGTTGCTCTGATTTAAATAGTGTTTGATATCAACTTATATCCAGATCAGCATGTTGCCTGTGCAGCTGCACTGGATTTGTGTCTATGTCTTACAATGATCACTATGGATCACCAATAAACTATCAGGGAACACCACAGGTCCTAATCAGACTATGTGTGTACGGAGACCAATCTGGACATATGTTCGTATCACATAGCATATCGTTGGTGGGGAGTCAAAAACTCGTAACTACAGCCTGAATAAGCTGGAGTTACGAGGTTTTGACTTCCCATCGACGATATAAGATATTTTTTCCATATCATGGCACAAAGTTAAATAACTTGATTCCTCCACTGCTCGTTACTTCTGTCACTACACAAAAATACTCAGTATTTGAGAAGTAATTTAATTAACCCCTTACAAACACATTTTTATTTCGAATGTAAATGTGTCTCTTTCCCATGTTGACATACAACTTACGTTCGAATTTACAAAAATAGATCCGCAAGTTTTTACTGAAACGGGTCCAAGTTTTTTAGGCATAAAAAAGAGCTTGGTACTATAGGAAAAAAACTGGTACATCGTATATTGGTTTTGTTGAATTCCCACAATTTGTTCCGTATTCTTCTTTCCAAAAAAAAAAAAAAAAAAAACACAAAAACTGTTAGCCAAAGTAAGTGAAATATTGTCTGAATATTGTCAAATTTAAGGTTTTCATTAATAATTGTATTGACAAAGTGTCGGGCCAAGGCCTCGAATATATTGTATCTTGAGAGGGTGCAATACCACATCACCTTCAGTTATCGAGGAAAGGGAGAGAAATCACGAGTTCACAGTATCTAAACCTCGCTATTAAGATTTCCTACTGTATTATGTTAGGTACGTCTGACAGACTTACACAAATGTGACCTGTCACGCTAAAAGGGACCTTATCGGTTGTGTGAAAAATATCGACCCTAGTCAGTCTGCGCAGTCCGCGCAGCCAGACTAGGGCCGATACTTTTCACTTTTATGTAATTGTCTGAATTTGTAATGTTTTCCCTATCTTATTATATGTTCATTTTTCGCATACGGGATCCGGTTGCTGAGTCTGACAAGTTTGTAAAAATTTGGATTGTTGGAGTTCGGACAATGTCCCTTTTAGCGTGACGGGTCACAGATATACATCGTTCCCGAAATAACATGATAAATCACCCCTGAGACATTTAATGGGACGAACTGACCTAGATATACGACCTGCTTACAACAGATATGTAATTTCATTTGTTCTGCAACTTTACTGTAGTCATATGGAACTAGTTAGGAATCATCTTTCAGGCCCGTAGGAACAGGGCGGCTAGGGGGCGTTGGCCAAAAATGCCAAATTTTCCTTTTTTTCACTCTTAAAATTTGGAAAAAAATCCAAATTACCCCCCCCCCTCCAATATTCAGACACTGAGACTTTAGCCCCCCCCCCCCCACACACACACACACAATATGAAATTGCTTCCTACGGTCATTTTGGGCTTGGGAAAACCCGAAATCGGCTATACTATAACTAATGAAATATCTTATTAAAGGGACATTTCATTCTAATTTCAATTTTTTAAAGTATGTCTTGATGCCAAGATTGGTTATTCTAATGAGTATAAATACTATTAGTTTTTTCAAGTTGTTGCCAATAAGCGAGAAACATGCATTTAAAGTTGAGACATAATCGATAAATTGCATATAAATCCGAACTGTTGTCCACAACAATCTGTTCAATTTTAACACTAAAATATAAATTTCTCGTAAACGGCACAATATTTTGGCTTGAAATTTTTCAGAATTTTCATAAGGAAATATGCTCTCTCAGATAAGAATAAAATTAAATGATTTATTACTGTCCATAACGAACACGTACAATAAGAACTATGATGACCTCATGGAGGACAGAATCTTGAAAGCATTTGTTTGATTTGTCAGAAGTAAAGGTCACTGAGGATGACTCATTGTCGGTCCCTGTCACGTGTAACTGTAAGTTAACACCGGATTGGAACCAGATTGTGTAATTACTATAACAAAACAATGCGCATTTTTCCAGCAATTCAGTGATCAACATGACAAACTAGGTTAAATAATTGAAAGAAATTTCAGGATTTATCAAAGCTGTTGACATAGAGCATCATGTTTCAAATAGCCTACAACAAAAACGTTGCGGTTAGAACTATCGGAATCCATGGATGAATAATTCATTCTGATACAGTTGAGAACATCGTGAAATTGACATTCTGATTGGAATGGCAATGTTTTATGAGCGAATGAATGGACGAATGGAATGAGCGTTTGGAATGGTTTGGTGGAATGTTTTAAGCGTTTTGAATGGTTTTGTGTATCTAAGAAATCGATAACACGCCCACGATAACCTATCAACCAATCAAACGTAATCTTAAAATAGTAACGGCCCGATATCGGAAATTTACCAATATTAAAGGTATGAATGTTTATCGATAATACGCCCACGATAACATTTCAACCAATGAAACGCCTTCTTTTTTATAACAACCAATTAAACCAATGATTGCTTTGAAAGTTTATTTAGCGTTGAGAATGTTTAGTAGTGTTTTGAATTTTTTTGTGATCGGAATGAATGAAGGCTTGGGTGGAATGATTTTGATCGTAATGGAATGGAATTAATGTCAATTTCACGATGTTCTCAACTGTAGGTTGTAATTCTCCCAGACATCGGGCGAGTGTAAAGTATTGATTTAAATGTTACTCAGTATTAAGGAAGTCAACCCATAATGAAATTCACGCGACGTCGGCGTTATTCGGCGGGGTCGAAAACATTCGGCGGTGGAACTTTCCACCGCCCAATATTTACGACCGCGTCCGAATAAGATCGGATATGTGACGACGACGCTCGAAAAAAGCCGATGTTTTATGAAGCTCAAATGGCCGCATTTCGGGTATTCTACCTTAACCCTTTACCAAACAAGACCTGGTTTTGACGTCCCTAATGGAAAGGGCCTGGGAAAACATTGAAACAAAAGAAGAAACTGCTGATAACCAGCAGTTTCTCCTTTTGTCTCAATATTTACTATATCTAATTTTACACAAATTCTATCTTAAATAGCATACATTTTGTCATTTGTGGCAGTTTTTGATGTGGATCACCCTAAAATGTTACCGTTTGGGAAAGGGTTAATTCAGTTTTTTTTGCAATTTTCTGTTCAACGTATATATTTTAGAAACCTAATTGTCCAATCTGATTATAACCCGGTGCAACCTGACAGGAACATCTACCAGAGGTGCGTTCTTTAGACCGAGATTTTTTTTAAGATTTCTAAAGATGTTTTTGATACAGCGTTTTTGAGACCGAGATTATAAGGATGTGTTCCGAATGTCGCGTACTTCATACAAATGACGTCATTATGACGTCATTTGTATTAAGTATGGAGCATTCGGAACGCCGCGGTTTATGAATCATGGAGCATTCGGAACAACTCGGTCAATTCTCTTTGATATAGATTCTACAGAATTTACCGAGGGGTTCCGAAAAAAGTATAGAACAATGGCGGCTCCCATTGATAGTCTTAAAAATCTTGATCAAAAGAACGCTTTATCCTTAAACATCTTAAGAAATTTCAAGGTATCTCAAGAAATCTCGCTCTAAAGAACGCGCCTCAGGCATCAGTAAGTTGACACCAGATTTTGATTAAATTGCACCGGAACAAAACTTTCTGTATCTAAGACGTATCTCGTATCTAAAGTTAGATACGTGTTTATTTTACAAACGCGACATCCGTTTGACATCTGCCAAGTGGATATTTTCCATATGTATGTATGTAAGTACCTGCTATGTTTTAGTGTGACAGGTGAAAACGTTTTTCTGAGACAATTTCCCAAATCTCGGTTATCTCGCTGGTCCTACGCTGTGAAACGGCTCAATCGATACTTTATGCTTCTGCACTCTTCTAGATTGTCGGAAAATTACAATCTATCGTAATTAATTTTTCATCCGTGGATTCCTATAGAACGGCGTTGTCTTTTACAAAAAAATGATAAAGGTTTTAATGTCGAAGAAAATCAGATATTTTTTTCGAGACAATTTCCTTAATCTGTTTTTTTACAGACTGGTTCTACGCTGAGTAAACGGTCAAATCGATACTTTATGTCTCTGCACTCGTCTAGAAAATGAGGCAAATTTACGAATCAGAATAGGGAAGGATCTTATCAAATAAACAGTGACGTAATTTCGGACAAACAAATACTATTTCGTAGGCGTTGTTATAACATCCCGTAACTACGGCTCTATTCAAGCCGTAGTTACGAGATTTTAAATCAACTTCGACGGTTTATCAAAACATAACGGGAAACCCAGTCTATTATTTTTAGTTCAAAATTCTTTGCTATTTTTGTTATTTATCAGTGGATTTCGATACAGCGGCGTCGTTGTTTGATGGCGTTGTTGTTGTTATTTGCGCGTTCGTTACTCCCAGTCCATAAAATGACGATTAATTTTGTGCTAAAAATAGATTTGGTGTACGGGTATGTTTTGATAAAGCGTCGGTATTGCTATAAGATCTCGTAACTACGGCTTGAACCAAGCCGTAATTACGAGATTTTATAACGGCGCCAACGAAATAATGTTTGTTTGTCCGAAATTACGTCACGGTTTACTGGATAAAATCGTTCCCTATTGCCACGATTTATTATAATTCAGAGGCTTAGTTTAGAATATAAAATACAAATCTAACAGGAACTTTATATTCTGAGAGTGGCACAATTTTTTATTTGTTTATTTGTTCATTAACTTTTTTTTATAAGATTGTAATATTAAAGAAAATCAGATATTTTTTTCTCGAGAAAATTACCCAAACTCTGTAATTTCACAGACTGGTCCCACGCTGAGTAAACGTTCAAATCGATATTTTATGTTTCTATACTCGTCTAGATTGGGGAAAAATGCAACTGATTGAAATGAATTATTTTTCAGGGTACTTTATCTGTTCAAAGTGCAATCTTACATATATGGGACCCTTCACGCTAAAAGGGACCTTATGGGAATTGTGAAAAGCATCGACGGACCCTAGTCTGTCTGCGCAGTCCGCGAAGCCAGACTTTGGTCGATACTTTCCACTTTAATATAACTTTCTAAAACTAGAATGTTTAATCTGCCTTAGCATGTGTTCCTTTTCCAAATACGTCTTCTGGTTGACCACTGCTGAGCATGATCAGCTTGTCAAAATTGGATGTTTTTTACTTCTGATAAGGTCCCTTTTAGCGTGACGGGTCATATATTGTTCATTAAACTACATGTTGGAGGTACTCATTGGAATCATTTCACTGACAAACAAAGGGTTGTGTTACGAAAAGTTAATGTCTCGACACACTCTCATACACCTAAAGACACTTCCAACGCAACACTTACATCTTTCATCATAACTAGAAAACAATGCAAAATATTTTATGAAATTTTCAGCAAATATAAAGCAACTACATTCACATTTTTTCTGTAAATTTCATCAAAATCGATTGATCCGAACATTTAAAATATTTAGGTTTTTTAATAAGACTCAAATATGAAAAGTCGCAAAACCCCAGGCAATTGCAGAATTCAATAGCATCAAAGCAGCGTCACCAAATCATGCTCTTATCTCACACAACTGCTTCATAAGATTTGATAATATGCTTTAACGTGCGAGGCAATACTAGAAATCAGTTGCACCTATTTTGCTTAAGAAATAATGTGTTGCACGTGTCAGCATTGCACAAAATTGTCGAATTTGTTACTAGACATCAGTTCAACAACTGGAACAGGAACTTAAAAGGGACGAGTTAAAAATGATCCCGCAAAGATTCATCACCAATTATGCTTTATCAATGAGAAGGGGATGTCTTCGTGTCATTTAGGTCCATGGCAGGCACACAGAATGTTAGCATAATGTTATAAAACTTTACTGCTGTTACATGAATAACATGCATTTACGTTTTCAGCTCGCACAGCTTTTTTGCGACTTTTTGTTTTCTAGTTATATTATATGAACTGCAAATTTAATCATTTCTACTCAGTGTTTCTTTACGAAAATTACAGAGATTTTGCAATTGACCAAACGCCGACTGTCAATCAAAAACATCGATTAGCCAATGGACGATCAGAAAAATGTCATGCCCCAATTGTTCTTCGTTGCAAAAGTTATTGTGTCGATCTATCGACTTACAATCAAAACGATTTGTAAACATGGTAAATGAGTTTGTGCTAACAATAGACTGGGTTTACTGTTATGTTTTGATAAACCGTCGGTGTTGTTAAAAAATCTCGTAACTACGGCTTAAATCAAGCCGTAGTTACGAGATTTTATGACAACACCTACGAAATACTATTGTGTTTGTCCGAATTTACGTCACGATTAACTGGATAAAATCGTTCCGTATTACAATCCAATTTTTTTCACCTGAGAGGGTGTGTCTAAGCAAAGAGGTTATTCGACGAGTTTACTGCTCGATATTTTGGTTGAGATAAGAGAAAAACGTGCGGCACGAGCATGAACACATTTCGAAATTGAAAGAATGTTCAATTGCAAAATGTGTTGTTATAAAACCTCGTAACTACAGCCTGATACACACTGTAGTTATAATGTTTGCAATAATACCGACGATTTACCGCTAAGCGGCAAGGCTGTCTCTCCTCAAGCTAAATGTAATGAACCGTTTATTTGGCTCCGCCCTGTCTCCCGAATAAAAACAGAATGTAACGATCACATCCCCATTGATTGTCTTAAATTTTATGTTGGGCGGAGCGATCTGTCGATTGGCGTTTGGTCAATTGAGGATGAATTAAATATATTGATAATTACATGTATTGGTTCATTTAATTTCAAGTTACAACCCAAAAGGTAAGTGTTGCGTTAGAAGTGTCTTTAAGTGTATGTTGCATTTTCAACTATAAGACAACCTCACAAACTCTGTTATGCTACATAACAGACATATCCCACGCTGAGTAACGGTCCAATCGATACTTTATGTTTCAGCACTCTTCTGAATTGCATGGAAATTGCAACCTATCAGACTTTATATTATATTCGCAGATTCCGATAGAATTACGTTGTTGTTGGCGTTGTTATTGTTGTTGTCGTCGTCGTTTATTGTTGTTGTTTGTTTTCATGTCATGTCATAGCATTGATATTGCGTATGTATGGACTTATGGCATGGTATATACGAGGAATGATCCAAAAGTAATGTCACAGTGCCTATAGTTTGGTTATTCGACGTATTCTTGAACAAATAAAGACTTTTAATTCAAGCTTATCCTATTGGAGACTTGCTTTTCTGAATATTTTGAATATTGTTTACATAGCCGAGAAAATAAAATGCTAAAAAAGATCCATATCGTGCATGTGCGCCGCACGCCATAGACTTTTCGTTTGAAGATTATTATTACTTTATATTCTATCGTAATATTTAAAGAAAACCCGCGGCAATTAAGATGATTTTTAAATGACGCAACATCGTGATATTGCTAAGCCATTTTTGAACGTTTCAATAAAATTGGTCCGTTGAAATACCAAGTAAGTCTCAATGAATGCATATCTCGCATTCGGGATAACGGCAGAATCGGATAAAGCCCACAACATGCGATTCTGAGCTATTGCTTAAGGCTTGGAAAATAGCCGATTGAAGCAACATACACAATAAATTCAACCTAAATGAACGGACTTTTAATAGGAATATCGTCTACCGTTGGTGCAAGCGTTTTGGGGAGTGAGGACGAGTCGTCTGAAGATGAAAAACGAATCGGAAGACACGTGGAGCAGCGGAATGACGCCAACGTCTATGTGACTTTGTGTTATTTCCGCATCTTAAGCTGAATAAAAGAGGAATTCATCGCGTAGACCTTAACCAACTGAGAACAAATTGATTCAAAGAATGCATTTAAGTAATTGCTGAACGAGTTGTTTGTAAATGTATTTATGAAGTGGGCCGAACGCCACGAACGTTGCACTAAACACGGATGGCGATATTTTGAGAGGGAGGAGAATTTGACGTCAATAACGTTACATCATCATTACTTTATCAAAATTTGTGCGTAAATTACGCGAGTGTTAATCTTTCGGCAATTAAGATTGCTTGGCGATACTTTAAAAAGAATCACCGAAAACAACGTTTGTGACATTACTTTTGGATCATCCCTCGTATATAAAGAGTTTTTGCACACAACACTGCGCATGCGCGACTTCCGTTTTGGAAAGAGGGTTTACGCAAAAAGGGACACTCGACTTAGTCCTGTAAACTGATTAATAGCCTTGTCGGATAAATGGACTGTGTTGTTGTTGTTTTTGTTGCTGTTGTTGTTGTTGTTAATTTGTTTAGTTTGGTGGACATTACATGGATCACTGTAACGAGGACGGGTGTGACCGTAAAAGACCTTTTGATGTCTATAAAAGGGAAAAACTAAATTCCTGTGACAAATGAAAAAATAGTGATTATCATCATTTTCTTAGATTGCCTCTATCTTTTCTCTGTCATTTTCCACACATATCTATATTCAACAACATCTATTTTGTCATATGCAGCCGGTTCAAAGTATGAAAAAGTTCAAACCTTCATAGTCGTAGAAAGAGTTAAGTCTAAAATGCACAAAAAATGGCAATATATTGATATGGATTGTAATAAAGATAACCATTTTATTTCAAAATTAATTTTATATAAAAAAGTACCTCATTCGGCATGATTTCCATTTTTTATTTTCATAAGGCTAGATACATTATATATGAAAGTTGCATGAACTAATGTCTCGTTATTAAGAAAAAAATGTATCTATTATTTATAGAGGTGTCCTGGGCTTGTTCAAGAAAATCTATCAGTGAAAAGAGAAATGACGAGATTAAAGCCACGTGCGATTTAGGCCGGTAGCAATATCTACCAATAGATGTCGCCACAAGTCGATTATCATCTATCTATGGTGGGCATTCTGGGTTAACTACTTTCAAGATGTCAGCGCCCGTAAAGTGCATGCACGTGGTACTTCCTGTCACGCGGCACATTTGCTTCACATGCTTGTATAAAGTAAAATGAATAATCCGATTTGAATTAATTATTTTATTCGATAAAATTGAGACGAAAATCAAACTTTATTTTGCTGCAAATGTTGTTTTTATTTCAATTTTCTGCTTGCTACTTTTTGGCGACAGGATTTTGGAGTTATGCGCACCGCGTAGTGATTTATCCAAAAATGGATAAAGTGATGCGTCAAATTAGTCAGTCCGAAAATAATAAAAAATAGACTGGAAATCGTAGACTGGCTACTTAGTCAATGGGCCGGTAGAGCTCTTCTAGAAGAGTCTGGTTCCCGCCTCTGATACACTACGTAATGTATCAGAAGCGGAAACCACACTAGCTCTACCTCTTCAAGAAGACCACTTCTGGCCTAAATCTTACGCGGCTTAAGGCTTTCTTGTCGGTTTTCGTAATCAATTCACACTTCTCGCGGATATAGGATGTTTGTATGCAAAACCGGACGATAACGGTACGTTACTCTACTGAATAATACACGTTTATGATTAACCCATTCCCAAACAGCAAAATTTTAGGGTGATCCACTTCAAAAACCGCCATAAATGACAAAATGGATGTTATTAAAGATATGTTTTGTGTAAGGTATGACACAGAAAATATTGAAACAAAAGGAGAAACTGCTGATGATCAGCAGTTTCTTCTTTTGTTTCAATCTTTTCCCAAGCCTTTTCTTTAAGGGACGTCAAAACCAGGTCTTGTTTGAGAAAGGTTTAATGCGAATTTGACGAGCTACCAACTTCACCCTGGCATACCCCCCCCCCCCCCTTTCGATAAAGACATTTGCCACGTTATTTCCTATAGATTATCTCTAATCAATACACACTGTATTTATTGCACCTATAGCGCGAAAATACTATTGCAATCCAGCAAAGAACTTGTATAATTACTGAATTATATATGAGGACCTTTCTCCATTCTTAGCAAACACCTTTCTCCGATCATAACATGACTTCAACAGCCGTAATTTAAGAGGTTACCGAGGAAATCATTGACGGAAAATGAGAAAATGCTGATTATCACCATGTAAAGTATAATGTGGTGCGACGATTGGTTATTCTTATTTAAAACTCCTGCTGATAAGCCAATAATACGTTTAAAATTTAGACGGAAACGACCAGTTTGATTTAGACTAGCCTCAACAGTAAAATGGTTTCATGTATCGCCCCTTAAACTTTCTGCGACACACAGTGGAAGTGTAATTTACCACACTTAATTTTTAATGGTTCGCCAAATTAACTAATCTGGAACTACCTTTTACTAGCCGCGATAATCACGTGACTGTATTATTACATGTTTCTTATATTCGTTATAAGTCCCGATAATTGACCTGGTAAGAGCCTTTAACTAGAGATACTCTGCTAGGTCCCTTTTAGGGACCAATACCTTTGTCAACGAACACGCAGTAAGAATACATGTGCATCTTTCGTTAAGTATTTTAAAAACTTTATCACCTACATTGAATTGGCTACCAAAGTACTCTCCTTACTGTTTCATTTGTTTTTTATACAAAGATCTCCAAAAGATTTATTGTCAATGTCAATGTCGTAAATGTCGTAACTGAATCTTTGATAAGCAATAGAAACAGTATTTTCAACACCACCCACGAAAAATTAGGTTTAAGTGCATGGCCGCCTTAGCTGATTGTTTCTGCGTATCAGTGTCGATAATTTTTGCTAGAAGTTTCTCGTTGCGTGATATGCGATAGTCGTAAAAGCAAACATCAATATAAAATATTAGTGGATGCTTTTATGATATAATTGGCATACGTCTCCTACATTATATAGTCGCTTTTGCATTAAAATCTCGTAACTATAGCTTGTCAAAAGCTGTAGTTACGGGGTTTTTGTTGAAAAGCATCTACATGCCCAGACGATTTGATGAAACTCTAGTACTTGTATGGGAATTCTCGCTGACCTACTTTGGAATTAGATCTCCTTAATGTACAGCGACCCTTTAAAAACGAACTGCAAACCAATGATACTGTCCAAATTTGAAAGCTGCAAAATTGAGGAGGCCCTTGCTTGCGTGGTGTATTATAATCCCTTAAAAATGTCAATATAAAACATTACATAATGCTTTTATGATATAATTGGCATTCGTCTCCTGCATTTTATCGATGTAACTACATCTGCTTTTCAAAGCTGTAGATACAAAACAACACATGTACGAGTTTTTTTTCTTTTTTGTTTTTTTGTTTTTTTTGTTTTTTTTTTTTTTTTGAAAGCATCGATATACCCAGACGATTTGATGAAACTCTAGTGCCCGTATGTGAATATCTCGCTGACCTACTTTGGAATAAGAACTTAATGTACAGCGACCCTTTAGCGAACTGCACAAAGTATGACTACATGTATTTCGATTTGAAAGCTGCAATTTCAAGGATGTCATTTAAAGCATGATGGACGACAGTCCCAAAAACAAACGTCAATATAAAGCATTAGAGGATGCTTTTATTTTTGGTTTTCGTTTCCTACATTATATGGTCGCCTTTAAACAAAAGCCTACTAGTAGTAACTATAGCTTTTTCGAAGCTGTAATTACGAGGCCTGTGTTGAAAAGCAGCGATAAACTCAGACGAATTAAAGATACTCTAATGTCCGCATGGGAATTCTAGGTACATTTTCTTGTAATAAGACCTCCATAATGTACATAAACCTTTTCTCGATCTGCAAAAATTATAACTGCTCCAATTTAAAAGCTTAAGTCCAAGGAGGTACCATTGCCTGATGGATTTAACATCATTATAAAATATTAGAAAGTGTTTTATGATATAACTAGAATATCACTGAAAGTGATCTTACACCCCAAAAGCGCAGTTTTTGTGCATTTTGAGAAGTTGATTTCAATTGAGCTGGGAGCTGTTCAATTGGGAAATAGAGCTAACAAAAAATCAACAGACCAAACAACACATGTAAATGTTGCAAAAAATACCAATTTTCAACAGAAGGACATAGCTCATTTAACAATCCCCAAGCCCTGCCCTGCCATGTTGATATTTTTCAATAAACCAAAAATTCACAACCATGTATTGAAGACAGTCAATCAAGGTACATTCCTGTAAGATTTGGTTCATATTTACTGTATAATTGCTTTTTTAAAGAATTTTCTCATGATTTTGTTAAGTATGTTAAGCCCAGCCCTGCCGTTACCACAGTTTTTGCAAATCAAAAATTCACGAACAAATTTTGAAATAAGTCACAAAAATGAACATTCCTGCCAATTTTGGTAACAAAACACTGAATCAAAAATTCACGATCAAGTTTTGAAAAGAGTCACCCAAGGAACATTCCTGCCAAGTTTGGTAAGAATTGGCTTAGTGGTTAAGGAGAAGATATTTGAAGAATTATCTGACAATTTCTCGAAGTCGGATTAGCCCCGCCCTGCCACACCCACATTTTTTGACGAATCAAAAATTCATGAACATACATTGAATACAATCACTCAAGGGACATAAGTGCCAACTTTAGTTCAAAATGGTCCAGTAATTGATTTTTAAAGAATTTTCACATGATTTCTCTAAGTCCAATAAGCCCCGCCCTGCCACGCCCACAATTTTTGACAAATCAAAAATTCACGAACTATTCTGAAAAGGGTCACCCAAGAAACATTCTTGCCAAGTTTAGTAAGAATTGGCCACGCCCACAGTTTTTTGCGAATGAAAAAATCATGAATATACATTGAATACAATCACTCAAGGGTCATTCCTGTCAAGTTTGCTTCAAATTGGCCTAATGATTGATTTTTAAAGATTTTTCACCTGATTTCTCTAAGTCCGATAAGCCCCGCCCTGCCACGCCCACAATTTTTGACAAATAAAAAATTCATGAACAAGTTTTGAAAAGAGTCACTAAAGGAACATTCCTGCCAAGTTTAGTAAGAATTGGCCCAGTGGTTAAGGAGGAGACGATTTTTGAAGAATTATCTAACAATTTCTTGAAGTCGGATAAGCCCCGCCCTGCCACGCCCACATTTTTTGGCGAATGAAAAAATCATGAGCATACATTGAAAACAATCACTAAAGGGTCATTCCTGTCAAGTTTGGTTCAAATTGGCCTAATAATTGATTTTTAAAGATTTTTCACATGATTTTTCTAAGTCCGATAAGCCCCAACATGCCACGCCCACAATTTTTGACAAATCAAAAATTCACGAACGATTTCTGAAAAGGGTCACCCAAGAAACATTTTTGCCAAGTTTAGTAAGAATTGGCCCAGTGGCAAAGGAGGAGAAAATTTTTGAAGAATTATCTAACGATTTCTTGAAGTCCGATAAGCCCCGCCCTGCCACGCCCACAATTTTTGACAAATTCATGAACAAGTTTTGAAAAGAATTACTAAAGGAACATTCCTGCCAAGTTTAGTAAGAATTGGCCCAGTGGTTAAGGAGGAGAAGATTTTTGAAGAATTATCTAACAATTTCTCGAAGTCGGATAAGCCCCGCCCTGCCACGCCCACAATTTTGGCGAATGAAAAAATCATGAGCATACATTGAAACAATCACTAAAGGGTCATTCCTGTCAAGTTTGGTTCAAATTGGCCTAATAATTGATTTTTAAAGATTTTTCACATGATTTTTCTAAATCCGATAAGCCCCGCCCTTCCATGCCAACAATTTTTGACAAATCAAAGATTCACGATCAAGTTTTGAAAAGGGTCACCCAAGGAACATTCTTGCCAAATTTAGTCAGAATTGGCCAAGTGGTTAAGGAGTAGAAGATTTTTGAAGAATTATCTAACGATTTCTTGAAGTCGAATAAGTCCCGCCCTGCCACGCCCACATTTTTTGGCGAATGAAAAAGTCATGAGCATACATTGAATACAATCACTAAAGGGTCATTCCTGTCAAGTTTGGTTGAAATTGGCTTGATAATTGATTTTTAAAGATGTTTCACATGATTTCTCTAAATCTGATAAGCCCCGCCCTGCCACGCCCACAATTTTTGACAAATCAAAAATTCACGATCAAGTTTTGAAAAGGGTAACTAAAGGAACATTCCATCCGAGTTTAGTCAGAATTAGCCATGAACAAGTTTTGAAAAGAATTACTAAAGGAACATTCCTGCCAAGTTTAGTAAGAATTGGCCCAGTGGTTAAGGAGGAGAAGATTTTTGAAGAATTATCTAACGATTTCTCGAAGTCGGATAAGCCCTGCCCTGCCACGCCCACATTTTCTGGCGAATTAAAAAGTCATGAGCATACATTGAATACAATCACTAAAGGGTCATTCATGTCAAATTTGGTTTAAATTGGCCTAATAATTGATTTTTAAAGATTTTTCTCATCATTTTTCAAAGTCCGATAAGCCCCGCCCTGCCACGCCCACAATCTTTGACAAATCAAATATTCACGAACAAGTTTTGAAAAGGGTCACATAAGGAACATTCCTGCCAAGTTTAGTAAGAATTGGCCCAGTGGTTAAGGAGGAGAATATTTTTGAAGAATTATCTAACGATTTCTCGAAGTCGGATAAGCCCTGCCACGCCCACATTTTTTGGCGAATGAAAAAGTCATGAGCATACATTGAATACAATCACTCAAGGGTCATTCCTGCCAAGTTTGGTTCAAATTGGCCTGATAATTGATTTTTAAAGAATTTTCACATGATTTCTGTAAGTCCGATAAGCCCCGCCCTGCCACGCCCACAATTTTTGACAAATCAAAAATTCACGAACAAGTTTTGAAAAGGGTCACCCAAGGAACATTCCTGCCAAGTTTAGTAAGAATTGGCTCAGTGGTTAAGGAGGAGAAGATTTTTGAAGAATTATCTAACGATTTCTCGAAGTCGGATAAGCCCCGCCCTGCCACGCCCACAATTTTTGACGAATCAAAATTTCACGAACAATTTTTGAAAAGGGTCATCCAAGGAACATTCCTGCCAAGTTTGGTAAGAATCCGACCAATGGTTGAGGAGGAGAAGATTTTTGAAGAAAAACCAACAGACGGACCAACAGACCATTAGACCGACAGACAGACCAACAGACAGACAAGCTGACTCCTATATACCCCCAAATTGAATTTGGGGGGTATAATTAGCCTTTGTCTCTTGCAATATATAGTCGCTTTTTGGGAAAAACATCATAACTACAGCTTGTTAAAAGCTGTAGTTATGAGGTTTTTGTTTAAAAGCAGCTATGAAGGCAGACGATTTGATGAAATTCGAGTGCAGGGATTGGAATTCTGTAGATACTCTTTTTGTAATTAGACCTCCAAAATGTACTTGCTATTCAACTTTTTCGCGAACTGACAAAAATATGCCTGTTCCATTTTAAAAGCTGCAAATTCAAGAAAGTCATTCACTGCATGATGATTGAAAGTCATTTCGAACTCCTCGAACAATTCTATTGAATTATTGCCTCGGTTAAGAAAAGTTTTTAAAATGCGATTTCTTAGCCGGAAGTTATTACGCTTCAACAAGTAGTTTTCGAGGTCATACAAATGAACAATCATGGCAACTTGCGGGATTTGCAGGATGTAACCATTCTAAAAATAGAGGACACTGGAACTGTAAACAATGCAGTCGCCTCATTGTTGGCATTAGTCACAGACAAACGTTTTGTGTTGTTGTTGTTCTATTATGTACTATTTTATTCATAGTATGAATGTAATTCCTCGACTTACATCCAAGGTATGATTCGATAGAATTGTCCGAGGTGTTCCAAATGGGTTGAAAGTCTCAAAATTAAACATCGATATATCATATTGATGATTAAGATATGATTAAGATATTAGAGAATGCTTTTATAAAATAAATGATGTTCGTCTTCCTACATATTATACTCAAGCGATTTGATGAAACTCTTAATCCCGCTTTAGAAATCTTCGTTTTATCTTAACGTATAACTTGGCATCAAAAGTTTATATTTTCCTAATTTGAAAAGTAAATATGTAGTTCCTGGTACAGTATTAACCCGATTTAAAGTCCACTCCAAATGAGATTCGCGCGACGTCGGAATTATTCGGGTGACGTCTAAAACATTCGGCGGTGAAACTTTCGACAGCCGAATGCTTACGCTTAAGCTTAAACACATGTACATGTATATTCCTCTCTTAGAATAGAAAAATACCAAACAAGCTGATCAAGATCTGTCATGTGTTCGAAATGATATCTAATCCAATATCAAACAAAGAAACAACTGCATATCTGCCATGAAGCAAGAAATTATCCCCGCCATGTGTACGAATTTTCTAACAAAAAAGCAGTACCGATAAAAAAGGAATACTCGTATGTCAGTGCCCAAAAAGACCATTTATTTCACACAGCATGTCTTTCTGTTAGGAATTTTTGCAGAGAAAATTGCATAGTATTCAGAAATATAAAACGCTCAATTTCCGGGCAAATGCAAATTGCAAGAAATGCAAATAAACAATGTTAGGGCATCCATTGAATCCTTGGGGATCACTGTTTCACAAAACAACGCAATTGATAGCTTTTAAACCCTTTCCAAGACATCAAAAATTGAACCTTTCGAGAAATGAAATTAATCCAACGGTCACAATGGAAATTCTCTTTGATTAGGTGCAGCCGCGGCAATGGCGCTCACTCATTATGTCTCGGGCTCGATCCCCGTCCGAGGCCAATACCCGTTCTGAAAAAAACATCTCCCGCCAATGGTTTGATATCGTTAATCTAGGGCGAGCAACTGGAGGCTCGGTAAGGATGTTGTGGTAGTACTGGTATGGGAAACGACAAGAATCCTTGGTTAGGTATTCCAGCCGTCGCGATATGTATAGCAGTTGAAATCAAATCGTCGCCTGATTCTTATAATGTTCTAACCCATATTTGTGAAAATTGAGATTTTGGTACCGTTGGAATCGTCTTGGAGTGTTCTATCGGATGGTGCTTACAGATTGTTGAAATGGAAGGCGTGCTTCTATTAACGTGATTTTCCCGTTCTTGAATACCTTCTAAAGCTTTAGGCTAATGTGCATTAACCCTTGCCTAAACAAGACCTAAAGTTGACGTCCCTAATACAGAAAGCTTTGGAAAACATTGAGACAAAAGAAGAAACTACTGATAACCAGCAGTTTCTCCTTTGTCTCAATGTTTCCTGTGATATATTGTACACAAATCATTTTCTTTTTTAACGTGAATTTGTCGTATGGGGCAGCTTTCCAATTGGATCACCTAAAAATTTTGTCATTTGGGAAAGAGTTAAAGGTCTCACTATGAGGAAAGGCTTGATATAAAATGTACATGTACGTGTGAATGTGCATGTTTGCCCCATGTAAATCCCCATCACGATCGGGAATCACGTGACACAATAGCTGCAAACGATATTCAGTGGTTTCTGTAAAAACTTGACTAATTTGAAAATGGGTTTAAGCATAGAAGGGGGAAATACGTAACGAATTAGGTGGATTTGGAAGATGTTTTAGAATGTGATTGATAAAAAAGTCATTTACGATCAAAACATTATTTTGGGTGGTCGTCAATAACTTTTTTATTTGCTAGTTTTGAAAGTATCATTTTGAATACAATATTTCCCCGAAACTTATAATATTTAACATATTCTTCATCGTCTGCAATAGCATTGCGATTGCAATTAATTTTGTGCTAAGATAGACTGGATTTACTATTATGGTTTGATAAACCGTAAAGCCGTGGTTATTAATACGAGATTTAATAACGACACCTACGAAATACACGTACTAAAGTTTGTCCGAAATTACGTCACGGTTAACTGTATAAAATCGGCCCCCATTAGACAAGTCTAATGTAAACCCTTCCCTAAACGATAAAAAACTATGATGGGCCAGATTGCCAGATTTCCAAAGTCCATCCTCACAGGCAATTCAAAAATAGACAATGTTTGTAAAAGGCTTAACCGAGCTGTAGTTATTTCATTTTGAAATTCAATGCGTATATCTATTGAATGATGCGTTTTCTGACTCGAAATTCACCGCTTGGAAAGAGAAAAATAATCGCGCAATTAAGCTGTCTATTCAAATTGCTGGATCGAACTACATGCAGTTTAGACTTGATATGTGAAACATGTGTTGTTTTTCATACACAGCGAAATTATTCCAATGGCAATGGTTTTTCGTTAAAAATAGACTGGGTTTACTGTTATGTCTTTATAAGCTGTCGATGTTGTTATAAAATAACGTAACCACGGCTTGAATCAAGCCGTAGCTACGAGCTTTTATAACAACAACAACTACGAAATGCTATTGTTTGTCTGAAATTACGTCACGATTAAGTGGATAAAATCGTTCCCTATCCGATTCAAGTCCTATGTTAACTTACAGTAACATTTGATAGGGGCCAGTAAGGGATCAATTTGTAAGATATTTTCTTATGATCAATAAAAAAAACGCTTTAAAAATTCTATCCTTAACGATGACATCACTTTTCAGTTCCGACCCATGTGTTAGCATGTACAAATTGTATTAGTCACGGACAATCATTTTTACCATTTTTTCAATGAATTAAATATAGCTTATTTCGTTTTTTCCAACTTCATAGATGATGACCCCTTACTGGTGACTGTCATGCCTCTGTTCTGTTCTCTTCTACTACTGTCAGGTTACACCGGAGTTTATTCAGATTGTCTTTACATCCCCAGCGAAAAGTTCATTTAAGTTCAAGAACTGTTCTTGAACGTTCTAGAACGTTAAATGGCACTTCTAGAACTGTCCTAGAACAGTTCTAAAAGTGCCATTCAACGTTCTAGAACAGTTCTAGAACTAGAAATGCGTTCTTGAACTTTTTTCGCAGGGGATGAAACAACGTGAATGTACTTGGGCTATTTTAGGCTAATATCTTCAAGAGCATAGAAGAAAGTGTCTCCATGCCAGATTTATCTGCCCTTCAGTTGCTTGGGAAGTTTTGTTTTTAGTAATTGACAGCATACTCTTTCAGTTACTACTACATGTAGAGTTACTACAAATATTACGGTTTTGTATTCATTGTATAGGCCACCGACCCTAAAAACGTGGTGATTTAGATTTGTCTTTGTTTGTGTTCGAAAATATACGCTTGGCCTTCAGAAGCTTCTAGCTTATGTACTGAGCATACCAAGGACTCTACGCCGCCATGAAACAATTGACCTTTTCAACAATATATACCCACACGCGTCTACTTTGTGATACTAATTGTTGTTCTAATTTTCACGCCGATATTAACTGACGATATTTTATGACTATTTCATTGGTACAATACTTTTCAAACACGAGCAAAAACATCTCTAATGGTCATGTCCGTTGTTTCGAGCATACAGAAAGTCAGCCCGATCGAGAATGATATGATGCAATAACACGGTGGATAGTCACGTGATACAACAATTTCAGAAAATCTTCAATAATTTTCTGAATACGAGACCGATTTGAATTCGGATTGAAGCTGAGAAGGTGGATAGACGTCACGGGTTAGATGGACGTGTTGGATTTCTGGAAAATCAGCTGCTAAAAATTTATTGATGATCAACCTAAACTCTGGTCGAATTTCAATTACTTTTTAATTAGATTATTTTTTAATAATCTGTCACGTCCATATTATTCCTTGAGTTTTTCCACCTTCTCCCCCTTCAAACCGAATTCAAATTGATCAAGTATCAACAAAATCATTGAAGATTTTTTGAAATTCTGAGTCACGTGATTATCCATCGTGAATGAGCCGGTGGTTAACGGCGCAAGGATGTACACGCTTTCTTCCATCAACGCCCGTTTTGATTGTCCGTAAAAGCTAGTCGAGAACCGGCGTTAACCCTTTTCCAAACAAGACCTGGTTTTGACGCCTCTAATAGATTTGGCTAGGAAAAACATTGAGACAAAAGAAGAAACTGCTGATATCCAGCAGTTTCTCCTTTTGTCTCAATATTTTCTATGCTAAATTTTTCACAAATCCAATGGTTTTCAATCTTAATTGTGTCCTCTGCAGCAGCTTTCAAATTGGAGCACCCTGAAATTTTGTTGTTTGGGAAAGGGTTAAACATACATCTTTAACTATATGATACGGACATCTCATTAAAATCCGGTGTTAACGTACAGTAGCATCTGACAGGCACCGGTATATGGTCATATTCAAAGAGCCCTTCTTCTGACCAATCAAATAAACGCTTTCAAGATTCTGACAGCAATTAGGGCCCTAAAATAGGCAACAAACACATCACATTTCAGTGCAGAACCATATTTAATCCTTTCCCAAACGACAAAATTTTAGGGTGATTCACTTAAAAAAACTGCCACAAATGACAAAATGGATGTTATTAAAGATAGGATAAGTGTAAAATATGGCATAAAAAATATTGAGACAAAAGGAGAAACTGCTGGTTATCAGCAGTTTCTTCTTTTGTTTCAATGTTTTCTCAAGCATTTTCTAATAGGGACGTCAAAACCAGGTCTTGTTTGGGAAGGGGTTAAACGGTGAGAGTAAACATAACCTATTTTGGTTTACCCAGAGTCATAGAAGATGACCCATTACTAGTGCCTGTTAGATGTCACTGTTAGTTAACGACTGGGTTTATCATATTCCATATACAGTAAACTATAAAGAGATACTGACCCCTTAATCAAACACCATTAGAAACATGTGAATACAGTTACAAACTTTATGTAGCAATTCCAAAAACACTGACGTCTCAAAAAGATTAAAAATGTTACGATAGTTTAATACAAAGTAAGAAAATTCTAATACCTAGCTTCCTTTCCTTTGTCTAAATATTGTCTGTGTTTATCAAAACTAGTCAAATGGTGCAGCAGTATTTAACAAAAGTTCGAAAGCATATTTCCCAATTAAATTGAACATTCCTAGAAATGTTCATAAACAACAATTTGACCAGATTACAGTTGAAATACACCGAGTCAATATACTGTATATCAGAACTACTGATAATAGGGGGAAATGGCTTTTAACCCTGTCCCAAGCGACAAATTTCCAGGATGTTTCAATTCATAAGCTGCTGCAGACGACAGAATGGATGTTAATAAAGATTGAACATGTGTGTGATATAGCCAAGAAAATATTGAGGCAAAAGGAGAAACTGCTGGTTATCAGCAGTTTCTTCTTTTGTCTCAATGTTTTCACAAGCATATTCTATAAGGTACGTCAAAACTAGGTTTTGTTTGGGAAAGGGTTAAAATGCAATACAATGTTCTCCAATTCCCATGATGTTGGTAGTCATTTGAATCGTCTCATCGGGACGATTCAAATGAGTACCCACAGCATTATGGTTTGGGTTTCAAATAACAAAGTTAGGTCGCCCTCATCCCATTTTATCTATTACTCTGGTATATAGGTCAATACTAATATAAACATCGTAAAAACGTTTTAATTAGTTGCATTCGGCCTTTAATTAGTAAGTCCTGTTTTACTTCCTTTTTAGAGTACCTTTATGAACAAAACATTGAAGCAAACGTTTACAAGTTGCTAAACTGATATTCTATTTTCATGCATTTGGTTCATATAATTGGACATACGATGGCTTTGAATTAAAGGGACCCATAATATGTTGTCGGACATAGAACAATGTCACAAAATAAAATTCAAGAAATATCTTATGGAACTGTCAACCTGCATAGCTTGATTATCCAAGGGATTTTCAAATAAAGTTCATTTGGACCTTCTAAATCAAGCCTGTGTATAATTCCCATAATAAGATTTATGGGAAACTATATATAGATAGTAAAAAGCTTCCAGCGCTAGAATCTATTTCGTTTTAGCCCTATATAATGCAATGCACCTCACAAAATGCAAACTGCCCCCACGTTGCTCTTATCCCTGAAGAACGTAGCATGTGTCCATTTAAGAACACTTCTAAGTTTTGAGATTTCGACAAAAAAGAAGCCTACTTACCCTAACTTTCAGTAGTACGAACACAGACATGCATCTAACTTCCTATTCCAAAATGCATGCACACTTCCAAGACAGGCCAAAATATGATAAAATCCTAGTTCATATGAAATAATATTGCATCAATAATACAAACAGTCTCTCCCCAAATAAACAAAGTCTGCAGATCCCCTAGTATAGGAAAATTCTAAAATACAAACGATCCCTCGGTCCTATGATGTACTGCCTTACTCTTACACTCTCGACTGGGATGATTTCTCAGTTGTCTTTGTGTCAATTTTGTAATCGTGTCACAATATTTTTTTCAATACCTTTTCAAAATCATTAAAATACAATCGGCGATAAACTGTCCGAACAATTTTGCTTGTTCTTGAGAATGTCTTATGACCGCATTGGTATTGGAAATGTGTTTTTTGTGGATGAGTTTCCAGAGGGAAGGGTGAATATGCTTGAAAGGCACTTGGATCAATAGCTCAAACTGTGTGTTTCATAAAACGGGGGAATCGTTCCCTAGCTAGGCCTACTGTAATTTTGCGGAGTTTCGATATTTGAGAAACTAGCTTTACTGCATAAATATCGTCGCTTTTCATCAAAAACCTTGTAACTGCAGCTTATTTTAAGCTGCAGTTACTTGGCTTTTGATGAAATGCAGAAATATTGTCGTTTTTTTATAAAAAAAACCTCGTAACTGTAATTTATTTAAAGCTACAGTTACGCAGTTGTCGATGAAAATCAGCAAATTTCATTGCTTTTTAACCCTTAAATCCTTTACCAAACAGCATTAGTTGAGACTGGTTAAATTTCAAAACAGTAGCATACATCCAGAAAGTTGATGCCAAACATGGAAAATAATATGGTAAAACACAAATCAACTGTGTGTTTCATAAAACGGGGGAATCATTCCCTAGCTAGGCCTACTGTAATTTGGCGGAGTTTCGATATCTGAGACACAAGCTACTGCATTATATCGTCACTTTGCATCAAACAACTCGTATCTACAGCTTTAAACACGCTATCGTTACGTGGTTTTCGATTACAATCAGTGTTTTTTTTTTTAACCCTTTCCCAAATGGCGTTAGTTTGGACTGGTAAAATTTCAAAAGCAGTTGCAGACATTCAATAATTTATGCCCAAAGTGGAAATTATTTAACCCTTTCCCAAACAAGACCTGGTTTTGACGTCCCTGTAAGAATAGGATTGGGAAAAAATTGAAGCAAAAGAAGAAACTGCTGATAACCAGCAGTTTCTCCTTTTGCCTCAATATTTTCTGAGGTATATTTTACACAAATACTATCCTTTAAAGAACCTATTGTATCGTCTGCATCAATTTTCAAATTAAGCCACCCCAAATTTTTGTTGTTTGGGAAAGGGTTAAATACAGGTTTACCAATCCTTGCAATATTTCTTAGAAATATTTTACATCAGTGTATGATTGACAACATAGCCTTGGCCCCTTTAACCCTTTCCCAAACGACAAAATTTTAGGGCGGTCCAAATTGAAAGATCCTGCAGACGACAATTTCAAGTGAATGGAATTTCGAATGTTTAGTACTTTTTGGATAGAAAACATTTTGGGAAATGAAGAAATTGCTTGTCACAAGCAATTTCTTCATTTTCCACGATGTTTTCCATGGCCATTACTTTGTGGGGAGTCAAAAAGAGTCATTGTGTGGTAATGGGTTAAAGGGAAATAACATTCCAATTTATTTTTTAAAGTATGTCTTGATGCAAAGATTAGTTATTCTAATGAGTATAAATGCTATTAGTTTTTTTAAGTTATTACTTAAAACGGAAAATACACCTTTAAAGTTCAAATAGTTCAAGTTCAAAATTGAAAAAGTCCATATAAATCCGAACCGTTGTGGACAACAATTTGATTAATTTTAGCACAATAAGAAAATATACTCTTTCAGGTAAAAATAAATGTAAAATTTATGAAAAAATATTCTGAAATGTCACATTCAGCAATCCTACTAAATTTTAATGTTAAATTTTCAACAGTATCTGATAGGCATCGTTTTAGGGTCATCTCCATTGAACCTTTCTTCTGGCCAATCAAATATACGCTTACAAGATTTTGAAAGCCATTGACACCAAAAGGTAAATCATGGATATTTCGATGCCTTAGAAGAAGAAGGGCGTAAGTGAAAAAACATAGTTTTGAGAAAAGTGGGAAAACAGTTTTATTTCAAAAAGAAAAAAAAAGAATAAACGACATTTTTCTACAGCCAAATTGGTCAACATGCCAAGTTCCAATGTCTATGAAATTTGCACCATATTTAGAGCTTGAAATGCCCTTTTCAAAAACGTATATTCATCATAAAAGGTCGTAAGTACCACTTACGACCTTATTCTTCTAAGGCATCAACTTGAGTGTAGAATGACGTGTTTGTCATGGAATCCCATACATCACAAGAATTTTGATTGGTTAGTCAATAAATAACGGTATCTTATTTTCCAAATTGAATTCGAGATGACATCTTATCGATGCCTATCAGATCTTTAATGATAATAACGATTTTCAAGATTTGGTTTTAATCAGATTGAACATTTTAGAAACTGAGTTTCAGATCAGCCAATGATTAAATAGGGAAAGATTTTATCCTGTGAACGGTGACGCAATTTCGGACAAATAGTACATCGTAGGTGTTGTTATGAAATCTCTTAACTACGGCTTGAATCAAGCCGTAGTTATGAGATTTTGTAACAACACCGACGGTTTATCAAACCAGAACTATAAACTAAGTCTATATTTAGGCAAAATTCGTTGCTATTCTGCTAACTTTCTGTTGCTACTGACGATGAACAAATTATAATGCAGAACAACGGTGGACCTTGAAAAGACTAAGTGTAGATCCTTATTGGTCTCAAAAACTTGAAGGATCCTCTTTCAACTTCGAGATCCTGGCTCAATTGCAATAAATTTTGTGCTAAATATAGACCGGATTTACTGTTTTGTTTTGATGAACCGTCGGTGGTTTTATAAAATTTCGTAACTACATCTAGAAGCAAGCCGTAGTTACGAGATTTTATAACAACACCTACGAAAATACTATTTGTTTGTCCGAAATTACGTCACAGGTAATTGTATAAAATCGTTCCCGAATTTTTTCTATAAATCGTGCACACATCCCTTCTATCAGTATCGGTTTTGGCATTTTTCATTAAGACGAATATCAATAATATTTTGGTTGGGAAAGGGATGTTTTAGGAAAAACAGACGGAAAGATGTTTTTCTATCGTCTCCGAATAAATCTATCGTACCCGATAAATATGAGCGGCTGGGGAAATTAGATCTCGCCATTATAGTACTTTTATACGATAATCACTCAAACTTCATCTTTCATTTTAGCCAGGATCTGGAAAAAGGTCACTTAAGGTATTTAAGAACAACAGGGATCTAGATATGACCAAGATCCATGATGTTCTCTTATATCTCCTTCATAAGCCGTACCACGCAAGGGCGGATCCATTATTTTTCAGGGGGGGGGGGGTCCAAGCCAAATGATGACTTAAAACGTGTTCAATATGTAAAGTAACACGAAAGTTATATAATCAAAATTTAACTTTAGACCAACTCCTTGGCGGGGAGGGGGGTCCAGACCGTCGATCCCCTCTAATTCCGTCCACCTTTTGGTTTGAAGAACTCATTTGACATCTGGTTGGTCTTGAAATTTCCATTTCAAAAATGCTATAAAGACATTTTTCCAGATCCTGACACATTTATGCACTTTAATCCAGTGACGAAATTATGGTAAATGCTTTCAAACTTTTCTCAGGTAAACAATGGTGAAAAGAAATCTTCATTTTAAGAATAATTTTGCATGGGTTGGTTCAAATCCTGCAGATGTGACTAACCTGCAAGTTTCGAACTACAACATGCAAAATTATAGAAGTGTATGAATCGATATTTTGTTGTGTAATAATATTGTAACTGGTCGGTGCTTAAAGGGACATTTCATTCCAATTTCAATTTTTTAAAGTATGTCTTGATGCCAAGATTGGTTATTCTAATGAGTATAAATGCTATTAGTTTTTTGAAGTTGTTGCCAATAAGCGAGAAACACGCATTTAAAGTTGAGACATGATCGATAAATTGCATATAAATCCGAACTGTTGTCCACAACAATTTGTTCAATTTCAACACAAAAATATAAATTTCTCGTAAACGGCGCAATATTTTGGCTTGAAATTTTCAGAATTTTCATAAGGAAATATGCTCTTTCAGATAAAAATAAAAGTATAATTATGACAAAAATTCTGAAATGTCACTTTAAACACGGTGGATAATCACGTGATGCAATAATTACCGAATATCTTCTATAACCTTGTTAATACGCGACGGATTTGAATTCGGTTTGAAGCAGAAAATGTGAACAGACGTCACGCATAAGATGGACGTGGTCGATTTTTGAAAAAATCAACTGATAAAAAAGTTATTGAAGATAAACCAAAATTTTGGTTTATCTTCAATAACTTTTTTATCAGTTGATTTTTTAAAAAAAAAATCGACCACGTCCATGTTATTTCTAACATTTTTCCGCATTCTCTGCTTCAAACCGAATTCAAATTGGCCAAGTATTGACAAAGTTATTGAAGATTATCTGAAATTCTAAGTCACGTGATTATACACCGTGTTAAACGTTCAAAGCTGTCCGCTTTTTTTCTGAAGGTATATATAAATATGTTGATAAAGACAGCATTTGTGAACAATATGGAATAAAACATATTGAGAGAAATGAAGCAAATGTTTTATCAGCAAATCCTTCTTTTTCTGTAATGTTTACCAAAACACAATTTTCTAAGGGACGTCAAAATCAGCCTTTGTTTTGTAAATCGGCACTGAAGGGGCAATGTTAAAATATACCCTTCCCGCCCATCGAAATTCCTCCATCAGCCATATTCAACCCCTTCCCAAAACGACACGAATTTAGGATGGTTCAATTTGAAAGCTATTGCAGATAACAAAACAGATTTCACTACAGACAGGCATTGAGTAAAACAAAAGCTCAGAAAATATTGAGACAAAAGGATAAAGTGCTGATTATCAATACTTTCTTCTTTTGTTTCAATGTTTTCCCAAGCCTTTTTCATAAGGGACGTCAAACCGAGATCTTGTTTGGGAAAGGGTTAAGCTAAATCGGGACGGTCAAATATTCTGGCAACATATAATTGGGAGTAAAACGCACATGGAATCAAAATCGAGGACTAAAATGTTTTGATACGAACTCGTATTTCACCCCTAATGAGATTCAAGCGACGTCGGAAGTTTTCGTGCGACGTCGTTAACCTTCTTTACGTGCCCGAAATTATTCGGACAAAGTCGCATAAATATCATAAGGGGTGGATTACTTCAATTAATAAACGGTCGAAAAAAAAAACCAGAAAACAATTAAGTGTCCACTTAAAACCGTATGATAGGGTAGACAAGTTCTTACAAAATTGATTCGTCGTTAGCTACGCTTACTTTCAAAGGGAAATAATTCCGGTTAGAGTATTCTTTAATAAACACTTTCCAAAACCGTTTCCGAAACAGGGGCACGTTTTGTCGTTCTTGAAATAAATTTTTAGTAAAAAACTGAGACAGAAAATAACATGCCTGAAGTTAAATTAATATATCTATAAATTTTACAGGTCTCGTAGTCAGATATACATTTAAAATTATTTAAAGAAGTAAGATTAATGTATTTAAATACAAAACGAGTTCTATAGTGCTTTTCTAGTCTTGCAATGTACAAAAGCTGTGCAATTCGAATATTCTCGGATCTTATCGTTACTAAAGAGCGGCTCGAACGTATTACAGTAGCCGCCATGAGCCGATCCTGCCCATATCACTCCGCAAGCATAACAACGGTAGTCTGGTCTATAACAGCGGAAGCAGACCAAACAACAATCTAAATCTACGCCAGAAAAAAATATTTGAACAAACAGCGTTCAAAAGTCGATTTTATCCTCATAAATGTGACGAAATTTTACCAGATAAAAAATTGACGTCATTTACCGATTATTGACAGTATATTTCACTTGAATCATAACGTTAGCTAAATGTTTGATTTGTTTTGGTGACGTCATTTACGCGCGTCTACTTTCACGTTCAATATGGCGGTCACTGTATTACGATCGAGATCATGTTGCAAACTCGTTCCAAACGGCAAAAGGTTGCAAACAGTCTCGAGGGTCGCGATTGAAGCTGTGCGTAACAAACTAAATCCTTGTCCGACATGCAATCAATCTCTGACGATGTTCCTGAATGTCGGTAAGGTTTTGAAGAAGATTTTGTTTTCGAAACCAGCAAACTAGAATAAAACAATATTTATTTACTGATAACACAATTTGATGACCTTATGGTCCAGATGAAAGCCTGTGTACGACAGACTGCATATGAAAGTAACAACCGAGAGCGAAGCCTGAGGGTATGGCGTACCAAATGGGTCAAAAGTCTATTTAGAGCGTGCACGCATAAAATTTACGCGAGCAATTGAAAATTTATGCGTCGACACGTAAATTTTTAACTGCTCGCGTAAATATACGCGTCGACTCGTAGTTTATCAATTAACCAATCAGATCTATCGTTTTATCCATCAATTTTATGTTTTAAAGGGAAAGGTTTGTAACCGCCTCTCCCATTGGCCAGTCTCGGTTTCACATTTTTTACTACTGCTCGCGTAAAATTTACGCGTCGATGCATATATTTTCAACTGCTCGCGTAAATTTCATACGTCGACGCGTAAATATACGTGTGCGTCGAAGCATATATTTTATGCGTGCACGCTCTATATAGACTTTTGACCCATTTAGTACGTCATATGAGGGGGTATGCCTTTACATCGAGTCGAGAGCGGTGTCAGTTCTGTCATGGTTGTGCATCGTGTCAATTTTGTTTTGTTTTGGGAAACTATTTAAAAGTACTCTTCAAAGCAATGTAAGCATTTTCTTTCAGTGACAACCTAGAATTGAAGAAAAGTCTTCGTATAGTTAAAGTGAAAGTAGTTTAGGATTTATGTTAACAATATTACATGTATTTGCTTGAATGTGGTCTTTACGGACTTCTGGGAAAATATACAATGTGCCCAAGATATATTTTAGCATTGTCTCTTTCTGTCTCCATGATGTAGCTCTTTATAAAAGGCCTCAAGCCAATGGTTTATTTAGGAAAGGGTTTAATGTTATTGATTACACGTTGGTTCTAACAAACTCAAATGGAAGGGAGATAACGACAGGTTATTAGATATAATCACGTTTCCGGGTTACTTTTCTTGATATAAAGTATAATACAAAATACAAATCTCCGTCTTCAACTTTATACAACCCTTTCCAAAACAAAATCTGGTTTTTTACGTATCTTTCAGAGAGAGGTTGAAGCATCTACACCTAAATCCATTTTGGCGCCAGCAGGAGCAGCGAATTTTGGCCTGTCTAAAATTAAAGGAAATCGCGGTAACTGGTAAAGGCTCGAATCACTGGTGGTGAACTCGGCCAAAGCGATGGACATTTTTCGCTACAACAAAGTACAGATATTTTGCGTTTAAATGTGAGTTTAAAGATCTGATTGGATAGTTTGTCTAATAACAACGAATTTGTTCTGAAAATAGACCGGGTTTACCGATATGTATTGACAAACCGTCGGTGTTGTTATAAAATCTCATAACTACGGCTTTATCGAAGCCGTAGTTATGATATTTTATAACAACACCGACGGAATACAATGATCGCGAAAAAACGTCCCACGCTTTGGCCGTGTTCACCACCAGTGCGAATTGGATGTTGTATTTGTACCGGTGATTAGTAATACAAGGACCACATGTATGGTAAGATAAAAATGTACTCCTTCCGCTCAATATGACTTGAAATGAGGGGGTTCATAGGGGCATTATCTTAAAACCTAAATTGCACAATTATATCTTAACACAAATATCATTCGACACTGGAAGTAGATCTATCTATCTATTCGTTGTATATGAATAAGTATTTCCGAGAAGGGTTTAGATCTTTCGAGCCATGTGCAGTGGAAATTAATGCAATCTTTACTCTTTGCCAAACGAAGAAAAGTGTGACAGTTGAGAAATCAAAGTTACTGCCCACGTCAAAATTTGCTTTAATCAATATAAGATGTGTGTACAATATGACACAGAGAGTACTAAGGAAAAAGGAGAAATGGCTGATGATCAGCATTTTGTTTTATTCTTTCTATGTAAACCTGAAATATTACTATTTGGAATATCAAATCAATGTCTTGTTTGGGAAAGGGTTAAAGGAAAACCATCAAACAAACTGACTATTTTCGTAATTACGGACTAGTGAAAGATAGATTGAGTCGCTAACGGTGCGTAATAATAGCTTAACCATAAAACCTCCACGACCGGTCCATAATTATAGCTTATACATAGAAATTACCCCCTTAGTAAGGCATTACGATAAAGATGTGCTCTTTAAGAATATTGACTAGACGGATACTGTTCATTATATCGTGAGATTTCATGGAAAACGTCGTAACTACAGCTTGTTTCAACCTGCAGTTACGGGGTTTTCGATGAAAAGTTGCGATAAAGCCGGGCTTCGATCTGTAGTGATGTGCAAAAGAGATTTTGTGCATTTGTCTGAAATGGAAAACGGACACGCAAGCAAATTGATTGCACATTCCGCTTGATGGAAAGATGACATTTCAAAAGAAATATACATGCACGTGTAATGAAATGCGCATTTTCTTTTGCATGTGAGTATATCACTTGCATTGTTTCGGAGTTCTCGATGGTTGATCTGGCAAAATCATCAAAAGGTTAAAATCACCAAAAATCTTTTCTACCGCTAGTGTCGAAAATGCACCAAAGACACTTATAATCTCAACACACCTTGCATACCATTTTTACGAACCTTGCAGGTGGCTCACACATGCAAAATTTGAACCAACGCATGCAAAATTATAGCAGTTTGACGTTCGATATTGCAGTGTTAACATACTAGTAGCTCAATTTCATAAGCATATGCCATAATATCGTGACCGGACTACAGTCGACACTCGTTATCTCGACATCGGATAAGTCGAAATTCCGCTTAAGTCGAAGTGAAAGTCATGTCCCATCCTCAACAACATATCGATTTCAAAATGTTCAATCAAAATAATTCCGAATTAAATACAGCCATTGAAATTTAGTAGGAAAAGGATAGAAATTGCTCGTTTCGAGCAATTTCTTTCCTTTTCCTACTATATTTCAATCATGGACACTTATGATTCCCATAAAAAATGGTTAAAATGTTTTCATCCAAAATAATCAAAATCGGATGAGTCGAACTCCAGATATATCGAGATATTTTGACTGCCCCTCTGACTTCGACACAACGAGTGTCGACTGTATATAGAGTTGATGCAACGACGTTTTTTTAAAAGAAAAGCGCCGTAATGTATTACCTAACATTTCACAGTGAGATAGGACATACAGAATGCATTAAATATTTATACGGATACTCTATTGATCATGTACAATTCCCATTTCTGTCGTTTTACTGGATCTCATTATCCTTTGTCATGATGATGCTGGATTATTCCATTTGTTAAATCCCAAGCCCGAATTCAGTCGGTAACGTCGCCCAGAGTGATTTTTTCCAAGGTTGGTGAATTTGAACCCTGACTCTGCCAATATTCATTCCGACATTTTCCAAAGCCATCTACTAGTTAGAGAATTTCCAGGAATCCATGGTTACATGCCCCCTCCTCTGTGATATGACCATATTTAAGTGAGACGGATATGACAAATCCCATATACACGTGAGCTGTCGTTTACTACAATTGATTCAATTTTAAGAATAATATATTCCTCTTAAACAGCCCAATGACTTGAAACTTTCATAAATTTCATAAAAAGGTACGCTCTTTCAGAAAAAAAGTAAAAATTATGGAAAAAATAATCATGAATGGAATGTCTTTAAAACAAGTCTTTGTTTGGAAAGACTTCGTGCTAAACAGCTAGAATATAGCCGTTTGGGATATTTTTAAAGTGACATTTCACAGATATTTTTTCATAGATTTTAGATCTACTTTTATTTTTATCTGAAACATACTTTCTTATGAAAATTATTTAAATTGCAAGGCAAAAGATTGCACTGTTTACGAGAAATATATATATATATGTGTTAAAACTAATCTAAATGATGTGGACAACAGTTAAGATTCATATGGAATCTTCCAGTTCTGCCTCAACTTTAAAGGCGTATTTTTCGATAGTAAGCAACAACTTCAAAAAAATGATAGCATTTATACGCATTAGAATAATCAATCTTGGAACCAAGACATACTTAAAAAATGGAATATTTTGTCCCTTTAAGACCGTCAGTGACTCGTCAATTATATAAACATTTCTCACACCGACCATTCCTCTTTTTAAGGTTTACAGACCCTGAAAAAATCACCACTTTCTAGCCGTACGAAATGCATCAAATTACACACAATTGTAAATACACTTTAAATAAGTTGATTCACCGTGCAGGATTTCAGGATAATGCTTCAAGAAGAAAAAAAATACAAATATCATTTTACTTTATATTCATATGCAAGGGAGGTAATTTTGAACATTTTTGTCAAATATTTCCATGTGTATGCAATAATTCAAAATTCTAAACCGTTCAAAATGCTTATGTTTGTATTTGGAATGGAAATGTAACACAGTTTAGGAATAACTGTCACTTTTCAAATTTCGCATCTAGGTCTTTGGTGCTTTTGAGGGTTTGGGTACCTTAAGTCAACTATTTGTCAAAAGCCTGACGCTCATCCATATCATACAAGTAGCAGACCTTTAAAATCACATATTCCTAGGGAAAAAAATAAATCTGCTTTTATTTTTAAATCTACAAAAGCAAGAATGTTGACATTTGGGAAATGTTACAGATCGTCAGTGACTTGTCAATAATGCAATAATGTCTCACACCGATCATTCCTATTTCCCAGACAGACATATTTCATGACTCTGACAGTAATTGACATATGTTGATGCCTTTCTTTGAACTGAACTTTTACGCCACATGGATACATATTAAATAGAGGAGCGCAGCGCATTGAATGTGCGCGCATTTAATGCTTGTATCGCGTAGAATCAGACTCTATCTGACTAAGTGTTCGCGAGCGGTTCATTGGAGACGGGGGCGTGATTATGTATAGACATCACATGAACTACCCGGCAGTCTCGTTTATGCGAAATAAAGCGGCGAAATTTTGAAATGATAGTCTTATGCAATTTAAGTTTGGACTCGAGGGTTACTTTTTTCCGCCCAATCGTTCTTCATTTGTACATAATATATTATGTTGTAAAGTATTATTTCCTGAAAAAATATAAAAAAATCAGGGTAAGTTTCCTGGCTCGTTTTCGTGTAAAAATTATCTGCAATTGACTAGTAATGACCATTTTTGCAAAATTACCCTTATGTTTTAAAGTCATATAGCAAGATATTTTGAATGGATAATTTCAAATTTTGTACCAATTTAGAGACTTAGCATATGCACAAATGTTGTGAAATAATTGAAAGAAATATGTTAAAATCATTTTCTGGTAAAAAAATACGGAATCACATTTCGGGAGGAAAATTTTGCAACTTTTTTTCAATTCGCCAAAAATAATACCAAATAAATATTTTTTTTTGATTTTGTATATTTTGGAGATAATACCAAAAACTATTTTACACTAAAATCAGCACACCTTTCCACGCAAATAAAAAAGATATTTGACTTTATCTTACCCCACCCACCCTGTTTTAGCCTAAATATGACAAAAATGTTAATATTTTCACAAAAATCTAAAATTTTCTGGCAGATGTTTTTATTTAGAACACCAAAATACTTCATTTGACAATCACCATCACAAAAAGGGGAATGTTTCGCTTTAAAAGTTTGATGAAAACTGTAGCATGGGCATTTGGTGCCACAGAATAAACGCAAAATGTGTAAGTCACATGGCCGCTCTCTAAACTTATCTTAATTGGTCCAAAAATTAGGTTGAACACCAAATAAGAAACGAAGGCGCAGACACTACTTATTGTTTTTAATTATGATATATCGAGTACATGATTTCAATCTTATTGAAATCTGATTATAACGTTGAAGTAACATGTGACAGGCACTCGTTAGGGATAATTTTAGGACTTTTTCTGACCAATGAAATAAGCGTATCGATATTTTGAAAACGATTAAACACGGAACCTCACCCAAGAAGATCTATCATTTTAGTGCGGTACAGCTTGTTCGGGCGTTTTTGTCAACGAAAAACGTACACAACAAGAGTTGTGGTGAGCTAATTAAACTAAATAATATCTGAATTCCAAAGGATATTGAAGATGACCTTAAATTGGTGACACTCAGAGGTAACTGTATGAATTAGGATGACAAATCTGCTTTTAATCAGATTCACATGCCTTATATTACATGCAATTCAAGAAAGAATAATGTTTTCCTGTTACTTATTGTCAATTCAATTACACATATGAATTTGGCGGACCAATTTTAAAATCAATGAAGGAGATATCCTTGAAACTGCATAAAAATCAATCCAATAGGCCGATGCATCTATCTCTCCCAATTACATGGTTTGTAAGGGACATGTAATAACACAGACACTATGCTTTAAGTTGTTTGCAAAAAGGCCCAAACCATTTAAGGACAATGTAAATGTAATTTGTCTGTTACGATCTGTTACCATGTTATGTCATTCGCTGCTTTCAGATGTTCGCAAAGTTGAAAAAAACTATGGTTTATTATTCCGGTTTTCAAAACACCCCAGCAAAGGTTTATAACGTTGCAATACACTACAAGTGACCAGTGTTGGATGACTAGTGGAGTTCGTCTCCTATTTCATGTGTATGACAAAAGTTGACACTTTCTCTCATTTCTTGCTATACCTAACCAGCGTCCTTTTTCAACTGGCAAGTGATTATTACATAGTCGGAAATTAATCATAGCTTGTAGCTGTTTTCCATGCAAAATACTATAAAACTTTTCATATCTGTGCTCTGTTTTATACATGCGATAATTAGAATAGTTAGATGAAGTAAGAATTTCATTATTCAATGTTTGCTTAAATTGGTCCTGTAGTATTGGTTTTGTACTCTATTTGTTAATAATCTCTTTGATCCATTGGTCGAAATCTTAAGTAACATTTATATGACAAAGGTTAACCTCAAATATATATTATTGCTATCCAAAATAGGACATGACACTATTGTTTGGAAATACTGTTTAAACTAAATATAATTGTGTATACAATTGAATATATATATCCAGAAACTCCGACACGCTTCGATTTTCGTTTCGTCGAAGCGACAGCGATTTCTGGTACATTTTTATTTATTTCGGTAATGACATTAATAATTATACATTATGTTACATGGTTTCATATTATTTAAATGTAAATAGTTTATCAGGGTGAACAAAACAACGTATATACAGTTTAAGAAAACAGTATATACGATGTTCCTCTTCACCACTCATCGCATATACTACAAGTACTTCTCTTTTCAATCCATCTTAGAGTCGTTCAGGAATGCTGTATCCATGACTTGCTCAAGTAGTGGATACGGCGTTCTTCGAGCGATATCATAAGAGCAAAAATGAACAAAGCAAATATAAAAAAGATGCAGAAACAAAAAGTTCAATCATAAAAAAATGAGAAAAGACATGAACATAAATGAATATCTCCCGCTTTTCTCCAAACTTCTGAATAATTGGTACATGTTGTACCTCACAATTACAAAACTATTATTCTATTTAATTCTGTATTTATGCCATCACCACCGGAACAAATTAGTTTATATTGATAATTGTAAAACTATTGTACTAGTATGTATTATGGACAGTTGTCTCATACAATAAAGAAACTTGAAACTTGAAACATTAAATGTCTGGTTATTCCAAATGTAGCTTAAACCGCATTTATCTAAGTAACTTTTGATAAAACAGAACCATTTCATTTCGAAATGTCTACCAATACAGTAATTAAGCATGAATTTATATACTGCAGAAGATATTTTTTTGTCATCACTTATTAGACCAAACCAGTATCCAATGGTCCTTTTCACTACTTGTATTGAAAGTGGGTAGCGGCCAAGTTCACCATAAAATATGATATTTGGTGTACTTTTTTTGACACAGAGAATATTATTAAAGGAAATCTGTATGTACTTTCTCGATGGAAGAGAGGTCACCGAAACCCCATATTTCACAACCGTATAAAAGAACAGGTACTACAGTGTTATCAAATAATTTCAGCTGGCATTCTAGTCAAAGATCAAGGTTGCGTATCTTTTTATTTAAACACACATCGCTTTTCGGGCTTGTCAATTAAGTGTTTCTTTTCACTGGCGAAAGATCTATTTATAGAAAAAAACAACGCCCAGATAATTGAATTCCTTAGCAATTTCAATTGACTTATCACCAATTTTTATATTTTCTTTATTGTAACCTCTTGCACCAAATATCAATATTTTGGTTTTGTCATTATTTGTAGCCTCTTTATGCTATGCTAGACCGGTCACAAATACCAGAGATTACTCGGTGTAAAAATTAACGTGAAACAACTCTAGAGGATGTTGTTGATTTATTAATTATGTAGAGACAACTGGCATGGGACTGTCTAAAACATGATCTCTCTTGTTTTAGTGGAAAATCTTAATTACAATTATGCACTTACATGTGTGGGAATGGGTTTGAGATTACTCAGTGTAATAATTAACGTGAAACAATTCTTGAGTCCGTCTTGTGTTCATCAATTATGTAGAGAGTTCTGGCATAGAGCTGTCTAAAACATTGTCACCCTTGTTTTTACTGGAAATTTTAGATTACAAAATATGCACCTCCAGGTCAACCTGTTCATGAATTTGAGGCAGAGACTCACATATTCTAAATTCATAATATTACCTAGCCTCTTTATGCTAAACTAGTCACAACTGCCTACGAGTAAATTAACTCAGTGGAATAATTAACGTAAATTAACTCTTGATTCCGTCGTTGGGTCATCAAGTATGTAGAAACTTCTGGCATTGAGGTGTCTAAAACGTTGTCGCTCTTGTTTCATTTGAAATTGTTTTATTGTTTCTATAACATTTCCCGTAGCACCACAAACAAAATATACAATTTAACCATCAGACCATGGATATCATCTAGCCTTTTTATGCTAGACCAGTCAAAAATTCCCAAGATTACTCAGTGTAATAATTAACGTGAAGCAGTTCTTGAGTCCGTCGTTTGTTCATCAATTATATAGAGAGTTCTGGCATTGAATTGTCTAAAACATGGTCGCTCTTGTTTTATTGGAAATTCTTGTTTGTTTATCATTGTATCTCTTCTAACAGTACAAACATAACGCACAATTCAACCAACTGGTATAACAAATATTGTGGCGGTACCAATACGACATAAGATTACTCAGTGTAATAATTAACGTGAAGTTACTCTTGAGTCCGTCTTTAGTTCATTGATTATGTAAGGAGTTCTGGCATTGAGCTGTCTAAAACATGGTCGCCCTTGTTTTGATGCAGACGACATGTGAATGAAATTCAAACATTTCTATGCTTTTTCGGGTAAAAAGCATTGTGGGAAATGAAGAAATTGCTTGACGAAAGCAATTTCTTCATTTTCCACAATGTTATCTACAGCCATTATTGTGCGAGAAGTCAAAAAGAGTAATTGTGAGAGAATTAGTTTTAAAAGATTACTCAGTGTTATAATTAACGTTAAACAGCTCTTGAGTACGTCGCTTGTATATTAATTATGTAGAGAGTTCTGGCTTATGAGCTGTCTAAAACATTGTGGCTCTTGTTTTATTGCAGACGATATGTTTTGCCTTTTACGGATAGAAAGCATTGTGGAAAATGAAAAAAAAAATGCTTGTCATAAGCAATTTCATCATTTTCCAAAATGGTTTCTACAGCCAGTGTCACGTTGGAAGTCAAAAAGAGTACTTATGTAGAAATGGGTTAAGATTACTCAGTGTAATGATTAACGTTAAACAGCTCTTGAATACGTCGCCTGTTTATTGATTATGTAGAAAATTCTGGCTATTGAGCTGTCTAAAACATTGTCGCTATTGTTTTATTGCAGACGATATGTTTTGTCTTTTACGGATAGAAAGCATTGTGGAAAATGAAGGTATTGCTAGTCATAAGCAATTTCTTCATTTTCCACAATGGTTTCTACAGCCGTTGTCACGTTGGAAGTAAAAAAGAGTACTTAATTAAATATGTAGAAATGGGTAAAGATTACTCAGTGTAATAATTAACGTGAAACAATTCTTGTGCCCGTCGTTTTTTCATCAATTATGTAGAGAGTTCTGGCATTGATGTGTCTAAAACATTGTCGCTCTTGTTTTATTGGAAATTCTTGATTGTTTATCATTGTATCTCTTCTAACAGTACAAACTTAACGCACAATTTAAACACCAGGTCTAAGGCAGATTGTGGAGGTACCAATACGACATATGATAACTCAGTGTAATAATTAACGTGAAGTTACTCTTGATTCAGTCGTTGGTTCATTAATAATGTAGAAACTTCTGGCATTGAGCTGTCTAAAACATGGTCGCTCTTGTTTCATTGGAAATTGTTTTATTGTTTCTGTGATATTTCCCGCGGCACCGTAAACAAAATATATAATTTAAGCCATCAGGCCATGGATATCATCTAGCCTTTTTATGCTAGACCAGTCACAAATTCCCAAGATTACTCAGTGTAATAATTAACGTGAAGCAATTCTTGAGTCCGTCGTTTGTTCATCAATTATGTAGAGAGTTCTGGCATTGTGCTGTCTAAATAATGGTCGCTCTTGTTTTATTGGAAATGTTTGATTGTTTATCATTGTATCTCTTCTAACAGTACAAACATAACGCACAATTAAACCACCAGGTCTAAGAAAGATTGTCGCAGTACCCATACGACATATGATAACTCAGTGTAATAATTAACGTGAAGTTACTTTTGAGTCCGTCTTTGGTTCATTAATTATGTAGAGACTTCTGGCATTTAGTTGTCTAAAACATGGTCGCCCTTGTTTCATTGGAAATTGTTTTATTGTTTCTATAATATTTCCCGTAGCACCACAATCAAAATATACAATCTAACCATCAGACCATGGATATTATCTAGCCTTTTTATGCTAGACCAATCACAAGTTCCCAAGATTACTCAGTGTAATAATTAACCCATTTATGCCTGAATTTTTATTTTAGGAAAAGAATCAGAGAAAACAATGAAAACCATGTGAAAACAACAAGTTAGCCTTTAATTTTGTGAAATTTCAATGGAAAAGTATGATTTTGTACAAAAACATTTTTGTCCACTAAAGTGGACGCTAGGTACGAATGGGTACATGTAAGTTAACTTATAATTTCCCCCTAAAACTGTAGTTTCCATCTTGAAATTTGCAAACATACGAGCACAATCTGTTAATTGTACCCCCACCTATGAAGTAGAGGGTGTATATTGGTTTCACCAAGTCTGTTTGTCTGTCTGTCCATCGGTCCATCCATCCATCCGTATACTTTTTTGTTTCCGTGCTCTAACGCAAGAACCATTTGACCTAGGGTCATGAAATTTAATCCAGTTGTTGCCCATGACCCAAGGAGGTACCATATGTTTTTGGGTCTCGAAGGTCAAAGGCCAAGGTCACAATTTGACCTTGTTTAAAATCCGATTCTGTGCTCTAAGTCAAGAACCGATTGACCTTGGACCATGAAACTTGACACAGTCGTTGCCCATGACCAAAGGAGGTGCCTTTTGTTTTTGGGTCACAAAGGTCAAAGGTTAAGGTCACAATTTGACTTTGTTTGAAATTCATTTCCACGCTTTAAGTCAAGAACCGGTTGACCTAGGATTATGAAAATATACTCAGTTGTTGTCCATGACCCAAGGAGGTGCCCTATTGTTCTTGTGTCACAAAGGTCAAGGTCACAATTGGGCTAATATATCTTCCTTCATCTTCCAGCCTAGAAACAACCACGTTTACTGTATATTTTCTGCACAACATTAAAAATATGTTGTTACTATACAAAGAATTTACAGGCACCCTCTCAGTCCTAGCGTCCACTTTAGTGGACAAAATTATATTCTTCTATAAAACTATGAAAACATATTATTTTCTCTGGAAATTGTATCTGCAGTTACCTACAGATAAGAAACATTACAGGATAATAATGAAACAAGAAATATAAAAAGATAAAGGAAATAAACATGTATTTTCCCTTACACATTTTCAAGTATTTTTTTTTCTCGGTAAAATCACTCCCTTCTCTTATGATATTCACTTTTACTGATACTTTTATTGCTAATGAGCACTTGGATCAGCATTCCCCTTCTTATCGATGAATAATCAATACAAACAAATGATGAGAACCAGGGATAAACATATACGTAAGCACCTACTTACAGATAAAGTCCAGTGTCGTCTTAAGTGGACGATAGGCACAAATGGGTTAACGTAAAACAATTCTTGAGTCCGTCGTTTGTTCATCAATTATGTAGACAGTTCCGGCATTGAGCTGTCTAAAACATGGTCGCTCTTGTTTAATGGAAAATTCTTGATTGTTTATCATTGTATCTCTTCTTACAGTACAAACACAACGCACAATTCAACCACCAGATATAAGGAAGATTGTCGCAGTACCCATACGATATAAGATTACTCAGTGTAATGATTAACGTGAAGTTACTCTTGAGTCCGTCTTTGGTTCATTAATTATGTAGAGACTTCTTGCATTTAGCTGTCTATGATATTGTCGTTCATGTTTTATTTGAAATTGTTGATGGTTTCTCTATATTTCTTACCCGTGCAAACATAAAATACAATTTAGCAATAATTTTCTCGTCCGACTTAAATGATTCAGGAACAATGTATTCATAGATGAAAATTTTCTCATCTATCAGAAACAAAATAAAGTAACCGGTGTTCGACCCCTAGTTAAATTAGTCACATAAATTCTAAGCTATACGGGTTTGACAGAACTAGACCTGACTAATATAATTCTAGTACATTACTCAGAACAATAATTAACGTCAACTTACGACAGCCCTTCGTGGTTCATCAATTATGTCGACAGTCTTTGGTCTGTCTCAAGAATGTTGATAGATGGATCGATTGCAAGAGCGAAATTTATTAAAAAGGTAAAATATGTGACGTTTTTTTTTGTGCATGAGTAACTTACAAAATGGCGAATAAAGCTTCTAAATGATCGAGTACACAGTCATGTACAAGACCATTTGCCGCTGTCAAAATTGGACGAAATTCTACTAAGTTCTAGAGTGCACGTTATTTATCACCGTCATTTTGCAATGAAGACGCGTTGTCTTATGAAATACATGTGATGAAGAAATTAAAAAGTAGGCAGCTTGCTAATCAAAAACAGTAACACAACACGACAAAAATACTGGTAAATAGTCTACCAATAATCAGCTATTTATACCCTTTGATAATTCTTGAGGAGTTGTAGGCCTAGATACTTCAACCATTGATATGTCTCACAACCATGATATGTTTTTAAATGGTCGTGTTATTGTATGAAATGGAATCATCACTTTAATAAGAAAAGGGACATGGTAAATTATATCATTATGAAATGGAAGAAATACAGTCACACAAATGCCAAAATTGATATCTGCCGGCATGACGTTTCGCCAAATATTTTGAAGATGATTATCATGAACTTTCTATAATTTTGACATTTATTTAACAGTAAACACGGGTTTGCTAATGGTTCAACATCTTTATGTGATAGATATGAACTAAAATGAAATTCCTCACAATTCGGTCGATTTCGTGACCACGACAACAACCGAATGTGCCAAATAATTCGCCATATTGACACAGTCATTATGCCAAAATCAACTGATTTCCGTGCAGGCAGTGGTTATTGTCCTTTGCAAATACGATATATGGGGTTTGTAGGAAATGTTGGGGCATACGACCGCTTTACTATATACATGTATGCAGAGTAACAGACAAGATGGATGAAGACATCTTACGTATAATAATTTGAGCCAGGATCTGGAAAAACGTCCCTTATAGCATTTGAGACAGCTAGGTTTCAAGATCAGGCCGTGCCTAGATGCAGTCTAGCCAGCATCCATGTTACTCTCAAATGGTTGCTACATACCATGTGGAAGCTATTGGAGAAAAACATGGTTCCTGGTCAGACTGCGTGTAAACGCAGGCTGATCTGGAACCATGTTGTTCTCAAATGCAATAAGGGGCATTTTCCGGATCCCGGCCCATTTCTTATTTCAAATCCTTACCCTATACCGTGGGTACTTTTTAGAATCGTCTCAATTGGGCGGTTCTAATGGGTACCTAAAACATAACGTTTGGTAAACATTAAAATTTTAATGAACTATTGCATTTTGAAAATCCATCGCCACTTCTAACCTGTAGCCCTTAATGTACCTGTTTATGCGAAACAACCGAAACGAGAGAAAGTTATAATTCTATTTGGCTTTAAAGTGACATTTCGTATTTATTCAATAAATTTTACTTTTATTTTTATCTGAAAGAGCATAATATTCGAATTATGAGGAATTTCAGTTTAAGTTATTTTTTTTGTGTGTAAAATTCTTATCAAAATTTCAAGCAAAAATCTTAAATTGTTTACGAGAAGTATAATTATATTCTTGTGCTGAAATTATTAAATTGTTGTGGACAAAAGTTTACAGATTTATATGGAATTTGTCATTTCTGTCTCCATTTTAAATGCTTATTTTTCGCTTATAAATAACAACTTGAAAAAACTGATAGCATTTCTATGTTTAAAATAACCAATTTTTGTATCAAGGAATACTTTAAAAAATGAAATTAGAATGTTATGTCCCTTTAATATCTCGATTATAGGATGAAGTTCTAATCGCATGAAAATCTTAAGGTGGTCCGTGATTCATATATTATTCATAGATAAGTTCAAATGATCCTCGGAAACAACTAAATTGTAAGTATTCCAGAAAATTGTCGGTCATAAAGATGCCATGACTCTATAGACCAATTATCTCAATACTTGGTTTTGTTTTTCGAGTTCGTAATGAATATCAGAGTTTTCTTCATATTCATGATTTGATTGCTTATTGCCAAGGAAGACTAGGAAAACTTGCTACCGGTTCGTAATTACAGTTTACCCATGACGCTTATTCGATCAGTCCATAATTATATCGGTCGCTCGGAAATGACCGCCTTTATCATTCATTATTTTTGTAGAAGAGGTCCTTGAGCATGTTTACGTGGTCTTCATTTAACCCTTTCCCAAACAAGACCTGGTTTTGACGTCCATAATATAATTGGCTTTAGAAAACATTGAAACAAAAGAAGAAACTGCTGATGACCAGCAGTTTCTCCTTTTGTCTCAATATTTTCTTTGTTATATTGTACACTAATGCCTTCCTTTTTAACATCAATTTTGTCGTCTACTGCAGCTTTTAAATTGAACCACCCTGACATGTTATCGTTTGGGAAAGTGTTAATGATCAATCGGCATTCCAGTTTGCCATAATATCGATTTGCAGGATTTTTATCATTGCCTTAACAAATTAAGTATATGATACTTTTTTAAAATATTTGTCGAATGACGTCCAATGAAAAGAAAGCTTACCATCAATGGAACGTCTATAAAAGAAGCAACGCTTACGAAAATTACATCCGATCAACATCATTATTTATAAATGTACGCTTGGCACGATATTATAGTACACATTTACACATTTTACCTTGTACGTAAACAAGGGGAAAACATTCTTGATATTCAATGCAATTTTGCATGTGTTGATTCGAACTTGAACATGTAAAATTACGGTAGAGTTCGTCCATCGGGAATGGCAGATGTTACATTTTGTTTTAAAATGTTATAAATTATACCGTAATTAACCCGATTAACTGCATATCAATGACAGATACATCATCTTAAACAGGTAATGTATCTCATTACACGATTTGAATCTCAAATCATAAGCCTGACATCCCGTTGTAAATGAAATTGTCTATTGTTTATCTGCCACCCATTTTGGTCCATCTATAGTTTATGGTTTGACATTATTTTGTTATATAAGTAAGGGTTGTAAACATGTGCTATACCATCGTGACCGGACTACAGAAATTTGATATTATTATATTTTCCAGATAACATAATTGCATGGCACAAGACACACGCATAGTTATGAACTATAAAAGCACTTTGAACTCTAATAATTTCTGATAAATCGAGATCAATTTTATTTCTATAGAAACAGCGCGGCTTTCTTTTTAGATTATTTCTTTCGTATCCTTCTGTTTTGTTTCTTTTTTAATAAAAAATTCTCTCTTTCTTCTTCTTCTTTAATTTCAAAATTTACCTTCTGGTGTTTTAAAAAACATCAAAATAACAACCACACTGCGCCATAACCAAAACTCACTGTAAAACGTCAAAAAGTGCATAATGCAGCTGCACCTAAACCGGACACTCAGAGTTATGTATTAGATGTCTGTATAGTATATTCTACGCGATATAAACGTTCAAAAGGCGAAGCTACTATCGAGCGGATCTTACTGGAATTACATCAATTTCCCCAAAAATTAAATCATTTTTCCCAAAAATTACATCATTTTGCATAATGGGGCCGTGACTATGTATATCCGTGACCGACAGTGCGTTTATGTGAAATATCGCGCCGAAATTTTCAAATACACTGCCATTTCATTGGTCCAAAAACTAGGACGAACACTAAAGGACAATATAAACGTGGCCATATGCCTTATACTGAAAAAAATCTATACTCAAAAATGACAAATGGCTCAAATAATTGAAAAACATCTGGCGGAGGTTTTTAAAAATATCCTAAAGAAAACGCTATTTTGAAGCGATTTCATCGAAACGCCATCGCCCCTCTATTTAATTTGAAATAGAGGCCATGGTTGAAGACATAAAGGTCTTTGTCAAATTTCAATATTAATTTACAATTTTATGAAGGGAAACCATACGTATTGCATTTTCCTTACGTCGAAACCTGATATTGATTTCAGAGGGTTTCTTCGGGTACATAAAATCAACGTAAAAGTGTTCTGTTAATTTGCAAGGAAAATATACATTTTTTCAAATTATTGCATAAAATGTGTTTTCAGTCCATTATTAGCATTGAATAACGGGAAGAAATCGGTCCGATATCGTGAAAACCGGTCTATATTCAGTGCGATATCGGACCGGCTTTGCACTCAAATATCCTCGATTTGACCCTTCAAAATAAACAAGTGTCTCTTTTCCCGCAAAGTTCTCAACGTCTTACGTTGAATAAGCAACGTTCGCCTTTTGGCACCAAATTATGACGTAACGTCGTTTTACCGACGTCACGCATAACAAAAAAAATTCTCGGAAGATTTATCAAAACATAACAACAATGGCGGACATTATTTTTATCTCACCTCGGTTCATTTTTCGTACATACCAAGGGGTTTGGGGTAAGTAATCATTGAATTTTATGCTTTTTGTGCAATAATACCGTCCATTCACGTATTTTTGTCGTTTACATTCGCAGAGGCCCGCAAATACGAAACGACCCTCGTGCTTCGCACTCGGGCGTTAACGTATTTCTTGGGCCTCTGTGCATGTTAACGACCTCAAAAACGCGAATTAACCCTATATTATCATTGACTACCCTACAACTGCACTAATTTGAACTACAGATATAAAGAAAGTTCTTTGTGTTAATGAGATTCACGACCTACTGAAACGAAGTTGTTATTGTCGATTATATGGTGAAGATATTAACGTCGTAGAATTCCTGAAGCCGTCCGTAATTCATATATTATTCATAGATGTTTGGTGCTATCGCAAAATTTCGTAACTACAGCATTAACCAAGCTGTAGTTACGAGGTTTTGCAATAATACCGAGGATGTGTGGAGTTTATCCTTCGAAACAACAAAACTATTGATGCTAGGGATATGTTTGGTCATAAAGATGTCATGGCACTGATATAAACATTTATACCGAATAATTCGATTCAACGTTCTGCTCAATGTGTTTGCAAAGGTGCTCTTATTCGGGTAGCTTAGCATAGGAATAGGATCATTGTATTTTTTCTTAAAATATGTTTCATGTAATCCTAATCTTGATAAGGTGATGCGTCAAAGAGGGCCTTCTATAATCGATGGGATGAAACTGACAGATGACGATAACAAGGTGGATAATCACGTGACACAATAATTTCAGAAAATCTTCAATGATTTTGCTAACACGGGACCGATTTGAATTCGGTTTGAAACAGAGAAGGTGGACAGACGTCACGCATTAGATGGACGAAGGGGATTTTTAAAAAGTCAACTGATAAAAAAGTTATTGAAGATCAACCAAAATTGTTGGATTAGGTACACCGAGAATATGATCAAGTAGTTACATGTATAGGTCTAGCTCACAATATTGTATAACCGTTTTGAAAATGGATTTCTCTCTTTTTTTTCAAAATCACGCCAATGGATTATTACGACGAAAATGAAAGAAAGTAGTACAGGGAAACAAGAAAATGATAACAAGGATTGAAATTATCTGTTTACTGAGGACGTGCCGAAGTGGATTTGTATGAGAGATAAAAATGAACTGACGCAAATTAATCAATCTCACCGCCTCACACGCGTGCTTTGTAGAAGTTTACAGATGTCTAAGAAACGACATTACGTGTTTAGTGTTCGACTTACTTTTTGGTCCAACGAAATTGCAGAATAAATTTCGCAGCTATATTTCGAATAAACAGGACTGCCCTCCATTTTATGTGACGTCTATATATAGCCATGCCCCCCTCTCCAATGGACCGCTGGCAAACACTTAGTCAGATAGAGTCTATATACATTAATTGCTTCTATGCGATATAAACCTTCAATGCGCTGCGCGCATTTGAATCTTTGTTTCGCGTAGAATCCACTATACAGCCTCAAGCTAATGCATTATAGCACGATGCGGACTAACGTGAAAAAGCAACAATAACAATTACACAAAATCCTCAATAAATCTACTAATATGCGACCGATTTGAGTTTATTTGCTCCGAAGCAGAAAATGTATAGAATTATCTCGTTTTCATTGGCTGTCGTGGGTCCTTACACATAATAAAAGGTTATTGACGACAAAACGAAATTTTGTTTGTTCGTCAAGAATTCATATCGTGTGATGTTTAAATGATCCACTACGTCCAGAACAGCCCGGGTATTTTTCCACATTCCCCGCTGAAAAGCTCTTTTAGCAGAATAGAATTTTTAAGGTAGCATACCCGCAATGTGGCTATTTTGAGGTTCACATAACATCGAATTTTTTCGAGCGTCGTCGTCACGTATACGAGCCTATTCGGTCGTTGTCGTAAAACATCCGGAAGTGGAAAGTTCCTTCGCCGAATGTTTTCGACCACGCCCGAATAAATCCGAAGTCGCATGAATCTCATTAAGGGTAGACTACCTTAAGGATAATCGAAACGTGTAACGCGAGTCTCGCCTTGTGGTAGGCCACAATGCCCCTATATGCAAAATTCTCTTTATTTCATATCGTCGCTTTTCAACGAAAACCTCGTAACTGCAGCTTTAAACAAGCTGCAGTTAAGAGGTTTTTGTTCAAAAGCAGCGATATTATATTCTAGATAATATAATTGCATGGCACAAGACGCATGCACCAATTATGAAATATAAAAGCACTTTAAAATTCTATTAATTCCAGATAAATTGAGATCAATTTCATTTCTATAGAAACAATGCGGTCGTAATTGAGATATTTTCCATTCCTTTGTTTTGTTCTGTTTCGACCGCCCTGACTGTTTTCGTATATGTCTTTATTCATCTGCGTGCCTTTTGCAGTATGTATGCATTTTTTTCTCGACTTCGAGTTCTGCTTAACGTAGAATACCCGTAATATGGCCATTTTGAGATTTATAAAACATCGTTTTATTTTTCGAACGTCGTCGTTACGTATCCTAACTTATTCGGGCGCGGTCGGTAATATTCGTTGGTGGAAAGTTCCATCGTCGAATGTTTTCGACGTCGCCCGAATAATTCCGACGTCGCGCGAATCTCATTAGGGGTAGACTGCCTTAAGTCTAAGTGAAAGTCTGTCCCATTCAAATCAATGGACACCAAATAGTTCAAACGAAATAATTTCGATAAAGATATATTATAGCAATTGAAATATAAGTAGGAAAAGAATAGAGAACTCTCGTTTCTAGCATATTTTTTTCTTTTTTCATCTGTAATTCAATGACAAACATACATGACGAGAAATAATAGATATGGATAACTATCATTTTAAATGAAACTAAACTAAAATCGGATGAGTCCCTCTCAGGATATGTAGAGATAAGATTCCATTACCCGCAATTTCGAACACAACCAGATCCAACTGATTTTCGTCAATCTTAACCCTGTATATCACTTATCTTGGGATTGACATTAACAATAGAAAAAAGATTGAAAAAACATTGAGACAAAAGAAAATTCTGGTGATCAGCATTGTTTCTTCTTTTTCCTCAATGATTTCTTTATTGTATAAAAATCCTATCTTCATAAACTCATATTTTGTGGTCAGCAATAACCTTTCAAATACGACAATCCTAACACTTTTGTTTTCCGTTCGGGAAATGGAAAAATGTTTCCAAACATGACATAGAAAAAGACTAGACATGCACTCTCAAATGAATGAAGAATCGCTCTACACATGTACAGTCGACACTCGTTGTGTCGAAGTCGGAGGGGCCGTCAAAATACCTCGACATATCCAGAGTTCGACTCATCCGATTTTGTTCATCTTCGAGATATTTGATATTTGACCGTGTTTGAAACTTATCAAGTACGAATAGTATTGAAATATATTAGTAGGGAAAGGAAAGAAATTGCTCGTGTCGAGCAATTTCTATCCTTTTCCTACTATATTTCAATGGCTATATTCAGTTCGAAATTATTTTGTTTTGAAAAAAAATATGTCAATAGATGAGGACGGGACCAGATTTGAACTTCGACTTAAGCGAAAATTCGACTTATCCGATGTCGACATAACGAGTGTCGACTGTATATGAACATAATCCTCTCAAAAAATGGATGGGTATTTGACCCATTACCAGACGGCAAAATGTTCGTCTTGTCAAATTCAAAGATGTTGCAGGCGACAATTACAAGTGCATGAGTTTTCCAGTTTTCTTACATTTCTTGATAGAACACATTTGGGGAAGGAAGAATTTGTTTGTCACAAACAATTTCTTCATTTTCCACAATGTTTTCCAAGGCATTTATCTTGTTGGGCGTCATCATTCGGGAATTGGTCAAAACAATCTTGCGAAGATAAGGGTAAAGAATAGACAAGCATTCTAAAATGAATGGGTATTGATTTCTCTGATGAGTGGTAAGGAAGGAATTCAGAATTGTTTGAAATCTTCTTTACATCCACGAGACACGAACACTTTGTCGCAGATTCAAACTACAGTGATCCATTTACTTATCAAACCCTACGTTTTAGATAGAGTTTGTATAGTAGATTCTACGCGAAATAAACATTCAAATGCGCGCAGCTTTAATGTTTATTTCGCCTAGAATCTACTATACAGACTATCTGACTTAGTGTTTGCTAGCGGTTCATTGGAGACGGGGGCGTGGCTGTATATAGACGTCACATTAACTAGCCGTCAGACCGTTTATACGAAATATAGCGGCGAAATTTTTGAATATACTGCAAATTCATTGGTTCAAAAAGACGGTCGAACACTAAACTTTGGGTACTCATCGCAGTAGATCTAGTGTCGTCGAGATACTAGTACTTAAGTACCAATAGCATAGCTCAAAGCCAAAGTACTTTCATTGTTCACATCATGTACAAAACGTGCAAATTACTAAGGTGTGGGTTCTCTTTGGAATTGTCACCATGACACAAATCCAATGAATACCCACAGCAAAGAGTTTGAAGAAATATTGCATTTTGAAAAGCCAGTTTGCCTCGTGTCTGCAGCTTTGAATAAACACGTGCATTAAATACAGTTACTAGTAGAATGCATTGCTTTGTGGTCTCCATTGGCTTCGAATTCCGTCTGTCTGATATCCCTTGTTTTATCTGAACATGTTTAATGATTGTTCTCAAGATAAGGATAAAGACTAGACATGCATTCTTACATGAATGGATATTGATTGAATTGATGAATGAGGAGATACGGGAGTAGTTCTGAATTCTTTGAAATCTACTTAATTACCTTGAGTCACGAACATTCCGTCACATATCAGATCAAAATGTAATGTCTATTAGCATGTATAGCTGACAATAATTGTCTCGAAGACTGTCAAAGTGCTTCGAAATAAGCGTAATTCAAACCATGTTTCTATATGTTACCCGTCACGCTATAAGGGACTTTGTGGGGAGATAGGGAAGTCCATAAACCAAGCATTGAGAAACGGAATAGACTCAGCAGAGGTCAACCAGATATCGTATTTGAAAAGTTACCTTTTAATAAGATTTTAGTTTTGAAGAAATTTTATTGGAGTGAAAAGTAAGGGGTCAGTCTGCGCAAATTGCACAGACTGACAACGATTGAAACATTTGCCAGAATGTCACTATTAGTGTAACGGGTCTGAAAAAAGTGAAACCTAAGTATAACCATCTTTCGTCCTTTGAAACCAATTAAACATAATATTGTCCATGTTATAGAGTAGAGAGGGAATTTACTCGAAGTCAATCATTTCTCTCATTCGTGTTCTAACTTTCTATGATGGCATTTTCTTCTAACAATAATAAATGATATCCATATAAATGACAAGAATTCAGCCACAATACCCTGTAAACTGTTTTGTTTGAAGAAATCAAAGAACTCGAAAAAGTTGATTTTTTTTGTTTCAGTATGTCGAGAGTACATTTTACAAGCTTGCATTTTTACTAACAAAAAGAAATTGAATACCTTCTTTAACCCTTTCCCAAACAATACCTGGTTTGACGTCCCTAATAGGAAAGCTTGGGAAAACATTGAGACAAAAGAAGAAACTGTTGATAACCAGCAGTTTCTCCTTTTGTCTCAATATTTTCTTAGCTATATTGTACAAAAATCCTTTCTTTTTTCATGTCCATTTTGTCGTCTGCAGTAACTTTCAAATTGGACCATCCCAAATTTTTTGTCGTTTGGGAAAGGTTTAAAAATGCAAAGATGTAAATTTAGATACAAGAAACTATAAAAAAAAACAAAAAAAAAACAAGCAAATGCTCATGCATAATAGGATAGTCTTACCTCATGGTGCCGATGTTTGATAAATCCTGTTTAGATCATGGGAAGTGCACAAAAGTTATATAATGTGTCAAGAACTTGTACATCAAAAATATTTGGTCTGAAACAGCATGCAATAGTATCCAAACGTGCAAATTTCAGGTAAAACTCTATGATCACTAAATTCAATAAAATTATCACACGTTCCTTCTGTTTCTACACCTAAACCACTTTGTAGTCTTACGATATAACTTAAACAGTCATCGGACATATACATGTTCTGTGTAACAAAACAGTACCAGATTATTCAGTTATTTCACATAGGCAAAAACTCAACACTGCAAATTATGCGTTTGACCAAAACTGAATCTCACTTGCCGTCCTCCCCCATTGATATTTTTAAAGAGATCCATATTTTGATGCTCATAGTTATAAATTTATAATCCCGTGATTATAGACAATACTAGATTACACTATCTCAGTCATGATAAATACGAGAAAATGCGACGAAAAATAATTAGAATGACATTTTATATCATATCAAGTGTATGCCAATTTGGGCCTTTTCGCAATTACATAAATTGGTTCTGAATCATTTCGTGCTGTTTCGAAATTGTTCAATTCCAAAGTTGCTTCCACCATACACTTATGCTTTTTACTAAAATCATGTTAACAATTCGCAATGCTTTTGTTTTACAGGAATCAGTAGATTTTCAAATATCTAATCTATTTAGTTATATGAAGGAGTATACATAAAATTCCTTTTTTGTCATTCATTTTAAAAGTTAATCTCGTTGATGCAGACAGGAAGCAAAACATGCAAATTGTATATTACAAGATATTCACATATTTTATCGGTCTCGAATGCAGCAAAACATCTATAAAACATGATCAAATGACTCTGGTGCACTTTGGAAAATGCAAATGACCTTTCGAACAAGAAACCTGATCAGTCAATAAAATCGAGACGTCTTAAAACCGAAATGTCGTCGCGTGATTGTCACGACAGATAAGTATATAGTCCCGTCATGATTTTGTGGAACATGTTTACAAAATTTAAGCCTTTCCCAAACAAGACCAGGTTTTGACGTTTGTAATAGAAAAGAGCTTGTGAAAACATTGAAACAAAAGAGGAAACTGCTAATAACCAGCAGTTTCTCCTTTTGTCTCAATATTTTCCATGCAATATTTTACAAATTCTATCTTTTATAACTTCCATTTTCTCATATGTGATCGATTTTGAAGAGAATCACCCTAAAATTTTGTCGTTTGGGAAAGGATTAATACAATTCAATATAGAAGCCAATATAGATTTACTGTAACTTTGCATGTGTCGGTACGAATCCAAGACGGACTAATGAAAGCATATTCGAATAAACGTATGCAGAATCGTATTTAAAATTCAGGACACTTCCCTTGCTTTGGTAGGTAAAAATCGTAAACATGTGCCGTAAAATCGTTACTGGATTATAACTGTCCGGGTAAACAATTTAGCCTAGATGTGGAAAAAAGTCATCGTAAAATTTAAAACTTTATTGATTTGTTGTGTATAGCCAACGATTGGATACTGAAATCCTGCCAAGGCCCCGAGATTAGACGTGAATTGACCCCGCGATAACTGAGCATCATTCTATCAAAATGGAATGAATAGAGAATGTGCTCTGTTCTTAAGAGAAATGTTGGGGCATACGAACGTTTTACCATATACATGTATGCAGAACAACAGACAAGATGTGATGAAGAGTTCTTACGTATAATGATTTCTTATTTCAAATCCAGTCCCTATGCCGTGGGTACTTTTTAGAATCGTTTCAATTGGGCGGTTCTAATGGGTACCTAAAACAAAACATTTGATAAACCTTAAAATTAATGAAATATTGCATTTTGAAAAGCCATCACCACTTCTAACCTGTAGCCCTTAACCCTTTCCCAAGCAAGACCTGGTTTTGACGTTCCTAATAGCTATGGATTGGGAAAACATAGAGACAAAAGAAGAAACTGCTGATAACCAGCAGTTTCTCCTTTTGCCTCAATGTTTTCTGAGCTGTATTATTCAATAATTTAACCTTTAGTAACACCCTTTTTGTCGACTTCAGCAGCTTTCAAACTGGATCATAATATTAGTTTGAGGTTTGGGAAAGCGTTTATGTACCTGTTTATGCGATACAACCGGAATGAGAGGAAATTATTATTTAGTCCGGCAGATATTCCCCATTTTTTAGCTGAACCTTGCAGTGGAGTATAAAGTTTTTTTCTTTGCTGATTCTTGAAGTAGACATCCTACTGTTAAAGATTCCGACGGGTGCCATCGTGTCACCCTTTAGCATTTTGAGAAATTCAAGATGGCCGCAAAGATGACGGAAATTACTTAAATAATCAATGTAAGGGTTTTAAATACATATTAGAACTGATATATTTAAGGTAAAATATCTGTAATACACTAACTGTTGCTCTAGGAATGAAAAACAATAAAGGTAAGACATATTTCTACCATTTCAGTTGACATTTTTGTGTAATTTACGTTACATTATGGGACAATTGCTTCATTTATTCACTTATCCACTATTATTTAGACATAAGTCTGTCAATTACAACAGCGCGTGGTCTTGTTATAGATTGATTAACTTTATTTTTTGTTGAAAGCCAAATATGGGTTGTATGAATGTATTTCAGCTGATAATTTTGTGTAACTTACGTTACATTATGGCATAATTGGCTTCATGTTTTCACTAGAATACTACCATTTGACCATAAGTCTTTTAAACACAACGACACATGGTTTGTCTATCAATATTTTACTATACACTTTTTTCAACAGCAATCCAAGGTTTTTACATGTATTATGTAATTTACGCTACCTTAATATTAGCACATTACCTTTTATTTACTAATCTACTATAATGTGGCCACAAATCTGCCATAAATCATTTAAACACAACAGTGAATAGTTTGCTTATCAATTGTTTCACCAGAAGATTATGTTAAAGAGCAAAACAGCAGATTGTTTAAATGTATTATGTAGCTTACGTTACCTTAATTTCGTGTACTGTTACATTTGTACATGTACTTGTTGTAGCCACTGATGCACACACATTATGTTTTATACAGAGCAGAGTAGTGAACTAAGTGCACACAATCGTAAAACGTAGGTCACAGCGATCTGGTTTTGGTACAATGATACACAACAAAGCTTTGGGTCATGGCGCATCTACTCAACAAATTTTGCGTCCCTTACATTAAATAGTAAATGAGCTATTGAGCGGAAGAAAATTTCTAACTAAAAGCAACAAAAGTGAAAAGTAGGTGATAGCAGCCTACTTTTGGTATGGGACACACATCAAAATTGGTCTCTGTAGGTCAAATTGTGTACGAGATATGGAGCGGAACAGAAGCGGACGGACCAGGCAACCTTGCGCCCCGCCAATTGACCAAACGCCGGCTGTCAATCAAAACCATCGATAAATCCATGGACGATTAGAAAAATGCCACAACCCAATATTTGTCTTAAATTTTTCGTTGGGCGGAACGATCTATCGATTGACATTTTGTCTATTAAGCATATACGTTTAACCCACCGTACATTTCTTAGAGTTAAATGTTTGCTTTCCATAATGTGTATTTCTGGTTTCCGACAGTATTCAGTGTTACACATCACACCTCCTCGGCACATGCTTTGTAACATCCCATTCTAGCCTTAGCACAACTGCATTTAGGAGAAAAAGTAGGTCCATGTCTTCCACACTGACATTTTATCATTTTGAAGAGCTAGACCTTCAACTTCGAGGTCAATCAGTGATACTAGTAGGTTACTTAAGCTGTATTGTCACGTTGCATGCAGTACTTAGTTGGTAGCATGTCAAAAGCTAGTATCATTCTCTCCAGATACAAGCATTTTGATACAATGATAAAAGGAATCAAGCACAAAATTGGAAACACACTCTTGCACAAGATCAACTAGACGTGGGATCAAGGGATCAAGTCCTAGTACAACTGATTGTCCCCCAAGCGGAGTGTGTAGCTCTAGCTCCTGGAAATAACGATTTCTCGAAAATGACAAAATGGCAGCGATGAAGTGATGGACCATGTTCTTCAACTAGATGTAGTTGTGCTATGCTAGAAAGGGATGTGTTTTGCTTAGTAAATGCCAAAGAGGAGTGTTATGTGACAATGAAAATACAAATACACAATGAAATCTACTGTTTTATATAGAACATGCATGCAAGTTTTGGCCCCTTAGTCATGTACCACGAGTATTATACAAGACTTTGACGGAGACAAATTATTTATCATCTTTTAATTCGCTTGGTTTTGTTCATTGCGGTTTAACGCCATTTTCAACTGCTGTAGTCATATCCCGACGATTGAAGCGCCTAACCATTGACTGCTGTCGTTTCTCATACCAGTACTATCACAACATCCTAACCAAGCCTCCAGATGATTACCCACATAGGTTAACGATAACAAACCATTGGTTGGAGACATGTTTTCTGAACGGGAATTTGCAGCGACCAGGGATCGAACCCTGGACTAATGGAACAATGTAGAGAAGCACCTTACATATTATACACATCATTTACAAAAAATGTTAATTTTGTGCAGCTGTTAGGAATTGATATCTAATCTTGCGCAATTATTTAGTGTCTTTAAGTCGTCAAGAAAAAATGCTGGGGTATTATTGTATACTCTTTGTCAGGCGATCGGGCAGCCTGCGAACATTTCTGAAGCGTTACATATCTCCTTCACTATTTTACCTAGAGAAACCAAATTTAATATAAGACGCACCATGACCAACAGAAGCATTATGTACCAAAACGATGTCACTGTGACCTACTATTCACTTTGAGTCTAATTTACTTAGTTCGAAGTTCCATTCTGTTTCATATCTCATGTACTATTTGATCTAGAGATACCAAATTTAATGTGCAAATGTATAATGACTAAAAGCTATGTCATGTACCAAAATCAGGATAGACTGATAAAGTGACCTGCTTTTTGTGCATAACTGAAAAACCTTTCCATTTCATTTCTCGCCGTTTGGCCTAGAGACACAGAATGTAGTATATGGATGAGTCATGACTTAGGCAAGGTTTGTCATGTACCAAAAGTATGTCACTATACACTTCTATTTATGCTAGTCAAGGGATTTTCATTTGCCAATACTAGTCATTGTGCCCTAATTGGATATGTTTAATTCACTATTCTTTTGTGTCTAGAACATGATGGGTTTGTGAATCAGATACTACAGGTGTGTCTTGTTTAATTTACTGTTAACTTTATTCTATTCCATTATAACCAGCTGTTCGGAGTATTCTTTTCAATTTGCTTAACTGAAAAACCTTTCCATTCCATTTCTCGTGCCGTTTGGCCTAGAGACACAGAATGTAGTATATGGATGAGTCATGACTCAGGCAAAGTTTGTCATGCACCAAAAGTATGTCACTATGCACTTCTTTTTATGCTAGTCAAGGGATTTTCATTTGCCAATACTAGTCATTGTGCCCTAATTGGATACGTTTAATTCACTATTCTTTTGTGTCTAGAACATGATGGGTTTGTGAATCAGAGACTACAGGTGTGTCTTGTTTAAATTACTGTTGAATTTATTCTATTCCATTATAACCAGCTGGTGGGGGTATTCTGTTCAATTTATGATGATTATTTTTTATACGCCGCCGGAGGCGGACGTATATTGGCGTCATCTTCTCCGTCTGTCCGTCCGTCCGTCCGTCCATCCGTCCATCCGTCCGTACGTTAGTCCACTTTTCTTGTCAACGCAACTCCTCCTAAGTTTCTGGCTGGATCTTCTTGAAACTTGGTCAATGTTATCACCTCAATTGGTAGATGTGCATGAAGGAAGGATTTTATGGTTCATTGATTTTTGCCTGAGTTATGCCCCTTAAAAACTTAGTCTCTGGGGCTTATTGAAGTTGCAGCCTTGTCAACGCAACTCCTCCTAAGTTTCTAGCTGGATCTGAATGAAACTTGGTCAATGTTATCACCTCAATTGGTAGATGTGCATGAAGGAAGGATTTTATGGTTCATTGATTTTTGCCAGAGTTATGCCCCTTTAAAACTTAGTCTCTGGGGCTTATTGAAATTGCAGCCTTGTCAACGCAACTCCTTCTATGTTTCTGGCTAGATCTTAATGAAACTTGGTCAACATTATCACCTCAATTGGTAGATGTGCATGAAGGAAGGATTTTATGGCTCATTAATTTTTGCCAGATTTATGCCCCTTAAAACTTAGTCTCTGGGGCTGATTGAAATTGCAGCCTTGTCAACACAACTTCTTCTAAGATTCTGACTGGATCCTAATGAAACTTGGTGGATGTTATTACCTAAATTGGTAGATGTGCATGAAGTAAGGATTTTATGGTACATTGATTTTTGCCTGAGTTATGCTCTCTTCAACCTTAGTCTCTGGGGCTTAATGATATTTCAGCCTCATGAACGCAATTCCTTCCAGGTTTTTGACTGGATATTTATAAAAACCTTTTTGTGAACACAACTTTTTACAGGTTTTTGTGTGAATATTTATAAATCCTTGTCAATGTCATTTTTTTGTCTCAAGTTTTATAAGTGGCGGCGTATATTGTGACCATGGCACTCTTGTTATAAATATGTAACAGTACACGAAATAAAGGTGACATAAATTACAGGATTCATTTATACAACTGTTGTTTTGCTCTTACCAAAAGCCCCAAGTAAAAAAGTTGGTAGTCAAAATAATTTCTAATGTTTTTCACGACTTATGGCTAAATATTAGTAGATGAATGAATAAATGAAGCTAAAATGCAAATATCAAGGTAACGTAAACTACATAATACATTTATACAACCTGTGGTTTTGCTATTACAAAAAGCTTTAAAGGGAATGAATTGATAACCAGACCATACACTGTCGTGTCTAAATGACGTTTGATCAAATAATAGAAGATAAGTGAATGAATGAAGCTAATATGCTAATATCAAGGTAACGGAAACTACATAATACATTGATACAGCTCTTATTTTGCTCTCACCAAAAGATTCAAGTGAATGAATTGATAACAAAACCACTCACTGTTGTGTTTGAATGACTTATGTCCAAATAATAGGGGAAAAGTGAATAAATGAAGCAATTATCCCATAATGTAACGTAAATTACACAAAAATATGAACTGAAACGGTAGAAATATGTCTTATCTTTATTGTTTTTCATTCCTAGAGCAACAGTAAGTGTACTTTAGATATTTTACATAAAATGTATTAGCTTTCATATGAATTTAAATCCCTTACATTGACTATTTAAGTAATTTCCGCCATCTTGGCGGCCATTTTGAATTTCTCAAAATGCTAAAGGGTGACACGATGGCACCCGTCGGAATCTTTAACAATAGGATGTCTACTCCAGGAATCAGCAAAGAAAAAAACTTTATACTCCACTGCAAGGTATAAGTAGATATCTGCCGGACTAATTCTATTTGCCTTAAAGTGACATTTCGTATAAATTTTACTTCTATTTTTATCTGAAAGAGCATAATATTCGAATTGTGAGGAATATCAGTTTTAGTTCGTTTTTTGTGTAATATTCTTATCAACATTTCAAGCAAAAATATTAAACCGTTGACGAGAAATATATATTTTTGTGCTAAAATTATTAAATTGATGTGACAAAAGCTCAGAGTTGTATGGAATTTGTCATTTATGTCTCCATTTTAAAGGCGTATTTTTCGCTTATAAATAACAATTTGGAAAAAAATTGATATCATTTCTTCGTTTAAAATAACCAATCTTTGCATCAGGACATACTTTAAAAAATGAAATTGGAATGTTATGTCCCTTTAATATCTCGATTATAGGATGCAGTTCTAAACGTGTGAAAATCTTAAGGTCGTCCGCGATTCATATATTATTCATAGCTAAGTTCAAATGATCCTCGGAAACAACTAAATTGTAAGTATTGCAGAAAACGACGGTCATAAAGATATCACGACTCTATCGACCACGACCAGTTATCTCAATACTTGGTTTTGTTTTCGAGTTCGTAATGAATATCAGAGTTTTCTTCATATTCATGATTTGATTGCTTATTGCCAAAGGAAGGCTAAGAAAACTTCCCACCGGTTCGTAATTATAGTTTACCCATAAGGCTTATTCGATCAGGCCATAATTATATCGGTCGCTCGGAAATGACCGCCTTTATCATTCATTATTTTTGTGGAAGAGGTCCTTGAACACGTTTACGTGGTCTTCATTTAATGATCAATCGGTATTCTGGTTAGCCATAATATCGATTTGCAGGATTTTTATCATTGCCTTAACAAATTAAGTATTTGATACTTCTTCAAAAATATTTGTCGAATGACGTCCAATAAAAAGAAAGCTTGCCACCAAAGGAACGTCTATAAAAGAAGCAGTGCTTACGGAAGTTACATCCGACCAACATCATTATAAATGTACGCTGGACACCATATTATGGTACGTATTCACACATTTTACCTACGTAAACAAGGGGAAAACATTCTTGATCTTCAATACAATTTTGCATGTGATGATTCGAACCAGCACATGTAAAATTACGGTAGTTTATGGTTTGACATTGTTTTGTTATATAAGTATTGTTGGCGCAAGATCGTATGACACATGTTTACATTTTGTCCAAATGTAAACAAGACAGTGTTGTATAAAAGATGAATTAATTCTTTATAAATAGTGAAGTAGACATGTTGAAAATTTAGGTACAGTGATAGAGCGGTCTGTTCACTGTTCAGAGTTTTCTGCGTTTTATCGAACAATGTTTTGTTTACATTTGAACAAAACGTAAACATGTGCCATATGATCTTGCGCCAACAATAAGCGTTGTAAACATGTGCTATACCACCATGACCGGACTACAGAAATTTAATATTATTCTCTTTTCCAGATAACATAATTGCATGGCACAAGACACACGCCTTGTTATGAACTATAAAAGCACTTTGAAGTCTATTAATTTCTTATAAATCGAGATCAATTTCATTTCTATAAAAACAGCGCGGCCGTCTTTTTAGATTATTTATAAATCACTATTTCTTCTTCTTCTTCTTTAATTTCACAATTTACCTTTCTTGTGTTTAAATAACATCAAAATAACATGCACACTCGTACATCGTATGTATCGTCTGAGGCCATGGTTGAAGGCATAAAGGTCTTAGTCAAATTGCAATATCGATTTACAATTTTATGAAGGGAAACCATACGTATTACATTTTACTCACGTCGAAACCTGATATTGATTTCAGAGGGTTTCTTCGAGTACATAAAAATCAACGTAAAAGTGTTTTGTTAATGTGCAAGGAAAATATACATTTTTTTTTCAAATTATTTTCAGTCCATTATTAGCATTAAGTAACGGGGAGAAATCGGTCCGATATCGTGAAAACAGGTCTATATTCAGTGCGATATCGGACCGGCTTTGCACTATAATATCCTCGATTTGACCCTTCAAAATAAACAATTGTCTCTTTTCCCGAACATTTTTCAACGTCTTACGTTAAATAAGGAACGTTCGCTTTTTGGCGCCAAATTATGACGTAACGTCGTTTTACCGACGTCACGCATAACAAAATATTCTCGGAAGATTTATCAAAACAAAACAACAATGGCGGACATTTTTTTTTATCTCACCTCGGTTCATTTTTCGCACATATCAAGGGGTTTGGGGTAAGTAATCATTGAATTTTATGCTTTTTGTGCAATAATACCGTCAATTCACGTATTGTTTTGTCGTTAACATTTTCAGAGGCCCGCAAAATGCGAAAACGACCCTCGTTCTTTGCACTCGGGCGTTAACGTATTTTCTGGGCCTCTGCGTTAACGACCTCAAAAACGTGAATTAACCCTATATTATCATTGACTAGCTTATAACGGTACTAATTTGAGCTGCATATATAAAGAAAATTCTTTGTGTTAATGAGATTCACGACCTACTGAAACGAAGTTGTTATTGTCGATTATACGGTGAAGATATTAACGTCGTAGAATTCCTGAAGCCGTCCGTGATTCATATATTATTCATAGATGTTGTCGGTGTTATTGCAAAACCTCGTAACTACAGCTTTAACAAGGCTGTAGTTACGAGGTTTTGCAATAATAACGAGGATGTGTGGAGTTTATCCTTCGAAACAACAAAACTATTGGTGCTAGGGATATGTTTGGTCATAAAGATGTCATGGCACTGATATAAACATTTATACCGAATAATTTGATTCAGCGCTCTACTCAATGTGTTTGCAACGGAGTTCTTTTATGGGTAGCTTAACATAGGAATATACATATTTTTTTAAAAAAAAATATGTATCAAGAAATAAAATATAACTTTAAATGTCTTGTTTAGTCTTGTGGTTATTGCACAAGTCTTTATTTGAAGCGGGGCTAAATTGGCCGTAGTTGTCATCAACCCTATGATGCACATAGGCTACCGTAATACTACTCTGTCTGTTTTGGGCATAACTAGAGGTATATTGTACGATTAGTAGTACGTATTATCTAGAACTACTTTCAATAGAAAACGGCGTAAAACCCCAATAAACCAATCTATCAATTTTTACACGAAAACAACAAAACACATGGTAGAACATGAACTAAAGGGTGGAATAAAAAGATTACTTCCTCCAACCCACCGACCGGAGGAGTCTTGCTTGTTCTCCAATAGGTTCTTCAAATAGCCCAGAGTAACCTATCCACGATTTTGTTAAAACTTATGAAATATAAAAACTCTCTGGGATATTCATAGCACCACCCCATAAATAAGTCCAATATTTCAATTCGAAAGAAGAAAAAATAATTCAGGGAGGCAAGGAAATGATGACAAGGATTGAAATTATCTGTTTACCAAGGACGTGCAGAAGTGGATTTGTATGAGAGATGAAAATGAACTGACGCAAATTAATCAATCTCGCCGCCTCACACGCGTGCTTTGTAGAAGTTTACAGATGTCTAAGAAACGGCATTACGTGTTTAGTGTTCGACTTACTTTTTGGTCCAATGACATTGCAGTATAGATTTCGCGGCTATCTTTCGAATAAACAGGACTGCCGTCCAGTTTATATGACGTCTATACATAGCCACGCCCCCGTCTCCAATGAACTGCTAGCGAACACTAAGTCAGATAGAGTCAATATACATTAGTTACTTCTATATGCGATATTAACATTTAATGCGCTGCGCGCATTTGAATGTTTATTTCGAGTAAAATCTACTATACAGCCTCTAGCTAATACATTATAGCACGATGCGGAATAACGTGAAAAAAGCAACAATAACAATTACAGAAAATCCTCAATAAATCTATTGATATGCGACCGATTTGAATTTGCTCCGAACCGGAAAATGTATAGAATTAGCACGGTTTCATTGGCTGTCGTGGGTCCTTACACATGAAAAAAAAATATTGGCCACCAAACAAACTTTCTTTTGGTCGTCAAGAATTTAATATCGTGTGATGTTTAAATGATCCACTACGTCCAGAACAGCCCGGGTATTTTTTCCACATTCCCTTCTGAAAAGCTTTTTTAGCAGAACAGAATTTTTACGGTACATACCCGCAATGTGGCTTTTTTTGGGGTTCACATAACATCGAATTTTTTTCGAGCGTCGTCGTTACGTATACGAACCTATTCGGTCGTTGTCGTGAAACATTCGACAGTGGAAAGATCCTTCGCCGAATGTTTTCGACCACGCCCGAATAAATCCGAAGTCGCGCGAAACTCATTAAGGGTAGAATACCTTAAGAATAATCGAAAACGTGTCACGGGATTCTCGCCTTGTGTTAGGCTACAATGCCCCTATATGCAAAATTCTATTTATTTCATATCGTCGCTTTTCAACGAAAACCTCGTAACTGCAGCTTTAAACAAGCTGCAGTTAAGAGGTTTTCGTTGAAAAGCAGCGATATTATATTCTAGATAATATAATTGCATGGCACAAGACGCATGCACCAATTATGAAATATAAAAGCACTTTAAAATTCTATTAATTCCAGATAAATTGAGATCAATTTCATTTCTATAGAAACAATGCGGTTGTAATTGAAATATTTCCCTTCCTTTGTTTTGTTTATTTTGATCGCTCTGACTGTTTCCGCACATGTCTTTATTCATCTGTGTGCCTTTTGCAGTATGTATGCAAATTTCTTTCTCGACTTCGAGTTCTGCTTAACGTATTATACCCGTATTATGGCCATTTTGAGATTTATAAAACATGGGCTTTTTTCGAGCGTCGTCGTTACGTATCTGAACTTATTCGGGCGCGGTCGTACATATTCAGCGGTGGAAAGTTCCACCGCCGAATATTTTTGACGCCGCCCGAATAATTCCGACGTCACGCGAATCTCATTAGGTGTAGACTATCTTAAGCCTACGTGAAAGTATTAAAATATAAGTAGGAATAGAATAGAAAATTCTCGTTTTTAGCATTTTTTCTTTTTTATCTGTAATTCAATGACAAACATACATGACGAGAAGTAATAGGTATGGATAACTATCATTTTAAACGAAATTAATCTAAAATCGGATGAGTCCCTCTCAGAATATGTAGAGATAAGATTCCATTACCCGCAATTTCGAACACAACCAGATCCAACTGATTTTCGTCAATCTTAACCCTGTATATCACTTTTCTTGGGATTGACATCAACAAAAGAAAAAAAGATTGAAAAAACATTGAGACAAAAGAAAATTATGGTGATCAGCATTGTTTCTTTCTTTTTCTCAATGATTTATTATTGTATTTGAATCCTATCTTCATAAACTCATATTTCGTGGCCAACCTTTCAAATACGACAACCCTAACACTTGTTTTCCGGTCGGGAAATGGTTAAAGGTTTCCAAACATGACATAGGAAAAAACTAGATATCCACTCTCAAATGAATGAAGAATCGCTCTACACATGTACATATGTATATGAACATAATCCTCTCGAAAAAGAATGGGTATTTGACCTATTACCAGACGGCAAAATTTCAGTTTTGTCAAATTCAAAGATGTTGCAGACGACAATTACAAGTGAATGAGTTTTCCAGTTTTTATCTTTCTTGATAGAACACATTGGGGGAATGAAGAAATTGTTAGTCACAAACAATTCCTTCATTTTCCACAATGTTTTCCAAGGCATTAATCTTGTTGAGCGTCATCATTCGGGAATGGGTTAAAATAATCTTGCTAAGATAAGGGTAAAGACTAGACATGCATTCTCAAATGAATGGGTATTGATTTCAGTGATGAGTGGTAAGGGAGGAATTCAGAATTGTTTGAAATCTTTTTACATCCATGAGACACGAACACTTTGTCGCAGATTCAAACTACAGTGAACCATTTACTTATCAAACCCTATGTTTAAGATAGAGTTTGTATAGTAGATTCTACGCGAAATAAACATTCAAATGCGCGCAGCTTTAATGTTTATTTCGCATAGAATCTACTATACATACTCTATCTGACTTAGTGTTTGCTAGCGGTTCATTGGAGACGGGGGCGTGGCTTTATATAGACGTCACATTAACTAGCCGGCAGACCGTTTATGCGAAATATAGCGGCGAAATTTTTTAATATACTGCAAATTCATTGGTTTAAAAAGACGGTCGAACACTAAACTTTGGGTACTCATCGTAGCAGATCTAGTGTCGTCGAGATACTAGTAATTAAGTACCAATAGTCATAGCTCAAAGTCAATGTAATTTCATTGTTCACATCATGTATACATCATGCAAATCATGTCAAACGCTATGGTGTAGGCATTCTTTGTCTTTGTCACCCTGACATATTTCCAATGAATATCCACAGCATAGGGTTTGATGGGATATTGTATTTTGAAAAGCCATTTTCCTCGTTTCTGTAGATTTAGCTATACCTGTACATTTAATTCAGTTAATAGTCTAAGGCATTGCTTTGTGGTCTTCTTTGTCTTCGAATTCTTGCCAACCTTAATTTTGTCGTTTTTGGATGGTAAACTTGTACCTTTTAGAAAGTTATGTCTGTATGATATCCTTTGTTTTATCCGAACACGTTTGACCCTTTCCCAAACGACAAAATTTTAGGGTGATCCACTTTAAAAACTGTAAAAAATGACAAAATAGATGTTATTGAAGATAGCATTTGTGTAAAATATGGCACAGAGAATATCGAGACAAAAGGAGAAACTGCTGGTGATCAGCAGTTTCTTCTTTTGTCTCAATGTTTTCCCAAACAATCTCTAATAGAGACATCAACACCAGGTATTGTTTGGGAAGGGGTTAATGATTGTTCTCAAGATAGGGATAAAGACTAGACATGCATTCTCACATGAATGGCTATTGATTGAATTGATGAATGAGGCGATACGGGAGTAGTTCTGAATTCTTTGAAACCTACTTAATTACCTTGAGTCACGAACATTCCGTAACTCATCAGATCAGAGGTAGTGTCCACAACCATGTTGAGTTGAAACTTGACAGTTGTCTCGAAGACTGTCAAAGTGTTTCGAATTAACCATTTAACATATTTTTTTTTAAAGAAACCCAAAGTATTACCAACTTTCGCATTTGATATCAGTGTAACATGTATTGCCGATTTTACAGTAGGCATAGGTAGACATTACTCGAAATCAGCTCATTCGTCATCTATCTTTCTATGATGACATTTTCTCCAAACAATTGTTATCTGCTTGTATTTTGACTTACAAGAGGGAATTCGTGCATTTGAAAAAGCAATGATGTGGTTGGAAGAGATTTAAATAATAATAATGCTTAACAATTATATGATATCGTAATTTTTTCAACAAAAATCTCGTAACTGCAGCCTGAAACAAGCTGCAGTTACGATGTTTTTGTTGAAAAGCAGTCATATCCTTACCTCATGGTGTCGATCTTTGATAAATCCTGTTTAAGATCATAGGAAGTGCACAAAAAGTATAACTTTCATGAACTAGTACATCCAGAATATTCTGAAACAGCACACAAATTGTTAATTATATTTTTGAAAGTCACCCGTTTTCACTTATTTCTCAAGTTTAAAATAGTAGCATGTTACGTGTTCTCCATTTATTCACGTCAATTCCATTTGTTGTCTTAAAAAATACCACTGAGAAATACTTCAATCCTTAGAAATATCTCAAGGCTTATCGTCTATGTAACACAAAGTCACGGGATGTGTTTAAACCAGACGAACACTCAATAAATACTGAAAAAATTAACCAATTTAAATTTTGCGTTAACCAAAAGCTAAAATATTGCATGGCACGCATCAAATTAAAGTGACATTTCACATTTATTTCATTTTGTAAAAGTATGTCTTAATGCAAAGATTGTTTATTCTAATGCGTAGAAATGCTATAAGTTTTTTGAAGTAGTTATTTATAAGCGAAAATACGCCTTTTCAGTTGAGACAGAAATGACAAATTCTATATAAATCTGAACTGTTGTCCACAACAATTTGTTTAATTGTAACACAAAAATATATATTTCTCGTAAACGGTTCAATATTTTGGCTGGAAATTTTCAGAATTTTCATAAGAAAACATACTCTTTCAGGAAGAATAAAAGTAAAATTTATTTAAAAATAATTGTGAAATGTCACTTTAAAGGCAGAATAACACTTATCATCTTGCAATTTTTCCGAGAACTTCGTACAAAAAAATAAATATATATTATTAAAATATGGTCTTTAAATTGCATATTATGCCAAATCTTAGCTTTCTACCTTGTGTATTGGCTTAGATGTCGACGGATTTAAAACACCATGATTTGTTGTCCCGGGGATAATATTTACAATAATGGAATATATGAGGTTTTAAATCCGTCGACATCCTAGCCAATATACAAGATAGAAAGCTAAGATTTGGCATAGATGCAGTTTAAAGGCCATATTTTTATAATACATATTTATTTGTACGAAGTTCTCGGAAAATTTGCATGATTTTAGGTGCCATTCCCCCTTTAAGTATTGAAATAGTTATATAAATACAACCATATTCTGATAATTGTAATTATTGAATTATAACATCGAGTTATATAAAGGATACATACATGTATAATAATTGTAGTCATGGTATTTTCAAGAAAAATGAAGCGATAACAATAATTGGAAATATACTTTTGTAATATATAAGTCACTTAGTAGTAGCCAATGTCATTTTCGTATTTTCAAATTGCCTTAATCGGTACTGAGCAACTTCGAAAATGCTTAATTCCAAAACTGTTTCAAACATTCATTTTTATGTTTTTGCTAAAGATATAATTATGTCATTTATCGAAGATGCTTTTTTTCTAACAAGAAACAGTGAATTGTCAAATAGTTAATTTCTTTTTTATGTTTGCGCGAATAGATGAAACGGCTTTTCGGTTCTTCTCTTCAAAATTTAAACGCATTGATCCACACAAACGCAAAACAAACAAGATTAGTTGTATTTTATAAGATATTCACATATTTTATCGTCTCGAATGCAGCAAAACATCTATAAAACATGATCAAATGACTCTGTTGCACTTTGGAAAATGCAAATGACCTTTCGAAAAAGAAACCTGATCAGTCAATAAAATCGAGACGTCTAAAAAACGAAATGTCGCGTGATTGTCGAGACAGATAACTACGGACCTGTCACGATATTTGGGCACATGTTTACAAAATTTAATGCACGATGCGATATCGAACTCCAAACTACAGTAACTTTGCATGTGAGGGTTGGAATATTGCAAGGTGTAAAGCACCTGCTACATTCAAATCAACGCAGTGTAAAATTGTATTGAAAATTACGGACGCTTTTTCCTTGTTCTCACAGGTAAAATGAGTACACATGGACCATATGAGTCAATTTCAAAATTCGCAGGTTTTTTAGACCAGTAAATCATGAAAAATAATTGTCAAATATTGTAATTTTTGTGTTCTCAACTTTTAAAATGGCTATTAAATAATAGAAAAAAAACATTTTGGATGCATAATTACATAATACATGTAATTTACATTAAAGTATCTCTGGCCGATAAAGTTGGAAAAAATTAAACATTTTAGTCTCAAAATTTCTTATTTGAGTCCAAATGTACAGAAAAGTTTCAATCGTCAAAATTAGTATGTCCAATTTGCTTTATATAACTAGTACTTTTGGTGCATTTGCTTGATCAGTTTTCTTGGAAAATAAATTCAACATTACCGGAACACCAAAGACATTAGCGGAACACCAAAGACATCAACGTAACCAAAAAGAAAAATGTTTATTTTGCATTGATTTAGGTTGAAACTGGCAGCTAATATTTGTCCCATGTGATTTCGCTTCCCGCAACGCACATCAGAATGCTTGACAAATTAAAATGCCAATGAAAAGTCCAAGCTTAACCTCCAGTTGATAGTAAAATCCAACCTCCTTTAAGACATGAATTCAGTAACATGACATGAGCCGAAAGATATAGGAATGCAAAGAGATATAGTTAATGTGTAATAATTTAGGATTTTAATGCACTAATATAAAACATTTTTGGTAATACTGTTCTAGCATTTACCGTCTGTCAGCCTGTCCGTCAGTTCAACACTTTGAATTGGCATTTCTCTAAAACAATGGACAAAGAAAGCTAACATTTGGTAAGTAACGATTGTTCAATGATTTCTTTATGCACCATTCATTCAGACATTCCCAAAAAAGTCATTTTCAACCCTTAACATGAAACTCCACCTAAAACATCGAGCGAAACATAGATTTGGCATTTTCTCTAAAATTATTACACGAACAAAGCTGAATTTTGGTGTGTTACCTTATTTTAATAATATCTATCTGATCCATGCAATCTGACATACGTCAGCGCCATTTTATTTTTGTCTTTGGCGTTCCAGTGCTCAGACCGGAACACCAAGGACTGGAACACCAAGGACAATTTCACACTAATTTGCAAAGATATAAGTGAAAATCGGGTATTTGTTAAATCTACTATTGAAAGCATTTACTGTACTTTAAGTCAGATATACCGGACAAATATCAATAAAAAGGTACATTGCAAAGTATCATAAAGTGTGTCATCCCAAAGACAAAGAAAAAAAGTACTGTACAAGTTGACCGCCTTCTTTTTCAATTTATTAACAAGACACAAAATAAATTCTTCCTCTTTCAATTGTAATGTATGAGCCTACGATAGCTTTTCAAAAGGAGGTACATGATTTGTGTCTACATCTAATTAAGATTGCATTTCTTTGACCTTTAAGGCACTGGAACACCAAAGACAAAAATCTGTGGGACAAGGATATATGACGATTTTTATACCATTTACATAATATCATTTGGGTAACTGGTATATTCAAAGTGTAATTTAACATATTGTCATGCAAACTAACCCAAAAAAGTTTTTCAATTACGGTTAAAAGTAGTTATCTTTGCTGGTCAAAACCAATGAGGGTAGCAGTGGGACAAAGCAAATTTACACATTTCAGGCCATATAACATGTAAAATATCTCACTAAAGCATGTAACATGCTATATTTTTATGCTTAATCAACACAATTACATTGGTATGGACTCATTTTTAACATCAATGTTTATTTGATTACTTAAATGTACAAGTTATCACACGTGGACAAGAAAACCTGCGAATTCTGAAAACGACTCATATAATCGTGATTGGACTAAAACTGACCGATGTTCAGTTGGGATTTGGAAAAAAATGTCCCTCATAACATTTAATATGTCCATGGTTAAAATCAGTTCGGTGCCCCAGTGAAACCTGACTATGCTCCATGTTATTCTTGTAGGTAGATGTGGCCCGGAAATAAATTATTTGAGAGCAATGTTTGATATAGATCAGACTCTTTGTACAAACAGTCTGATCTGGAACTGCGGTTATGTAAAATTTCAGAGGGGACTTTTATAGATCCCAACTCGTTTTTGCCCATCACCAAAACGACAAAATTGAGAGATGCTACCTGCAGACGGCTACTGTGTGACTGAATACCCAAACTGTGTCTTACAACATAGAAAACGTTGAGATAAAAAGATAAATTCAAGTTACTAGCATGTTCGATTTTACTTGATGCTGTTAGAAGCTATCTTTATTAGATGCGTCAAAAACAGAGTTTGTTTCGGGAAATTGGTACTGTAATAAATCGTTCTTATCATTCCGGGATAATGAAATTCCACTGAAAGAAATGGGCACTTACGTCGCAACCTTACTTAATACACGGACTTATTATCTCAAATTTTGTTTTCGTGTGTTCATTTACTTAGACCTTAAGATAGTAAGGCCGGCAATCACATGGCATTGTTAGGACATTTTCCTGAAGTTTTTGTCAACAAACATGCCTTTTAACCCTTTCCCAAATGGCGAAATTTCAGGGTGAACTGAAAGATGCACCAGACAGCAAAAACCATGAAAACATAAATAGCATTTGTGTTCAATATAGTGCTCGGAGAAAATATTGAAGCAAAACACCAAAATGCTGATTATCAACATTTTTTCCTTTTGCTTCAATATTTTCGTCAGCCTATACAATAAGGGATGTCTTTGGAAAGGGTTAAATGTATATATTTAAAAAAAAATGCATTTGTACCGATCTTATTGTCCCAAATTCCTAAAACATATCATGACAAACCCATGTTATTACTGCCCATAGATATTAGTTATTGATCATGAATTATGTATTTTTTACTTATTACCAAAATCATTTATATAGCCCTACATGTATATATGTACGACAACCAACATTGATAAATGATAAATAGTATTTAATGAACATAGATGTGCACGACTCTGTCTTGAAACAAAAAAAACTTTATCCAACACACTTTCAGGAATTAAATTCTTGTCGACTATTTCCATCTATGAACCCTTAAATAAATTCAAATACCCCGACTGCCAAAGATAACAGCACGCTTTCACACGAAGTTGGCTTGTACATTTACAATAAGAATTAGTTCTAAGCAAGCCTTATTTCACTGTTCACATGTAATCCGATATTGCACGTATTGTTTTGCTATGCGTCCAAGACAGACTCTTGAAAGCGGAAGATAGTACATTCAACGCTTACCACAGAGTACTCAACTGAAAGTTCTGCTCTGAAGCATTTTATCACTAGATCACAAATCTTTTAAAATAACCACACATGCTCTTAGTAAGAATAATTCCACTGTCGACATGTGATCAGATACAGCACGTATTGTTTTTCTATGCGATCCAAGACAGACTAATGAAAGCAGAAGATAGTTTATTCAACTCTTACCGCAGAGTACTCAACTGAATATTATAAATAATTTTTCTCTGCCATTAAACCTTTTAGATAACCGCACGTACATGTATGCTCTTAGTAAGTCTAATTGCTTGGTTCAGATTACTCTCTTATGAACAGAGTACATTCTCTCTTCATTCCATTATGATAGAATGATGCTCTGTTCCCGCGGGGTCATTCCACGTCTAATCTCGGGGCCTTGGTGGGATTTCGGTATCCAATCGTTTGCTATACACAACAAAACAATTTAAAAATCTGATACAAACTTTCATTGGCTGACGCTTCAAATTACCGGCGTCAGCCAAAAATAGAAGCGGTGTAATGTATACGTAATCGAACAAGATAAAACAGAATGATTTTGATTAGATAATTCAAATGTTACCGGCTTCAGCCAAACATAGAAGCTACGTAATGTATACGTAACGATCATGCAAGATAAAAGTGAATGATTTTGATTCGAAAATTCAAATGATGTGCTATAATTAGATTATGACTACCAAATAGGCTGTTGGTGTATCAAAAACGGCAGAGGTCCTACTGGATGGTTAAGCAATAGACCTCGGCTTTGGAGAGTAGGTCCAGATGTAATCCGATATTGCACGTCGTGTTTGAACATGGTTATATAAATCAACACCCACTTAACAATTTATAAAAGCTAAAACAATCATTGTTTATGGATCAAAATGTCAAAAATCAGTTAACAATGAAAGTTGTCACATATAAAATCAGCATAATTCACGCAACTTTCAATTTTCTATTAAAAACCAGAATGCCTCCGGTCGCTTATCATGTATGATTCAATGTTATTGATCAGAACTCTTATCATATCTATTGTTGTACCTAGTTTTGTATCAAGGATGCAGTAAAAAACGAAGGGTTATAAAATGTTTTGAGCCTCATATAGAAAAAGTCGGATATTTGGATTTAATTTATTTTTCAACATAGCCTTCTTCCAAATCCACACACTTGTTCCATTAAGGTTTACAGACCCTGAAAAAATCTTAACTTTCTAGCCGTACGAAATGTATCAAATTTCACACACTTGTAAATACACTCCACATAAGTGGATTCAATGTGTCGGATTTCAAGATTATGCTTCAAGAAAAAAATAATTTACAAATATTATTTTACTCTATATTCATATGCAAGGGAGGTAACTTTTAACATTTTTGTCAAATATTTCCATAAGTATGCATTAATTCAAAATCGTGCAAAATGCTTATGTTTGTATTTTGAATGGAAATGTAACACGGTTTAGGAATTATTTGCACTTTTCACATTTCGCCTCTGGCTCTTTGGTACTTTTGAGGGATGGATACCTTAAGTTTACCAAGTTGTGACACCCTTTGCACAAAAGTCAACGACTTGGTATCATAGTCGCCCCTCTTCAGTGAGCTTATTATTATTTTATGGTTGTCCACCCCTAATGAGATTCGAGCGACATTGGAATTATTCGGGCGGCGTCGAAAACATTCGGCGGTGGAACTTTCCACCGCCGAATGTTAACGAACGCGCCCGAATAGGTTCGGATACGTAACGACGCCGCTCGAAAAAAGACCGATGTTATATAACTCTTAAAATGGCCATATTACAGGTATTCTACCTTAACTTGTTTACGCTCGCTAGAATTCCTCATTGTTTAGGAGATTGACTTTCCAGGAATAAAAACCTTTTCACAACCATATTCTCAGTAGTGTCCATTTTGTAGATAATTTAGGAGTGGTGTCACTTCAACATTCTTTCGTGACTTAACAATATGATTCTACAAGCAATCTCTTTATATAATAATGTACATATACATGTATATGTAAATCAAAATACTGTCAGATACCAAATATCCGAGGTTTAAAACTCTTTGACACCCTCCCGTACGTCATTTTATGTAATTTTCAATATTTTTTCAATGTAAACAACAACTGTTACTAAAAATAGAAAACTCGCGAAGTTAGGAAAATTTATAGCATTGCATCCCTTCAAAAAGAAAATAAAATTTCAGAAAGGATGGGTGTCAATAAGGCCCTTTCCGTGACACAGCCGGATTGCCTTCTTTTTCGCCACACTTGACCACTAATATATTGGTCTAATATAAAAAACGATATCAACTTATAATGGGCTTATGTAGAGAAAGTATCAACTTGAACAGATCATTATTTTGGGAGATACATAAGGTCATAAGGTACATAAGGTCAGTATGTTAATGGTCACGTGTGGCAGAAAATCGGGCTGGGTAACGGAAAGCCTTATTGACACACATCCTCTATAAATTATTTAATGTGGGCATTTAAGGTAAACGTTAATCACTATAAGTAAAACATGGAAATGATCAAAGTAAAACAAATGATCCTCATTCGTGTAATCATGAATCGCACCAATTATCATCTGAATTGGTAACCCTGCTAAATGCCATGTTTATATGGAAATTGTCACGGCGTTATGAAACATAATCATGGCTTGACTCTTTTTTTCAAAATAAGGTTAACATTTTCTTAAATCTTCAGATTTAGTTTAAGATTTTCTTAACTAAGTTTCAGAGTTGTACCTTTCTTTAGAAATGTGTCTGAATCGACCAAATTTGAAAGATGGATTATGAAAGAAACACCTAATCTGGTTACAATTCATTACACATGTTTACAAATCTTACATATATAAAGAAAGGAAAATCGTTTTTAATTCATAATTCAGTTTATTATGCGTTGATTACAATTTCACAGACGCGAAATTCCTGCTAGATTAAAACAATCACGCTCAAAGTTTCAGTAGTTTGTAGTTCGATTTTGTTCGATATTCTGTCTATAGTTAAATTTTGTAAAACATGCACATAAAGTTATTGACCGGACAACAAATCGTGTCAATTATCAGCTGAAGTGGTTATTTGATAATCATTGTGCTTATAATTATGGAAATACAGCGATACGAAAAATAACAAAAACAACACAATTTTTGACGGATTTAATTTCATAACATACACATATAACCAGATAAATATTATATCGTCCCTTTTCAATAAAAATAGCATAACTGCAGCTTGGTTGAAGCTGCAGTTATAATGTTTTGGTTGAAAAGACTTTAGTGACGATATGATGCTGAAAGTTGGTGTGTAGTAGCATAATATTTTAGGATAACTGAGAGATAAAATTTAATGGTTGTTTATCAGCATTTGCATAATTTTGAAATGTATCACAAACCTTTCTAGACAAAAACGTCAAAGAGAATTGATGCTTCAGAAAAGAATAAACACGGTTTATTATATTCTGGACGAGGTAAAATGGTTTCTATACATACACGCATTACAAGTGAGACAGAAATATACTCTTGTTTGAACAGCCGTGGTTAAATTGATTACTTTGCCATGAAGAGGCATTGTAAGCATTATTCAAATAGCGTGCATGTGGATGTCTGCTAATGCTTTACGTCGGGCTAATGTCAATCACATGTTGGTCAAGAACTTCCATTACATATACACTGAACAGATCTTCTAAACCGCCATGGCATGTAACTTTATATATCTCCATTAATATTTTAGATAAGGGCTTGAAATTTTCAAATAATAAAGATTAACCATTTTCACAGAAGATGTTAAAATTTCATTGATGCCTTTTGGCAATAACATGACTAAATCGAAAATTGAAAAGGGTCACTGTCATGTCTACATTTTCACATCAGAAAGGTAAACTGTAAGTACGGGATGTGACATTACTCTGCGTCAATAACTCTGATTGACGACGGGCCATCATTCAGTTGCAGCTATCTGGGAAGTACTAAGGTGCCATTCAAGACGTTTCAGTAGCCTAGGTATGCCTGTCACACTTCCGGTTGCCTGACATTTGTGCCAAAACTTATTGTAACGTCTTTTGATTACATTGGAGCATTTATCCGATTTAAACTAATCCGCGAATCAAATCTGAGTGATATTTGTTGACTGTTAACAAAAATGTCGGTCAGTCCTCACTTATGAATTCTTTGATGGCGATCTACGGAATACAATACGTGCTATAAAAAGAACAAAAAATCCAGTCTGTAAACAGAACTTTGCATCCTCTCCAGAAGCATACAGGCGTCAAGGATCTATCAATGATATGCATAACCGATTCGAAAGTCATGTCTTTCGTCAAGAACGGTACATTTGGAATAACAATAACTTGTATGGTACACTGTATGGATCATGATCTGTGGTGCATTTTGACAAGGTTTTTGGGGCCATATTACTCGTTAGAAAGAAGCAACATGAAAATAACCGATGCATTAAAAGAATAATGTCGACATATCATCACTTTTGAATGCTTTATTGTGTTCTATGGAATATAATACGCGCCAAAAGAACACTAAAATGCAGTTTATAAATAAAAAATTTAATCCTCTCTATTAGCATACACACGTCAAACATCCATTACTGACATGCTGAATTCGTGAAAGAGACATGTCATCTGTCAGAAAATGTACATGTGAACTAATAATCTTTTGTATGGTGGACTCTGAAGGCCATGCTCTATGGTGCACTTTGACACGGTTTGGTGTCCGTAAAATTCGAAATACAGAAGGCAATCGGAAAACAGTTAATGCATTTAGCAGTATCATGAGTTACCTTTTGAAACATGCATACGTCACTGAAAATGGTACATGCCTTATTCATATTGACGTCACTTCTGATACTAGTAAGCCCCACAGTACGACCCATATCACTGAAGGACATCCGGCCCATTGAGTTGCCTTTTCTTTAAAAAATCGGCATATCCGATCAATATGAAGTAATGCTAACGTAAATGTTGTGCAATTTAACTCATCATATCGTGCGCCACGTGCAAAAACGGTTTTATATCAAAGCCTCTTTACACAAAAAGTTTTTGTTTTGATTTTGACTGTACCGCGTCAAATCGATAGCTAGTGATCACAAAATCTAATGTGCATTATATTGTTTCAAACGTCCTTTTCGTTTTTCATTTACACCAAAAAATCTGTTCTGAAAAGTGGCGGTTTAGAACATCTGTTCAGTGTAGGCCATACCATGGTCTGGTAACAAGAGCTTCGCAATGCAGCGCATATAGGCCCGAGAGGGGCTCGTCAGTCAATCTGGCCAGTTTTCTTCAATTCAAGGGCAGATAATTCAAATGTGAAAAGAGTCATCTAAAGTGTGACAGACGGACGACCAGGGACATAACATAATACGACCCTTCGGGCGTATAACTAGGGGTGCCCTGTCAGGCAATTGATCGTGAGTAATACACACATACACAGGTAGAAAATGTGCCGTAATATTGTAACCGATCCAAGTGTAAGGACATGTTTCCTTCTAGTGTAAATATTAGGAAACTTTAATCGGCATTGAGAAATTCTGATATAATACTCGAGGCTGTAAGTTATTTATGAAGAAAAGTCCGAGAATAACCGGGATTGTTTCATTATTTATTCATTATCTTAAAGCAAGAGCGACAAACTTACACATATCCATCGTAAACAATTATTAGGTTTGAGAATTTTCCCTGAGAATATCCTTTACGCTTTTATGTACACAAAAAAGTTCGTCATCTTATAGATCTAGATACACAAAAAAGCAATTGCAGACAGTTGACTTACGACTTACTCTTTTTTCCAAACAAAACTAGATTGGCCTTAGGGATTGTCTTGACCAACATTTTCATCTCGACTCTAATGTCCTTCATGATGTATTGTACACAACTCTATATCTTCCTTGGCACCCATGGTGTTGTATGCAGCAACTTTCGTATTAGAAAAACTAACTCTTTGAAAATAGAAAAAAAAATATTGAGAGAAAAAACATGAATATTTTAAAGCCTGGACAAAAGTTAATACGACCATTTAAATCCATACATTGTGTTTCGGGTTGATATCCAGGAAGAGTGAAAACAGTATTGGCATGGACAACATGCGCACTGTTGAATTGTGACAATGTACAGCATAATGTTCATTTCCATAAACTGAATAAGTACAATGATACATTGCTTTGTAATTCATAATGTCTTGTTATCTAAAAGCAATGATGCGAAATCATTTTAATTCATTGACACAGGATACAGGACCCAAAGAATGAAAAATAGAGATTAACGTTTTGTATATAAAAATTACATAAGAATGGGACTATAGATGCGGTTGAAAAAAGTACTTTGTCTTCAACCGCGCCTTACCCATTCAAACGAAGTCTAATATCTCATTACGATCTTTGTGTTTACATTACTAGAGTAGGAAGAAGGGGCCAGGGGGAAGCCCTCCCCCATTATTTAGATGGGGGCAGCATATCCTATGTCCCAAATAATATACATCTATTTTCCTTCAAGAAAGGTCCAGGTACAGAATGCTCTCTGAAAGTGCCCAGATTGCAGGAAATTGTTTCTTAGATTCAAAATTTTCCGGGGGATGCCCAGACACCACGTGCAACGCTACGATCGGTCGGGTTCCATTCACTTAAACATTTGGCCCTCAATATTATAGACCTTCCTACACCTATGTACATTCAATGTTACATGATAATTAATCATTCCATACATGTGTCAATGAGAGTAAGGTAGAAACATGAAAATGCTGATCAATTTCCCAAATTTAGAGAATCATTATTTCCCTATATCTATTACTGTGGTGATTAAGAAACTCGGTATCTTACAGCAAATCATTAACCTATGTCTCAGAGGTCAACTATAAAATATTAATGCAATTGGAAATTATCAAAGTGTCTAATCTTTAGTCTTAATCATCAGACTTATTGATATATCATTAAACGGTATATCAACGAACATTAGAATTGAGATTTGATTTGATTTATTTGGGTGTTACGCCGTTTTCAACTGCTATGGTGATATCGCTGCGGCTGGAGCACCTAACCGTGAATGCCGGGTAATTCTCTCACCAGTACCACCACACTATCAAGACCGAGCCTTCAGCTACTCTCTCACATAGATGATTTACACCCATTGGTGAGAGACAAATGTCAAACGTCAGAATGGATACTGGCCGAGCCAGGTTCGAACTCGTGACCCTTGGATCGAGAGACTCCGACGTTATGGACTGAGCTATCCAAGCTAGGCATGAGAAATGAGAGGTACAGACGCTGAATTAGTATAAGAACAAGAGAACCTTCGCAATCGGCGAAAGCGTTAGACAGTTCGCCATTTCATGTGACAATTAGGATGTTGAAAGATTTGCAGATTTTTTTCATTTTAACACCTCGGCGCTTTTCAACGAAAACTTCGTAACTGCAGCTTGTTTTAAAGCTGCAGTTACGAGGTTTTCGTTGAAAAACAGCGATCTATACATCCAATATGGCAACAAAAGCAAACACATCTTTAAACCAGTGCATTTTTTTCTATTGCCTCAACATTTTTTAACGTTTTGTTTTATGTGGCATGTTAAATCTTGACATTTTAGAAGAGGGTAGATACGTCCTATGCCTTGCTACAATGTTTATTGCTTCATTATTTTTCATGGCTGAAACTCGGATTTTGACAACACTACATCATAAAGCTGAGTCGTAATTAAGGATATTAGCTTTTATGAATTTCCACGCTACGACTCCCATCTCGGTACATCGTTGGCCACGACTTGTGTTTTTTCTACAGTGTTTCGCTGCTTTTCAATAAACTCCTCGTAACTGCAGCTTAGACCAGCTGTAGTTACGGGGTCTTATTAGCTCACCTGAGCACGAAGTGCTCAAGGTGAGCTATTGTGGTCGCTTTTTGTCCGTCGTCCGTCCGTCTGTCCGTCTGTCCGTCCGTCCGTCTGTCCGTCCGTTCACATTTCCTTCAAACATCTTCTCCTCCTAAACTATTTGTCCATTTTTGACCAAACTTGGCAGGAATGTTCCTTGGGTGACCCTTTTCAAAACTTGTTCGCAAATTTTTGATTTGTCAAAAAATGTGGGCGTGGCAGGGCGGGGCTTAAAAATCCTACGAAAATTCTTTAAAAATCAACCATTGGGCCAATTTGAACCAAATTTGGCAGGAATGTTCCTTAGGTGACTCTTTCCAAAATTTATTCACAAATTTTAAGATTTGTCAAAAAATGTGGATAAGGCATACCAGGCTTTGAGAAATCTTATGAAAATTCTTTTAAATTTAACCAGTTATGATATCATAAAATGGAGTCAAAACCCCGTAACTACAGCTCGACAAAGCTGGAGTTACGAGGTTTTGATCCCCCACTGGGGATATGTCTAATCCCCATAAAATAAACAAAGACGAGGATTGTTTACTCAAGACGGAGAAATGTTTACCAGAATGGGGAACTGCAGGTAAAAAGGGGTAAATACATTCTATTTGTTATTTAAGCTATCCTTTGTTGATGGTTCTTATTTAAATAGTTTTGATTGGATCATTCAAATGAATACCCACATCACATGGTTTGATAAAAACATTGAAAGATATTTTACAATTTGGAAAGCCCTTAACCTATCCTATTTGAATCTCTAGTACAGCCTCTAGATATGTACTTTAGTTTAACCCTTTCCTGAAAATGCCTGGTTTGACATCCCTAAATAATTAGAAAAGGTTTGGGAAAATATTGAGTCAAATGAAGAAAAGGCTGATAATTAGTAATTTTCTCCCTTTGTCTCAAAATTGTATCTTCTTTATTTTGCATGAATACTTTCTTTATCCATATCAATTTTCTTTTCTTTTTTTTTTTAAATTGGAACAGTCTATTCCTTTTCAGTTTGGGAAGGGATTAAGCAGGTTTTGGCTCACTTATTGAAAATGCTGGGAAAATGTTATTGCAAAAGAAGAAAATGCTGATAGCCTATATTTGCATCTTTTGCCTCATCATTTTCTGTCCACTTTTGTACATTAATGCAGTCTTACTCAGCATTCTGTTTTATTAGTTACAGCAGTTTTTAATTCTACTGCTCTGATGTTATGCTGTTAGGAAAAGATTTAACCAAAATCAAATTGTAACTGTTCAATGAATAGTTCCCCTATGTTGTGAGTTGACTGGGTTCGATATAAAGATGATAAAGAGGTCAGTGTTTGACAATCTTTTCACAAATTATAAGACCTGAATATTTGAAGATTTTGTGTAGTTTAATGTCTAAAGTCTAAAAATTATCCCTATGCTGTAGCTTCTGATCGTAACAGAAAGTCCTTAGTTATATGTCTTTTCAATTGACAAAATTACCATTTTCGCTCATGTCACCTATTTTCAGGTGAGCGATATAGGACCATCATGGTCCTCTTGTTATGAAAAGCGACTGTTCATTGCTTCATTATTCATTCACGACTGAAACTTGGATTTTGACAACACTACATCATAAAGATGAGTCGTAATTGTGGATATTAGCTTTTATATGGATTTCCACGCCGCAACTTTCGTCTTGGTATATCGTTGGTTACGTCTTATGATTCGCTACAATATTTCTCTGCTTTCGAAAATTTAAGAAAATTGCAAGTTTGTTGACAAAATTAATGTACAGCACAAAATTGATAAAAAAGTCACTTGATTACACCTCGTGTGTTTGTGCATCATCACGGTCAAAGTTGTGTTAATTAATGTATGCATAACACCCGGTTATATGTTTCCCTACCTGATTGAATATTCAACGAGTTTCTTCTGCTAACAAGGATGAATTCATTTTAAACAAAAGTGTCATGGTCACAATATACGCCGCCACTCCAAGAGACTAAGTTCTAAGGGGGCATAAATCAATGAACCATAAAATCCTTCCTTCATGCACATCACTCACAGCGACATCTATGAGTATGCACTGTTTCTTTACTATGTCTATTTTTTTTTTTTTTTTTTTTTTGATGTGAAAAATTAAGATATTATCTCCATATCACCATTCAGCAACTGAAATTGAGTAATAAGGTATTTCATCCTCACGAGTTCGTTACAGATGCCAACGAATTGTTTACTAATGTTAAATTTTGTAAACATGTCCATTAAGTTATTGACCGGACAATTAATTGTTTTATTTACCACATGAAGTGGTAATGTGATAATAATCGTGCTTATATGGAAATACAGCGTATCGAAATATAACAAAAACAACAAACATTTAGACGGATTTAATTTCATAACATACTCAGATAACAAGCTAAATATTATATCGTCCCTTTTCAATAAAAAAAGCATAACTGCAGCTTGTTTGAAGCTGCAGTTATACGTTTATGGTTGAAAAGTGAGGATATTATGTTGAAAGTTGGTGTGTAGTAGCATAATAGTTTAGGATATCTGAGAGATACAAATGTAATGGTTGTTTATCACCATTTTCATAATTCTAAAATGTTTCACAAACCTTCATAGATGAATACTTCAAAGAGAATTGATGCTTCAGAAAAGGATAAACACGGTCCAATGTGTTCTGGACTAGGTAAAATAGATTCCATACATAGGCGCACTACAAGTGAGACAGAAATATACTCTTGCTTGAACAGCCGTGGTTAAATTGATTACTTTGCCATGTAAAGGAATTGTAAGCATTATTCAAATAGCGTGTATGTGGGTGTCTACTAATGCTTTACGTCGGACTAAAGTCAATCAAGAGTCGGTCAATATTTTTTTCATAACATATTGGCCATGCCATGGTCTGGTAACAAGAGCTCCACAAAGCAGCGCATATAGGCCCTAGAGGGACTTGTCAGTCAAACTGGCCAGTTTTATTCAATTCAACGACAGATAAATCAAATACGAAAAGAGTCATCTAAAGCTTGACAGACTAACGGACGACCAAGACCATAACATAATACGACCCTTCGGGCGTATAACTAGGTGTGCCCTGCCAGGCAATTGATCTCGAGTAATACACACGTACAGAGATAGAAAATGTGCCGTAACATCGTAACTGAACCAAAAGTAAAGACATGTTTCCTTCTAGTGTAATTATTAGGAACCTTTAATCGGTATTAAGAAATTCTGATATTATACTCCAGGCTGTCAGTTATTTATGAAGAAAAGTCAGAGAATAACCGGGATTGTTTCATTATTTATTCATTATCTTAAAGCAAGAGCGACAAACTTACACATATCCATCGTAAACAATTATTAGGTTCGATAATTTTCCCTGAGAATATCCTTTACGCTTTTATGTACACAAAAAAAGTTTTTCATCTTATAGATCTAGATACACCCGAAAGCATTTGCATACAGTTGACTTACGACTTACTCTATTTTCCAAACAAAACTAGATTGGCCTTAGGGATTGTCTTGACCAACATTTTCATCTCGACTATAATGTCCTTCGTGATGTATTGTCCACAACCCTATATCTTCCTTGGCATCCATGGTGTTGTCTGCAGCAACTTTCGTATTAGAAAAACTAACACTTTGGTGTTTTGTTTGTTTTATAATAGAAAAAAAAGACATTGAGAGAAAAAACATAAATATTTTAAAGCCTGGACAAAAGTTAATACGACCATTTAAATCCATACATTGTGTTTCGGGTTGATATCCCGTAAGAGTGAAAACAGTATTGACATGGACAACATGCGCACTGTTGAATTGTGACAATGTACAGCATAATGTTCATTTCCATAAACTGAATAAGTACAATGATACATTGCTTTATAATGTCTTGTTATCTGAAAGCAATGATGCGAAATTATTTTAATTCATTGACACAACTTGTATGATACAGGACTCAAATAATGAAAAATAGAGATTAACGGATTGTATTTAAAAATTACATAAGAATGGGACTATAGATGCGGTTGAAAAAAGTAATTTGTCCTCAACCGCGCCTTACCCATTCAAACGAAGTCAAATATCTCATTAAGATCATTGTGTTTACATCACTAGCGTAGGAAGAAGGGGCCAGGGAAGAAGCCCTCCCCCAATATTTAAATGAGGGCAGCATATCCTATGTCCAAAATAATATACATTTATTTTCCTTCAAGAAAGGTCCAGGTACAAAATGCTCTCTGAAAGTGCCCAGATTGCAGGCAATTGTTTCTTAGATTCAAAAATTTCCGGGGGATGTCCAGAGACCACGTGCAACGTTACGATCGGTCAGGTTCCATTCACTTTAACATTTGGCCCTCAATATTATAGACCTTCCTACACCTATGTACATTCAATGTTGCATGATTATTAATCATTCCATACATGTGTCAATGAGAGTAAGGTAGAAACATGAAGATGCTGATCAATTTCCCAAATTTTGACAATCATTATTTCCTTGTATCTATTACTGTGGTGATTAACCCATAACCACACAGTTACGCTTTTTTATTCCTTCATGAGGAAGGGCTTGAGAAAACATTGTGGAAAATAAAGAAATTGCTTGTCACAAGCAATTTCTTCATTTTCCACAATGTTTTCTAACACAAAGTTAAAAGATTTTTAAAATTTTATAAAAATTAAAATGTCGTCTGCAACTTCTTTCAATTTGGATTACATCAAAATTATGTCGTCTGGTAATGGGTTAAGTAAAGTATCTTACAGAAATCATTAACCTATGTTTTCAACTGCTATGGTGATATCGCTGCGGCTGGAGCACCTAACCGTGAATGCCGGGTAATTCTCTCACCGGTACCACCACACTATCAAGACCGAGCCTTCAGCTGCTCTCTCAAATAGATGACTTACACCCATTGGTGAGAGACAAATGTCAAACGTCAGAATGGATACTGGCCGAGCCGGGTTCGAACTCGTGACCCTTGGATTGAGAGACTCCGACGTTACGGACTGAGCTATCCAAGCTAGGCATGAGAAATGAGAGGTACAGAAGCTGAATTAGTATCAGAACAAGAGAACCTTCGCAATCGGCGAAAAGCGTTATACAGTTCGCCATTTCATGTGACAATTAGGATGTTGAAAGATTTGCAGAGTTTTTTTCATTATAACACCTCGGCGCTTTTCAACGAAAACTTCGTAACTGCAGCTTGTTTAAAGCTGCAGTTACAAGGTTTTCGTTTTAAAGCAGCGATCTATACCTCCAATATGGCAACAAAAGCAAACACATCTTTCAACCAGTGCATTTTTTTTCTATTCCCTCAACATTTGTAAACGTTTTGTTTTATGTGGCATGTTAAATCTTGACATTTTAGAAGAGGGTAGATACGCCTAATGCCTTGCTACAGTGTTTATTGCTTCATTATTTATTCATGGCTGAAACTCGGATTTTGACAACACTTCATCATAAAGCTGAGTCGTAATTAAGGATATTATCTTTTACATGGATTTCCATGCTTCGTCTTGTTATTTCATTGGCTTCGTTAAAATTCGCCCAAACTCCTGCTTGAATGAGATGGGATAAAATAGTTTCTAGCGAATTTGAATGGGTTAAATATTTCCCCCTCGGTGCAAAACACTTTTACCCTTCTAAATTCGCTCGCAGTGTCAAAGAAGGTGTAAATAAAGATTTTTGAAATTTGTTCAATTTATCACAAAAATATTGATTCAAATACAGATAATTAGATAAGTCTTAGTATAATTTAGTAATTTTTTTCTGTTGTCTCAATATTTTCAAATGTTCTGTTTTATATCGTCCCTTGACAGCCAGAAGTGGCTATCAGCAGTTAAAATTTAACTGCTGATAGCCACTTCTGGCTGTCAAAGGACGATATCTATATGGCATGTAAAATCTTGGCATTCTATGGAAAAGGCTAGACATGCTTAATGCCTCATTTATGTGTTTACTGCTTCATCATTTATTCATGGCTGAAACTTGGATTTTGACAACACTGCATCATAAAGATGAGTCGTAATTGTGTATATTAGCTTTTACATTGATTTCCACACCATAACTTTCATCTTGGTATATCGTTGGCTACGACTAATGTTTTTTTTCTACGGTTGCTGCTTTTCAACAAACAACCTTTAACTGCAGCTTAGACTAAGCTGCACCTACCCTACGGGTTTTGTTATATGAACAGTGACATTTTATTGCTGCATTATGTATTTGTGTCTGAAACCTGGATTCTGAAAAAAAAACACTACATCATACGGCAAAGTCACAATTGCGTGTCCATAGCTTGTCCATGGATTTACACACCACAACTTTCGCCTTGGCATCTTTCGCTAAGTCGAAAACGTCCTACCTTCAGCTTCAATGAGGTGTGATTGTGGCGATTTAACGTAGCTGATTACATTTCGCCGGGTGTAGCTTTCTGTCTCAAGGGCTGAAATCACATGACGACGATGTTATCAAACACGTTTTTTTTTTCTATAAACGTTGTGCGACATCAAATGTTTTTTTCCTTCGTTTATTTCTAATTGGGAATCGAATACTTCCGAATATTCCTCACATAAAATAACCCTGGTCAATAAATATTTATTTGTGACCCGTCACGCTAAAAGGGACCTTATAAGAAGTGTGAAAAATATCGACCATAGTCAGTCTGCGCAGTCCGCGCAGCCTGACTAGGGCCAACACTTTTCACTTTTATGTAATTTTCTTAATCCGGAATGTTTTCACTGTCTTCTTATATGTTCATTTTTTCGCATAATGTATCTAGTTGACCAGCGCTGAGTCTGACAAGTTTGTAAAAATTTGGATTTTTGGAGTCAGGATAAGGTCCCTTTTAGCGTGACGGGCAACTTTTTTATTGTAGGACAACAATTGTCAAACGTTGAATAATGTCATAATGGTGCACCTGAAAAACACGACGACGGCTTTTTCATGCTGTTGTTACTAGGTTTCGAAGTCAAACCGACTATGAGATGTTTCCCGACGCTTTTCATAACATTATGCAGTGATTCCTACTTTCTTTCTAAGATTTCAAGCCAATTTGCAAACAAGAATTATTTTCCCGACTTTGTTATTATTTTCAAAAAAACATCGAAAAGAACAACGTTGAAGTTGTAAAGATGTCTATTCACATAACCATTTTTACTGCTTTTTTCAAACAAACACCTTGTAACTGCAGCTTAAAGTAAGCTGCAGTTACGAGGTTTTTTTTGAAAAGCAACGTGATATTACTCAGTGAAAAGTGGAAGAACATGGTTTTAATTTCGGTGTCCATGAAAACAGACATGCACCTCATAACTTATTCATCTCATGTTATTAAGTATTCATGCAGCGTTGAGTTGTTTTAAGATAATTAATTGGTACATGAACAATGCTTGTTTTCATGGTTTACTGTAAAAAGAACTTGAGCAAACGCCATTCCCGAACTTTGTTACTAACAATCCTTTGTAAACAACATAGTGCAAGTAAAATCAGTTGCCTGTATTTATATGTCTTTTCGCATAACCAATTGAATAATGGTCGTTATTTTCAATAAAAACTTCGCAACTGCATTATAAAACAAAATGTAATTACTAGGTTTTTGTTGAAAAGCGACGTGAGAATACTTCAATGGAAAATGACAGAACACGGTTTTAATTCCGGTGTCCATGAAAACAGACATGCACCTCATAACTTATTCATCTTATCTTATTAAGTATTCATGCAGCGTTGAGATGTTTTAAGATAATTAATTGGTACACGACAAAGTTTGTTTATTTGATTTACTGTAAAATGAAATAAAGTACACATAAAGACGGGATCACCAAAATGGGCTTTGCAGCATTTGAGACTACCATGCCTGTGAAAAATTCTGAAGTCGACGGGAGGTCAATTTCTCGTAAATCCAGCTTTTGTGAGCTGCAGTTACCAGGTTCAACCCCAATCAACGAGAAGATATCAGTCGACTCCATTTATTATATTATGCACCGATATCTTTTTGACATCTATGTAAGCCAACTGACAATGATCATTCCCCGACTTTGGTACTTATAACCTTTGTAACCTTTGCATTTTAAAACAAGATGCAGTTACAAGGATTTTGTTGAAAAGCGACGTGCTATTATTTCAATGGAAAATGACAGAACACGATTTTAATGTCGGTGTCCATGAAAACAGGCATGCGCCTCATAACTTATTCATCTTATCTTATTAAGTATTTATGCAGCGTTGAGATGTTTTAAGATAATTAATTGGTACACGACAAAGTTTGTTTATTTGGTTTACTGTAAAATGAACATGAAGTACAAATAAAGCCGGGATCACCAAAATGGGCTTTGCAGCATTTGAGACTACCATGCCTGTGAAAAAACCTGAAGTCGATGGGAGGTCAAATTCTCGTAAATCCAGCTTTTGTGAGCTGCAGTTACCAGGTTTAACCCCAACCAACGATAAGATGTCAGTCGACTCCATTATTATATTATGCACCGATATCTTTTTGACATCTATGTAAGCCAACTGGCAATGGCCATTCCCAAACTTTGTTACTTATAACCTTTGTAAAGAACAAAGTGCAAGTAAAATCAATTGTCCGTGAAGAAGTCTTTTTGCATAATCAAATGAATCAGGGTCGCTGCTTTTCAATAAAAACTTCGTAACTGCATTTTAAAACAAGATGCAGTTACAATGATTTTGTTGAAAAGCGACGTGCTATTATTTCCATGGAATATGACAGAACATAGTTTTAATTTCGGTGTCCATGAAAACAGGCATACACCTCATAACTTATGCATCTCATCTTATACAGTATTCATGCAGCGTTGAGATGATGTTCTAATATAATTAATTGGTACTCGACAAAATTTGTCTGTATGGTTTAATGTAAAATGAACATGAAGTACAATTAAGCCGGGAACTGGAAAAGGGACATTTAAAGAGCATTTAAGACTAAAACCACGGATTTAGATCGGTTTATGATTAAATCAGGGTCTTATTATGATCCATACTGCTATCGTACACAAAGATCTATTTTGAAACTTTGGCTCCTGGTCCAATGACCCATCAGTAGGAAAAAATCCTGGACCATAAGCAAGGATACCTAACGTTGTTTTCATATGCCATCTTGTTAAAGTTCTGGTTTGTCCATTTGATTGACGTTAGACTCTAATAGTAAAAATTTCTGCACTTTGAAATATGTTGTCCATTTACGTCCAGAGGTTGAAATTTAATGGGCCGTCTCTGAATAAGGCCAATGGCTCAGTAGCTTAGCCAAAGATTATCCTTGCATACGTTTTACACAAGTTATAAACTTAATGTACACAATTAAATGGAAAGTGATAAAACGCATCAGATCTCCGTTTTACTAACACATTTACGAACAATTGTTTAGTAAAGTGTAAATCTTCACGAGTGTTTACATGGTTTCAGGCCCTTTATGCATGTATGTCTGTCCAAAGACCAAGGTATGACAAATTTTGAGAATTATAGAAGTTTTATATGATATCTCCTTCATCTGAAATGTTAGATTAGGTTTCAGTACAGAGGTTTGGGGATATTAATTTTATGCTGGTCATGTTGATCCTGGAATGTTCTATTTATAAAATAAGACCATCCTGCACATAATTGCAGCCTGGCCTCATTCTATACTGCCTGTTTCTTTAAATCTAGCATGACAAGGATTAAACTCTCAATTAAACAGACTGAATCACGTATTCAAGAGATTGTACGATCAAAGTTTGTATCAAATGTCAAAATGGCTTTTTCCGTACACAAAATATGTATATTTAGATAAGCAAATTGCTTCTAAGCAAGTCATTTATTTGATCATTACTGTATATTTCTCTTGGTATTTCTATTGGTTATATCTACCCTTTCCCAAGCAACGCCTTGTTTTGACGTCTTTTACAGAAAATGCATGGGAGAACATTTGCGAAAAAATCGATTCTGGCCCAATAATTCTTGAACTTTATTATGTAAAGAAAATCGATTTGTATTATCACTAACTTTGTTATCAATAACATTTTAAGTAGAAACATTTGGATTTCTGTTGCTTGAGAAAGTGTTAATATCTCTATAAATGTTTCAGTCAACAATTATGCTTTAATACCACAGACCAATCTAGATTATATCAACTTTGGTCTATTACAAACCACACTGGAACCATTCTTTATGCAATTAGATGGATAAAGTTATTACATGCATTAGCTTAACCCATTACCACAAATTGACTCTTTTTGATTCCCTAAAAGAAAAAGGCTTTAGAAAGCATTGTGGAAAATGAAGAAATTGCTTGTGACAAGCAATTTCTCCATTTCCCACAATGTTTTCTACCAAAAAAGTCCAAAATGTTTTAAATTTCATTCACTTGAAATGTTCGTCTACAACATCTTTGAATTTTGAACAGCCCAAAATCTTGTCGTTTGGTAATGGGTTAACATTCCCAATACAATAAATGTATGACTCCAAAGTTCAAATGAGCTATCGCAGATAACAAAATGTGAATTGTTAAAAAAATGTTCAAAATGATAAGAAAACTGATACCGGTATATGTATTCTGATCTACTGAATGGTTAAACACTTGTGAAAGTAACTGATGTGCATAAGCCAACTTCCGGTTGAACTTCATGTTGTCAGGCCGCCGCGTCATTTGTGAGGGCAATTCCACATGGGGAAAATATTCAGAAGATTTGTATGCCAATGAATCTTTTTTACGAATTCAATGACCAAGAACGTTCTCTACAATCGATATTGTTTTCGCAAAAACTCATGACAAAGGTATCTATAATGATTTTTTCTTCTTCTTCTTCTTAATCAAAATGTCTTCAAGTAGAACAAAACAATTTACAGCTGCCATTCCCTGATACAAAAAATATTTTTTTCATTGTAAACTTCACGAAAGATTTGATATCCTGGACATTTGGTGTCTAAATGCTGAATTATCCTTGCAATTACTTTTGAATCATTTGGATTAAAATGTCTTATAAGATCGCTAAAAAGTTCAGTAATTGTCTGCAAAAATCTTGCACATTTGCAGCAGATGAAAGTATCTTTTAATATAAATAAAGAAAAAATATACATTTAAACTAGAATTTTCTGGTGTCTAGATTAAACATATAAGCTTAAATTGTAAATTCGATTTATCCTGGTAATTACTGTTGCATCTTTTGGATTAGGCTGCAGTATAAGATTACTAATCAAATTATGATATTTGTCTGCAAAATATCTTTGATCATTTTGATCAGATGAAAACATTTACCAATAAAGACGAATGAGAAAAATAAATTAGATTACATTCATCTAACTGAAATGTAAATATGCATTCTTGACTAAAACAATTCACCGGAACGGCATAAAAATCAGCAATTTTTGCCAATAAAGCTTAAGTATCAAGATGATACAAATATACAAATAGAGATGGGAGTTTGTTTTCAACCGGTAAAAGGACAAGCATTTCGTATTGGGAGTGATAAAGTTAGGATTTGTTCGGGAAAGATTTATTTTTGTGTCAAAATTCATGGTCATTCGTGCGAAAATTACTTTCAAATACATAGATCTGCGAAGTACTTTCATTGAAAAGAACTCTTGTAAACAAATTACCGTAGTTTCCTGACAACCAAAAGTTTGTAAATAGAAAATTGATATGTTAATTATGCATAACGTTTGATTGACTTAGACCAAAACCCTATTCACTACCATTTCGGAATAAATCACCATTTGAATTACATAACAATCCATTTGATGGAACGAGACGTATGTCTCGGACCATAATATTGATTGTAATGCATTTTGTTTTCTATTTAGACCTATAATAGGAATTAAACCGTGTTGTTAAACCACCCATGTATTCGCACGTAGATTCAATAACGCATTACTTTTATTATAACTTTAGTAATGCACAACAGCCGATCTGATTGGAACAGTCATGTTGTGGAATGGTTGGATAATACAAACCATGAAACATATTGCCGGACTACCTATCGAAGTCTCGAGGGTCCGATGAATCAGTAAAATAATCAGGTCCATCATACTGTCAAGGTCAGTGAACGGTATCGGCAATGTTGGAATAGGGGTATCTAGTAATGTACACAAGAAAGTAAAGAACGATTAAGTATAGATGAGAAAACTATAATATTATGTAATTATCATCTGATTCAACGTTTTTCTGATAAACAAATGGTCAATGTGGACTAAAGTATTGCAACATTTTGACATTTTTTTTCAATATTCTTCCAATCTTCACATTTTCACGACGTTTTCACATTTTTAAGTCCATCACCAAGAGCACGCAGCACGAGTCTAACATTGTCAGGTGTAGCATTGTGTCCCATGATGCCCACACGCCAAATCTTTCCAGCTAGAGCACCTAGTCCGCCTGATATCTCGACTTTGTATCTGAAGAAATAGGGAAAAAAATAAAACGGAAAGTTGAAGATAAAAATTAAGGTATTCCGCCCCTTATGATATTCGTTCGACGTTGGAATTTTTTGTGGATGTTTTTAAACATGCGTTATTTAAAACGTTATTTAACCAAACCTATTCGTGCGACGTTGTAAACATTTGGCGGTGGAACGTTCCACCGCCGAATGTTTACGACGTCGCCCGAATAATTCCGACGTCGCGTTAGTTTCGTTAAGGGTGGTTTTATATCCATCACCAAGAGCACGCAGCACGAGTCTAACATTGTCCGGTGTAGCATTGTGTCACATGATACCAACACGCCAAATCTTTCCTGCTAGAGCACCTAGACCGCCTGAAATCTCGACTTTGTATCTGTAGAGAATAAGAAAAGTATGACAGCAAGTAACTTGGAGATGAAAATGAAGGTAGTACGCATTAAGGAAGACAATAAAGAGAAAAGATGAAAGAAGAGTGGGAAAGAGAAAAGTCCCATATTCATATACAAACGTGTGTATTTGAGCCGGGATCTGTAAAAACGTCCCTAATAGCATTTTTAAAAATTGAGTTTGAAGATCAGCCTGTTGTCAAATGCAGTCCAATATGCATCCATGCTGCTCTCTTTAAGTTATTAAAGGTCACAAAGACGCTATTAGAGAACAATGTGGATCCTGATCAGACTGTGCTTGTGCACAGGCTGATCTGGAACTATGTTGGGCTCAAAAGCCTTAGGGGACATTTTTCCAGATCCTGGCTCATTTTTTATGTACGCGTGTCTGTTGCCAAACACGATGTCTATGTAGAGGATCAGCAAACGCCCATGATTTAATATAACTTTAACCCTTTCAAAGTTGACATACTTTGTCGGTGATCAACTGCTGTTGACAACAAAAGTGATGTTAAAAAGGAAAGGATTTGTGTACAATATAGCTAATGAATATTGAGACAAAAGGAGAAAATGTTGATATCAGCATTTTCTTCCTTTGTCTTAATGTTATCCCTAGCCTTTTCTAATAGGGGTGCCAAAAAGCAAGAACTTGTTTTGGGAGAGGGCAAAACTGAGAGTTAAACTGAAACTGTATCAAATTCTAGAACAAGTAAAAAATTGCTGTAATGTACAGCAAAATGAATTGTATCGCGCTTAAAAAATTATACCAAAGTAGTGAATAAAATGGTACAAGTGTCTGGTTAAGTCAACATGCAGTGAAAACCGAAATAGGATTGCATGTCTGCATATGCTGGTGCTAGTCTATAATTTCCATTTTTGTGTGTTCAGCCAGATTATACATTAATTAAACAACATAGGATGGGAAGTAAGCAAATACAAAAGTGTTAAATATTGCAGTTGAATAAATGGCGATTAAAATTAACTTAAACAAGAAAGGAAACCGAATATTTCAGCAAGGAATTAGGGCCAAGATGGTCCTGAATCGTTTCTTCGTGAAATTATTTCTTGGAAAAAAAAGAAGGAAAAAAGACACACAAAAAATGAAAGTGCACCATAGTAACCGCAGTTCACTATGAAATTATTTTTCGAAAAAATAAAAAAACAAAACAAAAACAAAACAAAAGAAAACAAAAACAATTCGAAAGGCCCCATGCAAGGAAGATTCCTGTTAGTTTCCCATGTTAGAAGATTCCTGTTTGAATCTTGATTGAAACTGGCCTAGTAATTTTGGAGAAGTTTTCTCATGAACGCACGCCGGAAACAGGACCGTGGCATAAGCCGCGCTAGCCTTTGGTCAGAATAGGTAAAAATACTTTAATTAAATAGAAAAAAGTACTTGTTTATCCATTAGCCTTCTGAATATAAAAATCGTATCAAGTAAATTTTCCAAACCGGAACATTTTGACCACTATAGCTTATTTGTTCTTCGTATAATCATTTAATAGAGAACAGACTGTGTTGAATAGATCAGAGTGCATGCTAATCTTAGTCTATGGAATCTAAAAATGATTTGATAACAGCAGGAATAGGAAACGTTTATGATAACAGACATAGATGAACGAACGCACAACAACCACAATTCCACGGATATGATCCTTATTACTTTTGTTCGGCGGAGCAATACATTAAATATAAAAAAGAGAAATACAAAAATGCCATATAAAGTGACAACTATCAGCCGCTAAAATGAAGCCAAATATATAAGAAATGTTTAAGATTTAAGCTGTAACACAATACAAATATTACCATGAATATGTCTCAATTACTCACCCGGCAGATCATCTCTGCCAGGTCATAAATCGGGACCTATATTTGTACTTATCACACGCAAAAAAAAAAAACACAAAGAACGAGCGACACATACGAGGAGATTTACTAGAGTGTAACAAAAAGTACAAGACTAATGTTTTGATTGTGGCGGCGAATTGATTGAGCATAAAGTATCCTTTTGAACTGTTTTGAAATCCATCCAGTCAAAAACTGTTAAGACATAAAAATTGAGTTGTTCTTTTATGTGAAAACCCCTAACAGTTTGTAATTTTTTGAAAAAAAGTTTGAGAAAACCTATTTGTTCTACTAGTTATACACATGCCTATTTAGTTCAGACGATCCCTTGAAATTATGGAATCTAATCATCCAAAATCGTACATGCAGTGTTCATTCAATACTAAAGTCTTTAACGTGCTTTGATTTCTTAGGAAGCGATGCAGCGAATCGGATAGGCCATAGGCAAACCGAAAGTAAGAATTCACATTGTACATAATGCAATTTTGAAAAACGCTTGAGAAAACCCATTTGTTCTACTAGCAAAACACATATCTAGTCAGATAATACGATCCCTTGTAACAATGCAAGTTGACCAGTCCAAATTGAACATGTAGTGGTCATTCAATAGTAAGGTACTTCTCGTTCTTTGATTTCTTATTGCGAATCGAAATGGTATGCATAAATGCGTTGCATTTAAACGGATAGGAAAAACACATGTCCACCATGGGCAAACCGGAAGTAGGGACTTTCCATTGCTATGTAAAGTATAAAACTATACTAGAATTTTGTTTACACGAATTTTCAGCGTGGTCTGAGATTAAACGAACTTCAATGTATACTTATAGTGCTGCTTGAAAAATCATACCGTGTAAACAGTTTATGTGTAGGTTATATATACGACTTTCAAGTACAAATAATTATCCCTCATGACGTAATTTCTAAAATTAGAATATGTATACCACAATATGTATCGCGCCATAGGCGCGATACAATCAATGTTTACGACATTTAAGTTTCACATTGATTTATGGACACTGCGTAATTCTAAGTTAGATCGTTAAATACCGTCTCTCCATGTGCAATTTACTTGCATTGGATTGTAATTAACTTTAAGTGGTAATGGATATTGCACCTCGTTTGCATGCTTTCGAACTCTATCAAATCTTTGATGGAACCTTGAACGTCATTTTCTTCGTTTCATAGCACCCATATTAAAGTTACTTTGTAATCTTTGGAGAAGAAAACAAAAATCTAAATCAGTCATATCAGGCACAGGTGAAACACTAGGTGCGTTCTTTAGAGCGAAATTTCTTGAGATTTCTTGAGTTTTCTTAAGATATTTAGGATAAAGCGTTCTTTAGAGCAAGATTTTTTAGACGCTCAATGGGAGGCGCCATTACCCTATACTTCGTGCGGAACCCCTCGGTCAATTCTGTAGAAAAAATATAAAAGAGACTTGACCAAGTTGTTCCGAACGCCCCATTATTTATAAATCGCGGTGTTCCGAATGATCCATACTTTATACAAATGACGTCATGATGACGTCATTTGTATAAATATGGAGCATTCGGAACAGCTCGGTCAAAGTCTCGGTCTTAAACACGCTTTATTCAAAACATCTTGATAAATCTTTAAAAATCTCGCTCTAAAGAACGCGGCTACGGTGTACGTTTATAATTTATTATACTGATACGCAAAAGAACGTGTGCATTCTGTTATAAGAGCTTCCTGACTTATTTAAGCTCATTCAGAAATCATTAACGCAAAATAAAGCTTCCAATGTGAGTGGTGATAAGCGTTGGCGTTGCAGTCTGAGATGGTGTCGAAAGAACTAGAAGTAACTTTACTCACTGACTTTAAAAACGCATCACTGAAGTTTAACCGGCAATAATATGCAAATACATAATCAACTATGTAAAATTATATTTTATCAAACAACAGCTTGACATCTTCCCAACATTTCCTGAAAATTTAAGACAACAACTCAATTAAATGACTGAGATATAGCCATCAAAAAAGAGTTGGTGAAGGGAATTTGACAGTTTTCTCTATTTAATAACGAGTAATTTCGCTCTGAGTATGAAAAACGTTCCACAATCGTGACCGCGTTGACTCTTGAGTTGAAACAAAATCTTTATTCGTTTGGGCTTGAATTATCTACCATATATTGCCGGAGAGTATTCAAAAGTTTTGGCGTCTGTTTTTCATCATGTCTAAGCCCAACGCACCCTGATCTGACGATAACTTTCTGTAAGTTTCTGTCACGGGCATAATTGCCAGTAGTAAAATCCGCAATATTTTATTCGTTAATTCACTGTTATGGCAAGAGTTTGTCAGTAGCAAAATTTTTGTATTACAATTGCAGTTGAAAACGTTGTTGTAAACCAATTACATAATTGACATTGACGTATGTTATTTTCTTGACGAAAGCTCGTTTTCAAGGGCTGATCTGGACGCTTGTGTTCAGCAGCAATCCCTTTAGATTGGCTACGTTAATGAAAGTGAAAAATCGTCGATTGATTTACATTTAAACGTCTCGTCCGTTCTCGTTGACAAACACCCCCTTAGAATAATTCAACCATTTGAGTGCGCTCAACGAACTTTGGTCTCTTTGCTTTATTTTTTGATTAATCAAATTGACTGATAAATAAAAATAAATTCTGACCATTTGGATATGGAATATGAAAACAAAAATCCAGTTAGGCACCTAAGGTGTAGTTACGTAGACGTTTTCCATATTTTGCACGTTGGCGTCGTGCGAAATAAGGTGCTAACTAACTGCAATAAATTTTATTGGATATCGTGTCTTATTAGTTGAAATATACATCAGAAGTACAAATTCGATATTATTGTCTTTAACTACGAAAATATTTTATAAAATAAGTGATGCCTGTTTAAAGTTAGTCAGTATAGAATTACGCATGAGTATAAGTGGAGGCCTTACTAAAATAGTGTTCTCTCTTAATGCCAATAACAATTTTGATATAGAGACTATCGCTGCTTTCCAAACAAGTTGTAGTTACGAGGTTTTTGTTGAAAAGCGACGTCATGATTTTTCAATGAAATACAGTTAACCCTTTCCCAAACAACATAATTTTTGAGTGGTCCCTTTTAAAAGCCGCTTCAAATGACAAAATGGATGTTGATAAAGAGAAGATTTGCGTAAAATATTTCACAGAAAATATTGAGGCAAAAGGAGAAACTGCTGGTTATCAGCAGTTTCTTCTTTTGTCTCAATGTTTTCTCAAGTCTAACCAATTAGGGACGTTAAAACCAGGTCTTGTTTGGGAAAGGGTTGATGTTCGTGCATAACTGTTCACGGTCAACAAGACCGTAGAAGATCTTACTTGTTCATGGCAAAGTCTGAAACTTCCTTCCAGTTAACGCCCTCTGGCACTCTGATACCAGTAACACATGGTAGCCGATTGGCCTGGAAAGCAGAACAAATTTCGTCTATTTCCTTAAGAACAGAGCAAATTCTCTCTTTATTCCATTGTAATAGAACGATGCTCTGTTCCCGCGGGGTCATTTCACGTCTAATCTCGGGGCCTGTGCGGGATTTCGGTACTCAATCGTTGGCTTAAACAATAGAATATTTGAATAATCTGATACAAGTTTTCATTGGCTGACGCTTCAAATTACCGGCATCAGCCAAAAATACAAGCGACGTAATGTAAACGTAATCAAACAAGATAAAACTAAATGATTTTGATTCGATAATTCAAATGTTACCGGCTTCAGCCAAAAATACAAGCGACGTAATGTATACGTAATGATCATGCAAGATAAAACAATGATTTTGATTCGATAATTCAAATGGTGTGCTATAATAAGATTATGACGACCAAATAGGCTGTTGGTGTATCAAAAACGGTTAATCAATAGACATTGGCTTTGGAGAGTAAATTTGTCAAGAACCTCATGACTACATCTGATATTTACTGAGTAATCTTTTTTCAGAGTAATCGAATTTGTTTGCTTTTTACCTCATGCCAAAAAGTTGAGCAAAATGTTGGGGAAAAGCTCCAGAGAAAACTTAGAAAATGCAATTGCATGTTCTTTCGTAAGCTATCAAAAGCACTATGCAATAGTCGGATGAATAACACCTTCAAACGAAATAGCAAGTTCAGAATACAGAACCAATTGAAAGAAGCAGGTGAAAAAGTTTGTAATTTAACATATTTGAATATGCTTCTAAGTCAAAATAATTAAAAGAAATGCTAGAATTACTTACAAATATCTGTGATGTAAAGTAATATATTATGATATACAATTTGTCCGTACCTTTTCTTTGACTAAAAGTTCTAAGCCGAGGTCTTCAACGCCAGCATGTAGCATTTCAACACAGTTTTTGTGGTTTGTCCAACTATTTTCTAGCCCCTGAAATGAATTTCACGAACATCTTTAACCCTTTCTTAAACAAGACCTGGTTTTGACGTCCCTAATAGAAAAGGCTTGGGAAAACATTGAAACAAAAGAAAAAAACTGCTGATAACCAGCAGTTCCTTCTTATGTCTTAATATTTTCTGTGCCATTTTACACAAATCTTATCTTTATTATCATCATCTTTGTCGTCTGCAGCAGCTTTCAAATTGGATCACCCTACAATTTTGTCGTTTGGGAAAGGGTTAATCATCCACGCTTCTTTTAAAAGTCTTTACTGTACAACATGAAATCTGATTCGGCGACACGTTAGTGATTTACAATCAAATTCATTGTTCTCTAGGTTGATAATAACCCATTTCCCAAACGGCAAACTTTTTGGGTGATCCACTTCAAAAACTGCTACAGATGACAAAATGAATGTTATTAAAGATAGGATTTTTGTATAATTTGGCTTAGAAAACATTGAAACAAAAGGAGAAACTGCTGGTTATCAGCAGTTTCTTCTTTTGTTTCAATGTTTCCCAAGCCTTTTCTATTAGGGACGTCAAAACAAGGTCTTTTGGGGAAAGGGTTAAAATATATACAGCGATATGCTATACTCCAAAGGCTTTACTATAGCTGTAGTTCTTATTAATAAGATATTGACAAGGTAAAAGTAATCGAAGTGATGCTTATTTTCACGACCGATTGAACGAGGTTTAACGCCTCTTTCAAATGTTATGAACTTATGGCCATACCCTGCGGATGGAGCACATAAACTGTGGAATCCTACCGTTCCTCTCACCTGCACTACAACAACATCTTTACCGAGCCTCAAGCTGCTCACCAACATAGATTTCAAGGTGGATAATCACGTGATACAATATTTTCAGAAAATCTTCAATGATTTTGTAAATATTGGACCGATTTGAATTCGGTTTGAAGCTGAGAATGTGGACAGACGTCACGCATTAAATCGACCTTGTTGATTTTTGAAAAATCAACTGATAAAAACGTTATTGAAGATAACCCAAATTTTTGGTTTATCTTCAATAACTTTTTTATCAGTTGATTTTGACATTGAAGATTATCGGAAATTTTGAGTCACGTAATTATACACCTTTGATTTGTGATAATCAAACCATGTGTGGGATGTTTTCGCGTAAAAAGAACATAATAGCCTACGTGTTAAATGGTCGGACTATATTCTAGAACTAAAAATCTTATATTTGCCTTTAAAATGACATTTTACAATTATTTTTAATAAATTTTACTTTCATTCTATCTGAAAGAGCATGTTTTCTTATGATAATTCTGAAAATTTCAAGCCAAAATATTGAACCGTTTACGAGAAATAAATGATTTTGTTCTAAAATTAAAGAAATTGTTGTGGACAACAGTTCAGATTTATATTGAATTTGTCATTTCTGTCTCAACTTTGAAGGCGTATTTTTCGCTTATAAATAACAACTTCAAAAAACTGATAACATTTATACGCATTAGAATAGACAATCTTTGCATCAAGACATACTTTTAAAAAATGAAATAATTGTGAAATGTCACTTTAAACATTGAAAGTGTCTCACGTTACTTAACCCATTACCAGACGACAGAATTTTGGACATGTTTAAATTCAAAGATTGTACAGACGACAATTTCGAGTGAGTGTTTCAAATCTTTTTGCAATTCTAGAAAGGAATATAATAATTGAGCCAGGTTCTGGAAAAACGTCCCTTAAGGCCTTTGAGCCCAACATAGATCCAGATCAGCCTGTGCATACGCACAGTCTGATCAGGATCAATGTTGTTCTCCAATAGCTTCTTCATGACCTGTAGTAACTTACAGAGAGAAGCATGGGTGCATATATGACTGCATTTGACAACAGGTTGATCTTGAAACTGAATTTTTAAAAATGCTATAAGGGACGTTTTTCCAGATCCTGGCTCAATTATATTGTGTGAAATGAGGAAATTGTTTGTAGACTTGAGAGGCTTCAGAAAGCGTCAATATGTGGTAATGGGTTAACCAATTGACTAAACGCCGACTAAATCAAGCCGTAGTTACGAGATTTTATAACAACATATACGAATTACAATTTTGTTTGTCCGAATTTACGTCACGATTAACTGGATAAAATCGTTCCCTATTAACGATCACATCCCCATTGTCTTAAATTCTATTTTGGGCGGAGCGATCTGTCGATTGGCGTTTGGTCAATTCCCACATATTGACGCCTGTTGTCGCCCTACAAGAAACACTGGTGGTGAACTCGGCCAAAGCGAGGGACGTTTTTCGCTACAACAAGGTACAGATATTTTGCGTTTAAATTTGAGTTCGAAGATCTGATTGCATAGTTTTTCTAATAACAATGAATTTGTTCTAAAAATAGACCGGGTTTACCGTTATGTATTGACAAACCGTCTGTGTTGGTATAAAATCTCGTAACGACGGCTTTATCGAAGCCGTAGTTACGATATTTTATAACAACACCGACGGAATACTATGATCTCGAAAAAAAACGTCCCACCTTTGGCCGAGTTCACCACCAGTGAGAAAAGGCTTAAACTTTCGGAATCGTCGTGAAAAGTGATAAAAAATAATTGTCACAAGCCATTTCTTCATTTTCCACTATGTTTTCTACCTACAAAGACCAAAGATGTACGCTATCGTTCATTGATATTGTTGTCAGCAACTGTTTTGAATTTGTACCAGCCTAAGTGTTGCGCATTGTTGCACTCACCGTTTCGGCTAGCCTAGCAAGACCTTCTCTCAATGCATATACGCTGCTTATTGGACCCGTATGATGATACCTGGAAATAGAAAAGATATATTACGTTAGTGTTCGTCCTAGTTTTTGGACCAATGAAATTGCAGTTTATTTGAAAATATCGGCGCTATATTTCACATAAACGCACTGCCGGTCAGTTTATGTCACGGATATACATAGCCACGCCCCCGTTTCCTGTGCAGTTGTGAAAAATGGTGTAATTTTTGGGAAAATGATGTAAATTTTGGGAAAATGATGTAAATTTTGGGAAAATGATGTAATTCCAGTAAGATCCGCTTGGTAGTAGCTCCGGTCAGAGGCGTGGTTTGAAGAATGACAGAAGAAGCGTATGTTTTCATTGGTTGACGAACACTAAGTCAGATGGAGTCTGTAAAGTAGATTCAACGCGACATAAACGTTCAAAGGCTGCGCCTTTTGAACGTTTATATCGCGTAGAATATACTATACAGCCTCTATCTAATACTTAGTCACATGCATTTATCCATTACCACACAACGACTCTTTTGTCTCTCTACAAGAATGAGGCATTGGAAAACATTGTGGAAAATAAAGAAATTGCTCGTGACAAGCAATTTCTCTACATACTACATTGGTTTCTACCCAGAATCACCAAAAATGTAAAATTTCATTCATGTGATATTGTTGTCAGCAATATCTTTGACTTTAAAAAAGTGCATTTTTTGTCGTTAGGTAATGGGTAAACCCTTCAAACGACCAAAACCATTGTTTTGATTTTTAAATTTAAAAGCCAATATCCTGTTCTTTGGAAAAGTAACCTCTCTAAGAAAAACAATAACAGTAAAGGTATGATAAAACGTCGCTATTCAACAAAAACACGGTGGATAATCACGTGATACAATATTTCCAGAAAATCTTCAATAATTTGGTAATTACTTGACCAATTTGAATTCGGTTTGAAGCAGAGAATGTGAACAGATGTCATTCATTAGATGGACTAGGTTGGTTTTTGAAAAATCACCTGATAAAAAAGTTATTGAAGATAACCCAAAATTTCGGTTTATCAACAATAACTTTTTTTATCAGTTAATTTTTCAAAAATCAAACACGTCCAGCTTATTCCAGGCATTTTTTTCCTTATCTGCTTCAAACCGAATTCAAATTGGTCAAGTATTAAAAAGGATATTGAAGATTATCGGAAATTCTGAGTTAGGTGATTATACACCGTGACCTCGTAACTAATGCGCTTTGTTTCATCACCATTGAAGATTTATTTTGTAACAACTACGTAACTAACAGTACGTTTCTAACATATACTTATCGTCGGTGTTTTTAAAAACCTCGTAACTATAGCTTTAATCAAACAGTAGTTACTACATTTTGCAATAACACTGACGTTATAGTATGTTCTAATTTAGGCCTACCACTGTTTGTGCAACTTAATTAAGAAAGGGAATTATCACAATAGAATAAAACTATTTCGAAAGATATGGGATTGGATATAGAAAAGGCATTTTATCTTTCTTTGTTAACAATGATGCGTGTTACATTGGCTTAACAATGCCCAACAAATAAGTGGTTTTGACGTCCATTACAGAAAAAGCAATAAAAAAGACTGAATAGAAAACGGTAAATGACGCGCAATATTTAAGCAGATTCAAAATCTTGCCGTCACTGTTGTTGCAAAACCTTGTAACTACAACTCTGATCAAGCTGTTACGACGTTTTGAAATAATACCGACCATGTACCACGGCCACCAATCCCTCTCATTCATTGCAAAATGCTATGAGCGAAATCTCAGAAGAGGGACTTCCGGCTATGAAGAAACGGGACCCATTTTGAGTAAGTAAACACACGTTGTTACTTTAAATCGGTGATTTTGCTAGTTATGGGTTGAATCTTAAAAATCGCGGAATGCTATTCGATGGGGTAATGAATGATGTGTTATATTGCCAAAGCCCTTTGTTCTAGCTTACAAAGTAAACTTGCAATTACTTTCGAAGTGAGTGCACACACTTATGTTTACAAACCAAACGACACATAAACGACGCATAAACGACTCCTACAGCGCTATCATATGCATTTTTCGAATGAGACATGTTCAGTTTACTATTTTATGGTCTCTTTTAGTATTCCGCACGTACGATTTTGAAAACCTTTGTTTATTTATGAGAAAACAAGTATGCAATGAAGAAGAGCAGTAAGCTATGAAGAAGCGAGAGTAGCTATGAATAAGAGGGAGCAAGCTATGAAGAAGCGCGGACTTCATAATTCTTTCTTGGAACTCACATATACTGAATGGTTATGCGTTTAGGAAGAATTGAAGACAGAAATTCCAATATTTTTTACAAATTTCCATTATTCCAAACAGGTATTTTAAACAATTCAGTTAGGCCTAAAAAATGCAAATACAACCGGGCACTGTAGTTTAAACGCGGACACATGTTATACTATACACCAATACTCATTATTTGAAAAATCAAATTCTAGACGATAGAACGATATTTATTGTTATGCAGCTTAAACATGTATTTAATGCCGACCGGTAACTTACAGGCGCGTAGGACTGGAAACATTTTAATGGGGGAGGGGGGGGGGGGGGCTAAAGCCCCTATTCTGGCTATTGTCGGAATTTTGTAGGAACTGAATTGGATTTCCCCAAAAGTTTTCAGTGCAAAATAATGACAATTCAGCATTTTGGGCAGACCTTTTTGGGGGTGGGGATCTTAGCCCCTCCATGCCCCCACTTGTTACTACGGGCCTAACTTATCATCACGTGGAAATGCATTTTTAGAACATACATGAGAATTGTTACTAAAAATAATAACAAATCGACATTATCAAAACGAGGCTCCCAAAACATGCGGAGAAAAAATGACGTCGCACGTGCATTCAATCAATATACAGCGATAAAGCGCAAGTGCATTCAATATACAGTAATAAAGCGAAGTTTTAAGTGGAACAAAAATGATAAAATTGAATTAATTCGTTAATAGCCGGTAAGATGGTTATTTTATTGGATTTACGGTCAACCGTTCCCCGTTTAAAAATTTCGACTTTCGCATCTTAGGACAACTTCCGGAGGCTGTCGTGTGTGTGCGGGGGGGGGGGGGGTCTTAGACGAAATAATCTAATTCTGACCAACTTTCAGATTGATCGGACAAAAATGTGGCCTCTAGAGTGCATACAAGAAAAAAATAACCGACGGACGCATGACGGACACAACGCAATGACAAAAGCTCGACTGGCCGCTAAAAACATGTAAATAAGACCTGTTTTCATTCAAAATACATGCAATGTATCTTGCGTAGGCTTAAAATTATTAAAATGTTAGGGTTCTTATACGGTTTGCCAAGTTTTGCCTAAATAGTTTACAATGACATTGGCGTCCGCATGTGCAGGCCTATGTTATTTACATAATTATATCATCATTCCAAATATAACCACATTGTATACTGAAAAGTCTTGAAGTAGGCTAATTTGGAAATTAGATTGATCTTACAATCCCAAATGTGAAATAGTATTAACAATAAATTCGTATCACTTTCCGAGCGAAAATTATAGCGAAAAGGCAAAATTAAGTCAAAGCCCGACGCTTTGAATATCCGAGCTCTTATTCATAGCAAATTATATCTTCTTCATATCTAGTCCCCTTTATTCATAGCTGATCTCTCTTCTTCATAGCGTATTACTTTTGTAGCTTTTTCTCTCTATCAGAAAATCAGTCAATGGATTTTATTGGATGTATATATAAGATAAAGCATTCGAAGCTTATGGGACCTGTATAGGAGGGAATTATAGTAGTATTTAAACCATAATTTTTCGATCAATTTTTACATGTCTTCAAAACACAGCACTGTGATCGCATGACAAAGCAGTTTGAAGCAAACACGGTCAGACCATGCCGAGGAGACATACTCCAAAAGAAGTTTAAATGTACTCACCATCGAATAGCATTCCCCGATTTTTAAGAATCAGCCAAAAACTGGCAAAATCGCCGATTTAAAGTAACAACGTGTGTTTACATTCACAAAATGGGTCCCGTCTCTTCATAGCCGGAAGTCTCTCTTCTGAGATTTCGCTCATAGCATTTTGCAATGAATGAGAGGGATTGGTGGCCGTGATGTACTGCCATTTCAAACAAAAATTACGTTTGAGTGTTTAGGCATGCGTTGTTTTAAAGTTTATCGCTTGTTTGGCGTGCAATTGCACGTGTTTCCGTAAGGCAGTAAGATAAATTGAAAACCAATTGCGTAAATAAACGCCTTTATGTGATATGTGCGTGTTAATTTACTTATTCCTGACTTGTTTATCGCAATTGCTGGAAATTAATCAAGGCTGAATATTTATGGTGTAATCACTACACTACTAACAATAAAGTATTAACGAATATATATCGTATATTCTAATTAACAGCTATGTTGGCCGTTTCAATATGCGATGTAGTTAAATAGAAAAGGAAATAAAAAAAATGTCTTGTAAAGCACTCGCCTTTATTAACCACGGTGGATAATCACGTGATACAATATTTCCAGAAAATCTTCAATAATGTTGTTAATATGGGACCGATTTGAATTCGATTTGAAGCAAAGAATGTGGACAGACGTTGCGCATTAGATGAACGTGCTTGATTTTTGAAAAATCAACCGATAGAAATGTTATTGAAGATAAACAAAAAATTTGGTTTATCTTCAATAACTTTTTTATCAGTTGATTTTTTCAAAAATCCAACACGTCCAGCTTATTCCTGGCATTTTCCCGCCTTCTCTGCTTCAAACCTAATTCAAATTGGTCAAGTATTAAAAAAAGATATTGAAGAATATCGGAAATTTTGAGTCACGTGATTATACACCGTGTAACATTTCATACGCAGTGCATATGGACACAGCAACACATCTTTTTGGAATTAAGATTATTGAATATGTTCCTCTTTGACAACAGAGGCAATGTAAATGGTCACATTTTTTCAACATGCCCACAAGTAACTGATTCGTCTTACCTTCTTGGTTTATCGTCACATCCCCAGTAATTAGACAACTCATTCATGTCGAAATAATAGGATCGAACCTTGGACTTTCTGCTTAATACCTTTTGTCTAAAATGAAGACAGAAATAACCTCAGTTTAAATTTATCATTGTGTTACATGAGTTAGGTTAGACGTTCCGAGTTAAATCATTCAGAATTATACACAAAACTACATTATATGCTTTTACAAGTTAATTTAGGTGGGAGAAATAAAATGCAATTAACCCTTTCCCAAACAGATTCAACTTGAAGGCTGCTGCAGAAGACAAAATAAATGTTGTTACAGAAAGAATTTGTGTACGAAATAGCCCAGAAAATATTGAAGCAAAAGGAGAAAGTGCTGATTATCAGCACTTTCTTCTTTTGCATCAATGTTTCCCTCGCATTTCTAATTTGGGTCGTCAAAACAAGGTCTTGTCTGGGAAAGGGTTAAATTACTATTTCTGTTTCGTAACATTTTATCTGTCAGTTTGAAGGGAAGTAACTCCTTTTAGCATGAGATACATGTAACTACAAAATTAGTCTCCCTTGGTTCTAACAAAATAACAGACAATTTACCTGGCTCTTTCTGAAAATGAGACCGGACTTGCACCAGGGGGCGCGCTCAACACTTTCTGGGCACCAGTATACATTGCATCGATTTCTGTTAAAGTGAGTAAAAATAGGTAGTAATTATACATGTACTCCATGGGCGGATCTAGAGGGGGTCAGGGGGACCCCCCCCCCTGCCATTGGTCAAAATTTAAATTTTGACTATGTAAACTTAGTGTAACGTTACATATTCATTACATTTTAAGCCATAATTTGAGCTTGGACTCCCCCCCCCCCCCCTGGAAAAAATCTTGGGATTGGACCCCCCATAGAAAAAAATCCTAAATCCGTCCTGATGGTTATTATTTTTTGGATTTACAGTCAACCGTTCCCCGTTTAAAAATTTTGCCTCTTACTTCTAAGGACGACTTCCGGTGGCTGTCATGTGTGTGTGTGTGTGGGGGGGGGGGGTCCTAGTGGAAACTTGCCTTTTGGCCAATCCTGGGTTCTAACGCATGAGTCCTTTCGTTAACCCTTTCCCCAAACGAACATATTTTTTTCTAAAGTTGCTGCAGAAGACAAAATAGTTGTTTAAAAAAGGAATTATTTAAAACAATATTGAGACAAAAAGAGAAACCTGCTGATCATCAACAATTTCCTTTTTTCTCAATGACTTCACAAACAATTTCTTCTAATTGGGACGTCAAAACCAGGTACCGTTTGGGAAATGGAACGAGAAGATATAACTTACCCCATTTATCCATATATAGAGGTACGCCTCCACAAGCAGCCACAGAATCTACTATAAGTATACAACCGTGTCTGAAAGTCAAATCATAACAGACATGACTTGTTGACTTTGATTCTTTGTTCAGAAACTATTTTTAAGACATTTTTGTCTGAATTTGTGCCACGTATTTTGTGTATTCACATGTAATCTGACATACGATTTGTAAGGCAAAGGGTTCGAAGATCAAAATTTATTTATTCAAATCAAATGGATCTAAAATGCTAAATTGTTTTGTTCTTTTATATTTTTATGGAAGACAGAAATGATAAAATGAACACAATTAAGAAAAGATAGTCAACTGTAAAGAACGCAATGGTATGCAGTACTTATATAATATTATATATTATATCATCGCATTCAGAATACTTAGACTATTAATGTATTCCTTAGTAATTTGTAAATAAACGCTGACATACTTGTGACATATTGCACCGATCCCTTCTAATGGTTGTACAGTTGTACCACTAGATTCGCCATGTGTTATAAACAGTGTTTGAGGTTTGTGTTTTTCTAGAGCCTACAAAAAAGATGACGAGTATAAAAAGATGTTGCACTGAAGTTAAATGACATGACATGAGGTAGAGTTGTCTCCTAATCCAGCGTATTATAGATATCCATTTTAAAAGTGACATTCTACATACATTTTAAAAAAGTTTTACATCAATTCTATCTGAAAGAGCATATTTTCTTATGAACATTCTGAAAATTCCAAGCTCTAATATTGTTGTGGAGAACAGTTCGGATTTATATGAAATTTGTCATTTCTGTCTCAGCTTTAAAGGCGTATTTCTCGCTTATATACATGTAAAACAACTTCAAAAAAACTGATAGCATTTATACGCTTTGAAATAATAACCAATCTTTTCAGCAAGACATACTTTAAAAAATGAAATTGGAATGATATGTCCCATTAAGCGGTCATTTATGGAAAGTAAATACACAACTTTTGCTCCTATATGATATTAATCGCGAAATTAAACACTTCTAAGACTTGGCTTTAGAATTAACAAACAACAGCTTCTTGTAATATTTTAAAGAATTATTGAATTATTGGATGAAGGCCTACATGAAGACAGAACTCGAGACAGACCCAAGCTGACATGGGATCAAGTCATACACAGAGACCGTGAGATAGTTGGACTAACAAACACCAACCCTAGCAATCGCCAGACGTGGAGAGAAAGACTGCGACCAGAGTGGGAAGCCGGGCCCCATCCTCTTCAGAGGACTAATCTAAGACCCGGATAATCAAAAAATGATTATGATTATGATGATGATGATGATTTTTCTGATAAAGTGACAAGTAATTTTACCTGCTCTATTTCTTGTAAGTTGAACACTTCTCCCATCGGTCGATTTATTGATGATATATTTGCACCTGCAGAAAAAGAAAGAAAATGTCCAATGACCAATTTGATCAAAATATTGGTGATACAATAACAGTGTAAACTCATTCTCTTTTTTCGACAGAACCCGATGAAACCACTATTTCATGTGCCATCTTTCCTGATTGAGATACATGATATTTCAGCCCAGGCTGTAAGATTACCATCAATTCTACAGGCGGAATCACGTGACTTTGTTGTGATATGCTTTCCTAACTTTTGTAATCACAAAGTCACATGACTGCCGCCTGTGAATTCTATGTCACACCAAACAAGACACGTTTCATTAGTTTGTAGAGTCATATAGAAAATATACAGAATACTCTTTAAGCTTTGAGTCGTAAGCTGCCCAAATCATTTCTAATATATCATAAAAATTGATTGAGTTAGGATCTGGTAAAAAGTCCTATATTGTATTCGAGAACGCATTCGTTCTTTAATAGCTTGTTCATGAACTGTAGCAATGGTAAGTTGCCAGACTGGATCGTAATGAGACAACATTTGACCACAATCTAATCAAGAAGATCAGCTGTCTGAAATGCTTTATGCGCCCGTTATCAAGTTCCATCATCAACGGGAACAACGTCTAGTACATGTATATGGTATGAGCAGCCGATGTCTAAGGTTAAATGTTTAATTTGCACTAATGTCAAAATGTCTTAATCACTAGGTTTGGTAAACACACGACTGAAAAGATGTTTGACATAGATTCAATCCCTCATCAACTTACATATGGATATCTCTGTTAATTAAGTAAGAAAGTGTTCTTACCGTGTCTCTCTGCCATGTCGATAAATCGTTCGCCCCATAAACCGTTCACACACACCAGCACCTTATCACCCTCTTCAATTAGATTGCACACGGTGGTTTCCATTGCAGCATGGCCTGTTTGTACATATGAATATCAATATATTATCTACGTCATCTTATGATTATATCGATACTTTACAACAAAAACATAGTAACTGCAGATTGTTTTAAGCTGCAGTTACCAGGTTTTTGTTGAAAAGCAACGATATATTATGTGATCTCTAAAACCTTTTCGACACACACCAGCACCTTATCACCCTCTTCTTTTAGATTGCATACCGTGGTTTCCATTGCAGCATGTCCTGTTTATGAATACCAACATAGCTTATTATACTCGTAAACTTGCATATTTTTAAAAAAATGAAAGGAATGCCAGTGAACATTATACTCCCAGGGTGGTGTTAATCCCCAGTTATCCAGTCATTGTGCTGATGAAGTTCTTAGTACTAGGACGAAAGGTTAGCTTATTTAATTATGAACAATTCCACACAGTGTAACTTCCACCAAAATATGAAAGGAATGCTATTGAAAATATTACAAAAACGTTCTAAAATACATTATTCGCTTTCGAATTTATATATCATGTATTCTAAAATGAAAAACACGAAAAATGGCGTAAACGTTTTAAACGAAGAAACACACAGATTCGAATTAGGAATATATTGAATATTTTTTGTCGAGCTCTGGCCTTATTCTATGCTCACTGGTGGTGGACTCGGCCAAAGCGTGGGGCGTTTTTTCGCGATCATAGTATTCCGTCGGTGTTGTTATAAAATATCGTAACTACGGCTTCGATAAAGCCGTAGTTACGAGATCTTATAACAACACAGGCGGTTTGTCAATGCATATCGGTAAATCCGGTCTATTTTAGAACAAATTCATCGTTATTAGAAAAACTATCCAATCAGATCTTTAAACTCACATTTAAACGCAAAATATCCGTACCTTGTAGTAGCGAAAAACGTCCCTCGCTTTGGCCGAGTTCACCACCAGTGATGCTACCTCCTTCCTTAAATTGAGCATGATAACAGTTAAAATGAGATTGATGCGCTAGAAACTCATGTAGAATGATGGTTAGTCATTACCCGTTCCTGATACACAGACTGTCCACTGGTTGGTTGTCTGGAAGGCGTATTTGATACCTTCTTTCACTGGATGAATGCATGTGTCAGGAGGATATTAGCCGCTGTCGAGGATTTGAGCTGAGACCAGACCCTAACGAATATGACCTTAACGCACTACCAACTTCAGTAGAATGATACATATGTGACCAATCACGTGAAACAGGACCTCGTGAGAAGGGTGAAAAGAATCGATCCTTGGCAGTCTGCGCAGACAGACCAGGATCAATACTTTTCAGCGTAATATAATTTTCTGAATTTAAAATGTTTTCTCCTATCTTACGATATGTTCATTTTCCACATTTTAGCATCTAGTTTTTTGACAAGATCCATGTTAGCGTGACTGGACACAAATGTACTATCAAATTGTGACATACCCGTTCCTGACACACACACTGTCCACTGGTTGGTTGTCTGGAAGGCGTATTTGATGCCTTCTTTGACGTCATCCATTATCTGAAAATACGCTTTGTCAAACATATCTCTGGAAAAATATAGTACGCTACGTTCGGAAATGGCGTAACTACAGCAAAATATAAGTGAAAAATCAAATCGCCCTTTGTTAGACCATGAAAAGGTTCATGTGGATGTGGTTTACCTTATTTTACAAACATAAATGTAATATATCCTACAGCAATTAATTATAAAAAAAAATCGTTATATAGATCGTTACAAGTATGAAATTAGATATCGAAATAAACATTGCTTGCGGAATAAATTCATACGTATACAATCCTTTATTAAAAACACCACTTTCTAGCCGTGCGACATGCATCAAATTACACACATTTGTAAAAACATTTAAAATAAGTTGATTCGCCGTGTCAGATTTCAAGATTCTGCTTGAAGAAGAAAGTAATTTACAAAATTAATATTATTTTACTCTATATTCATATGAATGAGAGGTAATTTTGAACATTATTGTCAAACATTTCTATAAGTACGCATGCATTCAAAATTGTTCAAAATACTTATGTTTGTATTTGGAATGGAAATGTAACACAGTTTAGGAATTACTAACACTTCAAATTTCGTCTCTGACTATTTGGTGCTAATCATGGGTTATAAACGTTCAGTCGGGATATGAAATAAGATCCCTGTAAACATTTGAGACCAACATAGATCAAGATCAGCCTGCATTTACCTGAGGTTTGTTCTCTAGAGCGAGATTTCTTGAGATATCTTAATATTTCTTAAGACATTTCAGGATAAAGCGTTCTTTAAAGCAAGGTTTTTAAGACGCTCAATGGAAGGCGCCATTACCCGATACTTCGTGCGGAACAACTCGGTTAACTCTGTAGAAACAATATAAGAGAGAATTGACCGAGTTGTTCCGAATACACCATGGTACCATGGTAATGCTCCATGCTTCATACAAATGACGTCATGATGACGTCATTCGTATGAAGTATGGATCATTTGGAACACCTCGGTCTGAATCTAGTTATTTAAAACGCTTTATGTAAAACATCATTAGAAATCTTTAAAAACTCGCTCTAAAGAACGCGCCTCTGCTGTCTGAACCACGCTGTTCTCCAATAGCTTCATCATGACCTTTGGGAACCTTGAGAGATCAGTATGGATCTTGAACGGACTCCACTTGGACAGATCCTGATCTAGAAAATCGCTACTTTTCAACACAAACCTCGTAACTGCAGCTTAAAACAAGCTGCAGTTACGAGGTTTTTGTTGAAAAGCGAGGAAATACACCACTTACCTGCGTAAATTCAGGGTGTAGATGTCCAAGCAGTGGCAGGGCTGAGGCATTCAGCACCCTCGGGGGACAATTCGATGGTCCAGGGCCCATAAGGGTCTTCATCGGAAAGTTCATGGGTCGGAGCAGGCATTCCGGGGGTTCTGAGATCGAAGCCATTGTTGAAAAGCAACACTTTTTCTTCACATATGTTGTATGTATTGTTAAATCCAACTTAGACACTTGTAAAGTCCCACATAGTAGTAGTTTATCTATAAATTTACTTGTACGAGATTGCGTTATCAAGGATTGGAGCGACCGAACCATGACGTTTGAACTCATTTTTGCTGATATATGAAGATACGTTATGACAATGTCAATAAATGTTACGGTCAATACAAATATTATTGTGACAGTTTATCTGGATAGCCTGTGTATCATTCCTCTGTTCACGAGTGTTGCTTCTGCAGAAGAATGTATCTGTATACCTAAAATGATAAAAAACAAGATGGGTTTATAAAACATCATTGTCCCTATTATGCCATTTTTCTGGTACATGTATTTAAAAACAAGTTTACTGGGATTTTTCTTTTCTTTTTCTTTATTGGCATTGAATTTAGACTTAAGTATTGTTGTTATGAGGCAATCAGTGAAATTTGGTCAGACGAACTCACGAGTGGTATTCACGTGGCGCTTTTATCATGGTATATTTTAATTTGTTTCTGTAAACAATATACTCTCTTATGAACAGAGCACATTATCTCTACATTCCATTTCGATAGAATGAGCTCTGCTCCCTCGGGGTCATTTCACGTCTAATCTCGGGGCCTTGGCGGGATTTCGGTATCCAATCGTTGACTATACACATCAAAACAATTTAAAAAGCTGATACAAACTTTCATTGGCTGACGCTTCAAATTACCGGCCTCAGACAAAAATAGAAGCGACGTAATGTATACGTAATCAAACAAGATCAAACTGAATGATTTTGATTCGATAATTCAAATGTTACCGGCTTCAGCCAAAAATAGAAGCGACGTAATGTATACGTAATTATCATGCAAGATAAAACTGAATGATTTTGATTCGATAATTCAAATGATGTGCGATAATTAGATTATGACGACCAAATAGGCTGTTGGCGTACCGAAAACTGCAGAGGTCATATTTGATGGTTTAATCAATATAGACCTCGGCTTTGGAGAGTATAAACAATAATACTTCAATTTTCATATTAAAGTGACATTTCAGATTTTTTTGTCATAAATTTTACTTTTATTTCTATCTGAAAGAGCATATTTCCTTATGAAAATTCTGAAAATTTCAAGCCAAAATATTGCGCCGTTTACGAGAAATTTATATTTTTGTGTTAAAATTGAACAAATTGTTGAGGACAACAGTTCGGATTTATATGCAATTTATCGATTGTGTCTCAACTTTAAATGCGTGTTTCTCGCTTATTGGCAACAACTTCAAAAAACTAATAGTATTTATACTCATTAGAATAACCAATCTTGGCATCAAGACATACTTTAAAAAATTGAAATTTTAATGAAATGTCCCTTTAATATAACACCCACATAGACAAGTTTACTTCCGTCATTCATCTTCCTATTCTTGCATTGATAAACGATGCAGTTTAAAAGCATTTCGATTCCTATAGATCTACTACAATGTAAATTGCCCATAAACCCATTGTTTGCCAGCAGAAATTAATCCGAGTCTTCTCTGATGAAAATTCCTGTGAATCGTTTGACTCTCACCAAAACTTGTTACATAAACCGATACACCATTTCTGAGCACAAAGATGCTCTTCTACATTCACTGGGGGTGAACTCGGCTAAAGCGAGGGACGTTTTTTCGCGAACAGTGTATTCTGTTGGTGTTGTTATAAAATCTCGAAGCCGTAGTTACGAGATTTTATAACAACACCGACGGTTTGTCAATACATAACGGTCAACGGTCAAATTTAAACGCAAAATATCTATACCTTGTTGTAGAGAAAAAACGTCCTTCGCTTTAGCCGAGTTCACCACCAATGACAGTCGCATACCCAGGCATACTCCCATACTCCCAGGAGTACCTCGAATTTGAAAAATGATTTTTTTGTGGCATAAAAACCTATGCTCACATGAATGTTGATAAAAATGGAAAAATGTTAAAAGTCTTACTTTAAAATGCTCCCTGATGTTGTCTTTGATTCTCTTATATCCCAATCTTCGTCGGAAGGGGGGGCTTCGCCCCCTGAACCCCCTAGAGGGGCTCTTCCCCTTCACCCCACGCCCCCAGACCCCCTGCTTCTTAATGGTAAGGGAGTTCTTCAATTTTGGACCCAGGTACGCCCCTGAATGACATTATGTTAACGATTATCACACCATTGATGGAAGACAATTCAGAGTTGAAACTCGTCAAAGGAACGTCACTTTACCTCGGGATATTATGAGTTTAACTTTTACAGTTTCCATCCGATTTCGATTGAAGTGATATTTACACGGTACGGAAACTACAGAGACAGAGCCATTGGCTCTGCCGCTTAAATCCTCTGGGGGTCTTCCGGCCATGTGTGGCTCTGTCTCTGGGGTCGCGATTTTTTGACAAAAACAGGTGAGTGTTCAACTTTGTTGTTCATTTATTTTCTTCTGGTGCTTAAAATCGAAAAACCGGGAATGTCATGCTCCCCTAAGACCATTTATCTGCCTGTTTTAATTCTGTGGGCTTCAAAGTCGGCAGGGTTTTCACAGGATCATTGTCGTCGTGGGTCGACCCTATGTGATTTTTTCTTGTTTACATCATGTATTCATGTACATTTCAACGGTAAATAGCCAATTGCTGCAGCCAAAACATGTGATATACTAATCGAGGGATAATCTCGATCAGACATTGCTTTCCTATGTAACAAAACCTTAGAAATGATTGGCAAACGTAAAGTTTGAGCAATTTCTATCGGTGGCTCTGTCTCTGGCGGCTGGCTCTGTCTCTGCGTGCTTGGTGAAAAAAATTAACCTATCACAAAATTCGTGTCGAAGTAATTTACTCACACACTGAATATATCATATTGTGTATGGCGAATGGTTCAGTCACCGATTAAACCCTTTGCAAAACCTCGAACATTCCCCGTTGTTCAATTTCAAAGCTACAATTAAACAATGTCCTTTGAATGACCAAAGATCAGCGAGTCTAAATTGACGGGGGAAGAGGGATTTCGATTTATGTAAATATGTGACTCGGAACCGAACATCCTGTGATAAAGACATCGTACTATCTGGAGACAGCTACTGAACTCTCACGGCCACCGCGCAAAATGTGCCATTATTCGCTTTTATTCAGTGGGAAGCATGCTTCTCTTCCAATTTACATGTATTGGAATATACACTAACCTTTCGTCACGGCTCATGATTCTATGTAGTACTGTACTTAAGGCGATAAACTGGGTGTTGACAAAGAAACATTTACACGATTGGTAATCCACGTGATTTGGGGAAGGGTCCACACCGACAAATTGTCTGTTTCAAGTATATTTTGTTCTATATTTCAGTTTAAACTCTACGTATTTTGACGAGAAATTGCACCATACGCGTCTTTGAGAGGGTCATTCCCGAACCTCTTTATGCATAGAATTCCATAGTTTCATTAAAATGCAACCAAAAAAAAAATTCATTTTGGATGTTTGGAGAAACCATGGGATTTGATGCGGAGTGAGTTAGAACCGGGGAATGTCCCTCTCAATGACGCGCGTGCGATGCACTTTATCTCGTCAAAATCCGTCGAGTATTAGCTGAGAAAATACACAAAACAGACTTGAAGCAGACGATTTTTCGGTGTGAACGCTTCCAAAAAGTCAGGGGCCTGTTTCATCAAAACATTTAAGAAGTAATTTTTGACTTAACGATGTCTTAAATATCGGTTAAAACAACAATCGCATAATCCAGGGGCTCGTATTTTCAACGATCTTACGACCAAGTTTTTGTATAAAATGTGTAACAAAACATCTGAGTGCACGAGAAATCAGATTGGACCAATCAGGTTTGTTGTTACAAGTAACTACGCAAAAATTAAGCGTACGAACGTTGATAATACGGGCCCCAGGTCTTGATAAATTGGCGATACGCGTTTCTTGTCCTAAACTTGTCGTAAGTCATCGGTAAGACAAAAAATACGTCTTAAAATGAAACTGCCCCCTGTTTTTGTTTGTTTTGTTTTTTGTGTTTTTTTTTTTTTTTTTTTTTTTTTTTTTTGTTTTTTTTGCACCAATATATCCGACATCTTTCCATTTAATCCTTCCCAAGCAAGACATTTTTCTGGTGCATTGCGAGAAAAGAAAATGGCTCATAACCAGCATTTTCATATTTTTTTCTCACAGATTTCAATGATAACTATTACATATTTGATACTTCGGAGCTATGCGCATATACATACATTTCTCTCTCATGAGGGGGGCATCTGCATCCTTGCATGTCTGGACATCATTTTGAATTGGAGCAGTCCTAAATAAGATGTAAACGGAGGGCATGGGGTTGGGATGATAAAGCATTTCAGTAAAAAACCGCGTGATAGAGGAAAACGAATACACATTTTGTATGTTCGAACCCCATCATAGAAATCCCGGATCCGATATATAGTTTCACTTGCTTCTTTTGCATACTTAATGCCAAGCTTTCACGAGAAAGTGCATATCAATTATATAAACGCGGTTATTTCTTAAAACATTTCTAATCTGCAGCCAGCCACACCACCACCAACATCATCATCATCATCATCGATTCGAAGGTTTTGAAGGTTTGAAGGTTTTTATTATCAACTCTCACCCCTAACTGGGGTACAAGTCAAAACTTGCAACAAACAAATACATAGAGGAAAGTTACAAATTGTAAAATAAGATAAAATTATCACCGAGTTGCTTGGACAAACCTGTGAATGTATTGCTGCATTCACAGATTCGTTCATCATCTGGCGTGCTAGTTCGCACAGAATCTCTCAACTACTCCAGCGCACTAAACAATAGGCTGATATGTCTGTTCTATTTAAATGTTTGCACTTGAAACTTGTTACAAGTTTGCACTTTGTGAATCATTATTCTAATGTTGACACAAACTTCTCAATCAACCTAATGTATACCATGTTTAAGAAAACGACAAAGAATATTTGCGAAGCATAAACCGAAACGACTAGCAAATTTTCAACCTTTGCTTTGTTGGGTGGTACAAATTAAACACTAAGTATTGCTCAAAATGAGGACGTGGTCATTAGGCTAACAGTACATAAAGCGAATGCGTCACATGGTTTTATTTGAGTGCGTGTGTAATGATAAGCGAAATCTCCTTAAAAGATAAACCCTTGGCCTATATAAGTCATCATATATTGCACAACGGGCTAAAAACTAAAATTAACCGACAGTTCAAAGCGGAGCCAGCCACCAGAGACAGAGCCAGCCGCCAGAGACAGAGCCACCGATAGAAATTGCTCAAACTTTACGTTTGCCAATCATTTCTAAGGTTTTGTTACATGGGAAAGCAATGTCTGATCGAGATTATCCCTCGATTAGTATATCACATGTTTTGGCTGCAGCAATTGGCTATTTACCGTTGAAATGTACATGAATACATGATGTAAACAAGAAAAAATCACATAGGGTCGACCCACGACGACAATGATCATGTGAAAACCCTGCCGACTTTGAAGCCCACAGAATTAAAACAGGCAGATAAATGGTCTTAGGGGAGCATGACATTCCCGGTTTTTCGATTTCAAAAGCACCAGAGGGAAATAAATGAACAACAAAGTTGAACACTCACCTGTTTTTGTCAAAAAATCGCGACCCCAGAGACAGAGCCACACATGGCCGGAAGACCCCCAGAGGATTTAAGCGGCAGAGCCAATGGCTCTGTCTCTGTAGTTTCCGTACCGTGTTTATACACTGAGTCAAAAAAGAAAGTGTGCATACTTTTACTTCTTATATCTACGTAACGGCTTCGATTAACTCCATCAAATTTCTACATGAAGTTAAGCTATCAACTTTCTTATGTCTATTGAAACGGAAAGCAACTTTGGATGATTAAATTGTCTGGAATACTGCCAAACGTTGTTAGCACCTTTTTGCACAAGGTTATCAAAACAAACGTTTCATGCTAAAGTTTATTGTCTAAAATCCGTATTCAGAGTGTATAGAAGCTAAATCAAGCCTAAAATTTCAAAATGCTGCATAGCCAAAGATGATACGTCTTAGTAAACACGACAGATTTCACACGTAAGTTTTGCTAGTCTCTTGAACCGGAGTCAAAATGTGTCGTTGTCGTCTAAATGACATCGTTCTTAAATTAGGCGTTTGCAATCATGTTTCAAAAGCAAAGGATGCATTTTTGATAGGCTTTGGTCTGATATCCCGAATGCAGCAATGACTAGACTATACCTTTGCTTCACGTTGACGCCCTTACGTCACCGTCTCATAACGACAACAATTATGGCGATTCAGTGAAACAAGCATATGTAAGCAACATTGAAAATCGACCAAGAAAGATAGATGGCTCATAAGAGATTGAGGCCATATGTTTATCACATTATCATTATGCCTAAATCTAACGTTACGCCTGCATTAGGCACATCGTAATCGGCACAGGACGCGTGAAAATTAGCCATGAGGGTGGTGCAGGGCCTAACATCTCTTCCGCCTGAGTTTCGCAAAATTTAGGGTCCAGTAAAAGAATTTGCAGGACGTGGAATACGTCTTGCAATATGAACGCAATAAAAATCCAAACGATTAAATGAAACGTAATGCTCGAACAGTGAGACAACAGATGTTTGCCACCATTCATTGAAGACATGTTACGATAGAAATTGGAGCAGAAATCCCAAGAAGGAGTGACCCCAGTCTACCTTTTGCTTCCGGGTCGTTGTACAATAGAAAATAGTTCTAGAAATTTTTGTCTCTGCATGCAGAGGGCTGTTTGGAGTGTTAAACAATAGTTTAAGTGCTGTTTTCTTTGATAAATTAGTATTTTTGCATCTGCTCTTTTGCTTTATAGCATATTTTTTGCATTATTTGCAGGACTACTTTCTGCGGATACTTCCCAAAAATGTACATGTAGTTGGGCGGACAACAGCTATTCTAAAGTGAAAGTAACTAGTGGTCATGTTCTTTGTTGGATATTTTCAGATTTTCCTTCTCAACCTATATTGAAACCACCATAAAAAGAGAGTATAGAGGCAGTAGATGAAGCGACCCAAGTCACGAGTGTCCGCGAATGTTGTGGAAGGTGCTGTGACAGCGGTAAGTTGACCATTTTAACATAGGCTAAAGAAGGGCAAATTCAAGCCGGTGTCTGACCTAGATGCCAAAACTGGATTTCTAATAACTTCAACATTTCTTGGAATATCCTTCTGAAATTTCTTCTGTAGGTAGGAATACACACCAGAAGCTTGCAGAAAACATTGTTTTGACCAGGTATTGATATTTTCTTATATTTTTGGATTTAAAAAAAAACATAGTTGAAAATTTGAGGGGCCGAATAACCTCCCTTGTCGAAAGTTCTAAAAGTTTGTCTGCAAAGCATTATATTGGTGAAAATTTTTGAGGTTTATAAAATTATTGTTGATTTAATCAACTTTATGTCATAAATTCTTATTTTCTGCTGTTTTTTTTTTTTTTTCAATGTTTTGACGTCTGAAAGGGACCTGGGTGAGTATTTCTTTAAGACAACTTAGATGGAGAATATCCACAGATGTTGTGAGGACCTGTCTCAGACTGTGTCACTGCATTAGAATGATGAAAATTTGCTTTTGATAGGCTGTTTTGATAAGAGAGGCTATGGTCATTTAAGGATTAAGGACCCCCCACCCCCCTGTTTCATCAGATTTTTAGACCAGGATAGCCCTGAAAGAGGCTCAAATCTGCTATGCTCCAGGGGAAAGAGACTTTTACATTTGTAGCTTTCTTGCAGGCACCCCTTCTGTGCATAAACAAGTTATGTGTGACACCAGATCCAATTTAGATTTGATTCGGGCTCCACAAACAAACAGCGCAGAACATGATTTTGGCCGAATCGATGCAACGCCAAGCGGAAGGTCCGTACAACTCAACCGATCTTTAAGAGTAAGTTTCTTTATGAATCGTTGCACATTTCTTAATTTTTATGTGAATGTGTGAATTGTAATGCACATGTAAAGCAAATATTTAGCAAAAAGCATTATTTTGAAGGTTTTAAACCTTTCCAAATGATGTTTTTCTCCAAATATTTGCCACTTTTTCAGTAAATTAATCAAATTTCAAGCTCAGGACAGCCCACAGAGTGGCCCTAATCTGCTAATGCTTCATTGGAAAGGGACTTTTACATTTGTAGCTTTCTTGCATGCACCCCTTCTGTGCAAAAACAAGTTATGTGTGACACCGAATCAAAGTTAGATTTGATTCGGGCTCCACAAACTAACAGCGCAGAACATGATTTTGGCCGAATCGATGCAACGCCAAGCGGAAGGTTCGTACAACTCGACCGATCTTTACGAGTAAGTTTTTTACGAATCGTTGCACATTTCTTAATTTTTAGGTGAATATGTGAATTGTAATGCACATGTAAAGCAAATATTTAGCAAAAAGCATTATTTTGAAGGTTTTAAACCTTTCCAAATGATGTTTTTCTCCAAATATTTGCCACTTTTTCAGTAAATTAATCAAATTTCAAGCTCAGGACAGCCCACAGAGTGGCCCTAATCTGCTAATGCTCCATTGGAAAGGGACTTTTACATTTGAAGCTTTCTTGCAGGCACCCCTTCTGTGCAAAAACAGGTTATGTGTGATACCAGATCCAATTTAGATTTGATTCGGGCTCCACAAACTAACAGCGCAGAACATGATTTTGGCCGAATCGATGCAACGCCAAGCAGAAGGTCCGTACAACTCAACCGATCTTTACGAGTAAGTTTCTTATGAATCGTTGCACATTTCTTAATTTTTATGTGAATGTGTGAATTGTAATGCACATGTAAAGCAAATATTTAGCAAAAAGCATTATTTTGAAGGTTTTAAACCTTTCCAAATGATGTTTTTCTCCAAATATTCACCACTTTTCAGTGTAAATTACACCCTGAAGAGTCCTAAATTTGTACAAGATGAATGAATCTGCTACCAGAATGTAGTCCTGCATCTGCAGCAGACATTACTTTTTATCTGATGTCAATCCATTCAGGCATAAGGAAATAACTGACATTTTTATACAGGTTATAAGTGAATGAAAAACCCTTCTTTAAAATCTGGATTTTTGCCATACCACATTCTCTGTTTAAATGGCCATGAATCATTGGAAACAGACCTTAACTCTTTGATTTTTGTGTTATTTTACTCATAGATAACCCAAAAACTAGGAAAAAGTGAAAAAATAAGTTTATGTGGGAAATCTGGTTTCATTTTGGAGTGACCCCAGTCTACCTTTTGCTTCCGGGTCGTTGTACAATAGAAAATAGTTCTAGAAATTTTTGTCTCTGCATGCAGAGGGCTGTTTGGAGTGTTAAACAATAGTTTAAGTGCTGTTTTCTTTGATAAATTAGTATTTTTGCATCTGCTCTTTTGCTTTATAGCATATTTTTTGCATTATTTGCAGGACTACTTTCTGCGGATACTTCCCAAAAATGTACATGTAGTTGGGCGGACAACAGCTATTCTAAAGTGAAAGTAACTAGTGGTCATGTTCTTTGTTGGATATTTTCAGATTTTCCTTCTCAACCTATATTGAAACCACCATAAAAAGAGAGTATAGAGGCAGTAGATGAAGCGACCCAAGTCACGAGTGTCCGCGAATGTTGTGGAAGGTGCTGTGACAGCGGTAAGTTGACCATTTTAACATAGGCTAAAGAAGGGCAAATTCAAGCCGGTGTCTGACCAGAAATGTGCATTATTTAATCTCCTCACGTACGTCAGCAAGTTCTGTGAATTTCGAAATTGACCCTTATCTCAAACATCATAAGAAAACAAAAGTAGAATTCCATTTCACATAACTTAAAGAGACACTTACATTTATAGACAATTGAATTATTATAATATTATCAATATTCAAAATTACGATAGAAATTCCAGTTATTGTTTTAGCACACTTTCTTTTTTGACTCAGCATATTATGAAAAGAAAGAAACTACTTGACGTGAGCAGTTTCATTCCTTTTCATATTATATTTCAATGCTTATAATTATATAAACATTTATTTAAAAATGAGTGCTTAATATATCCATTGATGATGACGGGACCAGGGGCCTGTTTCATCAAAACATTTAAGTCGTATATTTGACTTACCGCTGTCTTAGAAATCCCTTAAAACAACATTCGCATAACCCAGGTTTTGATAGAATGGCGATACGCGTTTCTTACCCTAAACTTGTCGTAGGTAAGTCAAAGATACGTCTTTAGTGTTTTGATGAAACAGGCCCCAAGTGTTCATTTCGACTTATGCAGAAACCCGACTTATCCCAAGCCGACGTAACGAGCTTCAACTGTGTATGTGAAAGGAAAATGATGTCCGAGAAGACACGAAACAAATGACCATGGAAAGATTGGTTTATTGGGGCTTGACACCGTTTTCGACTGCTTTGGTCACATCGCGGCGGTTGTAGCACCTAACCATGGATTCCTGTCATTTCTAATACCATTTCTACTACAACAACCTAACCGAGCCTCCAGCTTGACCATGAGAAGAGAGACAACTCGCTCAAAAGTTATGGTGTAGCTGTTGAATTAATACCCTAATATTAGCTTCATTTTTACCGTAAATGTTATGCCCTATTTAGAAAATATGGCAGATCATATCTCTCAAATAACTAGATTTGCCCCGTGAGGGCATTTATTTTGAACTTTATCTGACCTTCAATTTTGCATAGTTTAAGTTGTGTGTCGTCTGTTGAAGAAATGAGGGAAGTTAATATCTATCGGGTTAATTTAGCAAAGGGTTTACACATCGTGTGTAATTTTTACCTTTAATAATTTATATATGCAGTAAGAGAGTAAACCATACATCTACGTTGTATACATGAACAGTGTATACATGTTCGTACATTATTAGCATACTTTCAATTTTGACTAGGAGCAAAGCACATATCCAGACTGGGTAAGGGTCCAGGGCTGGCACCCTCCGGATTTGCAAAAAAGACTTGTAATAAAATAATGTTTAATGATGTTGGAATGGCTAGTCTTGTCGTAAATCAAAATGCTGCAAACGACAATTTTCACCTACAACATGTACGTTTTCCATAACCCTTTTTTGTGGTGCGTCAAAAAGCGTCATTATGTGCATGGGAATGGTTACTGCAATAATACAATTGATGTTTAGTACCAAATTCCAGTACATGTTAGGCCCAACTGTTGCAAGGATCCACACAAACATGTGGAATTTTTATAGTGATACATGATTCGACTGAGAAAAGAATGTTGAAAACCATGATAAGACGGATGCAGACAGAAACCCTATACATACAGACACGCAAAATGAATCCTTAAATCCGAACTTTGTTTCCTTTAATCCACACAAACTGCATATAAAACTTACACTATTTATAATATTTCAAACACATCGTTATCTTTAAACATCCATATATGGGCAACCTTTACACAATAGCCGTTTAGTAGCCTTGCTACACTGTATATGTAATTAATAGTACATGTATGTTCGTGATGTGAATATAATTGAACCGGGATCTAAAATGGTACTCTTATTTGATAGATTACAAGACAAATTTTTGATGCATAGCATCCAAAGTAGCCCAGAATCTTTTGGCCAGCAATAATTCAAAAAGTTTCTGCGTGGTGTCTACTTGAAAATGATGGGAACAGACACTAATCACCGATGTTTAGGTCAAATCGAATAAAAACTATGTGTCTAGAATGGGTAAAAGAAAGTTTTAAAATTAAGTTTTTGTGATACCAATATTTAATCGTGATAATATGGTCTTGATTTATGCATTCGATTTGGCGTACCAGTATGCTATTACAAACGTTCAGACTTTGATAGTTTCAGATCAAATTGGCAGTGGTAATAATGTTTGTTTGTTTGTTTGACTAAATTTGTGGACTAAATCATTTAGCAAGTGGCAAAAATCCGACAGTTTCAATTTCAATGTACACGACAAAAACAATCCATGTCAAAAGTGTATGTCATAGTATACAAATATTAGTAGAAAATAAAACATTTCTGAATATATCTGGATTTCTCAGATCCCACATATTTTTTCACTATTATTATATCCCTTATTTTACTCATTAAGGGTGTCAAGACGAGATATATCTTGTTTTTGACATGGTACATTCTGTAACCATAGCTTGAGCAAGACGAAGTAAATAAGTGTAGGTCATCCATAAACACTGCTTTTATACATTATCTGCTATATGTTTTATATCTTTATATTTTACATCAGTTATATTATTGATGTACCCGGTAGAAAAATAAATTGGCGTGGCAAATGATTTTAAAACATGAAATAAATACTAAACGACATTCTGTCAGTTTGAGTCTACTACATGTAATGAAGAAGCTTTGAGAGTCAATCATGGGTGTTGATCGGACGGTATGTATGCACAAGCCAATGAGGATCCATGTTTGACTATTTGCTTGCTAATAATGTCAACCATATGGTCAATCGAGTCATTTTTCCCTAAAGTTCACAATGAGACTTATTTAGCTATATCGGAGATATGGAGCTGATGGCGCCGAAATGGAGATTGTTATTACAATAACTTGGTGGTCGTAATATGAATTCACATTTATCTAACGTCAATATCAAATACTTGTAAATGCAGCAAATATTTTGAAAACAAAATCAAGAATTTCAAGCTCGACCAAAAGCAATTTCCATGTCGCTACCGCGACTGCAAAAGCGTCATTCCGCGTTTTATCTTGTCGCGTGACCCTTTGAAGCATTCTGGTTTAAACTGATATTATCATTTCCCAAATAGCAAAATTTAAGTTAATTTGAATTGATAAAGATGTTCAACATACCATGGAAATATTTTGGCAAACAGAAAAAAAATGCAGGGGTCCGTTTTATCAACGATCAACGATCGTACGATTTGTTTTTGCGAAATTACTTGAAACAGCAAACCTGATTGGCCCAATCTGATTTCTCGTGCAATCGGATGTTTTGTTACACAGTTTACACAAAATCGTGGTCGTAAGATCGTTGATAATACGGGTCCCTGGTTACCAGCATTTTTTCTTTCGCCTCTATATTGTCCAAGCATTTTCCTTTATGAAGCTTAAAATCCAAAGCTTGTTTAGAAAAATGTTAAAGGGCTTACATTCACTGACATGAGTATAAAATAATCATACCATAGCATTCGATAAAATACAAAATTAAAGTTTACAGAAACAATCATGTTTTGAATGCTCAATGAATTGCTCATGTTCAGCAGCTGAACTTAAACAAATGAAAAAAATATCGTCGTTGTAAATTTTTCGTTTTTGGAAAATTTTAAAGGGGAGGGAATAAAGTATAATAACTTTTTCCAAACTGAAATGTTTTACTTGAACTTTGGAAATATTGTTCATAAATAATGTATAATTGATACTGATCGGTAAAAATATCTCAAACCTGCAAGAATTGTCTAAAATGGACACACAAGTTTGTACTTTGAAAATCGCTAGAACCGACATACGAGGTTTTGCATTTACACCGACGATATGTAAAAAAATATGAAAAAAATAATAGAGCGCTAGCGAGATTTGAACTCATGACTTATTAGCTATGATGAACTCTTAGTCCGGTGTCGTAACCACTGCACCACTCAAGCTTTTACATATGATAATGCTTATAAAAGTTTAAACTATTTACACAATTTGGATTTGTCCCTATCGAAATTGAAGGATATAAAACAATAAACAAATTCATATTTTATGCAGTATATTTCCTCGTGAATGTCTTAACATGTCAAAAAAATCTGCTTTTAATTTGATTATCCTTATCGACATACATTTCAGCCATTTTCAACAAATAGGTCGAACATTTTGTACAATGCATGGTCGACTAACAAACTCTACACGGGCATATCTCATAGCTCATGGCTCGGCTGCCAATAGAAAAGTAAAGCGTATTTGAAGAATTCATGAAAACTTTCTTATTGATTTAAAAAATAAACAAAAAAGGAAAAAAAAAAAAAAAAAAAAGAATCAAGCGTGAGTGGGTCTCGAACCTATGGAACAAAAGTGTTCAGACTTTGGTAAGCCTAGCACTCTATCCATTAGACCACAGCGGCACTTGCATCAAGCGATACTAAAACAAAATTAAAATATAGTAGTATTTATCAGATTAGATTGGTTATCGCCCCTGAGTTGGTCCATAGAAATAACGAAACACATTAGTAAATACCAAAACACATTTACAGTATCGATTTTGGAATGGATCAGTTCATAGTAAATATATATTACCGTTATTTATTCAACACTTCATACAAAATTCTCTTCTTGCTGTTATAAGCATGAACAACAATAGTTAACATGATGTGTTATAGTTCTTCGTGCGTCTCGGTATTTCTATGGACCGATCCGGTCACATGATTGAGCGGTTAGTAATTCGCATCTGGATGAAATTAAAATAGTATGCAAATGCAAGTTTCATGCAACATATTTCCTCGTAAATGGTGTAAGCATATAAAACAAACATGTTGTTAATGTAACAATCATTATCAACGTACAATTTAACCAGCTTCAACAAATATGTCGAACGTTTTGTACAATAATCGCCTCCCTAACTCTGCACGTTAATATTTTAAAATCGTTACAAAGGTAGGCTGGGCTACCAATTACTTTTACTCTTAATCTAGTTCACCCCTAATGAGATTCACGCGACTTCGGACTTAATTATTCGAACGATGTCGTAAACATTCGGCGGTGGAACGTTCCACCGGCGAATGTGTACGATGTCGCCTGAAAGGTTTCGAACATGTAACGACGTCGCACTAAAATTCCGAGCTCACACGAATCTAAGGGGTGGACAACCTTAATAATCTTTTATCCGAACGGCTACACATAGGAGTGACTAGGTCAGTGTGAAAGCTGCTGTTGACAGACGCAAAAAGGGATATATAATAAATATAGACACTATGTATAGGCCCCGAATAATGACCGGAAATCTAATAGCTATACCAAGTCTACCATGCCATTTATCCTCAGCTATACGATATAGCAAAGTAAATATTTAGGCACATATGAGACAGTAGATCTATTATTGTATATATTCTGGCGGCCAAAAGAAACGCCCCAATGAACTTTGTCGTTATTTTCCTTATGCCTATTACAATATTAGTAAAATATATACATGTACTGTGTATTTATAATCATTTTGACCGACAATTGCGGCAAATAGAAATATGTGCGTCTCTATTCATCAAATGTCCATTTCCGATGATTGAATACGTTTTCTACGTGCGCTTCATGTATGTGTACCACGTGATGAAATTGGTAACATTTTACTCAATAACATGTGTTAGTGGATAGGCAATCACGATTTAAAAGATTTTATTAATGAAATATCCGTATTGAAGGATACCAATGCTAAATTCTGAAAAAGGGAGCTTGTAATATGGTCATTTTTGAATACAAGGCATGCGAAAGCAAGTCGCCAGACAGTTTAACGTTTTGTGTTTCTCGATTTGGTGTCTTGATCGACGCGTTAGAGTTCCGCGAACGTTAACCAATCAGCCACGCTCAAATCCTCGTGTAACGCCTGTAGAACAAGATATTTCCTCGCGTCAACGTCATGTACGTTCCATGATTGTGACGTTGGGATCAGCGTTGCGTCGAGTAGTCGGTTACTGTGGTGGCCAAATAAGTCTTTTTCTGGCAACTGTTGTTGTTGCAAGTAACGTGTGAAACAGAAACACTGCTCGGAAAAAGGAGCTCGTAAATTAGTCATTTTCGAATACGGGAAACTCAAAAACAAGCTATCAGACGTTTTGACGTGTTGCATTACACGATTAGGCATCTTGCTCGACAGGAAAATTTTCCAATCTGCCAAAGTCTGATAGACGTCGTGTAACGTCTGTTATACACGGTGATTCCTCACATTAACGTCATTATGCGTTTCAAATTTGTGACGTTAGGGTCGACGTCAAGTTTAGTATTCACATACTGTGGTCGCCAAATAAGACGTTTCAGGGTACCTTTTGTTGTCGCAAGTAATGTTTGAACCACGTGCTGCCATTTTCTAATAGATTTTCTGATACCGATTTGTTTAAATGTGCTATTTGTCTGAATTGTAACAATTTGATAAATTCTTTACCATCATTTTTCAACAACAAATAATCAAATAAACAGATGGAAATAAGTTTTTTGTAATTTCAAATTAGAGTTACTGAAAAATCGGACATTAAATAGGAAAGAGGCGTTTCTTTTGGACGTCAATATATTATAAAGTATGCAGTTGACACTCGTTACATGTATCTCGACATTGATTACGTCTAATTTTGTGTAAAACCGTTTCCCAGACAATATTTTTTGGATGATCGTTTTAAGAGATGTTGCAGAGGACAAAGTCGATGTAAATAAAGATAGAATTTATGCACAATGAAATATAGAAAATATTAAGGCAAAAGAAGAAAATGATGATGATCAGCATTTTCTTGTTTTGCCTCAATGTTTTTCCAAGCCTTTTTTTATTTCGGACGTCAAAACCATGTCTAATAAGGGCAAGGGGTCAAGGTGACAGTGTAGTCTCTTCCCCATCAAAAATGTTACAAGTGCTAAAATTAACTATATTTTACATAGAAATACCCTCTTCAATTACCGGGCGTCATGTGTGGCAACGGAAATTGACGAGGGATACCCTCGTCATTTTCTGTCTGTTTCGTAGCTCAGTCGACAACGGTAACTTCTAAATTCATCAATCCAGGGGGGGGGGGGGGTGCGGTTTCAACGCCGGCTTGGCCAATGTCCTTTCTGATATTCGACAAAAGTCATTTGTCTCTCACCAATGGGTCTGAATCATCTAATCGAGGGTACAGCTAGAGGCTCAAATTGGATATTGTTGTAGCACAGGTAAGACAAGAGCCGTCATAGACGGGTTATGCTCCCCGTATAAGTGTTTGTCACAAAATAAAAACTATCATACAATAAGCCCCCTTTTCCCATGACAGATTTTTTTGCACACACATTATTTATAGAATATGATCTAGAACATCTCATTTATCACAGAAGTACAGAATTTCATTAAATTCTGCCCATTAGATGAAGAGAAATTAGAGAAAAACTAATTTTTACATTAAGGCCCCTTTTCCATGACGCAGCCTCAAATTAAGAAACGGGAAAAAGTTCCCTAGGGATTATCCCAGGGAGTTCACATGTGAAGTTTTATTGAATTTGGTCCAAAGGTTGCTGAGATCTGGCTGTGGACGGACGGATGGACACACGGACGGACAGACAGACGGACGGACAGCATGGCGACTACAATGCTCCCCCGAAAATTTTTCGGGGAGCATAAAAATACCATGCGTACCTGCAGATGTTCCAGATTACACGATATGACCATAGCTGTTGCTGGTAGCGTTAAACCCCATTTACGCGACATTCAAATATCAAAGAGCGAATTTTCATCAGAGAATACTCGGATTATAGTGCAGTTAACCGTATCACCCTACTACGGCAACATTCTAGACTGGTCCAAATTCAAACAAAAATGCAGACGAGGTCCATTTTAAGTAAATTTAGACCTACTACATGTTCTACTATTTTTATTCATCTATATATCGATTTATTTTTTCTGGTGAAGGGGGTAGGTGTAGAAAACATTGTGGGAAGTAAAGAAATTGCTTGACACATGCAATTTATTTATTTTCCTCAATGTTTTAAATCCCTTAATCTTATGCAGGGCTTGTTTTCGCTCTTTGCTAAGAGGCCTATAACAGGCTACTTCACAGTTGAAAAAAATGCTCATTTTTCCCAATGGTGGCGGAAAAATTCCACAAAACTAGTGCTTAAATTTGCATTGTTTCAACTATTTCTTCTTTAAAACTTATTCTGTGTTAATTTACTAATAGTTTTTCACTGATGTGATATTCAAATAGTTATTCATTTATATAGCACTATATATTAAGCATAAATTGTATTTAATTCTCACACCATTACTACAAACGTGTTCCCAAAATGGCCAGAAAAAATCGGTAAAATTTCACAAAATGAATAGGCTACGGCCTCTTCACAAATCTTCGAAAAAAGCCCAGTTATGGGTCGCGAGTTTTGATGTTGGAATGCGATAACAGAGATGGGGAGAAATTGGCGTTTTGCGGTCACGGAGCGGTCAAAAGGTATTGTTGAACCCGTCAAACCGTTTCCCAAACGACAAAACTTTAGCGTATTTCAATTTGAAAGCTGTTGCAGATGGAAAAATATGTGCCCAAAGATAAAATTTGTGAATAATAAGTATGACATAGGAAGCATTGAGACAAACTGTGAAAATGCTGATAATCAGCATTTTCTGCTTTTGTCTCGATGTTTTCATAAGCCTATTCTAACTGAGACGTCAAAACTAGACCTTGTTTAGGAAAGGATTATGATGATACTGTTCAACCTCAGTGACACTCTGTGTCTACATGTACCTCTCTTACACGGTGGGTAACCACGTGCATTTTGGGAAGCGTTCACACCGAAAAGTCGTCTGTTTTAAGTATGTACATGTATTGTATAATTTCTCAGCTAATATTCTACGGATGTTGATGAGATAAAGTGCACCGTACGCGCCCTTGAGAGGGTCAATCCCGATCCTTACTCACTCTGCATCGAATCCGATAGTTTCTTCAAACATTCAAGCGCAAGCATTCATTTTGAACATTTGAAGAAACAATGGTATTTGATGCGGAGTGAGTTAGAAACAGGAATGGCCTTGTCAAAGACGCGTACACTATCCTTTAACTCGTCAAAATCCATAGAGTATCAGCTGAGAAATAGGAAAGGACGTACTTGATTCTGACATTTTTCTGTGTGAACGCTTCCCAAAAGTCATGTGGGTTACCCACCGTGTCTTAAAAGGACATTTATTCATTGGCGAGAGAATAACTCTCTCCCAAACAAGACTTGAGGCGCGTTCTTTAGATCGAGAATTTTTTAAGATTTCTTAAGATGTTTTAGACAAAGCGTTTTTAAGAAATAGATTCTTTGTCCGAAGTGTTCCAAATGCTCCATATTTCATACAAATGACGTCATGATGACGTCATTTGTATGAAGTATGGTGCATTACCATGGATCATTCGGAACAACTCGGTCAATTCTCTCTTATAAATTGTTTACACAGAGTTAACCGAGGGCTTCTCCCATTTAGCGTCTTTAAGATCGTCCTCTCAAAAACGCTTTATCCTGAAACATCTGAAGATAGCTCAAGATATCTCAAGAATTCTCGCTCTAAAGAACGTGCCTCGGCTTTTGATGACCCTGATAGAAAAAGGCTTTAATAGTTGTGATGATATATAATTAAAAATAATTGAATTTAATGTAATATGATTGTGATAATTAATTATTGTGGCAATTTCGTATAAAATGTTTAATGACATATCAAAGTTCTTGTATCAAATTTCTCATATTAAAGTAATAGTTTTATACGAATGATAGTGTGCATTTATAAAGTCTTTTTCTCTCAGTTAATCTAGTCAATCTAGTAGATCTAAAGATGCTAAAACCCTTCTAGTCAGGGTAGTTCATTAGAGTCAGTTAGAGTTAGGTTGTCTGTATTGAAAAGAAGAATCAATAATAAGATATAGTTTTATACAGATAAAATATAAGATGGGTGAATTAATTTTCAGTGCGCTCCACATATAACGGATTCTGTTAATACGAGATACCGTCTATAACGAGTACATTAAAAAGTCACTGTAATTTCCCTTCTATTTTCCTTTGTTTTATATCGGTCAAAGCGAGATCGGGTTGCGCGGGTAGCCGCAGTGCACTGTATGAATAATGTAAAACAAGACAGTTCACTTTTCTTCGGTTTCTTCGTTTTCGTCGGAGTACACATCTTTATGTTCTCTTTTTTATCATTTTCTCGATCCTGCAATGAAGAAAAAGAAAACAATAACATGTACATTTCTTGTTATTATCATTATGAAATTCCTTTACAGACAAAATTGTTTAATGATTAACTTGTTTAAACCATTACCACACACAGTGACTCTTTTTGTCTCCCTTCCACATTATGGCATTATTAAACACTGTGGAAAATGAAGAAATTGTCTGTGACAAGCAATTTCTTCATTTCCCACACTGTTTTCAACACAAAAAGAGCAATGTATTATAAATTCCATTCATGTGCATCATTTTTGAATTTGAATAAGTCCAAAATTTTGGTAATGGGTTAATGATAAAGTAATGAAACCCTTGTGTATATAAGACATTGTTTAACTTTTTTTCTTTACTCAAATACTGTCTTCATGTAGAAATGAATTTTGCATGTTTTAATTATTTAAAAAATATGTCACATTTTCCCCTATAGAAAAATTCATATGAAATAGAAAATACAGTAGATACTCGCGGTGTCGAAGTCAGAGGGGCCGCCAAAATACCTCGACATATCCGGAGTTGGACTTATCCGATTGTGTTCCGTTTCGATTTATATGATATTTTTATTGCCCATGAAGTGCGTTCATAATTGAAATATAGTAGGAAAAGGAAAGAAAATGCCCGAAACGAGAATTTTGTTTCATTTTACTACTAAATGCAAATAGTTATATTTTTTCGAAATTATTTCGTTTAAACCGTTTGATGTTCATTGGTGAGGACGGGACTAAACTTTCATTTTCACTTTAGCTGAGATTCGACTTATTCGATGTCGACATATCGAGTGCCGACTTTATTACCATTTGTTCCTGAATCCTAGGACTAATAGGGTGTTCATAGACCGCTATGGACTGAGGTAATGAAGGATATCTATGTAATGATGGCGGTTTTTTTTGCGGGGGGGGGGGGGGGGGGGTCTGAGACACTCTCTAAATAGAAGATGGGGAGAAATGGACGTTCTATGGTCACGGAGCGGTCAATAGGTATTGTTTGACCTATTAAAATATATCGCATTTTCCCCTATAGACAAACTTATATGAAAAATAAAATATTACTATTTGTTCCTGATTCCTAACACCAATAGAGTATTCATAAACCACTGTGGAGTGAGGCGATGGAAATCTGTGTGTTGAAGGAGGTTTTGGGCGTCCTTTGAGACACTCTCTAAAAAAGAAGATTGTTTTTATTTATTATATGTGACTCGTCACGCTTGAAGGGACCTTATGAGACGTCAACAAAACCAAATTTTGAGAAACGAATAAGACTGAGCCTAGTCCAAGAAGCTGTCGTATTTGAAAGATGAACACATAATAAGATAGGATAAACATTCTAGATTTTTTTAAAAAAAATCAAGAGTGAGAAGTATCGACCCTAGTCAGGCTGCGCGTACTGCGCAGACTGACTAGGGTCGATACGTTACACACTTTCGATAAGGTCCCTTTTAGCGTGACTGGTCCAAATCTTTCAAGCATAATGCTAGTTTTACCATTAAAAATGTTTTTCATTTTTTTGTAAAATCTTACTGAATTGTTCACGTGTATATTTCTTGTATAATGTCATTGAATATTTTAGTTACTATGCCACATCTGTAGAAATAATCTAAATGATTATTTCAACCATTATTGCTTGTTTCAATCATTATGCTACCCCTATAAGCTACCTCATTCCAAAGAAATTTAATAGAAAACAAATCTTTCAAATTATATACTTTTAAAATATTTCTTATAATACAAAACTGTTATCAAATGCCATTTAAGTCATTTTTGTTTGTAAAGAAACCAAACCTTACTGGTATTTAGATATTGCAAAGTATGTGGATAATCTTTGTGACAGTATAGTCTATAAATGCCATATGCCATATATAGTTGCTCATGTTTTCTAAATGTTTCTTTAGTTCATATTTTATTTGAAAGATATATTGCATTATGATTAGATTTTGTTCTCTTTTAGCCAATGCATACAGTATTGCTTACCCGTATGCATGTGGGTTCTGCAACCACACCTTCTGGCGATATTCTTCGAAAGCAACAATCATCTTATCCAGACCTTCCTTCAACTGATCTAGGGTGTGTGGGAGTAACTGTCGAAGCAGTGAAGAATATAAGCTGCCCAGCAAGCACATACACAGACCACATGACCGTGGTTGTGTGTACTCGCAAAACGTGCGTAAATACGACTTACCTAGTGCGATGCCAGAATTCGAAGAGGCCGCGACGGGCCCTAATTGGTGGCTACATGTTTATAGAGCCTGTGACGTCACACTTCTCATCGACTCCGTCGCGGTAGTAGGTCACTCCCAAAAGATACCACAGGTGGTTTCCCAATGGATCAGTTGAAATCTATCACCTTCTTCTTGTCGTATAATGTTCTCTTTGACAACAGTCAAAACTGCCTTGCACGAAATGACAGTTTTAGAGATGTCACTCCTCGCCATTATAACGCCCAACTTGCCATTATAACGCCCAGCTCGCCATTATAACGCCCAACTCGCCATTATAACGCCCAACTCTCCATTATAACGCCCAACTCGCCATTATAACGCCCAACTCGCAATTATAACGCCCAACTCGCTATTATAACGCCCAACTCGCTATTATCATTCCCAACTCTTAAGGACTAGATCCATGGCCCTGTGCATCAAAGCGTCGCTTTTTAACATAAACCTCGTAACTGCAGCTTGTTTTAAGCTGCAGTTACGAGGTGTTTGTTTAAAAGCATCGAAACCGAAAGCTTTGTAAGGCAGTATCTAATCCTTGGCACATAACAAGAAGGTGGTCCACATGGTTCTGCGACATTTCCTTAATTAATGCTTTTTTTCAACCACTGCTTTAATGTTATCCAACATTAAACGAAAGACCTGACAAATTAGATTATATTGAACTTAATTCACTTTTTTTTTTCAAAATTCGAAAAATTCAAAACCGCACCAACTGACGAAAAACTTTGATGTGATGTTGCCGTTGTTTTGAAAGTCAAAAGTCATGGTCCCACTAAAATGATGAATTAAACCCAACTACGAATTATTTGAACGGCCCTCATATAATTGTCCAATCGTTTTACTGACACCTTTTTCACAACAATTAGAAATACAACTTTAACATGTTTTTCAGCATTTTCCCTACCGTTTCGTCGGTTTCATTGCAAAACGTCGTAACTACACCTTGATTAAAGCTGTACTTACAAGGTTTTGTAACAACGCCAACGATTTGCAAAATAAAGCACATTTCTACAAAATTTTCTACATGTCCATTTTTTCTTTCTCTACCCTCTCACGCCTGAATGCTTGGTGTTATTTGAATGAGGTTCGGATGATAAAGTGGTGAAGTCACGGTCCGTATAAAAGCTTTGTTGTAAACCTTTTCCCCAAACAGCAGCTTTTAAATGCAACATGTACAATCTGAGTTATGCTGGGGACGACGAAATGGAGGAACAGAGTTTGTGCATAATATAGCACGGTAAATATTGAGACAAAATGAGAAAATGTTTAATATCAGCATTTGCTTCCTTGTCTCCATATTTATCCAAAGTTCAATAGATCTATTTTTTGTACACCACAATAAGGTTTCGGTTTGGAAAGGGTTAAAATTGGTTTTTGTACCTTTTGAATGGATGCTTGGGACATTCATATTTGTAAATTATTTTCATTGCCAAACAATAGTAAAAAATCGTAGAAATTACGTTTCACTGCATGATTTAAATGATTCAAAACTAGCTGACGACTAAAGTCTTCCATGTGTGTAACGTATTGTTTATATTTTAAGATGAAATCACGTTGTTGTGTTATTTTAATCAGGAAAGGGCCAGACAATGGTACGGATGGGGTCATTAAACGGTCAGATAAAGGGACAGAAAAACGAGACTTCATTTTTATGTTCATTGTTTGGTTAAATTGTTAAAGAAGTAATACAACAAGTTTGTGCATACATGTAGAAAATGAAATTTAAGTTACAGCAAAATGATAAAACATTGAAATAAGATTATGCATTTCATTTGACATTGACATGCATATTACTTGTGAACATTTATAAATAAATGGACTGAACTCTACCAACAGGACCAAACTTTTATACTGTCCAATTTGAAAGCTGATCTTCTATGCGACAAAACATTTGATGATAAAGATATTTTTTGTACGATGTAGCAGAGAACTTTATAGACAAGTAGAGGAAATGGTTGTCATCTACATTTCTTATTTTGTTTGAATGTCTGAATAAACCATGTATTGTTTAGGAAAGAGTATGAACCAGTTCGCAAGTTATAGTCTTCAACAACTAGAGTCCTCCATAAAATCCTTTTTTGCATGTTGAAACGTGATTAATAATCAGAAATATTTCCTTTCCCCTCAAGATCTTCTGTTCGATATGATACGTTATCTATATTTCTTTCTTGACACTGATATTATTGTCTACAACAGCTTTCAAGTTGAGATAGTGAATTAAGTAAATTACCAAATAACAAAATTGCATACTTGTCCAATTTCAAAGATATTGCCGACGACAATTTCGAGTGGATGCAATTTTACATTTTTGTGTTTTTTTTTGGGGGGGGGGGGGGGGGAGAGAACTTGCGGGAAATGAAGAAATTGCTTGTCGCACGATGTTTTCCAAAGCCATTATCGTGTAGGGAGTCAAAAAGAGTCATTGTGTGGGAATGGGTTAAATGTCATTTGGTAAAAAGCCAATTTAATTTTTAAACGGATATCACCGATCCATAAAACGGATAGTCACAGCCATTAAACCATCCAAATCAATTATCTTTCTCAAATGGACTTTCCTTATCCAAAAGAACGAAACACAGCGAATTTTTTTTTCAAATTTCGAATGGTGCAATTTCTTCATTTTCCACAATGTTTCCAAAAGCATTTACTCTATGGGGCTTCAAAAGGGTTATTTTGTGGGAGTATGTTAAAGGGGCTCATTCTATGTTTTTATGCTTCCGAACTGTTCGGGAACTCATATTTGTGCATGGAAAAACAATTAGCAATGCATAGAAACCTCAATCTCGGCGAAAAAACACCTTTTCTTTGCTATAGACCAATCCTTTACAAGCGTGTTTACACATTCTATTTTTACTTCAAAACAAGACAAGGTCAAGGGCAACGAGACACACCTCCGCGTTATTAACACACCGTACAACCGGCTGTGTCGATGACTGTGACCATATTTGCGAGGAATACGTGAAAAAGTTTACTTTGTACAAGCACTGAACATTTATACGCGTATTTATCAACTATAGAATACCAAAGATCCTTTCGTTTATTTATAAAAGTAAATTCATTTGACCTACCATACACATGACATCAGATGCCGAATCTGTCTTCGCTGACTTTCTACGCAGCCGGTTGTACGGTGTGTTAAATCTCGCTGAGCACAGATGACGTATCTCTGACGTAATTGATTTTTGAAGGTTGGGCATATGTAGCCGTTTCAAAACAAAAACAAGGACGACCAGCATGTTATTAATTGACTTGGGTTTTAATACTTAATAAAGCTCGACGAGTGGTAACAATGGACATAAATGGTCTACCCCTTCAGGTTGGTAATTTCATACGTTATTTCTGGTTTGTAATTATTGTGCCATTTGCATTTTCGACAGCCTAGCTCGTCCCCCTTTAAGAATTCAGTATGATAGCAAATATATAACATTCATGAGACAACGAACAAATAAATAAATAAATCAGAATTTCACCGGAATAACAAGAAATGAAATTAATTCAAATATCCCTTAACTGAGATTATCTTAGTAAATATTCCAATCAAAGTCTGGAACATCGTCGTCGTAGTCTTTGTCTACGTCACTAACGACGTCAACCGTATCTACGTCCAAGTCTGCATTGAATTTTGTTTCCCTGGAGATTTCGATTTTTTCTTCATCCGCGCCTGGCTTGTCTGTATTGACGTCCGCTTGTGTGTTCAAGAGTTCTTCTTTTTGTTCATCTGTTCCTGGATTGTCCTGTTGGAAACTATCTGTAAAAATATTTAGCCCTTTCCCAAACAAGGCCTGTTTTTGACGTACCCAGTAGAAAAAACTTGGGAGAACATTGAGGTAAAAGTAAAAAATTCCGAAAAACAGCTATTTCTCCTTTTGCGTCAATATTTTCTGTGCTATTTTTTTCACAAATCATATCTTTATTAGCATCAATTTTGCTTTGTAGCATTGTGGAAACGGTTAACCCTTTCCCAAACAAGACCTGGTTTTGACACACCCCTCCAATATCAAAAATATGTGGGAAATATTGAGACAAAAGAACAAAATGCTGGCGACAGTTTTCATATTTGACCACTCATATTTGACATCATTTCGAAAATGCTGAAGTAAAGGGAAAACATTCTGACAATCAGCATGCCCGTCTTTTGTATTAATCGGTTAAGAAGAAATTTTAAAAGTTGTGTCAAAACCAGGCCCCGGTTTCTCGAAAATACTTAAGTTAGTTCTCATGCTCAAATATTACACCGTGCTCAAATCACAAGAGATCCACGTGGACGTCAATTGAATACCAATCAACGTTGGAGAGTATTTCATTGAAGTTGAGCATGTACTCATGAGTATGTACTTAAGTTTTTTTCTCGAAAAAAGGTAAGTACGTTCTCAGACTCAAATCTGAGCACCGTACTAAAATCACCCGAAATCCACGTGAACTTCAATTGAATACCTGATTGGTATTGAATGGAAGTTGAGCATGAACTAATGAGTATATACTTAAGTTTTTTTTTTTGAGAAACCATGGCCAGGTCTTGTTTTAGAAAGACAATCAGATACCCGATACACTATGGGTGCATTCAAAAAGGCATTTAATGTCATTTACATAGCTTAACGAATAAGAAGTATTTGTCCTCAAGCCTCTGATCCCTTTCCCAAACAAAACCGGATTTTGACGTACCTAATTATAATTTTCATTATAATTACAATAACTATTAGATAGATAATAATATTGATAATAATAATAATAATAATAATAATAATAATAATAATAATAATAATAATAATAATAATAATAATAATAATAATAATAATAATAATAATAATAATAATAATAATAATAATAATAATAATAATAATAATACACATGTAATAATAATAATAATGATAATAATAATAATAATTATTATAATAATGGAAATAATAATTATTATCATTATTATATTTATTTTTATCATTTTTATTATTATCGTTCTTGTTATTGAACCATGAAATCACTCACCACTCGCGGAGACGAACATCATACAAACAGCAACACAAGCAGAAAGCAGGTGCAACTTTGCCATGCTTAAAATATGTTCAAATCTAACCTTAAACAAGGCGACAATTCAGTCTGTATGAAAGCGCTGTCTTCTACATTTCAACGATGTTTTTGCAAAACCCCGTATTTCCAACTTCAATCAAGCTTGAGTTAGAAGGTTTTGCAATAGCACAGACCGATTTGGAATGTGGAATACCAGGAATTACCTATCATGATTTTCCCTTTACTTTATTTAAGTTTCATAATGTAACATAATACATTTGGTAGTACTACTTGTTAATTTTAAAAGTTATCTAAAAATGCATGTCTTTAATGCCGTAGCCCATATAGCTATTTGATGTAATATTTCATCTCATTTACACGTGTAGATTCCCTCCCATTCCTGTTTTCATTTTTATGCCCCCGTATCGAGGGATCGGGGGCATATTGTTTTACTCGTGTCCGTCTGTCTGTCTATCCGAAAACTTAACCTTGGCCTTTTCTCCAAAATTATTTGATATACAAAGCTCAAATTTGGTATGCAACTTCCTTTTAATGATATCTAGCTGTTCCATGCAATTTGACTTTCCTCAAGGTCATCCCTTAACCCTTATCAACCCTTTACTCTTCGAAAACTTAACCTTCTACTCCGAAAACTTAACCTTTTCGTTTTCTTTAAAAGTATTTGACATACAAAGCTCAAATTTGGTATGCAACTTCCTTTCAATGATATCTATCTGTTCCAAGCAATTTGAGCATCCTCAAGGTCATCCCTTAACCCTTAACAACCCTTTACTCCACGAAAACTTAACATTCTAGAAAAATGGCCATTTCGGGGGCATTTGTGTTTCACAAACACATCTTGTTTATTGTTTGTTTTTCTTCTTTGTCATGCTACAAAAAATATTATTTTAATTGTTTATTAGCATTCATTGATTACGCCTGATACGAAGGGTTAAATGGATTGTGGATGGAATTCCTCTATATTACCTGTGCCTAATTTTGGCTATTCTCATATTAAGGGGGGGGGGGGGGGGGGTTTAACCCTGTTTTTTTCTAATAGCATGGTTTTTGGTTACTCGAATTTGAAAGCTGCTGCAGATGACAAAATGGATGGTAATAAAGATATCATTTGTGTGCAATATAGCTCAGAAAATATTGAGGCAAAAGGAGAAAATGCTGGTCATCAGTGTTTTCCCAAAATTTTCAGTTAAGTACATCAAAACCTTCTCTCGTTTGGGAAAGGATTAATACAACACGAAATATTTCAATATTTGTCTTTTGTTTTACTGATCTAGGATTGGCATTCTTTATCATAGTCAAAAGGTGTACAAATTGTTACAAACGGTCTCAACGTTACCTCTTTGAAAGTTGGTGTACATTACAAAATTATTGTTGATAAACATAGGACTTAATATGTTCAATAAAGGACAATTAATATTGAGACAAAAAGAGAAAATGCTTGCAAAATACATTTTCTTCTTTTTTTTCATTAAGTTTGTTCTTTAGTTTTTAAGGGTCGTTTAAAACCGGTTTTGTTTTGTGCAGGGTATGTTGCGATTTCAAACTTTCTTTAACCCGGCGTTAAATCCAGAGAGTCATAGTACTAAGGAGGACATGGGGAGACGATTCAAATGACTACCCACAACATATATTTTGTGAAAATAAAACGATACATCGCATTTTGAAAAGCTATCACCACATCTTATCTGTTGAGATCTTAGTTTTTTTTTTGTTTCTCTTCCATTTCCAAAATACAATTCAAAGTTACCCATTCTCTGGTTGGGCCATAGGCGTAGCGCTGTACGTAGCGCATCGTCATTTCAATCATAAAGTCCGGGGTTCGATCCCCAGTCGCGAAAAAATACTTTTGTTATTATTGGAGTAATGGACGTCAGTGACAAGTAGTTAAGACATTCGATGCTTTTTAGCAAAAACTTCGTAACTGCAGCTTGATTTAAGCTGCAGTTACGACGTTTTTGTTGAAAAGCGACGAATTATTCCTTACTTCCTCATTCCAGACCCGACCGACCTTGCCTTGTGATTTAACAAAATCTCAAAATGATATTTATTTGAATGATCTCAATACATTAGGAAATCCTTCGTCCATTTTCTATTGGCTATTGTAAGTTTGAGGTTGAACGCCTGTTTCAACTGTTTTGGTCGTATCGCGGCGGCGAGAGCACAAAACCATCAATTCCTGTTATTTCTCATACATGTACCAGTGCTACCACAACATCCTTACCGAGCCACCGGCCATTCGCCTATATATGTTACATGTAACGTTTATAAAACCATCTGTGAGAGACAAGTTTGCCGCGGCCAGGAATCGAAACAACAGCTTTCAAATGGGAGCCTGAAACTTGCTGTTTGGAAAGTGTCACAACTTGGAAACAGAAGCGTTTGCAGACAACGAACTCACTTCTATAAGCTACTTATGTCCAGCAGCTGAAAGAACAGCGGAACGATACGTACAGCAGAGCTACGAGACCTATAATGAGTACCCACAACATAGGGTTTAGATTTTAAATAAAAGAGATACATTCTCACAATAGGTACCTTGTAAATTCAGGAAAATGCTAGATGGTGTTAAAGATTTTATTCCTTTTTTTCCATACATACATTTTGTGACAAAGAAAACAGAAAATATACAAGATTAAATTAATTTCTGTGCCGCAGTATACACTTACCACATAAAGTAACGCAACATTTTCAAATTTCAATAATTTTGTTTCTAACAAACCAGGATCAAAATGGTACTTTCATTAGTTCGCAAGGAAGGATTATGATAGAAATTTTGAATGAAATATTTCAATTTCCAACGAACAAGCCAGAATAACGTCCTTTTATTAATTTACGTCAAACACGTCCTAACGTCTTGCAAGTTGGAAAACAATTCTAAAAGATAGTTTACTGATAGTGTAATGTCAGTTACACAATAAAAGCACAAAAGAATGTCACTGTGTGCACTAAGCGTCATGTCATAACTTCCGGAAAACAGCCGTCGACATATCACTGGAATTTGAGTTCTGAAAAATTCAATTGGCAGGGACTTAAAAGCTTGGCGTCCAAATTTTCTTCAATTTCAAGGTTGTGGTACCATTTTATTGCAAACGCCAAAGTGAAGGATCGATCCAGATTATCGACTGGGCCAGTTACAATCAGTCTGTAGGGTATTAGCCAAAGAGCTCTGAACATTGGAAAAATTCCTAATAGCAGCAGATTCCACATAAATGAACATTGGCAGACATGGATAAGCCAACGCAAATGAATTATTCAACCAGGAGCAAACCGTTTTATATCTGATATTGACTAAATTTTGGGATAATTTTCGTCATTTAAGACAACTTATCCATCCAAAGATTCCGGTGAAAATCTGATTCAGTTTAAGAGTCGCGGGTCTGTGCTTCGGATGTTTGCATAAAGTCATGAAATTCACCCAAACGCCCAGTCAGGCGGGCTGGGACAAACAGATGAAATGCCAAAGGCGATACTCGTAAGTAAGTTGACAATGTGTTGGGCTCTGTTGTCCCTGATATTATGTAGGAAGAGTCAATGGCATGTTGCAAAAGGATTGCGCCCCTGCACACACTGCTGCTTTCACACGACGGTTGTGCAGCAAAACAAGGTTACTGCCCATATTCGAGAACACGTCTGCTATTGAACACTTTTGGGATTATCTGAAAAGGTGCGTTCGTGGTAGTCTTAATCCTCCAACAAACCTGTTTAGCGAACAAACAATCCTTCAGGATGAGTGAAAACAGTTTCTTTAACATCAAACCGCTCCAAAAGTGGTGTCGATGTGGCGAACATGTCAGTTTTTTATGAAAACAAGGGATGATTATAACAATGAAATTGTTTGTGACTTTTGAATTTACACCCGGTGTCTTTGGGTTGAAATTTCTGTCTGTAAATGCCTTAGCATACTTATGATGTTTCGTTTACTGTTTGATGAAATGTTACATATGATGTCAAAACAAAAATATCCTTGAATTTATTAACTTGTTTTCAGATATTTGTTATTGAATGAGTGTTGCGTTATTTTATGTGGTCAGTGTAGTTAGTAATTGTTATAACTTCATACCATTGATGAAGGAACTTCGCCTTAATATTTCTTAATCCATTACATGTACAAGACGGTAAATTTTAGACTCTTCAATTTTCAGACCATAATAATAAGTTGATGACATATAAAAAAAATATTTCCATTTTTGGGTTAGAAAACAATGTGGAAAATGAAGAAATTGCTTGTCACAAGCAATTTCTTTATTTTCCACAATGTTTTCCCAAGTATTTTCTTATAAGGGAGTCAAAATGTGTCACTGCATAGTACTGGTTTAATCAAGGTGCTGCCAGCACAGTACATTTGGTGTCACTGGGGAAGTTAACAGAAGGAATAGATTTATGGATGTTTTCATATGAATTCGGCTCCTTGGATTTAATAGTACTTTTCATAGAAAATGTTCAATGTAGTTTCAACCGATACAAAGATTTTGAAACAAGTTCCAGATTAACGTATACAGCCCATCATTAGCACCAAGGAGCCAGAGGCGAAATTTGAAAAGTGCCAGCAAATCTTAAACTGTGTAATATTTCCATTCCAAATACAAACATAAGCATTTTGAACGGTTTAGAATTTTGAATTAATGCATAATAATGGAGATATTTGACATAAATGTTATAAATTACCTCCCTTGCATATAAATAAAAAGTAAAAAGATATTTGTAAATTATTTTCTTTTTGAAGCATAATCTTGAAATCCGGCACGGTGAATCAAATTACTTGAAGTGTTTTTTCAAGTGTGTGTAATTTGATGCATGTCCCATGGCTAGAAAGTGGTGTTTTTAATGATGGGTCATATACCTTAAATGATCCTCACCAAGAATGCGTTAGAGAACATTGAGAGTAGGTCTATGTGCTTACATTATATGTAAGAAAATTGCCAAGAACATACAAAATTAAACGGGAAAACTATAGACAACGTACACAACTTAAACGTTATTTACACAAAACAATTCAGTTAATCATTTAGTTTTATGCTATCAACTCACGAAATGACACATTCAAAACAGAATGGAATATATCTATGACATAACAGCTCTAAAAACATTGTAGAGAAGGAAATTGTATCAAAATAAGCGAGGGAGTATGACGTATCGAATGGTACGTTTCTCAATACTGAGAGGTACATATTTGATTTAAAATTTGAGAAAAATATGTACTTACATAGTGTTCTGGTTTACATAAGTTAGGAAAACATACCATAACGAAGTCACGTGATTGCCGCCTGTGTATATGTATTGCCCAGCAAGATTAACCGGGGACATTTGCATATGTAATGACCCTTTTGTTAAGAGGCTCAACTAACGGACTTAGCGCACGAAAATTAAGTTGTTCCTGGTTAATTTGGGTGGACAATACATTTGATATCTTTTTTCCCAAAACAACAAACTTTAAGACTGTTCCAATATGACATGCGACAAACTAGATATAAATAAAGAAAGCAAATTATAAGCAATGTGACTGTGTTAAGAAAATGAGAAAAAGCTGTTACTCGTTATTTTCTGCCTTTGTCTCAATATTTGAAGAAAAAACAAATACACCAGAGAAATTTAAACCAGAGGGGCGTTCTTTAGAGCGATGTTTTTAAGATAACTGAAGATTTTGTTATTTTCAAAGGCGTTTTTAAGATCAAAATCTTAACCGAGGTGTTCCTTAAGCTCCAAACGTAATTTGTACAAAGTATGGAACTTTTGCAAAATCACAGTTTATCTGAAAACACTTTAAATAATCCTTAAAGGTTTCACATACTAATGGGCATAACAATCAACGGGATGGAGCACTTTATTTTTTAAATGTACAAACATAGAGACACCTTTTCTGAAAAGATAGTGAAATTTTGCCGCAATTTCAAAATGTCATGACAAAGTTAAGATTTTACCACGTCGATATGAAAAATGGGCATTTCGCGCACAGAGTAATAGATATATCTAAACGCGAATAAAAGGTGACATTTGCAAGAAATATCTATCATGTATACATCAAACAAGTGTTAATCAAATACAGTCGACACTCGTTATCTCGACATCGGATGAGTCGAATTTTCGCTTAAGTCGAAGTTTAAATCTGGTCCCGTCTTCATCTATTGACATAATTTTTTCAAAACAAAATAATTTCGAACTGATTATAGCCATTGAAATATAGTAGGAAAAGGATAGAAATTGCTCGACACGGGCAATTTCTTTCCTTTTCTTACTGTATTTCAATGATATTTGAACTTGATAAATTTCAAAAACGGTCAAATATCAAATATCTCGAAGCCGAACAAAATCGGATGAGTCGAACTCCGGATTTGTCGAGGTATTTTGACTGCCCATCTGACTTCGATACAATGAGTGTCGACTGTATACTACTATAAAATTACCTCTGACATACTGTGACAACAATACTACTAGAAAAAACAGGCAAAAACCGGAATACATTGCCACCCACAACAGTACGTAGAATATTTGCCCTAATATTACTAGTATCTTATACTACAAAGCAGCTTCAATTTAGAGTTCAATATTTACCAGTTTGGAAGGGGTTAAAGGTTTATTTAAACAAAAACTTGGATAAACAGAATAATATTTGAATTGTGTTATGAAAAGATGTTTGAAAATCAAATATCATGCATACATGTACAAAGAATTATTTCTTTCCGAAAAATCGTGATACTCTTGGCACTCGAACACTTGGAACGCGCACTTTTGGCAAACGACTTGGAACCCGCACCTTTGGAACGCGTGCACTTGGGAGCCGTGGAATGCCTGGTCTTGGGAGTCTTGGAAAACCTGGTCTTGGAAGTCTTGGAAAACCTGGTCTCGGGAGTCTTGGAAAACCTGGTCTCGGGAGTCTTGGAAAACCTGGTCTCGGGAGTCTTGGAAAACCTGGTCTTGGGAGTCTTGGAAAACCTGGTCTTGGGAGTCTTGGAAAACCTGGTCTTGGAAGTCTTGGTCTTGGAAAACCTGGTCTTGGGATTCGGGGCCTAGGAATCCTAGGAGGTGATGGGCGCGGAAATCGATAACGTGGCCAGGGAATCCAAGGAGCGCCTGGGTTAGGAACGTTGGCTTGTTTCTTCTCTTCTTGAAGTCTAAAATATCAATCATTAATTCATTTTAAATTTGACCCGTAACGCAGAAAGGGACCTTATCCGAATTCCAAAAATCCAAATTTTGACAAACTTGTCAGACTCACCACAGGTTAACCAGATACCGTATGCGAAAAATGAACATAAAGTAAGATAGGGAAAACATTCCGAATTTAGTAAATTACATAAAAGTGAAAAGTGTCGGCCCTAGTCTGACTGCGCGGATTGCGCAGACTGACTAGGGTCGATAATTTTTACACTTCCTATAAGGTCCCTTTTAGCGTGACGGGTCACGAATTCTTCTATTTTTGTAAGTTTGCAACACAAAAACATTGCATTTGTGACATAACTGTCGAAAAGGCGCCATCGTAGATCGAAACTTCGAATTTAATTTAAGGGGATCATATGCTAGACTTTTCAGGAATCTGAACAATATGGGGAGATTCAGAGCTTGCATTGTTGTGTGGTGCATTACATTATCTAGGACCAAGCCGAAAGTAATTTTTGTGATGGTACCAAGCTTTACACTATCATTCGACGACTTAAATAATAGCCTTTTCAATTGCTTATTACTTTATGATACGACAAAAAGCTAACAAAAACATACGGAAGGTCCAAAGCGTCGTCATCTTCAACAACATCATCATCCAATCCTCTCTCGTCCATTACTTCGTCTACGTTACATATATCGTCAGGTATACACTCCTGTATGTGACAATCGCAGATGTCATCTGGGTAATTTTCGCCGCATTCTTCAAGACAAACATCCAACTGAAAGCAACATTTCCCTATTGATAATACCGTAACGCAAGATTGACTTACGTTCTTAACCCTCGTGCTGTTAACTTTACTGTCTGCAAAATCTGTGAACACAACAGGAGCTTGAATCTAACATCATGTGAAGTGTTAAACATTTTAGTTAGCAATATTAATGGCAAAACACTTAAAACCTTATAAGACGAGGTTTTTTAGCGGGACGTGAGAAAAGTCTGGTCAACGACCAACAGTATGAGCTAGATCATTTTATTGCTTCGAGTCATTATACAACAAGTTTATGTCATTCACCATGTCTTATTTTCCGGATGGACTGGCACAAAAATTCAAGGACAGAGGAAGATAAATACGTACAGCATCCTGATCATCAGTGTATTCTGGACCACCATCGTCGTCGTCATCATCTACATCATTATCTACATCATCAATAACGTCATCCGTATCCGAGTCTGTGTTGGTGTCTGCTAGATCTAGTACCTTCGCGATGGCCTCAATTTCTGCATCAACATCGGACTCGTCTTTTTGGTAAGTATCTGCAGAAGTATTTATAGCATCGTTAGGGATATTCTAAAACCTCGTAATTACTGTTTTAATCATACTGTAATAACGAAGTTTTAGAATTGCACCGACTTTATAAGTCGATGGATATAAAGTGTGAACACAAACTCAGTTTGGCGGTGAAGTTGATTCGTGATTACTTTTATTTTGACATTTCCAATATGATTAGATTATGGACCTGACCAGATAGAAAGGTCTTGTGCACGACACAACTTACGTGAATGAGTGAGATGCATTACAATACAATTGTTTGCTCAGGGTTGCCACTCAACTCTCATTTCAAAATTCCCTGACTTTTCCCTGGCAACAATTACAGAAAATCGTCAATACTTTCTTTGATACCTTACCAATTTTGAAATCGGTTGAAAACACTAGCAGTAAGTTTGATGTCGAAGATCTTTAGAAAAACAACTGAAAAGGGTTATTTATGACCAACAAAAACTTTGTTTGATCGGCAATATCTTTTTATCAGCTTATTTGTGGTGGTTCCTTTGCATTTAGTAAATCCCTGGCGTTTTCCTGCTTTCTCTGAATAAAATTATTTTCAATAGATCATCAAAGTGTATCACGTGTTACATGATTCTCTGTCATTAAAATGCGTTAGATGATGGAGATATTTAACAGGCAATTTTAGAAAAGAAAACGATTAAAAATTGCACTTCAATCATCTCATGTAGGAACAGAAGAATTGCTGTATTTGAAAAAAAAATCCAAAATTAACAGAAATCTGTTTTATATTATTTTTTTCGGAAATAGATTTAATGCTATTATTAAAGAGACATGTCAATATGTTCAAGAGTATTTAACCATTTCCCGAATAACATTATTTTGACGTGTCTTTTATAAAAACATTAAGGAAACATTGAGGAAAAAGAAAATGCTAGTTACCATATTTCTCACAAACATTTCTATGCTAAAACATACACACTTTATATTTATGATATTAATTATTTTGCCTGCAACAACTTTCAAATTTAACAAGTCTCAAATGTGGTTATTTGGAAATGTGTTAATAAACACAGGCGGCAATCACGTGACTTCGTTATGTGATTTCCTTACTTTTGCCAACAAAACACTCGGTTAGTACACACTTTTCTCAAATTTTGAATCAAATACTTAACACTCAATATTGAGATACGTGCCATTCGGTTCATCGTACTCTCCGGTTTATTTTGCTACCAAGATCTTCTCTCAAATCCCTGTCAAAGCTGAGAACATTCGTGCAAACTTTTTTTTAATGCCGTGATATATTTTCGTAAGAAATGTTTGCCCTTTGCACGAATGTTCTCAGCTTTGACAGGGATTTGGGGGACTATCTTGGTAAAAAAAAAAACAAAAAAAAAAAAAAAAAAACAACGGATGTTACTACAAATCGAACGGCACGTATCTCAATACTGAGAGTGAAGTATTTAATTCAAAGTTTGAGAAAAATGTGTACTTACCGAATGGTTTTGTTAACATAAGATAGGAAATTATATCATAGTAAAGTCACGTGATTGCCGCCTGTCATAAAACAAACACAAATAACTTAAAAGGAAAACAAACCGCTGCTTTTCAAAAAAAGCTTCGGAACTGCAAGTAAAAGCCAAGCCAAGCCGAGCCGAGCCAAGCAAAGGCATGCCAAGGCAAGCCAATCCAATCCAAGCGAAGGCAAGGCAATGCAAGCCTAGCCAGGCCAAGCCAAGCCTAAAACTATACCATTCCTATATTTGCTAATGTTAACCCTTTCCGAAACGGCATAAAATTGACTGTCCCAATTGGAAAACTACTGTAGACGACGATATTTATGTTCGTAAAGACAGGATTCGTTTATAGTAATATAGCGCAGAAAATATTGAGGCAAAAGGAGAAAATGCTGTTTATCAGCATTTTCTTCTTTTGTCTTAATGTTTACCCAAGCATTTTCTACTAGGGACGTCAAACAAGTCTTGTTTGGAAAAGGATTATTTAAACAACAAACAAACAAAAAAATAGAAGGAAAATATAATCATCTGATCACTTACCGCTAGCAGAGATTACCGTCACAAAAACAGCCACAAAGGCAGCAACCAGGTATATATTTGCCATTGCTTGTGATAAGCAAGATGCAGCGAATGAATTATTTCTGCAAGTGCACCCTTTTTATACCCTTGATGGTGATATCATACCCGGAACAGTCTATTGTGTTTTAATTGTACTGCATTTTAATCATTACCAACACGCAATGCGAGTTTTATTACTCATTTTTAAGCATTCCAACCTTTTACGTTCCCTAAGAGACTCCAAACTTTTATTTCGCAGATGATATGTAATTTTCTTATTAATATGTTGAGTTAGTTTTGGTTTTGTATATCTTCATAGGAATTATCAATTTAAATTGTTTGTGTACATTATTTACTATAGAAATTCAACTGAAATGGTCATATCGCGGAGGGTGGAGCTCCTAACCATGGATTCATGCCATTTTCTCATCAGTACAATAAAGCGTCTTTTCTGAGCTTCCAGCTGCTAGCCATTACATGTTTACAAATATCCAACCAACAAACAACTGACTGTCAGAATGGTTGTTTGCCAGAGTCGGACAACGAACCCGGTACCTCATGAGTGAGTGTCCGATGCTCTACGAACTTAGCAAGGCTGCGATTTATAATAGTTCACTTGATTAGAAAGGATTTCATGCACTGAATACGGATATGTCTTATAATCTTTGTCGAAATCAAGTTGTCTTTGGTTCTCCTTATATTACTCATAGTAGGAAGTTTTCAAATAGGCCAATAACGACGAGTTTCAATCACAAAAGGAAATACTGCAGTTTAGTGTCATTATTTCACTAATTCAAAGCTTGACTAAAATTTTATCGGCCGTAAACAATTTCGTTTGGTGAAATTCGCAATTTGATTACAGACACAAACCATCGCAAGCATGTCTCACACAACGCCGCCATCTAGCAAACATCTGCTGATTTAAATAGAAATGGATCGGCCGAGTTGCGATGAGTGAAATCTATGCGTCCACAGTGCGTCATATGTACATTTTACGGCGTTTAAATTGGTTCTTGTTGATTTTATATTTCCACCCATGACCACAACTTGCCTTTAGCTGTTATCTTACGATAATTACGATAGCTTGACACAAACCGATCTATCTGGTGTGGGAATTGCTATCAGACCTACTTCCAATAAAGCAGTGCCTAGGAAATGCATAGTATTTTACCCTGTCTTGTTAAAGTGACGCATCGGTGTACAGGTCTTTGGTTCGTGGATACTGACTGACCGAAGACAGCTTATCTCAAACATGACGTAAAACGTACAACGGCCACAAGTATGTTTGAGACTTGTCCTATATCATTTCTGTAACAACAAGAAATAGAACTGCCCCAAGTACAAACGAGTTGCAGACTTGACTCGAGTAACATTGACTTACGCGTGCGATTTGTTGCCCTTTTGCAATTTATGTTGTACTCCGCCCTAGCTTCAGTAAAATGAATAATTGAATAGTGTTTTAAGGCCCTTCGACTACCAAGGTCATATTGGGCGAAACACCTATCTGAATGTATATAAAACTACTGGTATGTAGATAGTTACATAACCATTAAGAAAGGTAAAATATAATGAAAATATATCCTTATTCAAAAATAGATAATATTTCCTTATAATTATTAAATTAATACTAAAGAAATAAAAAAAGAAACAAAACAACCATGTACTATGAATAATCCGATGTGAGGACGAATAGACATATGATCCTCTCTGATCAGAGAAAATCCGCGTCCGAGTCCGATCGATCGGAAAATCCACAAAAAGTATAAATATAGATAATCAAACATAAGTAAAGTTTCACAGATCAAAAACACAGACTTTAATAAAAAAAAGATATTTTTAAAGAGATTACACTCTTTAAGAAAGTTAAAATTGACTCAGATTTCACATAATGATTTCAAACTGTAAGCATTGAAGTGCCTGTTTCTAATGATGGCTAAATCTACCCAATCAATGAGGAGACGCTGGGCAGTGAGCTCCTCTTTACAAGGAATACACTGAGGTGTTTCCTAACCCTAAAATAGGTACGCCTGGGTCAGGTGTTTGTAAACAATTCGTAGTCGGGCCAAAACTAACTCCTCGCGGCGATCAGATCGAAGACCTGGCAGCCATTCATTAAGTGCAGGTTTTTGTATCATTTTGGTGATTAGCTTCATCGATCCAACAATTTTGCCATACATTATGAGTAGAATTGTGAATGAGATGTTTAAATTCAGAAAAAGGAACTTTAACAGGAAAAGTATCTAGTGACAACAGCAGTGTCTGCCTTTTCGTTGTCGCGTAGACCGCAATGGCCTGGAAGCCAGCAAACAACAATATCAGTATCTACTTCAGCATCGAAGATACGGGACAGCTTTTCAAGTAATTTAACTATAACTGGATTGTCCGTTTTTTCGTGCTCAAGGACTTACATACAAGACAAAGAGTCTGTGAAAATAATATAGCGCCCATAACCATTTTCAATGATGAACTCGAGTGCAAGGTCAATAGCAGTGAGCTCGGCAGAGAAAACGGATGAATTGTCGGGCAGACGATACTGATATTTGTAACCATCTAAGACGGCAGCTGAAGCGAATTTCTGTCCACTGTAAAAACCACCTGTATAAATATGAAAATGCAACATGTGATTTTCCTGTATTTCAAGGAATTTATTTTTAAACTAAGTATGATTAGTTTCAGCCTTTTTGGTAGAAGCTAGATCATAAATAAAGGTGGGACTTTTGGACGATCATAAAATCACAACTGGAACTTTAAGCTCGGCAACGTCATCTAGATCAAAATCTAGTGAATCTATATCTGCCTTACAACGTAAACTGAATAGGGGAACTTCTGATCTCTTTTCATTAAATTCCTATTCATAAAGAGGTTCAAATACAATATCACGTGTATGATTATCTAGATTGGATTTGAGTTTCAAGTAATTTTTTCGTGATTTTGTCCGATTCTAATAATCCCAGCCATTTATGGACCAATCATTTTTTCTACAATTAATGTAAAAGGCCACCAAAGGAACAATTTTGCCAAGTTTGGTGTAAACTGGCCAAATGGCTGATTTTTCAAAACTTATTTCATGATTATGTCCAGTTCCGACAAGCCACGCGCTTTCAACACTTATGGACCAATCAAAATTTGAACAATACAGTAAAGTGCTACCCAAGGAACATTTCTGTCACGATATATCTACATCGGCCCATTTAATTGGTTTCAGAGGTTTTAACCCTTTCCCAGACATGACCTGATTTTCACGTCCCTGATATAAAAGTTTGGGTAAACATTTAGGCAAAAGAAGAAAATGCTGATTATCAGCATTTTCTTCTTTTGCCTCAATATTTTCCATGCTATATTGTACCAAAAGCCAATCTTTTTCAACATCCATTTTGTAGTCTGCAACAGCTTTCAAATTAGACAGCCCTAGTATTTTGTTATTTTGGAAAGGGTTAAAGTAAATGTTAACGGACGGACAGACGGACGGAGGCACGACGAACACAACGCCATGACAATAGACCGCTGGCCTTCGGCGAGTTGAGCTTAAAATGTTGAAAGCGGATTTTATTATTATGTGAACGGTTTTGGGTTATGCAAATATTTTAATATAATCTCCACCGACACAATTATAAGAAGGTCCAACTTGAAAGGGGGTCGCGGCCATGGCGCATCTGCCTCTCTTTCGAGAGGTCCCGGGTTCGATACCCGGCTGCGGCAAATACCCTTACTGACAATACTGTCACCCATCAATGGTTTGATATCGTAAACTTATGTGTGGGAGCAGCTGGAGGCCCGGTAAGGGTGTTTTGGTAGTGCTGGTATGAGAAACGAAAGGGATCCATGGTTAGGTGCTCCAGCCGCCGCGATAGGACCTTAGTAGTTGACAAGAGTTGTCCGCGGACAACGTAGCTCGCCTATACGGGAGCTTGTCACAAAAACATCTAATTTTTTACAAGTAGGTCAAACTTCAAGGCCAAGGTCACAAGGTCAAGTGTCATGGTCACAAATGAAAGGTCTTGTCAGGAGGTATCCATATGTGAAATATCAAAGCTCTATAAATAATAGTGCATGAGATATACACCAGGTTAAAGTTTTTTCAAAAGAAGGTAAAACTCCAAGGTCAAAGTCACTAGGTCAAAGGTCATGGTCCCAAATGAAAGGTCTTGTCGAGATGTATCCATGTATGAAATTATCAAGGCTGTATCTTTAATAGTGCCTGAGATATAGACCAGGTTAATGTTCTTCAAGTGAAGACGCGACGGGACGGTACGCGACGCCGACACTAGGGCTGTGACATTAGCTCTCCGGACATAAAGTCCCGGCTCGCTAAAAATACGGCGTAAAACCCCAATAAACCAAACCAAATCAATTAGAAAGGGCGGTGCAGAGACAAAAAAAATTGATATCAAAAGTTGGAGTTGTGCTTTTCATAGCATAGAAAATAATGAGGCAAAATGCGAAATTGCTGATTGATGAAATTGCTGATTGTCAGCAATTTCATCTTTTCGCTGATTTTTTTCCCAGACCATTTTTATTGTTTGATTATGTTTGGGAAATTATTTATGGACTGTTGTTGTGTGGCGGAGTGTTTTGCTAAAGTCATTACCATAAGATAAAATTAAGACTCGTCCAAAGATGTTGCAGACCACAATTTCAAATCAATGAAATTTTACATTTTTTGGGGGGGGGGGGTCTTTTGTATAGAAAACATTGTGGACAGTGGTGAAATGAAGAAATGGCTTGTTTAAAGCATTTTTTTTTTAAATTACCCACAATGTTTTACAAAGCCATTTTTTGGGAGCGGTAAAGAGCGATATTGTGTGGGAATGGGTTAAATAGTTTTCGATATTATTCAAGACCTCCACAATAACGTAAGATACCATAGCATTTCCTTGTAATAAATACCCTGTCATGCGTTTAGCATATCCGTTCTTAAATAATGTTTGCAATTCGGTCAAACGGATCTTATTCCGTTTATCAGGCACGCAATCGAGTTACGAAAATGAAATCTCATTTGCAAGGAATTTGGCAAATGTCTAAAACATACGAAACATGATGTTGTCAAGTACCTTTAACCATTTCGAACACAAGGTCTCGATTACTCGAACCAATCAGAGAAGACGTCATAAACATTCATAGAAAGAAAACAAGATGCTGACCACAAGCATTTTCTTCCTTTTCTCTCAACATCAATTTCGCAAACTTTTCTACGTTGTGGCATGTAATTCTTCTACATTTTCATCTTCATTTTGTCGCCTGCATTCCGATTCTAATTAACCAATATGGCGACATTTGAGAATTTTACGCTCGTACGACCCGTAAATGTGCACACAATGTGTTGTAACTATTCCAAACACGGCACCATTTTATGGACGTCTGTTTTCAAAAGTCTTTACAGACAGAAAGTTAAAGTACGATGGGAAAGGGATATTCCTCAACCGGTAATTGCATCTTATCGTCGAAATTAATACTACAGAAAATGAGAATTCTCAAACCAGATAAAATCTAAATTATCTCATTGATAACAATGCACTCATTTTGGCTACAGTTTGTTTTGTATTGTGATTTTAACCATTTTTCGAACGATCAAAACTCGTACGCACTTATCAAAATGGCTTTAAAAAGCACCAAGAGGAATGAAGAAAATGCCTTTTAAGCATGTTGTCCGTGTTACTGCAAAACCTCGTAACTTCAGTTTGATTAAAGCTATAGTAACAAGGTTTTCCAATAACACCAACAATATACACGATATCTATTCTTATTTTCAAGCATTGAGATCAAGTAAGAAAATTATGTTTTCTCTCCGTGATTTCAAAAAATAATATGAAAATAGACAAAGCCTGGATACGGGCAAAACAAAGAGAGTTTCATATTATAGTATCTGTAGACATTGCTTACCGTAAATATCGATAGGGAAACAGTTTAGAAATTGAACTAATGATTTTTTACGGATTTTATTTGACCTGACACTGACCTTTATTTAAAACGTGTTCACGTTTCGTAAATAGCTTAACATTATTAAAAAAAACTTACACCTTAGAACACAAATTTAACAGGTATACAAGACAAAAAATACTGAACTGTTATTTAAAAAGGCAATGCGTGTAATTTATGACAATAAAAGTTAAAGCTGCGCTATGTGAAATAAAATCAGTACTACACAATCGTTTTACAAAAACATGTTCGCTGTTTCGGTTTGATAAAATTTAGTAGAATTCAGACCCAGAGTCCCAGGAATTTAGTCTAAGTTATCAAAGTAGTATGGCATCTTTAAACTTCAGTCGGATACATTATTTGACTCCCAGCACGGAGTATATTGTTTCGCAAGTGTCGGTCGGTCCGTAGACCAAACCTTGTCCTGAGCATAACTCGAAAAGTATGTAAGGTGCAATCAAGAAACTTCATAGGTGAATAGATGTTATTATGGAGAGGTGCAGTGCAAAAAAAAAAAAAAAAAAAAAAAAACAAAAACTGTAATGTACCTTTAGATGATATCCTTTGAAACGCCTTATGATACCAACCAATGAACCATTTATTGTCATACCTGGTGAAAAAGGTAAGACTGAAAACTAATGAAATGTTAAAACATCTTTAATCTGGCTTCGAGTGAGCTCAAAATTAAATTTATGAAGATGATGCAGATGAGGCATTCCTACATGAAACTGATAGTGAATCTGTATCGTAAGATGATGGTGATACTGCTGTGACCTGCGTACCTGAAAGTGAATCTGTATTGCTTAGTTGGTATTAAAGAAATTCCATAATATGGCTTTCAAGCGCAGATTTGATTCAGCTGTAATGCACTGGACGTAACACATGGGTTGCTGTTTGATCAGTCTTGATTTATGGTGAGACTTAAACAGAGGTCCCGTCTCCATATGATTATCTGGTTACATGCATGAATTTGTATGTAAGGCATCTGTACAAGGACACAGTTAAGATAAAATACAATACTTACATGCGTCACAATTGCAGTTTACAAATCAATTAATTATCACAATAGCATATGATAATTAATACATATTATCGTCTTTCTTCGTTGGAATAGAGATAGTGCAGATAAATAAGTGTTTTAACAATATTATATAATTAATTATTACAAAAGCATATGATAATTAATGCATATTATTGTCTTTCTTCGTTGGAATAGAGATAGTGGTCAGATTAAATGAGTCAATTTTTAGCTATGTCCTTCATGTCAACTATGGATCTCTAAAAATGTTATTGAGACCCCAGAAAATCTGTTTTTCTAAAGCAGAACCGGAATTGAACTTAGCAGAACATGTTAAAGGCCTGATGCGTTGGCCGACAGAATTCCGGATGTACAATGTAGCATCGTCAGCGTTTTTCCAAGAAGTATTCAGTGGAATCAAAAATGACAACATCGGACAAATGGTGGATGGAAAGGAACATAGGAAAAACATTGAAAAGGGCTAGGTATGTTACATCACGTTTTGTAATAAACCTTCAAATGTAATAAGTATTACAAAACGCGTTGCGATGATATAAACTGTAATAAAATCATGTACAGCGCGTTATGTTATAAAGTCGCAATATGTAATAACCCTTTTAGTCGACAAATATTTCGTTCAAAATCGATATCGTTGATTGAATGGAATTGTAAGCACGAAAAGGCTTTTTTCGACATCCCTTTCTAGGCATATATTCTTAGATCCTTGTGATAATTATTTCAATATCGACAACTGCCTTTTTTATCGAAACTTTGTACTGTATATTGATTCAAATAAGTTACTTTTTTTATAATTTTCATTCATTGATTATGGGAAAATTGAAAACAAAAGTTTGTTAGAAAACGCGTTGCGATGACATGAAATGTAATTAAATTGTGAACAAGGCGTTATGGAATAAAGTTGCAATATGTAATTTCTTTTTTCGCCGATCCATAAATTCGCCAAGAAATTGATGCCGTTTATTAAGAGGATTGTCGTAAGCAAGGAAAAACAATTTAGATATCGTTTTAGGCAAGTATTATAAGATTATTGTGAGAATATGCAATTTTGATATTAGTAAATGCCTTCTTTTTATCAAATGTTCTAACTGTATTATTCAAATGAATTACTTTTCATTATCATGCAAATAATTGATTATAAAAAGTTGAAAAAATTATTACAAAACTCGTTGCAATGATATGAAATTTAATACAATTATGTACAAGCGTTATTAGAATTCTGAGAAGTAACATGAAGTATGCCATAATGGAAGACGGTTGAAAAGGACATGACTGGGTAGAACGTATTCCCAAAACTTGTTCCGCTATTAACCGCCAAACTTAAGAAATACTTGGCTCCTTTCGCGGTGTACTTTGGACGAGATATTCAAGTTACAAGTAGCGCGGATGCTGTCCGAGAAAAGGCAGCTAAAGCGTCAGAGCAAGCATGCTTACGAGCTCATCTAAGGTATATGAGGACAAACTCCTGTGCAATTTATAAGCGAGGAGACAAAGTTCTTCTGAGATATCCATTTGGAAAACGAGTCCCACACAAAAAGGTTCATTTTGAAAGGAACTGTTGTGAACAGGGGAAAATACTGATCAAGGTACACACAATTCCATTCAACGACCCTCAGAGTAAACAACGAGAGGAATGGGTGGTAGTGAAACACCTTACAAGTACAACAATTAGAAAGGAGACAAAATGGAAAGAAAAACACAAAACCAAAGTTTATCATGAACTTTGGAAATGTAGAAAGAAAGCTAAAAGATTATACTTTCTTAAACCCAAAGGATAGGTACTGTTTCTACTTATTATTGCTTTAATACATTCCTACACAGTTCAGCTTTTTGAAACTCATCGGAACAATTTCATAATTAAAGATACTGGAAGAAGACATTCTATTTCCCTCCATGCTTCTATCCCACATATACAAAGATTTTAAAATGATAAATAATCAATTTAATTTTCATTGTGGACCAGGGCAGTTTTCGTTTGAAAATTCTTATGAATCTATAAAGATTAATGAATACTACGAGGGTTGTTTGATAAATTCGCTGAATTTCTTTTTTCACGAAATTCCATACAGATATAAAACAACATATTATTAATGTTGGTCTTTAATGATATTGAAATGCGCCCAACAGAAAGCCCTTTTTTCTGTCTCCATAGTAACCAAGGTACGCGAGGTTGCCTTTGGTCAGTTTTTAATCATTTGGACTAATGATAATTGTACAAAAGCGCTATAACTATGTACGCCAAAACGGCGGGAATTCAACCAACGTTTGGTTTACGTTGTGACGTCATTTCCTGAAAATTTGCCGTTTTTGTTTTGAAAGTTACCGTTTGCACATTTCAAAATAATGTCGCAGGAAAATAGTCAAAGAAAACTGACGTCATCTGATGAGCTCGAGTTGCGTTCCGTCGTGAAGTTCTGTGTAGGACTAAAGTTATCACCTACAGAAACATTTAGAAAGATAGAAGAGTCAGATACTTTGCCGGTATGTTGAAAAACATTTGTATTAAATGGCATGGACGATTTAAGACAGGCAGGACGTCGATTCGTGACGATAAAAGGCCAGGTAGACTGAAATCTTCTGTTACGCAGGGTACTACGGCACGTCGTCGCCTCGTTTTTAAGCTGCGCCATCTCAATTTTTGAAAAAAGTCCTATATTTGGTATCGTTGTGTTCGTATTTTTATGCTTTATCTCCTGAACACCAGATATCGTCGATTGGCGGGCTGGCTTTTGAGAAATCGCGTATGCATATTGCTCTATGTCCTGATTTTTGTCTATAAGTTGATCCGAATTTTATCCTATGTCCAAGACATAGAGCAATCTGTGCCTGAAAATTTCTCTCGTCCAATGAAAATAAGAATAAGAACCACGTGACCTGTTATGTGACAAAAACACGAATTCCGATTACAAAATGTGAACAATAGATTTCTATTGAAGATTTTGATAATATGTAAGTACATATATGTTAGCAAGTCAATCGTTAACAATTTTAAATGCTATTTTAATCAATAGCCGTTCATAATAACACAGTATGCGTGCCTGCATTCTGGTTACCAGTCCTCGATGGGTAGAATAGCCGGATAATCTTTAAAATAAATGTAATTGAAATTAATTTTAGCACACAAGTGCTTCAAAAAGTAGATTTTTCTCAACTATAACTCATGTAGCCAATATAAAAAGCAAAATATTTTTCTTTGGAACGAAAATGATATGAATTTGTTGCAATTTAAGTCTATGGAGACGAGAGTCTGTATCCTTTACGATGCTATAAAAAGTTTAAATCAATTTGTACTCGAATATTTTTTTTATTTTATCTAGAACAAAGGCCACAGGTTCGTAATACAACCGCATGCGTTGTCCAATTTCTACGACAAAACGACAATTTGTCTTTTTTCATGATTCGTAAGGTGGGCCAATATAGCAAATATCTCCTTTAAAAGTGAGAAGTGTGTTTAAAAATGACAGAATTTGCTCTATCTCCAAAAAGAAATAATGATTTTCTCAAAAAAGGCTCCATCGTTTCTTATCAAACTGCGCATGTGGATACATTAGGTTATTTCTGACAGTCATGCAGAATTTAAGTCAATTTCAAGCAAAGGCAGGGTCAGACACTAACTTTTTAAGCAGGTGTCCCGAATGCATAATTAAGCAAAATCAGGGACACTTCACTCTGTAAAATGCAGAATTTCAGGGGTCCTTCCTTAAAATTTGGTGTCCTCGGGATCCCGGGACAGTGTTAGTGTCGACCCCTGTAAAGGTAAAAAAAGTTATGAAGGTCTAAATCTTTAAAGTCGATTTCCTCGGAAAAGTGTTTTTGGTAGTTAGCGCAGGTTAAAAACGAAGCGACGACGTGTAGAGTAGCTAGTCAGGTCAGATCGGCGATTAACTGTGCGGGACATTGCAGAGAAGTTGTCGCTTTCCAGTTATGCTGTTTACCATATATTAACGGAGAAGATGAATATGTCAAAAGTCTCTGCTCGTTGGGTCCCTCGTCATCTGCGAGACTTTGACAAACAGCGACGTGTTGAATGTTCCCGTGATTTTCTGGATCGTTACGAGTCTGACGGCAACGATTTCTTGGATAGGATAGTAACAACGGATGAGACATGGCTTTTCTACTTTGATCCTGAAACCAAAAAGGAATCGTCTGTGTGGAAACGCCAGGAACACCACCCCTAAGAAGGCAAAGTCAGAGCGCAGTTGTCGAAAGGAAATGTTCATCTTCTTCATGGATCGTCAAGGCGTGATTCTTCAACATGGGGTCTGTGATGGTTGTACTGTGAATGCAGAATATTATGGAAAGTATGTAAATTCTGTTTTATTATACTACAACTAGACTAAGGCTTGATATTAAACATTAGTTATTCTGTAAGTCCGTTCTTCTTGCTGATTTTTCATGTGTTTTTCTGTTTGCCATATTCGGCTACCGTCATATTCGGTTATGTCATTGTGTTGAAATGTTTGTTTGTGGAAAAACAGGCGTAACTTTCAAAATATGATTTTTAAATGGTTGTAAAAATCTATTTAGTTAATCATCATTTCAATTCAACATCTTACTATATTATCGCAGTGCAGAATCCAGGTTTTTTACCAGGGTAGCGGTCTTACCGATCTTGGTTCATGAAAAATTCATACAAAATCGATTTGATACCCATTTTTGTATAATTTGAGAGAGGATCAGAAATCTGCCTCCTTGTATCCGCACATGACATCTCGTATCTATGAATCTACTCTATTAAATATATGCATACATCAAAATGTCTCAATCGGATATTAAAGATGATTAACGTCTGATATATTTACAGTTTTTACGGAATGACCTGACCATTGCGCTTCGCCGTAAACGACCAAACCTGGACCTTGAAAACGCCATACTCCACCAGGATAATGTCCCGGCCCATAGAACCCGTGATACGCAACTAGACATAGACTTACTGGGATTTGAGCTTCTTCCCCACCCGCCCTACAGCCCTGATTTGGCACCGTGTGATTTTCGATTGTTTCCGGAAATTAAGTCACAGTTAAGAGGTCAGCGCTTCGATACAACAGAAGAACTACAGAAAAGCGCAATGAGCATTGCTATGTCCTTAAACAGTGACTGGTTTAAGGAAACATTCAGGCAGTGGATTCGAAGACACAGGAAATGCGTAGCTACTGGCGGAGACTACGTGGAAAAGGTCAACAGGCCGCTCGAGTTTGATTCCCGCTGAATGACCTGACGTCATCTATTTTGACGTGACGCTCTACCCAAACCAGACATGGCCTTATTCAATGTAATCTGTAAACGTTTTTTGTGAGCATATCATTTTGAATGTTTGACTGATATTCAAGGAATAGTAAAATTTTACCATGAAAAAAATGATACTGGTATTTAATCTCAATTTTGAATTACAGAGTAATTCCGCGAATTTATCTTGAACAACACTCGTATTTTCAGAAAGCGGATGCACCGTCCACCATTGAAGTTCTGATAACACCTGTGTGCGATAATGGCATTGAATAAGATATGCTTTTGGAGGTTGACCTAATCATTATAACCAAAAAAATGTTGTCAAGAAAGACATAGAAAATGAAGTCTGCTTTGACCCTTTACCTGTCAACATCTCCTTCAAACGAGCTGAAGTTGTCGGTATAAATGCAAATGCTCGCATGTCAATTTTGCGATTTTCAAAGTAAAACCTTGCGAGGCCAGTTAAGAAATTTCTTGCTGGTTTTGATATGCTTTTACTGACAAAACTTACTTGGACTTAATGTCAGTACAGGTGTTGTTCAGATGGGGTGATCTGTGAGTGCCACAGAATTTCGCAGGTTTTAGCGCTCGAAGGCTTCACTCCATTAGAAACATATCACGAGAAACAAGAAAGGGGTGATAATTGAAAAATTTGAATATACGATAGCAGTTCAGATGAGCGATGGTCCTCTTAGCTATTCTGGTCACTCATATTTCCAAACCTAGCTGACTTTCAGTACCTTGATTTTTACTTAATTTTCGATCTAACAACCATAAATACTAACCAATCGAAACGAAATTCAAACCAAACCTTGCTGACTATCAGATATCTAATCTGTGAAATTCTAAACCTGATCGAAATCTTATATCCTGAGTTATGCACCCTCGGGTTTGAGGAAATTTCGGTTTTCGACCACTCGCACAGTCACAAATACTGACCGACAAAACATGATTTTGACAGATGTCCTAAGTTTGAATTTACTACCCTTTCCTTTTTTATCTTTTCCAATAAGGGAACATCTAGTTTAACTTTCTTTTGGCTCTAAGAAACCCAAATATTGAACAAGCAAGTCAACTTGCACATAACAAGTAAAATACGTAGAGACCTGTGGAGCGGTTCAAGCCCTTTAGGAGTTATCACGGTGTATAATCACGTGACTCCGAATTTCCAATAATCTTCAATATATTTTTTGATACTTGACCAATTTGAATTCGGTTTGAAGCAGAGAAGGTGGGAGAATGCCAGGAATAAGCTGGACGTGTTGGATTTTTGAAAAATCAACTGATAAAAAAGTTATTGAAGATAAACCAAAATTTTGGTTTATCTTCAATAACTTTTTTATCAGTTGATTTTTCAAAAATCAACCACGTTCATCTAATGCGTTACGTCTGTCGACATTCTCTGCTTCAAACCGATTTCAAATCGGTCTAGTATTTACAAAATTATTGAAGATTTTTAGAAAATATTGTATCACGTGATTATCCACCGTGGTTATTCATTTCCGATTGTTTTTGTGCTATTATCATTTGTTAGTAACCAATATAACATTTAGAGAACAAGAGCCGTCAGAGACGGACAATGCTCCCCGAATAAGGCATTGTCACAATAAATATATGCCATACAGAGCTAATATAAAGCTAACAAATGTTAAGCCCCCTTTTTGCATGACATATTTTGTATAAGCAAATTTTAAATAGTTTATTGTCAAGGGCATCTGATTTGCTACTCAAATATGAAATTTCATCAAATTCTGACCATTAGACTAGGAGAAATTATAGAAAAACTGTATTTAACCTTAAGTCCCCTTTTCCCATGACGAGGCCTCAAATCCAAAAACCGGGAAAAGTACATCGGCATTTTGTCATAGGGAGTTCACAAGGTAAGTTTACCGGACGGACGGACGGACGGACGGAATGACGGACGGACAGGACGGACGGACGGACGGACGGACGGACAGACAAAGCGGCGACTATATGCTCTCCCTTCGGGGAGCATAAAAAGTATGTATTAGTAAAACCTATTTTTTTTATAAGATACATAATTACATGTGGCGTCCAAAGGGACCCTGGTTGGTAAGATGTATATGTAAAATATGTTGGTAGGATGAGGGTTAAATACATGTGTATATATATATCAAGGCCACCCAAAAGACAGATAGCAAGAATTCAAAACTGAGGAGTCCAACAAGACATGAGACTGGTCATCCCTTGGCCAGCCATCTAATCCTAATATGATTTAAGACATACAGCTTGAAATAATAAATAATACACTATTGTGTTCACATCAAATTAAAACTTCAGGTTATTTAAAAAAATGGGGATTTGCATTTAAACATTCAGTATTGCATAAAATTTGTGTTTTCAGTCTATTATTGGCATTGGATAACGAGCAGAAAGCAGTCCGCTATCGTCAAAAACCGGTCGTTATTCGGTAAATTCACGTGCATTATCGGACTGGTTTTGCACTAAAACATCCGCGATCGGGGATTTGTTTAAAAAAACTGAAAACAAAGCCGAAATTTTGTCATTTCCCTTTTCCGCGAAGTAAAATCTTATAAGACCCCCTTTCCAGTTTACACCCTAATAAATAGTAAACTAGTTATCTCCCAGTGTAACCATATCTGATGACGTAATATAGTGACTTAGGTTTAATTCTTGGAATAAAAAAGTAAACAAACGGGCAGCTGACAGATTTTAAACTAAAAGTGGATTTCGTTGACATTGAAGGATAGAGATTAGAATTCAGTGGTTGTTTATCTTATTGTAAGAGAATGGTCTAGTTGAATGTGGGTGGTAAGCTTATGTTTCTTGTTCTTCTTTTAGTTACTGCATTTTTTTCCTTTACAACTTTGATTTTTAATGAAATGAACGAATGTCTGAAACGAACCAGAGATCTACCTCGGAAGTTCCGATCTTTTTTTTTATTACTCGCACTGATATGAACGTTAGAATATTCAGAGTATGTTTCCAAAAGAAAACTTAGTCGAATTGTTACGATTTCGCCAACCAAAATGAAGATTATATCAGGAAATATGCGATAAAGTTTGACTACATAGCTACACGATGAATATCTAACGGCCCGTGTAATGGATAAAGTACACACGCAATAATTTATCGAGTCGAGTGCCGGAAAACTCTGGTATCTGTCGGTGTAAATGTGGCTGAATTTTCACAAGGGTTTTTTAATTATTCGTCTTATCTTATTACATTTTTATGCAAATTCTTCATATTTCATGCAGTAATAGCGTCAATTCACGTTTTTTCGGTCGTTAACATCCTCAGAGGCCCACAAATTTGGTTATCGCCCTCGAGCTACGCTGTCACGCGACAACGCATTTTCTTGGGCCTCTGAGAATGTTAACGACCGAAAAAACGTGAATTAACCCTATATTATACGATGTCATAATTCCATTATGTATCAAGATTACAAATAAAGCATGAACTCAGGAATTGCATACAACTGATACTACAATTAATATGATTTCCGGACATTGCTATGCACACAAAAGAGCTTCTAGGAATCTATTGGATAAAAAGCAGGTTTCAGAAACAGAAACGTACAATGTAAGTACCAATGGATTCAATTTAAACCTTTGATTAAAGAACTACACCCGCTACCGGGAACCAACTGAAAACTTTCCAATCACTTGTTTATGGATGATTTTCAGAATGTCTGCAGGGTCGCTACAAACCAGTTTGCACGCTCTGGTGAGATTTGTCAACTTCCTGGCGGGAACCGCCGATTACCGAGACAAATGACCATGACATCAAAAGAGGCGAAGGGAATCGCCCTTACGGTTAAGAGTCCCCTTCACCGGGACATCCAAATTGATGCAGTAGAAAGGTCTGCGATTTTCATAATGTCTGCAGGGTAGCTACAGACCAATTTGCACGCCCTGGCGTGCTTCGATGACTTCATGACGGAGACCCCCAATACCCGAAACAAACGGCCATGACGCCAGGAGAGACGAAGGATATCGCCCATACGGATAAGTGCTCCCTTTACCGGGACATCCAAATTAATGCGGTACAAAGGTCTGCTACAGCTTAACAATACTTCTTCTGCTATCAGACAAAATGTTCATCGTTTGATGATAAAGCCTTTCTAACAATTAAAACTAGAACTGTCGCAAAGCGGACGAATACCCCCCACTAGGGCCTTGTCACTGAAAAAGTGCTATCGGTCAAAAGGTTCTTGACTTAGAGCATGGAAACAGATTTTAAACAAAATCCAACTGTGATCTTGACCTTTGATCTTGGTGACCCCAAAACAAAAAGGCACCTCCTTGGGTCATGGGCAACAACTGTGTAAAGTTTCATGATCTTAGGTCAAACGGATCTCGAGTGAGAACACGGAAACGAAATTGCAAATTTTGACTCCCCCCCCCTTAAAAAGTTCAAAGTGGCATAACTCTGAAAATAATGACTGGATCAAGATGAAGATTGCAGGTGCACAATTTCATATAATAAGAAACACCCTGACAAAATTTCAGAAAGATTGAACAAAAACTGTGGGAGAAGAAGAGGACACAAGATTATGTCCACGGACGGACGGACAGACGGACAACCTGATTCCATTAAACCCCCATAACTTCGTTGTGGGGGGTATAATACATTATAGAAGGAACAATATCTCGATGCAAGAAATGCGTAAACGATATATCTCATGCGTTTGTAGATCTCAAAGCAGAGAGTCCAGGTTGGGCAAACCTTGCCCGTTCGTCCTGGATCGGAGAATTGCTACCAGCCTATGCAGTCACTTAACATCTGATACGCAAAATGTAAAGTTAAACTACTATTTCCAGAGATGGAGTCGAGCCTATAGACGAGGGAATTGTAACTTAGTTGCGGATACAAACAATGGCATCGAAATGCAACATAGGATATTTAAGAACCAGTTTCTTCACAAAAATACAAAAAAAGTTTTCAGGGAAGATGGATATTGGTTGAGGAGTTTCTCCCAAGCCGATACCTCGGGTAAGCATATTTGATAGTTTGTTGCTCCACTTGCCACATGTAGTCACCATAATGCGAAAGAAGAAGGGCTATACAAACTGTTGACAGACATTAATGTTGTGGCTTTTTGTCTCTTCCTATCAGTAAGTATTTTGTAGGCAATTCAAATATATAAATCTATATAAATCTATAGTGGTTCCGAGAAAAACTTTGATAAACAATCTTTTAACCTACAAGGGCCGTCAGAGACGGACAATGCTCTCCGAATAAGGCATTGTCACAATAAATTTATGTCATGGAGAGCACTTTATTGTCAAGGGCATCTGATTTGCTACTCAAATATGATATTTTATCAAATTCTGACTATTAGACTAGGAGAAATAAGAGAAACAAGAGCTGTCACTGTAAGATGACAATGCCCCCGACACCGCTTTGATCGTCATAAGGTCAAGGTCATCCAGGGGTCAAGGTCACCAAAGTATGTGCCTACAGAAAGGTAATGTGCCAAGGAATGTTGTACTAAAATATGAAGTGAATATGTTAAGCAATAAGGAAGTTATGGCCAATGTTAAAGTTTTTGGACGGAATGACGGACGGACGGACAGACGGACGGACGGACAGACGGACGGACGGACGGATAAGTCAAATTTATGATGCCTCCCTATCGGGGGCATAAAAAACTGTATTTTACCTTAGGTCCCCTTTTCTCATGACGAGGCCTCAAATCCAGAAACCGGGAAAAGTTCATCGGCATTATGTCACAGGCAATTCACATGGCAAGTTACATGATTTGGCCAAAGGGTTATGGAGAAATCGCTCCGGACGGAAGCACGGACAGGCCAACATTTCAGGATTAAGTGTTTTTTTCTTTGATCTTTATGAAGAAAAGTGCCGCATAAAATGGCATGGTTTAAGTGAATTGTTCTTAATTCATATAAATTATAGACGAATTGAACCACATAAACCCTCGGACGTTGGCCCGGACGGACAGACAAAGCGGTGAATATATACTCTCCCTTCGGGAAGCATAATAAAGATATATTATGTTAAAGGGACATTTCATTCCAATTTCAATTTTCTAAAGTATGTCTTTATGCCAAGATTGGTTATTCTAATGAGTATAAATACTATTAGTTTTTTTTTAAGTTGTTGCCAATAAGCGAGAAACACGCATTTAAAGTTGAGACATAATCGATGAATTGCATATAAATCCGAACTGTTGTCCACAACAATTTGTTCAATTTGAACACAAAAATATGAATTTCTCGTAAACGGCGCAATATTTTGGCTTGAAATTTTCAGAATTTTCATAAGGAAATACGCTCTTTCAGATAAAAATAAAAGTAATATTTATGACAAAACATTCTGAAATGTCACTTTAATACGCCCGTGCCAATATTCTTGTCAATACTATATCTACTTAAACATTCATGATTATCAGCGATATTGACCAGTATAACCTTAAATTAGGGTATGGTCTTAATCATGGCGGGAAAAGGTAGATCGTAGGACTACTATATTATATATATATCTACTTGAACCTTAGCCTTTACAATTCATCATTTCACTACGAACCAGTAATGCTTTCTCTGTTTTTTTTTTTCTCAATCAATTCATTAAGAGTAGGACACTAGTTCCTTATTAGAAGTGATCGATCTGGATATAAATGGAAGACACTCAGCAGAATAGATGCGATAAGTGAGTTTTATCACTGATAGTATAGACAAACAAGAGCCGTCATAGACGGATTATTCTCCCCGAATAATTGCTTGTCACAAAATAAAAACTATCATACATTAAGCCCCCTTTTCCCATGTTTTTGTACACACATTATTTATAGAATATGGTTTAGAACATCCTATTTGTTACATAAGTACACAATTTCAATAAATTCTGCCCATTAGATGAAGAGAAATTAGGGAAAAATTATTTTTTACACTAAGGCCCCTTTTTCCGTGACACAGCCTCAAATTAAGAAACGGGGAAAAACATCCCCAGGTATTATCCCAAGGAGTTCACATGTGAAGTTTCATTGAATTTGGTCCAAGTGTTGCTGAGATCTGGACGGACAGCATGGCGACTATATGCTCCCCCGAATTTTTTTCGGGGAGCATAAAACGAGTGAAAATGATAAGATATTTTTCACCACAGCGTTCTAATAGACGTAGGCCTATGTTTAATTAAGTTTTTAAAAGAAAAAAATCAGCTCTAGTACGATATGCAATGTCTTTTCGATGTCTGGTGTTAACTGTAAACTCGGGACTGGAGCAGCATTTTGTTAACTGAGGAGTAGTACAAATTTGTGCAAGAAAATGGATTCGGGTTCTAACTTTGTTATATCTTCGTATATGTATAAATATCTATGAATACATTGAATGAAAGAAAATATTTTATCCAAACAGGGATTTTGGATAGTATTCATTGAATAAATGATAAGGTTTCACGAATCTGTAAGGTTTAAAGGTTGTTCTTTTCAATGAAATTTAAATGCCCTAGAACAAGTAATGCGACTTTCACTGAAGTTTCAGTCTACCGATGTTACCCTATCAGATAGTCTTTGCTGGGTCCAGAACGCAATAGACCTACTGAGAGAAAAGAAAGGAAGGTGTGTTTGTTTTTGATTCCGCACTATGAAACAACATTTCATAATACAGTCTAAAATGATCTTTTTTGTTATTAAACATTAAGCTTACTGTAGGTTAAGAGTAGAACTTTGTGCATATTATATTCAACTTAACTTTCAAAGCAAATTTTAACAAATATTGTTTACTATGAAAGATTAAATTTTATATAAACTAATAAACATGATGTTGTACCTTAATCTTAATTGCTTAATTTTTAGGAAACATGATAACCTTATTAAAGTCCTAAAAACCAAACCGTCTGAGGACAAAAAACTAAAGGAATGTCCATCTAACATGGGATATAAAGCTGAAATCATAGATGGATTCATAAATGCCATCGAAAGCCGGTTCCAAACAAATTCAACCAACGTGTACAATGCTACAAAAATACTGCATTTTGATAGTTCGCCCCTTACAAATTTGCAAGGTTGAATATTTTTTTTTGTTGTAATGTCATTGATGATTTCTTGAAGTTTTTAATGATGTTCAGTTCTTTCAGCTAGTTATTATCCCTTTTAAGATTCTATGGCTTTTCAGGTTTGTTTTTATATCAAAAGTTGAATGTTCATTGTTGTATTGAAACATTCATACTAAAATGCACACTCGGCATAAATAAATAAAACTTGTCACGTTGCTGCCATAAAAAATATAGGAGCAATTGTAGATCTACATATGAATACAGTAAAGTGTAATAGTAAAAAATAATAAAACCACCACGCTTAAATAATCATTTTCCAAATGTTTAAAAACATAGAATGAACCTGTTTAAAATTAATCAATACATAATATGCATTCTATAATTGTAAGTAAAAGGAGTCAAAGGAATATATTTCTATAGTTCATAGGTCAGAGGCACTCCATGTGTAAAGTTACAAGAAAATATGTGCATGGGCGCTTTATGTAATAAAATCGCAATACGTAACAAGCAAATTCGTTAAATTGATATCCCACGCCGAACATATTTTCATTGTCAAAGGAGTAGCGCGGAAACGAATATCACTCTGTTTTTATATGGCTTCAACAGAAAGAATTTCACTCTGTATGTATATGGCTTCAACAATCAGGGGCAGTAACGCTGAATTTAATACCCCGACGATATGCGCATGTCCTCTTTGTAGTGGAGCTGTGCACAAAGTTTCATTGAAATCCGGTCTATCGTTTTCAAGAAATAGCGCGGAAACGAATATCACTCTGTATGTATATGGCTTCAACAGTCAGGGCAAGAAACTTTGAATTCAATGGTCAAACCGAGCAACCCCGACAATATGCGCATGTCCTCTTTGTAGTAAAGCTGTGCACAAAGTTTCATTGCAATCCGGTCTATAGTTTTCAAGAAATAGCGCGGAAACGAATAACACTCTGTATGTATATAGCTTCAACAGTCAGGGGCAGTAACTCTAAATTCAATGGTCGAAACGGGTAACCCCGGCGATATGCGCATGTCCTCTTTGTTACAAATTGTAGTGGAGCTGTGCGCAAAGTTTCATTGAAATCCGGTCTATAGTTTTCAAGAGATAGGGCGGAAACGAATCTCGGACGGACGGACGGAAGGACGGACGACTCAAAAACAATATCCCCCGATGATTTCATCGGCGGGGTATAATAACCTTTTTCATCGAAATTCTGATATCGACAGATGCCTCACAGAAAATGGTTAGACCAGCATCGTCAAGAGTGATAATGGCCCTGAGCTCTTAGGGCATGTAAGAGTCTAGCAAAAATGGCATTATGTAAAAAATATCAAAGGACGCAGGCCTATACCATCCTCAGAGTCAGGGTAAAATTGAAAGACAGAACAGAATTCTGAAAAGTAAACTTAAGTATGACATAAGAGAAAGCGGTCGTAAAGGCCATAACTTGGTAGAACGACATCCCAAAATTTGTTCCGCTATTAACCGTCAACCTTAAGAAATATACGACGAATACGAAAATGGGAACCCTCAAACTCAACGTGTAAAACAGACAGTGTCTTATGATCAGATCAACGATCTCTGTCATCGCTGGTTTTTTGGATGATCTTTCTAGACCATTGAACGTGTCTGGACCTTTAATCCATGAGAAAGCGTTTAAGTTCGCGAGTGATCTTGGACTAAGAAAATTTTAGGGCTCTGTTGGGTGGTTAGACTTTCTTGAAAAGGCACATTGTGTTTCAGAAACAAAGTGGAGAGCGTGGCTCTGTGAACACTGATGTTGTTGGTGACTAGAAATGTAAATAAAAAAAAACTGTGTGATGGATAAAGACAAAAGTACATTTTTAACATGGATGAAACTGGATTATTTTACCGTAACAAGACCAGACACATTGTTCACGAAGGGCGAAGACTGTGTTGGTGGCAAACGATCAAAAGAATCTCTATGACTGGTACGTGATGTTTCTTTTTAACTCCAATTTACTCCGTGTGGGCCAAATTAATGTGGTCTAATACTGTGACTACAGTTAAATGCTTCAAACGCTTGACTACAGACTATTAGCTCCCTTTGCATTACTACGCAAAGAAGAAAGCCTGCCCTGCGTTCAGTAAGACAAAACGTTAGAAGCTACCGATTTTTTTCACTAACAAGTCTTAATGAACGCTCTGCTATTGTTACCTAAATAAATATGGCCGCCCCCATAGTCTGGGTTCCCTCCTTTTCACAGTGTGGAAAGTAGGGAACCAAACTAGCCGCCATTTTTGTTCGCTTTGGCACATCACCTTCAAATCTGTGAGCCAAATGGTGCGAACGATAGGAGTAAACAGGTCGTTCAGTAGAAAACTGTTACGTATCGGGACCTCAATGAGCTAACGTTTTGTCTTACTGAACGCGGGGCTGGACGACCAGTCGCATCATGGAGGACTGGCTACGCCACGTGGACTGTCTTATGAGAAGAAAAGGGAGAAACACACTTCTCTTCTTAGACAATGCTCCATCGCACCCATACATTCGACTCACCAAGGTGAGGCTAGTCTTCTTCCCGCCCAACACTACTTCAATGTGTCAACATATTGACCAGGAAATCATACATTTTTATTTCGGCAAATGCTTTCCTGTTATCGTCAATATTATGCAAGAAATTTACTATGGAAACGTTAAAAACAAGATGTGTTTGTGAAACACTTTTGCGTCCGAAATGGCCATTTCTCTAAAATAGTGTCCTAGTTTTTGTCTTGATTGGTCAATATATGTAGATTACATAGTGTAAACAAAGTTGAAAATAGTCAAAAATGGCAGTTTTGTCAAATAGCAGATAACTCAGGACTTTCTGGTCTGATAAAAACAAACTTATCCAAGATCTTCTGGTCACAAACATTGTGTCCAACTTTTGTGTTGATTGGTTAATATTTGTAGATCTGCTAGAGTGTAAAAAAATGTCAAAAGTAACTATTTTTTACATTCAAGGGTAGATAACTTTCTGATCTGATCTGACCCTAAATCGAACTCACCCGAGAGCTCATGGTCATACATGTTTTGAGAAAGTTTGCTCAAGACGGACTTGTATTTGTAGATGCTAGAGTAAACACCAAATTGTCGACAGACGGACAAAAAGCGATCACAATAGCTCACCTTGAGCATTTCGTGCTCAGGTGAGCTAGAAACTAAAAATAATTTTCTTCGACCAGCGAGCTATTGTCATGGTATTGTGTCCGTCGTGCGTGCGTGCGTTAACTTTTTCTTTAAAAATCATCTCTCAAACTAGTGGGCAAATTTTTACCAAACTTTGCAGGAATGTTCTTTGGGTGACCCTTTACTTAAATTGTTCAAAGAATTTTGATTGGTCCATAAATTTGGGCATGGCAGGGCAGGGCTTATCACAATTGGAGAAACCTTGAGATAAATCAACATGCCAATTCAGACCAAACTTTGCAGAAATGTTCCATGGGTGACCCTTTTCAAAATTTGGCAGTGCTAGGCTTACAAGAAATGAATAGATGATTCTTTTACTTTAGCCAGTGGAGCGATTCATGCCCTCTTGTTGATGATGGATCTACTATTAAAATGAACTTGGAATAGCCTATGTTTTATGGGAGTTACTTCTGATATGTAAGTATTCAAAAGTTTAATCAAACAAGATGTGTTTGTGAAACACCAATGCCACCGAAATGGCCATTTTTTCTAAAATGTTGAGTTTCCGTGCAAAGGGTTGATAAGGGTTAATAGAAGACCTTAATAAAGGTCAAATTGCACGGAACAGATAGGTATCATTGAAAGGAAGTAGCATAGCAAAATTGAGCTTTGTATGTCACGGCAGCACGAAACTCCCAAATCTACTCAAATCTTACCCAAATCTTCCCAAATTTAATGAGATTTCGAAAGTATTCCCGAAATTTAGATGTTCTCTATTCCACGTTGGGTAACCCACGTGACTTTTGGGAAGCGTTTACACCGAAAAATTCGTCCGCTTCAGTGTATGTTTTGTTTTATTTCTCAGCTTATACTCTATTGATTTTGATGAGATAAAGTGAGAGGGCTATTTCCGGCTCTAACTCACTCTGCTCCAAACCCAGTGGTTTCTTCAAACATTCGAACCAAAGTTTTTTGAAGTGCAAAACGAAAGTTGGAAGCGTTCACATGCACCGAAAAAAAACTTTCGCTTGAATGTTTGAAGAAACCATGGTGTTTTGAGCAGAGTGAGTTACATACGGGAATGACCCTCTCAAAGGCGCGTTCCGTGCACTTTATCTCGTAAAATCAATATAGTACGAGGTATGTCCATAAAATAAGTAGACAACCAAAGTTTTCCACCAAATAGTAGTTTTATCGATCCCAAAACACTATCAATGTAAAGGTTCGTTTATTCTTAAATACTTCTGCTACATTTTATATTGTTTTCGAATGTACGTACAAGCAAAACCGTCACCATAGCAACAGCATAACGCTACCACGGGGCACTTCAGATATTTGAAAATAAAAAGACACAAAACTAGTCTTTTGTCGCAAGGTTTATTTAAGTACGCGGGAAATACACTCACTTCAGCAGTGACGTCATTTGACGTTTTACCGGAAGTTTTGAACGTTAACAACTTGCCAGGAGACGTTAAAAGCAATAAACAACCAACTGCTATGACGGAAGAAAAACGCGCCGTTATTAAATTCTGTGTCGGTGCGAACATGATACCAATGGAAACATTCATGTTGATGCAGCGAGGCAAGGCTGACGTGTCCAAAGCGCTAGTGTTTAAATGGTATAGACGATTTACAGATGGACTGGAAGACTAGACCGGGAAGACCTCGGCGAAGCGATCACGCACCTTACAGCCCAGACTGTGCGCCTATGGACTTTGCAGTTTTTCCGCGATTAAAGGCGGATCTGAGAGGCAAACGTTTTGCTAACTTAGACGAACTAAAGTACTTTGTTCGCTCCTCTTTAGGGTCATACAAGAAAGAGTGGTTCCGCGAAACGTACGCCAAATGGGTGGACAGACATAGGAAGTGAGTGAACGCGGGTGGAGAGTACTTCGAAAAGTTGTAACGTCGATGTCGTAAACGACGTCAAAGTGCCCCGTGTATGTTTTTTTTACTTGTTTGTTCCATGTGCATTTTTGTAGCTGTTGCGTGTATTTTCATAAAATTTGGTACACATATTCATATTAAAATTCTGCACACGCTGGTGTAAATTTCAAATAGATCATGCAATCATTTATTATTCTGGACCTGTCTACGTATTTTATGGATACACCTCGTATTAGCTGAGAAATTAAACAAAACATACCTTGAAGCGGACGATTTTTTCGGTGTGAACGCTTCCCAAAAGTCACGCGGGTTACCCACCGTGTATCCAAAGTAGGAATTCTTACTTATCTGCCGATTCGGGAATTGTACCGAATAATTCTAGAATTGTACGCACGATATATTTCCATTCCTACTGTGTTCTATGCGCAGAGTAAGGTTTTATCGGGTGTAAAGCGAGAATAAAAATGTTTTTTTAGACAAATTATGAAAATACCGGTTATCAGCATTTTCGCCTCCTGCCTCAAAGTTCGTCTTTTTTTGCTGCTATTGTTTTCTGTAAGGCACATAAATCTGGGTTCTTTTTGGAAAATGTTAAAGTTTTCTGACAATCCCCGGATTAAGTGTTGTAACGATGATATGATAAACTTCTCAATCTGTATTAGAGTAATTTGTCACAGCTTTTATAATTTGCACAAATGCGTGAATCCAGCCCTGCGTTCAGTAAGACAAAACGTTAGCTAACTTTGGCCGTTTCATTCGGAATACTCGGTCAATTCTGTTAAATTTGGGTGAAAGAAGTTGCGAATGTTGGTAACGTTAGCGAACAGTTTGTCTACTGAACGCAGGACAGGGTTGCGCTTCCAGGGTTGCGCTTCCCTCGAATTTGTAAAGAAAAAGGCTGAGATTTTTTTTTCTTTCGCCAATGCAGTCGGTCACCCGGAAAACACAGGAAAAAAGTCTGGATCCGCTCATAACACTGGATCTGGGGCCACAAAACGGAAATGTGTCCTTAATAATGTGACCTGTCACGCTATTTAAAAGAGACCATAACAAATATCTAAAAATCAAACTGATAACACGCAGTAGTTACTAAGTTTTGCAGTATCACCGACCATTATTATCGTTCAGAAACATTTTTTTGCAGTTTTTTTTCTCTGTAATTCAAAACTGAAATTTATGTCGAACAGTATGCTTAATTTGGGCAAGATATGGTAGATTTGGGTAAGATTCGGATAAGATTTGGGTAGATTACTCATCATTAGGATATTTCGTGCCGCCCGTATGTCAAATACTTTTGGAGAAAAGGCCAATGTTGAGTTTTCAGACAGACGGACAGACACGAGTAAAATAATATCATATTGCCCGTCTACTTACCAGTTCGGAAGTTATTGACCAAAAGATAATGATGATGAAAAAAGTAAAAGTAAAAGCTGAAAAGGACAACAAACGGATTAGCAAGCAGAAAAATAAATAACAATTTAGTCATATTATATTGTCCAGCAAGATTAACCCGGGACATCTGCATATGTAATGACCCCTCTTCGGCTTTGTTTTGTTAAGACGCTCAACTAACGGACTTTGCAAACGAAAATTAAGTTGTCCCGGGTTAACCTTGTTGGACAATACAAGTATGCATACTATCGAAAATAAACAATCGAGTAGTTGTAATCATTGTAATGTACCTTTATCCAATATAATATTAAGATAGTTTTGTTTGAGTTTATTGGGGTTTTACGCCGTTTTCAACTACGAGGGTCATATCGCGGCGGCTGGAGCACCTACCCATGGATTCTTATCGTTTCTCAAACCAGTACTACCACAACACCCTTAACGAGCCTCCAGCTGCTCGCCCACTTAGATTAACGATTTCAAACCCATTGGTGGGTGACAATTTTGTCAGAAAGGGTATTAGCCGCGGCCGGTAATCGAACCCGGAACCTCTCGAATGAGGGTCAGATGTTTATCCGAAGTTTATCGTCAACCGTCCGAAGTTTTTCTATCGCGTCCGAACTTTCTCATTTTTACTGACAAAGAAACACTTATTATCAGAGAACCCATTATCTCTACAATGATTTTTACGGAAACATCTGAGGTACGATTCTTTCCAAATATCGGTACCGAACGATTCTGGGTACATATTACGGATAGTAGCAGCGATTTGAGTCAAAAGTCCGCCGTCATGATTGGTGCAAAAATGGTCCCAAGTTACCCGAAGTGACCCTTCCCTGCATTTCGGCGTTCATGTTGTGGTTATATAGTGTAATACAGGATTAAAGTTTTCCGGCAAAATTCTCTGCGATCAAGAAGAGATAACTTTCACCAGATACGGTGAGTTGATTTCTTCAATAGATCGGAGGCATCTTATAAATCAATCGTCCGCCAAATCCATTTTGATGCGATCACCACGATCTTTGTAAGATATGACAAATTTGCAGAAAAACATGCCTTCGATTCTGTGTCTGAAAAAACTGTGCAGAGTAAGAAATTGAAATATTCATGGCTTCATTTCGTCAGAGATGGACTGAAAAAGTGACTGAAATGTTCTCTTTGTGCTGAACAGCAGGTAAGGAGTATTTATGCCGAAAATGGGTACCCAAAAGTCCAAATAAACAGTATCAAGTGTAAACTAATCCGAGTCTTCTCTGATGTAAATACGCTCTTTGATATTTTGATTTTTCGCTATTTACAGAGTGTGTTCGAAAATATCAAGAAGTTCTCCAGTCGATGTGGCGCATCGTTCACCGTCCCGGTCTTCAACGCTATCCTTAAAACGCCTGATGGTATCGATAAATGAGCCATTTATTGTTATGGCTGCTGAAAAAATTACGACCAAAAAGTATTTCCAAAAGGTTTATAGGCAATGTTTTGCAACAACCCTCACCTGAGCAACCTTTGTTTACCGTGACCTTCCATTTAAAACCACGTGATCAACGCGATTTCTCGCACATGGAATGCGGGTTATCCCATATTATGACGCAACGGTCTAAATATAAGAATTAAAAAAAAAAAAAAAATAAAATAAAATTAAGATTATTTTATTTTTCAAATTAACGGCCCTTCTGAAATAATATAACAATAACGAGTTTAAAAACACTGATAATATGAATGAATAAATAAATGAAATATATCAGAAACGTCCGGCAAACGTTCCAAGCTTGTATTCGCACCAACAATGTTTGCTACTTTTTTGGGTGAGTTCCATAACTTACGAGCATGGTGAAGGAATTAAACGGAATTTCACAGGAGAAGCAATACCATTCAAGTTGCAAGCTGAACAGATCGACATAAATTGATCTCCGCAACAAGAACACTCCATAATTTCTAAACAAAGGCGGTCACGTGACCTGAAAGAAATTCGTAATCAAAGGCGGTCACGTTATAGTCACGTGCCAGCAAATTCCGTACTATTTTTGAACGAGATCTGGTCACGTGATCTACAATAACAATGGCGACGAAATCGACTGGAATTAGGGGGTTGTTGAATATACCCTACAGTGTTTTACTGAGTGATTGGATATAATACCCAAAATCAAAGCTTCACAACGTGTGCCAAACTTTCCGCTGTTTTCAAAGGGCAACACACTCTGAAGAAAATAGCGAAAAATCAAAATATCAAAGAGCGTATTTACATCAGAGAAGACTCTGATTAAGAGTAAACAAGAGCCGTCACAGACGGAGTATGCTCCCCGAATAAGTGTTTGTCACAAAATAAAAACTATCATACATTAAGCCCCCTTTTCCCATGACAGTTTTTTGTACTGTTATGTATGCACCTTTAGCCTACATATTTGTCATCTTAGTTTTGGAATTTCCCCTTGTATATTTTTAGAGCTGGATGTTTTTGTCAACAAGTATCTTAGAACAAAACATTTTGTTTACTATATACATTTTCATATTTAAGAACCTTTTGGAAATGAATAGAAGCTTTAGAAACTTTTGGATATAAGATAAACATGTTGTTTATTTTCCATTTAACTTTAGAACATTCTTAACTTTCTGGCATATTCTATATTATATAAAGGGAATAGTCTAGAAAAAGTAAACACATTTTTATATAAGTTGTTTTCTCAAACCTTCTGGAATATTCCCTAGTAGCATATATATGGATGAGCAAATCACTCATCGTTCATTAGTTTTCTTCGTTCATTAGTTTTCTTCGTTCATTAGTTTTGATTTGGTCACTAGTTCTTACTAATTCATACACAATTGTCAGACTAAAAGGGGATTATTAAATTACTTTAAGTGTGTTTCATACTTCAAGTGGTACAACTATTCATTGTGGATTTAAACTGGATTAACATTTAGGACTCTGGAATTTACATACGATTACGGTAGTGCATCTTTTATTTTCTTTTAAAACAAAACTTTGTAATTATTGTTAATAAAAATTGTTCTTTGTAAAGTTTGTTGCTGGCTTCTTAGTTCTTGTTACCCTTGGGCCGTAACAGTACACACATTTTTTTATAGAATATGGTCTATAACATCCTATTTATTACATGAGCACAAAATTTCATTAAATTCTGTCCATTAGATGAAGAGAAATAAGAGAAAAACTAATTTTTACACTAAGGCCCCTTTTCCCATGACGCAGCCTTAAATTTACAGAGAAAAAGGTCCCTAGGTATTGACCCAGGGAGTTCACATGTGAAGTTTCATTCAATGAATTTGGTCCAAGGGTTGCTGAGATATGGCTGTGGACGGACGGACGGCCACACGGACGGACAGCGTGGCGACTATATGCTTAAAAAATTCAGTGAGTCAAAAATGAAATCTGTTTTGGTTTTAACTTGAGCATTATAAAATTCGGTCTTTTCGTAATTCCGGTAATACAGAGTTGTCGTTCCTGCGGGACGGTATGTTTACTTCCATTTGCCTGTTTGACAAGCGGCAACTTTAATATTTTCGTAAATTCAATGAGTAATAAATGAAAATATGACTTTTATTGTAACTTAATAATGGAATCTAATAATACCTCTGCACCTTCCATCATTTTTAGATCGTTCGGAGATCTATAACAAACGAAATCTGTCAACATCCTATGATAGGTTATCATTGAAAATATTTTCCCCCGTGGCGTGCCTCAAATCAGGCGAGTGTCGATTTGTGACGTCATGACTTTGCATTACTTACTCTAGTCATATGACGTCATAGAAATAAAATAGGGGCAACTTTGGGGAAAAAAGATACATGTATATACATGTACGCTGTGAGCGAGTTTTTTCCAAACAAATATTTTGTAACTGTAAGAACATTCCGCTCCACACGGTTTTCCACTGTCGGAAAACGATTAAAATCGGAAATAGAATAAGTGAATGCTAAAGCACAGAAAATATTGCGGAAAGAGGCGATATTTCTGACTATCGTCAAATTGCTTCCTTTTTCTCAATGTTTTTTCCAAACAATCTACTGAGGTCAAATACAGGACTTAGGAATTTTTTTTTAAAGGAAATGAAGAATTCGTTTTTAATTGTGCCGAAAAAATGACGGATTTTTTAAAACCCTTACCCATACAACAAAATATGGTCCTTTCCAAATCAAGTCTTGCTAATTGTCAGAATGATTCTGATTTTGCTATTTTGTGGGCATCAAAACAAAGAATTAGATAGGAAAGGGTTAACATAATAAACCATCATTTCAAATTTAATTCAAATTTGAAGCAGGCTGTAGACTATGATACGTAGATCTACTAAGAAGAAGAGTTTGGTGTAGATTGTAGAATAGGAACTAGATCTATTGAGGGAAAAGCAAAGTCAGCATGTTTTTCTCTTCTCTCAAAACTTTGCTATTTCGTTCAAGTAGATCTAGATCTATGTAATTCATTGTTCGTTCGTTAAGCTTCCCCAAACAAGACCTGGTTTTACTTAATAGAAAATACTTTGGGAAACATTTTGGCAAAATGTAAGAGCACCCTGATAACCATCATTTTCTCCTTCTGTATCAATAGACTAGATCTAGATCTACTTTGATATGTAAGCGTTTAGTGTGTTGGGACTACGTTGCGATGGGATTTCTTTCTTTTCCCCGCTAAGGTAACCGCTGTTGGAATCTCCCAACGATCTACGCGTTTCGGCTAATACTGTCTCTTAGACTCGGGTATGCGTAGGCCAGATACGATGTTTGGTTCTAATTCTTGCGACTTATTACACGAATCCAAGCTCGTCTTGCATTTGCCTCGTTTGTGCAGTTCAAAATTTCCAATTTTATCCGCAAAATTATGGCATTTATGAATACAGTAGCGGTTCTTTCCCACCCATAGCGCTTATTTACATTGACACCGGAAGACGGTATACCGTCCCGCATGAACGACAACTCTGTAATGACGGAATTACGAAAATCCGGAATTCTAAATCAGCATTGACAAAAATTTTAAGGGTAAAAACCCTTTAGGCACAAAAATTATCTAGAGCTCTGAATATGCCCCCGATCTTTCGATACGGGGCATAAAAATATGTTTTTCACTTGTTTGTCTTACTTAAAAGAAGAAAGAGCCCAAGAGGGACTCGTAGCCTAAAAAAATACCAAGTTTACAAGATTTCAATAAGATCATGACCTCTAACCGAGGTATAGATCAATAAACAAATAACTAACAAAAAATATGACAAACATTTTAGAGAAAGCTTCAAAGAAGACACAAAAAAGACAGTCTGAGTAGCATGGAAAATACTAGATCTATGAGGTAAATGAAATATGTTAACCAGACCTACTGGTATCCTCCATCTATAAAGGCGTTAAGGAGCCCAATGATATCGCCGCTAGCACTCATCGTATAGGTGAAAAATAAAATATGCATTCTGATGCAAAGACAAATGTAGGTCAGACGCTGCAAGTTCGACCTAGATCTGTAAAATTGTATATACTACGTATTGATTACGTCCCAAATGATATGATTTAAAAGTAGGCGCTACAGTGCGAGTACTCGAAACTGTAGTGCGATTTATTTTCTCCAGCAAAGTAGTATAGTTGTTCCATGGCCTGGAAGTAGCTTTTTAGCTCACCTGAGCACGAAGTGCTCGAGGTGAGCTATTGTGATCGCTTTTTGTCCGTCGTCCGTCCGTCTGTCCGTCTGTCCACAATTTGGTGTTTACACTCTAGCATCCACAAATATTAGTCAATCTTGACCAAACTTTGTCAAAACAAGTATGGTCAGAAGTTCTCGGATGAGTTCGATTAAGGGCCAGATCGGACCAGAAAGTGTGGAGTTATCTGCCCCTGAATGACGAAAAATGCTGTTTTTAACTTTGTTTACACTCTATCATCTACAATTATTGCCCAATCAATACAAAACTTGGATATAATATTGGAGACTATAGGATCTTGGATGAGTTCGATTTTCAGTCAGATCAGGCGAAAAAGTCAAAAGTTATGTGCCCTTGAATTTGTCAAAATTACCGTTTTCGACCTTGTTTACACTCTAGAATCTACAATTATTGACCAATCAAGACAAATCTTGGACACAATGTTTTAGACCATAAGATCTTTGGTGAGTTTGATTTTCAGTGTGATCTGACAAAAAAGACTAGAGTTATGTGCCATTGAATTTGATAAAATTGTCATTTTCGGCTGTTTTTCGACATTGTTTATACTCTAGAATCTACATTTATTAATCAATCAAGACAAAACTTAATCACAATGTTGGAGATCATAAGATCTCAGATGAGTTGAATTTTCAATCTGATAAGACAAGAAAGTCGAGACTTATGTGCCCTTGAATTTGACAAAATTGTCGTTTTTGACTGTTTTCGACCTTGTTTACACTCTAGAATTTTCAATTATTGACCAATCAAGACAAATCTTGGACAAAATCTTTGAGACCATAAGATCTTGGATGAGTTCGATTGTCAGTGTGATCTGACCCGAAAGAAGAGAGTTACGTGCCCTTGAATCTGACAAAATTGTCGTTTTTGACTGTTTTCGACCTTTTTTACACTCTAGAATCTACAATTATTGACCAATCAAGACAAATCTTGGACACAATGTTTGAGACCATAAGATTTCGGATGAGTTCGATTTTCAGTGTGATCTGACAATAAAGAGAAGAGTTACGTGCCCTTGAATTTGATAAAATTGTCATTTTCGGCTGTTTTCGACATTGTTTACACACTAGAATCTACATTTATCAATCAATCAAGACAAAACTTGGACATAATGTTAGAGATCATAAGATCTCAGACGACTAGAATTTTCAATCTGATAAGACAAGAAAGTCGAGACTTATGTGCCCTTGAATTTGACAAAATTGTCGTTTTTGACTGTTTTCAACCTTGTTTACACTCTAGAATTTTCAATTATTGTCCAATCAAGACAAATCTTGGACACAATGTTTGAGAGGATAAGATTTCTGATGAGTTTGATTTTTAGTGTGATCTGACCAGAAAGACGAGAGTTATGTGCCCTTGAATTTGATAAAATTATCATTTTCGGCTGTTTTCGACCTTGTTTACACTCTAGAATCTACAATTATCAATTAATCAAGACAAAACTTGGACACAATGTTTGGGACAATAATATGTCGGATGAGTTTGATGAGTTTGATCCGATCAGAAAGTTGAGAGTTATGTGCCCTTGAATTTAACAAAATAGCCGTTTCTGGCTGTTTTTCGATCTTGAATCTTCAATTATTGACCAATCAAGACAAATCTTGGACACTATGTTGGAGACCATAATATCTTGGATGAGGTAGATTTTCAGTCTGATGTGATCAGAAAGTCGAGAATTGTGTGCCCTTGAATTTGAAAAAAATACTGTCTTTGGCTGTTTTCGACCTTGTTTATACTCTAGAATCTGTGATTATTTATCAATCAAGAAAAACCTGGACACAATGTTTGGTACCATAAGATCTCAGATGAGTTTGATTTTCACAAAGTTATTGACTATAAGTTAGTTTTCAGTCTTATAGTCATAAATGTTTATTGAATTGAACAAAAGTGTTGCTAATATCATTTTGGTTCAGGTGAGCGATATAGGACCATCATGGTCCTCTTGTTTCTTATCTCATCTAACAGCTGATTGTCTTAAACAAACCCCTATGAGTGTCTGGTAGATCTATAACATGCAATTCATTTCTGGTCACAGTAAAATATCATTTTCTGCTATATGGTGTTATTCAATTTTCAAAGAAATCCAGGTCTTTGAAAATCCATTGTTATTCAAACAAATAGTGTAATAGATCTAAATCCTAACAGCATAGATCCAGGTGATAAACCAAATTAATAATCATAAACATTGAATTTTTAAGGGTGATCCAATTTGAAAGATGCTACAAGTCCCAATATAAAGACGAGATATCCGAGAGATATGGGTAAAATAAAGCACAGAAAATATGATGGTAAAAGGAGAAATGATTATCACCTTTTGCCTCAATATTTTCCATTCGTTTTCTATAATAGACTTCAAAACCAAGATATTGTTTGGGAAAGGGTAAATGTACATCTCACTCAAATCAAAGCTATTAGCTGATTAGACAAAAGTCGATTATTGGCTTTGAGAATTTACTTATGTAAACACACACGGGAATTGATGGCAATTTACAATTTAAAGAAAAATAGAAAATTTACATTTATATGATCTCAAAATAATGAAAGAACATGCCATACAAAAATGTTTGACGCAGTTGGTAGCTCATCTGCCTCTCACTCGAGAGGTCCCGGGTTCGATACATGGTCGCATTAAATACCCTCTCAAACAAAATGTAACCCATCAATGGCAACACCCATGTTATCTTTTACAGGCAAGCTGTATTTTGTAACGAACATTGTGTGTGTATCTAGATAGACAAGGTAGTTAGTTCTTGAAAGTAAATTTTTTGACATTAAAATGCTTACCTCCTGCTTGCATTCGATCCAAGATTGGACTTTCTAGGCTTACATTTATTTCGACGCCACCACAAAATTTGATTAAGCTTGTCTGCCAGTAACTGAAACAACATATACAGAACCTTTTTTTATTCCTTTATAAAGCACTGTAATTTATGCATTTATTGTACATAATCCTTACTCTGTTATTAAAAATGTTTCCAAATGGTTCAGAAGAGCACACAAAATGAATAGGCTAAGGCCTCTTCACAAAACTTAGAAAAAAGCCCTGGCCGCCAGGTTTATGGTGTTGAACTTCGGTAAATGTAGTGGTACCAAACTATGTAGTATGTATCATGTCGCAATTTCAAAGCCAATTGTGGCTAATTTATGCGGAATGATTCATGAATACAAAGAAAAAATGAATAATATCATACAAGTGACTGCAAAATAGTTACTACAGACAAAAAATGCAAACAGTTTGGCATCTGTCATCATTATTTAAGACGGGACAAATCTCTTCACATTCAGCTGACTGACATAGAACACAAATTAGGGGAACCTCAACCAGTTGATCTAGAGTAGTCCAGTCAGATTACTGTTGTTCTGTGTAGCAAATCTAAAATTGTTCAAAGTCCCTATTCAAGGCAAAGTGAGGCATAAACAATGAAAAAAAAAACTTATAATGTTTAAAACCACCTTAATGTTACTAAAATATTGATTTGACTATTAAATTATGACTGTGAAATGCGTTTTTATTCCAATTGGCAAGCGTGTCGGCCATCTTGCTTTTATATAGAGTTGTTGGAAATTTGGTTGGATATAAATAAAACAAGGTATTTTTTATTTCAAAATTATACTGAAGTGGAAAACAATTGATTTATCTTTCTATCCATACCATCTTTAGATCATAATTTCCATTTTAGAGGTAGTAGATTGAGGGCTATACCTCCGACATGTTCCGCTATAGGAAGTGATATGGAAAAACTGGCGGATCTGATAAGACCTGACATTCAGGACAAATTAAGGACAGATCCTCCATTTATTTCCCACGGTAAGAATTTTTTCATTTTTTCTGTACTGATATTAAATATATGAGAAGTAAAAAAATGACTTAAAAACTATAGGTCACCAAGCGAATTAAAAAGTTATTGAATTTCAACTCTTGTCTAAAATTTCAAAAATGAGGTGTCACTTAAATACCCACAAAAAAGGTGTTCGAAATGATTAGAATTACATAAATAAGTCTTTATTGTGTTCAATATGAATTATTCTGTCTAAATGAGTATCAAGTTGGGAAAATTTAGTGATGATTTTGAAATTTTTAGTAGAACATTCTTTCAAAAGTAGCTGAAATTTCTCTTTTTTCGCAACGTTTCTGATAATAAAAAATATTCCAGTGGTAAGATTTTTTTTCTTTTTTGGTATAAACATAGTGCTTGGTCATACCTACAAAAACAAAAAAAGAAAAATATATCAAACCAAGCGTTTTTCTTAGTTATAAGTAAAATTTGGTTTACTTTTTACAGCTCTGTCCGAAATTATTTCACTACTTTTATCCATTTCCTTCCTTATTACCAGCTTTAGATAATAAAACGTGTCATCTTTTGTGTCCATCTGAAGCGGACTATCTCATAAAGACACCACGTTGCTTTTGTTGCTCCGTTTCCTATCGCTAACGCCACATTTTGAACGCGTAACAGAAAGCGAAATGTACCATCCGAGTACTATTACACTTTAATTGACCAAACAGAGAAAATTGAAAAAAAAACGAAAAAGGTCTTGTCATTTATCAACCAAACATTAACTAAATGTAAGAAATACATTTGCTGAAAAAGGCAAATTACTGAAACAGCTTTATTTCGTTATTTAGGATATGCGCAGTAAGTTGCGCAGTAACAACTGGAGGATCTGTCCTTAAGAAAATATATCAGGGCTTATAAATAGGACTACCTTCCGAGTTAACTAATAGTCTTTCAATTGATAAAAATCCATATACTTTATTAATCATATTTATAATCATATTCTTTTCTGAAACAAGATATATACGATTGGTATATATCTACATAGAGAATATAAATATGAGAATAATTTATATAATATATGATAGTGGTCCCAAGATATACTGATGATTATTGACAAACTTTTAAGTTATAAAATACATGTTATTAAAGAGACACATGTGCAAATCATCTCGTCAATATTTCATAACAATCCCGATTATCTTGGTATAACCAAAAACATCGTTTCATCTTAACCAGTACAACCTTCATGGTCTCTTCATTGTTTGGCAGGAACCAGTTGATCGTATGAACACTATATATAAGCCAATATCTGGATAAAAGTTTGAACAGGCATATCACATTCCCATTTCGTTTTTTTTAAAAGTATGTCTTGATGCGAATATTGGTTATTCCAATACATACAAATGCTATTAGGTGACTAATGTATACATCAATTTGTTTAATTTCAACTCAAAAGAAATATATACTACATCGTAAACGGCAGAATGCTTTGGCTTGAAAATTTATGGATGTTCAAAAGAAGATATGCTCTTTCAGATAAACGTAAAATTACGAAAAGGTATCTGTGAAATGTCACTTTAAGTTAAGGCACTGAGCCCAACATTGTTCAAGGTCAGCGTATATACACATTCTAACCAAAAACCATGTTGGTCCATAGCTCAAACATTTTGAAAATTTATTAATACATAGATTTATATAGTTTAAACATATTACAAATGGTCGGGGCACTTAAAGGCGACTTTCTTGGCCCCTTTCTCCGATCGAACTTTCCTACCAACACACTTGGCATGGCACCAGTAGTTGCAATCCACAAACCTTTGCCCCTGTTTTGCCTTGTCTTGTGTGTGATGCTACACATACGACATGCAAGGCCACAAGCTTGATTTCATGAAATGGGTGCGATATCCATAACAGGAATATTATCTGCTACTTTAATTCGGGAAGGATATGCGTGGTCAAACTCCTTGTGGTTGACTCTAAATTACAATATAATTGTTTATAGATTGATTGTTAGATTGTATAACAACAGCTTCCTGTTGATTAGGTTCGGGGACCTCTCCCACAGCATGCTCAGGCACACTTGTTTCGGCCTGAATAACCGCTTCAACTGTCTCTTCTAAAATTAAATTTTGGTGTTTTTTAAGTTTCTTTGCTGTGCCAAAAACATAGGTCTTGTTGTTTCTTGTTATTTCAATGTAAACCTCGCATTCCGTCCTTTTGGTTATACCATGAGACTGAAAATGTACAAAAATACAACAAACAAGTACTAATAGATTAAATAAACTTCGAAGCACTAAAACCAGTTCAACAATATTGCACTTTTGTTTCAGGCTTAGAAGATTATTCCAAAACAACTTATCTTCTCAGACCCGTTGTCATCTTTTCGAAAAAATGAAACGGAGATACTTCATGCGAGGAAAGAGTTGAGAAACAGTATATACCTATATCCACCCTTAAAGAATAAACACCACTTATCTATTGATGGGAAAAAGCTGGACCGTGAACTTGTTAATTTTAGTCATCTAGCCAAGGAAAACAAATATAAATATGAACTCAAAGTTGAACAGGAAAATAGTTACGGCAATGATAGACTACAAAGAGTCTAGAATCTATATTACAGAGGAAGAAAGGCAAAAACATAATCAAATAGAGAATATGACTATTTCAGAATTAGAGGACATACTTATTAATAATCTTTTACCAGCGCTTAGTACAGTTGATGCTGAGCGAAGCGAAACCTGTTTTGGAATATGTTCATACCGTTATCAAAAAATCTAAGAAAGAAGTTAGGGTTGACTTTTACTATGAAGTCCTTTCTTCCAGAGATCAGGCATTTGCTCGTTAGTTAGGTGATGTGAATGACGACGAGAGGCATCAAGCATAGAACTGTATCAGTCGGTTGTTGTTGGTTTCTATCAAGCATATTTGAAAAATAAAAATAAATCATAAATGTGACTGTGTGTGCTTAAGAAGTCAAACTTCGAGATAAGGCTATGGAATGTAGTAAGAATGTTATCTGACAACAGGTTAACCATTTTTCTTTCTATCTATCACAGTTTTAAACTGAAATCACTTTCAAATAAAGTGCAATTTAATTTTGAATCGGACTTCCCACCCATTTTATTCTGCTGAGACAAGAAATTTCCATTGGAAAAAAGTTCAAAACAATTCTTGTTGATATTTTTTTTCACCAAATTTGTGACATGAATTTTTTTGATAAAGGATTTATCTCTGATAAGATATGTTGATATTCAAAAATTCATGCAAGAAAATGTATTTTCCACTTATTTACCTTGCTCCAAAGAAGTAAGAGGACGGACTCGTAGCCACAAACCAATACCCATTATCAAGTTTGGGGCTACAATATCGCAGCAAGGTTTGCTTGAGTATAGCATCTAGGTACAGAGCTCCAGATAAGGTGCGTGATTGCGTAATTACGCATTCAAATATGCAAAAAACGCATTTAAAAGTCAACTGTGTGCGTCACCAGACGCATTCAATGTTCAAGTAACGCATTTCGAACAATCGAGAGCGAGTGAAAGTTACTGGTTTCGAGCTAACGCATTCAAATTGTTTCTAATTGCCGAAAAAATCCCGTTATCTGTCACTGGATGTTTACAAATCACAGCCATTTCGATGCCAGTGCCGTGTAGAATAATATAGAATAGAATTTAGCAAATCTTACGACGCCGAGTTGCCAAATCTTAAAAATCTTTACTATACGACACCGCATCGTTTTGTTTACGTTTACAAGGTCTGTTGCGTCGCAAAGTTAACCATGTCCAGAAGAAAACGGAAAATTATGTCAGAATCTTACATTTTTTCAAGCCAAACGGGGAGGATACAGCTGCATCTATAGTATTATTCGAGTTTTGTTTTAACCTGTCATTAAAACGGCCGCGCATTATACCCGAAAACATCACAATAGTTACATTTACTGTTTTTATGAATAGTTCATTGTGCTTTACTACCTTGTTTAGACTTCCAACATTTATTTGATAGTTCCACAGTAGCGAAATCACTTATTTTGAATACTTTGTTGTATTTTCATACCTTGTCGAGCCATGTGAATCAGAGAAGTACCAATAAAAGGAAAGGAAATCCTAAAATCAATGGTTTAGTTTTTCCACATGAACCGTTTTTGTCGGTTTTCTCCAAAAAGGGATTAGACTTACTGGGTTGAGAGTGAATCACTCCTTTGATATTCAAATTAGGGAGTGATCACTCTTTTTCCCCAAAAATTATCTGTGGGTATCCCTGGCATTTTCCATGTTCCCTCGTTGGACACAGGTGAAATATCAAGGTTGTTCGTGCAGTAGAGTATAGGATATAGATCAGGTTTAAGTTTTTTAAACGGTCTATAAGTAGGCAAACTCGAAGGTCAAAGTCATGAGGTCAAACTTTATGGTCCCAAATGAAAGGTCAGAGGTTACATTGTACATACATGTGATTATCAAGGCTGTATCTCTAATAAGGCTTGATATATGTGACAGGTTGAACAATTTTCGGACGCGCACATCCGATAGTATGACACTAGCTCTTCAGAGACTTTCGTCCCGGGCGAGCTTAGGAGGGATCTTAAGTTTGTAGTAATCCCAAAATAGCTGCTTAGTCTTTAAGTAAATTCTCAGGGGTGATGTTTTGATACGCCCGTCGAAGACGGGACGTATTATGGGATCACCCGTGGCTTTCGGGCGTTTTGGCGGTGTCCACTTTTTGTCCGGAGCATAACTCTGTTACTTTAAGTCGCATTTCTTTAAACTTAGCTGTTATATTCTTCTCATCATTACGGAGTGCAGTTCACAAGAACCATAAGTCTACCTGGCCTATCTTTTTGAAGTATTGCCCTTTGTTGTTTTTCATAAGCAGTCTTATTGGCGTATCTTGTGACAGTTTGACACCCTGTTTTCTGTTGTCACAATACAACCTAACTGTAAAGGGCTGATCCTCCACTATTTCAGGTACGGAATGTCCTGAGCTGCCGACAACATCGTATACTGTATCAGACAAGGCTGTATTTGAAGACAATCGTATCCTATTCGGAAAGAAACAATTACAGAGAAGCTGTACACATCTATTTGTAGTGACTAACAAACCTGGAATTTCCCATTTCCACTCCATCTTTTTTCTTGAATTTGTCCAATAGATATGACTTGCTAGCCAATGTCTTTCTAAGATCTTGTATTAGACCGAGGTATAAAATGATAGCTTTCAGGTCTTTACTAAGAAAATCTCTATCCGGTTTAGGACACGCTTGAATTTCAAAGCTTTGTCGAACTGCTTTCGTAAGTTTGTCTATGACAGTCTGTTCGATAGAAAGCACTTTGTTTATTCGTTAAAACACCGCTTAGAGAAAGTAAGACTTTGTTCATATCCAAATAAATTCACATCTTGACCTTTAAGGCTCCTGTCCCTCGTGGCAACCATTTAACAGGTAATATTGACCTCTGCTGACATCCCTGTATATATTACCTGTCTCTGGTAGATAACATCTGCTTTTCATCGAAAACCTCGTAACTGCAGCTTAAAATAAGCTGCAGGAACGAGGTTTTCGATGAAAGGCGAGGATATGTTCACCTCAATCTCGCTCAAAGTTGGAGAGTAGTCCAACTTCATCTGGAGGGGTCTGATATAAAACATAGCCTAATGTTGACCCCATACTGTAGGCTTGAATAGGACATTACCAATGTTACAATTGTGCATGTAAGATTAATTTGAAGCTTTTGTGCTGGAAAAATCAAACTTGTTTGCAGAATAATCAGTTTGTTGTGAGAAACGCTACTTTTTATGCTCCCCGAAGGGAGAGCATATAGTCGCCGCTTCGTCTGTCTGTCCGTCCGTCCGTCCGTCCGTCCGAAGCGATTTCTCCATAACCCTTGGGCCAAATCAAATGAAACTTACTATGTGAACTCCCTATGACAAAATGCCGATGTACTTTTCCCGGTTTTTGGATTTGAGGCCTCGTCATGGGAAAAGGGGACTTAGGGTTAAATATAGTTTTTCTCTAATTTCTCCTAGTCTAATGGTCAGAATTTGATGAAATTTCATATTTGAGTAGCAAATCAGATGCCCTTGACAATAAACTATTTAAAATTTGCGTATACAAAATATGTCATGGAAAAAGGGGGCTTAACATTTGTTAGCTTTATATTAGCTCTGCATGGCATAAATTTATTGTGACAATGCCTTATTCGGGGAGCATTGTCCGTCTCTGACGGCTCTTGTTATTTTTGTTAGCACAAAATACATATCTAAACTAAAGTAAACATGCCACTAGTAGCCATACTGTGAAACGAAAATTTAATCTGTAGTCTTCAGATATGTTTGTGTGTCACTTTGTTTAAATATCAACTGAATCATAATTCGATCAGTTACAAGCATGTTGACCAACTGAATCATAATTCGATCAGTTACAAGCATGTTGACCTATTTTCAATTTACAATTATGCGCATAATAGTGATTGACAGCTTTATTACAGCTTTTTTATACTTACCCATCAAAGTAAATTTCGATAAGATCTCATTTTGTTATAAAAAAACAACGTAGATCTATTAGTAAAGAAAACCCTATGAACACGTCCATTTAAATAAAGCTTGAGAATTATTCCCCTGATTTTGGAGTCGCCATATTGGATGAGCGTAACTGCAGTCACGCACATCAGGTTATACCCCGTGCAAAATAGGAAAAAGCTCAATCAAGGATGTTATCGCATTTCAGGTTCCTCCCTCTTCAGTTTTGGCTTAGGATCTGCTGTTGGGGGATAGGGCTGCTCTTGCTGATCCAACCCTTCGAGATCTTCCAGTGTTTATTTCAGGGCCTTGACCACCTGTAATATAATTATAAGTCCTTAATATGGCTTATAATAGCTACATGTCGTACTGCATCTCACATCATTGTTGGTACCACCTCCTCTCTCATAGTTTTGCCTGTTTGGGAAGATATAAAACTGGCCATGACCTGGGATTTCATTAACACTATTTCCAAGACTCTCAAATCTTCTTCCCTTCCGCCTCTCAAGCATTCATTTAGATGTTGGCTAAAGCCATTTAGTTAGCTACAACGGGCGAAATTATTTTTTTCTCAAAAAACAGAAGTCAAATATATCAATGGAAAGGTATTAAAAAGACTAACACAAAATTATTTATTTCTTTTAAATCGGTGAAGGGGTCCAAGAGTTATGGCACTTTGAATTTTCAGGTTTGACCTAATTATCTGCCCGAATTTTAGAGTACCTTAAATATTCTAAAAATGGTGGTTTTTTTTAGAAAACAATAAGTGCAATATATCAATGGAAATGCATTGACAAGTCTAATGTTATTATCTATTCTTTTTAAATCGATGAAGTTGTACAAGAGTTATGGCACTTGGAATTTTCAGGTTTGACCTAATTATCTACCCTTTGAGTACCATATATATTGTTAAAATGATTTTTTTGTCACGAAATCCATAAGCTTAATATCACAGACGGCAATCACGTGACTTTGTTATGATATGCTTTCCTAAGTTATGTAAACAAAAACAATTGGTACGTACACAGTTTCCTCATTTTTTTAATGAATTTTTGACACTCAATGTTGAGATACATGCCATTCGATACGTCGTACCAATACACTTGAAATGACATTGTTAGCATTTTCATATGCATCGTTACTATCCAATAAAGAATAAACACACGTGCTATTTGGGATGACATTTTTTGTTGCAGTTTTCAGGGTTTTTTTTTGTTTTTTTTCCTAAAAAAAGCACTTTCAGTTATTTTCAGATCATTATTTGCAACTTTAAGTACATCCAACTTTGTTTCAAGTTCAATAATTTGTTGTTTTCTTTTTTATGCCCCCGTATCGAGATCTCGGGGGCATATTGTTTTACTCGTGTCTGTCCGTCCGTCTGTCCGAAAACTTAACCTTTACTTTCCTCCAAAAGTGTTGGACATACAAAGCTCAAATTTGGTATGCAACTTCCTTTCAATGATATCTATCTGTTTCATGCAATTTGAGCATCTGCCTCTCATTCGAGAGGTCCCGGGTTCGATACCCGGCCGCGGCAAATACCCTTACTGACAAAAATGTCACCCATCAGTGGTTTGATATCGTGAACCTATGTGGGGGAGCAGCTGGGGGCTCGGTAAGGGTGTTGTGGTAGCACTGGTATGAGAAACGCCAGGAATCCATGGTTAGGTGCTCCAGCCGCCGCGATATGACCCTGGTAGTTGAAAACGGCGTAAAACCCCAATAAACTCAAACTCAATTCGTGCAATTTGACCTTCCTCAAGGTCATCCCTTAACCCTTATCACCCCTTTACTCTACAAAAACTTAACCTTTTACTCCGAAAACTTAACCTTTGCCTTTTCTCCAAAAGTATTTGACATACAAAGCTCAAATTTGGTATGCAACTTCCTTTCAATGATATCTTTCTGTTCCATGCAATTTGACCTTACTCGGGGAGCATTAGCCGTCTTTGACGGCTCTTGATAATTTTTGCACCGTATTCAACCGGTAATAAAATAATATGTAATAATATGTAAAGTTAGATTTTATTGCAATAAACTTTAGAACTACGGGCATAAGCATACAGTACTCAAACGTTCTAATTGGCCACCTCATATTTTGGAATTTTAAGACAACAAGTGAAGGTGATGTTTAATTTCATTAAGTTATAATTTCCATTATCTAATATTCCGCTACAAAGCGAATACGTCAGGCAAAAGGGGCATTACGTTGAACACCCTTAAAGTGACATTTCACAATTATTTCAACCTAAAGTTTACTTTTATTCTACCTGAAAGAGCATCATTTATTTAGAATTTGTCATTTCAGTCTCAACTTTAAAGGCGTATTTTTAGCCTATAAGTAACAAATTGAAAAAAAAAACCTGATGTCAATTCTACGCATTAGAATAAACAATCTTTGCATCAAGACATACCTTTAAAAAAAGAAATAAATGTGAAATGTCACTTTAAAATGAAAGTCCAAAATAGGTTAATAGCTCGTATGACCACCATTCGCGTCGAAAGCAGTCTATCAGCGGGTGCTTATAGAACGTACACAGTTCATGATATACCTTCTTTCCCGAGCCACAATACGGAACACATCGTTGAATTTGTTTTGTGTTGGATGGCGCGCTTCAGCCGATCCGAAAGATGTTCTTTGGGGTTAAGATCCGGGCTTTTTGAAGGTCACTGGATGGTTAAGACACGGTTGGCAGCAAACATAGCGCGAGTGGTTTCTGCAGTATGGCACGGGGCGTTATCTTTGCCTAGATATGGGAATGAGCACCGTTTGTAAGACCTGGTCTTGATATCACTGGGCGTTTAAATCGCTGCTCATCCTGGTGACAGCTGTTTTTGTGTGCAAGGAAATCCCCGCCCATAGCATAATTGACAATCCTCGATATTGGTCAGCTTATTCAATGTAACATGCGGTATTTCTCTCACCTGTGTGACGATAGACTCTAGCCCCACCATCATTCCATTGTAAAGTTATGCGCGCCCCATCAACAAATAAATCATTAGCCCCGTTCTGCCTGTGTGCGTCTAATATGTCGCTGTACCCAAGCTGTATGATGTCTTTCTGATAGGGATATCACCTTAAGTGGTCGTCAGGAACGAATCCCAGCTGCCCTAAGACGATGACGCACTGTCTGTACTAATTAGACGGTTGTGATTCCCGATCGTGTTGAGCGCTGTAAGAATCTGTTCCGCCAGTGAGTAACGACACTTCGTCGATCTTGCCTTTGCTAAGTTAACGGCGCCAAGTAGCGTCGGCTTAACTCTCATTCCGCCGGAACTTCTCCATCAGCTTTATGATGGTAAAACGGCGAGAGTTGAAGATTTGGGCAAAATGGAAAGGAGAAATAGGCACGGGAGACCAGGATTGGTGATTTTGAACCACAGTGTTTAAAAAATAATGGTGTAAAAGCAGGTTGTCGACATACATGTCTTATGGACGTTCCAGATCCAATCATTCCGACGGCTAGGGTGCTCTTGTATCGACATCCTAGCCATCTTTTTTTGTTTTCCCAACATTCAAGGCTGTATGGGATATGCTGTAGCTACCATTTACATGATTTGGTAGGAGCACGTGCTTTTAGTGTAAGCTTTGATAGAATGTGTTTAAGCTACATATCGCACGGAAAATACACCGCTCCAGCAAGTTTAGCATAGTCAAACTTCAAGATAAGGCTATGGAATGTAGTAAGAATGTTACCTGACAACAGGTTAACCATTTTTCTTTCTATCTATCACAGTTTTAAACTGAAATCACTTTCAAATAAAGTTCAATTTAATTTTGAATCGGACTACCCACGAATTTTATTCAGCTGGGACATGAAATTTCCATTGGAAAAAAAGTTTGTGAAATGAAATATTTTGTTATAGGATTTATCTCTGATAAGATATGTTGATATTCAAAAATTTATGCAAGAAAATGTATTTTCCACTTATTTACCTTGCTCCAAAGAAGTAAGAGGACGGACTCGTAGCCACAAACCAATACCCATTATCAAGTTTGGGGCTACAATATCGCAGCAAGGTTTGCTTGAGTATAGCATCTGGGTATCCCTGGCATTTTCCATGTTCCCTCGTTGGACACAGGTGAAATATCAAGGTTGTTGGTGCAGTAGGGTAGGGCAGGTTTAAAAAAATGTGACCAAAGTGTGACAATCAAATGTTAAGAATAACAGCTATTTTCACAGAATATCATCCAGATTTCTGAATTAGGGTGGCTAAAAACTATTCTAAATGGTTAAGCAGTGCCAAAAGTATATTCTAAATTCATGTTCACAAGTTTTTTGCTAAAATTGTGTGCGCAATCTTGCAAAATGACAACAAAAAAGCGTTTCACTCCTGACAGCATATATATTGCACAATATGATAAATTGTAACCCACGAATCACTAAATAGTAGAGTGCAGAATGCCCACAAGGTTGGTGGCTTCCTAAAAACGTTTGAGTGGTAGATTTCTGGCTGAATAGACAAAAATTTGAACACATTTTGAAAAATAAAAGTGTTTCACTCCTGACATAAAATTCAGAGGGTTATTGTATAAAACAGGCTCCACATCCTACACCAGTGAAGATAGGATGAAAAGGTAATTTTTAGATGATGATGCAAATGTTGTTTTAGGAATTACAAGTGCTTATTGTAGTATCCTGTCACTGTATTTTATTTACCATAGCTTAGAAACTTGGTCAAAGTCTTAAGTGTCACACAAAATCGTTTCACTCCTGACATTTTTGACATGTTTTAATGACATATCTTTTTTATTTGTGAAACGATTTTCTTTAAACTTGGTACCCAGTATAAAGGCACAATAACACATCTTTTTAGCTTTGATTGGGTTGAATATCTTTCTCTGCAAAAGCCGAGGCATGTAAAAAGTGAACGGTCACATTTTTTTTAAACTTGCCCAGTATAGGATATAGATCAGGTTTAAGTTTTTTAAACGGTCTATAAGTAGGCAAACTCGAAGGTCAAAGCCATGAGGTCAAACTTCATGGTCCCAAATGAAAGGTCTTGGTTAGAGGTACATTGTACACATATGTGATTATCAAGGCTGTATCTCTAATAGGGCTTGATATATGTGACAGGTTAAACAATTTTCGGACGCGGACATCCGATAGTATGACACTAGCTCTTCAGAGACTTTCGTCCCGGGCGAGCTTAAGAGGGATCTTAAGCTTAAAGTAATCCCAAAATATCTGCTTAGTCTTTAAAAAAAACCCTCAGGGGTGATGTTTTGACACGCCCGTCGAAGACGGGACGTATTATGGAATCACCCGTGGCTTCCGGTTGTTAGGGCGTTTTGGCGGTGTCCACGTTTTGTCCGGAGCATAACTCTGTTACTTTAAGTCGGATTTTTTTTAAACTTGGCTGTTATATTCTTCTCATCATTATTGAGTGCAGTTCACAAGAACCATAAGTCTACATGGCCTTTAATTTAAGTATTGCCCTTTGTTGTTTTCATAAGCAGTCTTATGGGCTTATCTTGTGACTGTTTGACACCTTGTTTTCTGTTGTCATAATACAACCTAACTGCAAAGGGCTGATCCTCCACTCTTTCAGGTACGGAATGTCCTGAGCTGCTGACAACATCGTATACTGTATCGGACAAAGCTGTATTTGATGACAATCGTATCCCATTCGGAAAGAAACAATCACAAAGAAGCTCTACACATCTATTTGTAGTGACTAACAAACCTGGAATTTCCCATTTCAACTCCATCTCTTTTCTTGAATTTGTCCACTTGATATGACTTGCTGGCCAATGTCTTTCTAAGATCTCGTATTCTTTGACCGAGGTATAAAATGATAGCTTTCAGGCCTTAACTAAGAAAATCTCTATACGGTTTAGGACACGCTTGAATTTCAAAGTTTTGTCTTACTGCTTTCGTAAGTTTGTCCATGACAGTCTGTTCGATAGAAAGCACTTTGTTTATTCGTTAAAACACCGCTTAGAGAAAGTAAGACTTTGTTCATATCCAAATAAATTCACATCTTAACCTTTAAGGCTCCTGTCCCTCTTGGCAACCATTTAACAGGTAATTTTAACCTCTGCTGACATCTCTGTGTATATTACCTGTCCCTGGTAGAAAACATCTGCTTTTCATCGACAACCTCGTAACTGCAGCTTAAAATAAGCTGCAGGAACGAGGTTTTCGTTGAAGGGCGAGGATATGTTCACCTCAATTTCGCTCAAAGTTTGAGAGTAGTCCAACTCCATCTGGAGCGGTCTGATATAAAGTATTGTCTAATGTAGACTCCATACTGTAGGCTTGAACTTGACATCACCAATGTTATTATTGTACATGTAAGATTAATTTGAAGCTTTTGTGCTGGAAAATCAAACTTTTGTTTGCAGAATAATTAGTTTGTTGTGAGAAACGGTACTTTTTTTATTTTTGTTAGCACAAAATGCATATCTAAACTAAAGTAAATATGCCACCAGTAGCCATACTGTGAAACGAAAATTATTTCTGTAGTCTTCAGATATGTTTGTGTGTTACTTTGTTTAAATACCAACTGAATCATAATTCGATCAGTTACAAGCATGTTGACCTATTTTCAAGTTACAGTTATGCGCATGATAGTGATTTTGACAGCTTTTTTATACTTACCCATCAAAGTAAATTTCGATATCCTTTTGTTATAAACAAACATCGTAGATCTATTAGTAAAGACAACCATATAAATTACACTTCCATTTAAAAAAAAAAGCTTGAGAATTATTCCCCTGATTTTGGAGTCGCCATATTGGATGGGCGTAACTGCAGTTACGCACATCAGGCTATACCCCGTGCAAAATAGGGAAAAGCTCAATCAGGGATGTTATTTATCGCATTTCAGGTTCCTTCCTCTTCAGTCTTGGCTTAGGATCTGCTGTTGGGGGATAGGGCTGCTCTTGCTGATCCAACCCTTCCAGATCTTCCAGTGTTTGTTTCAGGGCCTTGACCACCTGTAATATAATTATAAGTCCTTAATATGGCTTATAATAGCTACACGTCGTACTGCATCTCATATCGTTGTTGGTACCACCTCCTCTCTCATAGTTTTGCCTGTTTGGGAAGATATAAAACTGGCCATGACCTGGGATTTCATTAACACAATTTACAAGACTCTCTTTCAAATCTTCTTCCCTACCGCCTCTCATGATTTCATTTAGATGTTGCCTAAAGCCATTTAGTTAGCTACAACGGGCCAAATTTTTTCTCTCAAGAAACACAAGTGAAATATATCAATGGAAAGGTATCGAAAAGACTAGCACTGAAGTATTTATTTTTTTAAATCGGTGAAGGGGTCGAAGAGTTATCGAACTTTGAATTTTCAGGTTTGACCTAATTATCTGCCTGAATTTAGAGTACCTTAAATATTGTAAAAATGGTGGTTTATTTCAGAAAACAATAAGTGTAATATATCAATGGAAATGCATTGACAAGACTAATATTATTATGCCCCCTTTCGAAGAAAATGGGGGTATATTGATTTGCAAGTGTCGGTCGGTCGGTCCGTAGGTCGGTCGGTCTGTCCGTAGACCAAACCTTGTCCGGAGCATAACTCGAAAAGTATTAAAGGTAGAATCATGAAACTTCACATGTGGATAGATCTCATTATGGAGAGGTGCAGTGCACAAGAACAGTAACTCTGCTGATCATATTTTTGGAGTTATTGCCCTTTGTTGATTTTCAAACTTGATTCTTGTCCGGAGCATAACTCAAAAAGTATGTAAGGTAGAATCATGACACTTTACAGGTGGATAGATCTTATTATGGAGAGGTGCAGTGCACAAGAACCGTAACTCTGCCGATCAAATTTTTTGAGTTATTGCCCTTTGTTGATTTTATAACTTGATTCTTGTCCAGAGCACAACTCAAAAAGTATGTAAGGTAGAATCATGAAACTTTACAGGTGGATAGATCTCATTATGGAGAGGTGCAGTGCACAAGAACCGTAACTCTGCCGATCATATTTTTGGAGTTATTGCCCTTTGTTGATTTTCAAACTTAATTCTTGTACGGAGCATAACTCAAAAAGTATGTTAGGAAGAATCATGAAACTTTACAGGTGGACAGATCTCATTATGGAGAGGTGCAGTGCACAAGAACCGTAACTCTGCTGATCATATTTTTGGAGTTATTGCCCTTTGTTGATTTTCAAACATGATTCTTGTCCAGAGCATAACTCAAAAAGTGTATAAGGTAGAATCGTTACACTTTACAGGTGGATAGATCTCATTATGGAGAGGTGCAGTGCACAAGAACCGTAACTCTGCCGATCAAAATTTTTGAGTTATTGCCCTTTGTTGATTTTATAACTTGATTCTTGTCCAGAGCACAACTCAAAAAGTATGTAAGGTAGAATCATGAAACCTTACAGGTGGATAGATCTCATTATGGAGAGGTGCAGTGCACAAGAACCATAACCTTGCCGATTGACTTCTTGGAGTTATTGCCCTTTGTTGATTTTTACACTTAATTCTTAACCTTGCCTATATCTCATGTATTTTTACACATAGAGACTTGATATCTCACACATAGATACCTCCTATCAACATCATTCACATTTGACCATGACCTTGGACCTTGTGACCTTGACCTTGGAGTTTGACCTACTTTAAAAAAAATTAAACCAGGCATATATATCATGACCTATTTCACATACAGCCTTGATATTTCACACATGGACACCTCCTACCAAGACCTTTCACAATTGACCATGACCTTGGACCTTGTGACCTTGACATTGGAGTTTGACCTACATTTTAAAAACTTTAACCTGGTCGATATATCATGTCCTTTTACACATACAGCCTTGATATTTGACACATGGAAACCTTCGACTAAGACCTATCACATATGACTATGACCTTGGACCTTGTGACCCTGACCTTGGAGTTTGACCTACTTTTAAAAAAAATTAACTGGGCCTATATCTCATGTGCTATTACACATACAGCCTTGATATTTCACACATGGACACATCCTACCAAGACCTTTCACATTTGACAATGACCTTGGACCTTGTGATCTTGACCTTGGACTTTTACCTACTTTTATAAAATTTTAACCTAGCTGATATATCATGTCCTTTTACACATACAGCCTTGATATTTGACACATGGACACCTACGACCGAGACCTTTCACATTTGACCATGACCTTGGACCTTGTGACCTTGACCTTAGTGTTTGACCTACTTTTATAATACATTATTCTGGCCCATATTTTATGTCATTTTACACATACAGCATTGAAATTTCACACATGGTCACTTTCAACCAAGACATTTCACATTTGACCATGACCTTGGACCTTGACCTTGAATTTTGACCTACTTTTAAAAAACTTAAACTAGGCCTATATCTCATGTCCTGTTACCTATACAGTCTCGATATCTGACACATGGACACCTCCTGCCAAGACCTTTCACATTTTACCATGACCTTGGACCTTGTGACCTTGACCTTGGTGTTTGACCTACTTTTATAATACATTAACCTGGCCTATATTTCATGTAATTTTACACATATAGCCTTGATATTTCACACATGGTCACTTCCAACCAAGACATTTCACATTTGACCATGACCTTGGACCTTGACCTTGGAGTTTGACCTACTTATAAAAAACTTAAACTGTGCATATATTTCATGTCCTGTTACCTATACAGCCTCAATATTTTACACATGGACACCTCCTACCAAGACATTTCACATTTGACCATGACCTTGGCCTGTGTGACCTTGACCTTTGATTTTTACATACTTTTAGAAAACTTTAACCTAGCCTTAATCTTATATCCTATTACACCTACAACCTTGACATTTCACACATAGACACCCCCTACCAAGACCTTTAACATTTGACCATGACCTTGAATATTGCAACCTTGACCTTGGAGTTTGACCTTCTTTTAAAAAAACTTAAACCAGGCATATATATATATCATGTCCTTTTACACGTACAGCCTTAATATTTCACACATGGACATCTCCAACCAAGACCTTTCACATTTGACCATGACCTTGACCTTGGCATTTGGCCTACTTTTAAAAACTGGCCTATATTTCATTTTACTTTTACATATACAGTCTTGATATTTCACACATAGACACCTCCTACCAAGACCTTTCATATTTGACCATGACCTTGGACCTTGTTAGCTTGACCTTGGACTTTGACCTACATCAAATGTAGGCACTTGAAGGGGGCATATATGTTTTACAAACATCTCTTGTTATTTATTCTTTTTAAATCGATGAAGTTGTACAAGAGTTATGGCACTTTGGATTTTCAGGTTTGACCTAAATATTTACCCTTTTGAGTACCATATATATTGTTAAAATGATTTTTTTCACGAAATCCATAAGTGTAATATCACAGACGGTAATCACGTGACTTTTTTTTGATATGCTTTCCTAACTTATGTAAACAAGAACAATCGGTAAGTACACAGTTTCCTCATTTTTTTTAAATGAAATACTTGACACTCAATATTGAGATACGTGCCATTCGATAGTCGTACCAATACACTTCAAATGGCATTGTTAGCATTTCCGTATGCATCATTACTATCCAATAACGAATAAACACACCTGTTATTTGGGATGACATTTTTTGTTGTTGTTTTTTTCCTAAAAAATAGCACTTTCAGTTATTTTCAGATCATTATTTGCAACTTTAAGTACATCCAACTTTGTTTCAAGTTCAATAATTTGTTGTTATTTTTTTTTTTCAAGGTGTGAACATTGACCGAGCCATATTTGATATAAGTCAATACTCAAGTAACGCAGATGTAACTTGTAAAATAAAACAAAAACAATAATCATTTATTTAAAGTTACCACAAATTTTGACTGAAAGTTAAAGGGATAATAGCTGTGAAAAAACTGTCTATTTGCCTCAAAAAAGGTTTACCGTTTTAAAGTATGAACAAAAAGATGCAGAAAGACCGTATTTTAAGCGAGTAACCATGCGCGGTTTACCCACAACAAGCGTATAAATGTTAGTATTCTCACATTTCCACGGCGCTCAAAATATGTTTACATTCGTGGCTAAATATTGCATAACGGGTACTTGTCACAGCCGTGAACATCCGTATACAGTCGGTTGATCGTGTGATACACAGGAAAGTGTGCGTCACAAATTTAAATGAGTTCCCGTTATTTCATGAATGTTGCTAGACTGGTTACCGCCCTTGAAATCTACTTCGGATTTAAGGCCGGTAACAGCTAATATCTCCACGGTCAAAATCACGACCGTCAACGAGCGGACGAGCGGCTCTGATTGGTCGAGGGGTTTCATCGGTTGTGTATACTAACCAATCAATGGACGCGGTTTGCCAGGCCCTACCAGTTGTAAATACATCGTATACAACGGGTACCAGTTTAGAATGTTGCCCGTCACGCAGAAAAGGGCCTAATGGGAAGTCTATAAAATCAAATTTCGCGAAATGAACCAGACTCAACAGATGTTACAGGTAAGATGTATAAACCATTCTAGATTCAGAAAATAACCTTTGAATCAAAAGTTCCGATCCTAGTCAGTCTGCGCAGTCAGATCAGACTGACCAAGGTCGATACTTTCCACGCTTCCCATACGGTCCCTTTTAACATGACGGGTCACAAATTTGAAACATTTCGATTTCCACGGGATTCCAGTGCGTGCTTTCTTATGAATAATGTTAAACCCTTTCCTAAAACGACAAAAAATAACTGTTTCCATTTCCAATTGAAATCGGATCCAAACTGCAAAATAAATAGTATTGAAAATGTAAAATATTTAAGAAATAGCTTAGACAATATAAAGGCAAAAGGAGAAACTGCTAATAATAAGCATTCCTTTCTTTTGTCACGGTGGTTCCTCAGCTTTAGCAAATAGGGGCGTCCGAATCGGGTTTTGTATGGGAAAGGGTTAACCTCAAATTGTAGTAAATTGTTGTACTTAACCCTTTCCCATGCGGCAATAATTTTAACTTTTCATACATTGGAATATTGAATGTTTTGTAGACGACAAAATGAGTATATAAACATAGGGTTTAGTAAAATACTGCTGGTGAAATATCTAGGCAATAGGGGGAAATGTTGGTTATCAGCGTTTCCTCAGATTGCACGAATGCTTTTTGAACTCTTTTTAGTAAGGGCATTCAAACAAGGTCATGTTTGGGAAAGAGTCTGTGCTCATCCGTATTAACGTGTCCCGTCACGCTAAAGGCGTGCTGAAGTTAGTTGAAAACTGAATTTTGAGATAGCATCTATCGGACACCAACCTCATTCGAAATTTGAAATCGGATATTTAATATATTATAGGTAGATAGGAAGAACAATCTTGATTCAGATAACTAACTTAGAGTAAAAAGTTCCGATCCTGGGTAGTCTTTGCAGTCTTCATAGATTGACAAGGACTGGTACTTTAACAATTACCAGAAGATCCCTTTTACCGAGACAGGTCACATTTTGCAATATTACTGTTTATATTCTCTGACGTCATTTCAATGCGTGCACACGGTTTGAAAATAAATTCCGTTGATTTTCGTATTTTACCGTTCAGAACTCGGATAATTCCGACTCGCACTTGATATTGTAAACATTACCTACTGACATACATTGTAAAAGGGGGAAAATACGCAAATACACATTTCTGTTACAGGCGGAAAAGACTTCTTTCATAATATCAGATGATTAGACCTCGATAACACAAAAAATATTTTTTTTTGTGGTATTTCTTCCTTTTTCACAGCTATTATCCCTTTAACAGATTTTTTCCATCTAATTTATCGATATAACAGCGATGACACATGTTTACATCTTTAGTTGATTTTTTTACTTCCAGTTTCACTTTCGGAAAAACGGGAATCACCCCTGCTGCTAAAAATGGACTGGCGCGTGAATCGAGTGGCATTTTCTTGTTAAATTGGTAAAAGTTACACTTTTAATGACTCGATTATGTGTGTTTTACATTTTCCGAATGGTTACGAGTGTTATGCAAGTGTACGTTTTGTTACCTGATAATTTTAAAAGTGTTTTTAATTAAATTATGTGAAGAATGTTTTTCGACTCGAAGAAGCGGGAATGTTAGACAAAGGGTATGAAGAAGTTTCATCCCAGAATTCCGCATAATTACGTTTCCAGCGAGATTTCAGTGAGAGCACCTGTATCGACAAAGATGGCCGAAATGCGCCCGGTTAAAATAGCCTTTAGCTAAAAACTCTGCGCTCCAGAATTTATCTCGGGGTAAAAAAGTTTATATTTATATATTTTGATTGTGTTAATTGTATATTTTCGTTGAAATTCGACTTGAGCCCATGATACAAAGGTGTCTGAAAGTAGAAAATTCCATGCTTGAGGTAGAAGGGCAATTTTGATGGCGGACGGCCGATGTCGCTAATTTAGTAGCAGTCATCCTCGACAGTTCGGGCATTCCATTTATGCATTTCAATTTTTTCTTTCAATCAATATTTTTATTTCATCCATTGAAGTTCAGATTTTGTGAGAGTTTAAAAGATTATTATACCCCCAAATTCAATTTGGGGGGGGGGGGGGGGGGTATATAGGAGTCAGCTTGTCCGTTGGTCTGTCTATCTCTCTGTTGGTCCGTCTGTTGGTTTTTTGTCCGCTCTATTTCTCCTAAACCACAGGTCCAATCTTATTCAAACTTCACATGTGAGCTCAATACCAAGTGGAGATGTGCATCTTATATTTTGGTTACGGTCCAATGATTTTTCACGGAGTTATGGCCCTTGAGTGAAATTTCTTGTCCGCTCAATATCTCAGTAACTAATGGATGGATTTCATAAAAAACTGTACAGGAATGCTTACTAGCTCTCAAATATGTGCATAGCAAATTTTTATCATGGTTCATTGATTTTTGACCGAATTATGGTCCTTTGGTATAAATAAGCAATGTTTGCTACATTACCATGTGTTGGTCAGTCTGTTTTTCTGTTTGCTCTTTTTCTCACTTGATCATTTTACAGTTCATAGGACATGTACATCTCAAAATGCACAAACTCAGCGCTTTTGGGGGGTATGATCATTCTCAGAGATATTCTATTTCGATTCTATATGTAATCATTATCACTGTCTGAAAGACAAGTAAGTTTGTTTTTCATCCACAGGTTTCCAATTTGGTGGACAAGCTAGTGTTCTTTCATATATCTGGCTTTTGTGGACTTGCGAACGGATTTCGTTGGTTGTTTATGAATTTGACTTCTTTATCCACAGGTTTCCAGTTATGTAGACAAGCTAGTGTTCTTTCATATATCTGGCTGTTGTTGACTTGCGAACGCTTTTCGTTGGTTATTAATGATTTTTGCCCATTAACCGCTTTTGGTCGGCTGTTCGCCCTTTCCACGATAAATCGTAGATGGAATGGTATGTGACGAAAAAGATGGATATTTGCCTAATTCGTCATAAAATATGGACTGAAAATAAAGATGCTTTGATTTGAATTATCAAGTTCTACGTCTCACTCACAGCTGGAGACGGGACCTTGGTTTAAAGTCTCATCCGAAAGACTGGAAAATAAACATGCACAACTGGATCTGCAACAGTACGAATTTAAAGAAAAACAGCATTACGTTATGAAATATGAAAATACACAATTTGGGTTTGGACAATTGGCATAAATTCAATTACCCTGTCAAATTCGCCTGACTGTAGTAGTTATTGTTTCAAAAATGGGAGACAAATAGTTGTACTTTGGTGGACCGCTTATTGTGTAAACGTGCCTGAGATCCTCTAAATAGGCGGCTAAAAGGTTATCACCTTTGTTCAGGTGCCTGTACATAACTTGGCAGAGATTGGACAGGAAGTTTGTCAATCCTCTAACGCCATTCATGGCCTTAAGGAAGAATATCTGTAATGTGGCCATTTTGAGATTCATAAATATCGGCTTTTTCGAGCCGCGTCGTTACGTATCCGGACCTATTCGGGCACGGTCTTAAACATTCGCCGAATATTTTCGACCGCGCCCGAATAATTCCGACGTCGCGCGAATTTCATTATCATACATTGGATAACGATTAATATACCGTGAAAATTAATTTACCTACTAGAAGAAGAAATTAATCAAAAAAATCAAAAAATTATCTGGAGCTCTGTTTTTGACATAGTATAGTACCAGAAGAAAGCAGCCGATGCTGTGTAAACCAATACAAAACTAACTTGTCCTCGCTGTCAAAAAGCTTAAAAAAGATTACACAGGTCCAACTCAGAAATTTTACATACTTCTCTTTTTCGTTTGACGCAATTGCCGTAGGAAGCCATGTTGCAGAATGAAAGACATGGAACTTTTCGGCGGTTCTTGATAGAAGAAAAATCGCAGATCATTAAAATTTCAACAGAGGGAAGGAGGGGCAATCATTTGGCATAAATACATGAACATATAAAAGAACTCCTATATTATAGACGCCAATTCAATATCAACGTTTTCATTTGTATTCAGAAGGATGGCTACACAATAAGGCCTTTTGTCTTCGCATTTCCGTTTCTTACACAATTACAGGGGTTGCCTCCCCGGACGCCCCACTCCCTACATCCGCAAATTCAGAATATTTTGCAAATTGCATACACGAATTTCCTTCCATTGAAAGACAAATTCGCGCAAAATCGGGATAAACATTGTATGCTATAGCTCACGATAAATGCTCTGGCAAATCATCTCTATCGATTAACTTTTGTGCGTAGACATGTCCAAAAAAGCAGACAATATTTATTATGGTGCTCTTTTGTAAATATATGCAAAGGCGATAGTGTAAAAAGACATTTTGACTTTTTTTCAGAAAATTTAAAGAAAATCACAGAAGTAAATGCAAAATATTATGCTGATAACGCGTCAAACGGGAGACAGCAATTTATAGATTGAACTCCGAAAACAGAAAGAATCTAGATTTTCAAGTTAGAACAACGATTACTTAAAATAAAAATTAGACTTCATACAGATTTAATATTGTTGATGTTATCTCGCTCCCTTCTAACACGGGACACATTTACAATATCGCTTTTCTTTAAAAATGTCGTTTTCTCGCCCGCCCCCCCCCCCCCCCCAAAAAAAAAAAATATTTCGAGTCCCCCCGTTTTTACTGGTGCATTGGTCCCCAAGAAAAGCCCTTCTCCCGTTGGAAATCTTCCACTATAGTACATATTTATTATTGCCTGGATGGTGCCTTGCTCCCTTGTATTGGTTCGAGCATAATTCACGGGATTTATTTTACTTCGCAGCTATTTCTTCAATATGCGATTATTATTTGAGTTAGTGTTGCTCCAAATGTGTATTGGAAGAAGAAATTTTACGGGTAATATTATAATTACTACTTTTCCTAAATAAATCATTTCGTGAATGGCGATCGTTGACATTGTGCTTAGAAAAAAGCAGTCTTATTTTTTTACCCAAACAACTTTGAATTATGAACTACGTACGAACACAAATCGCAAATGTTACATACATTGTTACTTGTCCTAAAATTGAGTTTAATAGTCACCAATATCATTTTGTAATATTGTGGAAAATAACGCTCAATTATCCCTTGCAAATATCATCTGACACGTGCCCTGTCACCAAATTCCTTATCATTAGAGCGATGATTTTTCGTGAGCTCGTCATTTTTAACGACATATTACTACCATCATCATATTGAGCAAACATAAAGCTGTCCTTTGTTATCTGGGGCATGTTTTCATTTGATCTACGACAGAAATTAAAGCGAATGTTCATCTGCACTCTGTTAAGCAGGCAATATGGTGTGGAGGAGTCAAGGAAGATACTATTGTACAACATCTGGAGGTCGCTTTGGAAGATTGTTGGGAAGTGCTGTAAAGACCCTTTGCCTTCTTTTTTTAATCTCCACAAGAGCTGCCTTATAACATTCATCGTCGACGATGAATGCGTCATTGCTCAAGATATTAAACTTCAAGTATGGCGGAGTTTTATTCTTACACTTAAGATAGTGATGAAGTGCTTATCTTATGTTTTAAAAAGACTTCGTCATAATTATACAGATCTCCTGACTTTGTTCTGTCATAAAAAAAAAAATGCGAAAGAACCTCAGCTAGCTGATTTTCATTGAAGTCCTCAAAATTCTGAGGCTGCTGCTTTTCTTTTCAACTATTGCCGAAACATATCCGCAGCCTATCAAATGTTTCTGAGCATATTGTGGCTGCTGAGGCCTTATACATTCGCATCATCTCTTCTTCGGATGTGTCCGCACACCGTCGTTTCTAACTCATAATGCAACTTCAAGACAAATGTGCAATACAAATGAGTTCTCAAGCATAACACCGTCTTTGGGGTAGGTATATATAGATTAATTCAGAACTAGGTAGTGTAATAGATGCAAATAATTGTGTTATCTTCTGACAAAGTGGATAAGTAGTGTAGTTGAAAAGTGTGCAAGAAATTGAACTTACTTCGAGCTATATAGTGAATTACCTCAATGAGGAGCTGTTTCAGAAGCCTGATAGGGTCAGAAAGTCATCAGATTAAGGGCGAGTTGATATAGCATGTATATAAAATTTACCTAATATCTCCTTTCATTCCCTTCCTATGTGCTTTACAAAGCATATGCAGGCAACTAACATAAATGTAAATGTGTAATATTGATTTATTAGTAGTGAAGAATGCTGTCAAACTAATCGTTTCAGTTTTATTTTCTAAATTATATTTTAGGTGTTAGCCCTTTTCCAAATGACAAACCTTTAGTGTGGTCAAAGAGTTTTCCCAAATATTCTATTTATCAATGTACTACCTTAAAAAAGCTATTTTTGTGTAGTATGTGTACATAGTACAATATAAGGAACTATGACCAAAAAACCATTTTGTGACACATTCAATGGCTTAAAGTAATTTTGAAATACGGAAAATTCGTGTTTCACCGCTTGGGAAACATTTGAAAAAATCATTTTTCAAGGTGCTACCTTTAAAATGGTATTTTTGTGTTGTTTAACTGTTACAAATGTGCAATATCAGGATCCATGACCACCCCCCCCCCCCCCTTAAAAAACCCTTTTCGGTACATTTCATGCATGAAAGAAGATATGTAATAAGGACATTTTTATTTCACGCCGTTTGGGACAGATTGTTTCCAAAAATTCTATTGTTCAATGTATTTCATTTAGAATGCTGTGTTATGTTGTATTACATGTTCACATGGTTCAATATAAGGACAAGTAACTAAAAACGCATTTCCTGTACATTCTCTGGCTAAAAGAAATTTTGGAATACGGGAAATTCATGTTTACACTGTTTGGGAAACATTTTTCAAAAAAATCTATATTTATGAAATAAAAACAAGATTAGATATTTTTGTTGTCCTAGATAAAACCGGTGTGTGACGGACTACATGTGTTGGTAAAAACCGAGGACGCAGTCCGATGTTTTTGCCATTCATGTAGTCCTCGCACAGAAACTTTTTGTTTCGTGAAAGAAAGATTTGGGATCTTTTGACATAACTCTAGATCTACATTTTTTATGTACAATGCTGATTAGATCATAATTGTAGGGTTGAAATTATTCACCTTTAATAGACGAACAGCCCATTTTGTCTAGTAGTTTGTTGATTGTTCAGTATTCTGTTCTTTTATTATACCCCGCAAAACGAATGTTTTATTTTACCCCCGCAAAACGAATGTTTTATTATACCCCCGTAAAACGAATGTTTTAGTTATACACCCGCAAAACGGATGTTTTAGGGGGTATACTGGAATCAACATGTCTGTCTGTCCGTGTACAAAATACTTCTCCAGAGCATACCTTCTAAACCCTAACTGCTAGCAACTTCAAACTTGGTACACTTAAATATCTCATTGTGGGAAAGTGTCATGTACAAAAACGTTACTCTGCCACACCCACTTTTGGGTTGTTTGCCTTCTGTTGTTTGTACCCTTTCATTTTTGTAGGCCATATTTTCAAAACCATAAGTGCTAGCAACTTCAAACTTGGTACACTTATTTCCCTTTGTTGTCGTGAAAGCTTATGCGGGGGTATCAAGTCACATTCTGTGACAGTTCTTGTTTTCTCCACTTCAATCCCAGTCAAGGTTTTAAACCGTTTGTTTTTGCTCAGTTCTTCTTCTTCATGGTCTCCATATCAGCGAGGGTGAACTCCTCATTTAGGAAGTCATAGTCTTCTTCCAAGCCAAAACCTGTGGCTTGCCAGAGGAATACGCTCAGATCTTGGTAGCTAGAAGTGTTTCTTTCAAATACTTCACAACTAAATACAGTTTTCCATTCCCCTGTACCGTGACTCTGTATAACCACTTTCAACATTTAGCCAATTGTGCCTGGAACCTTTTTAAAGTACACATCGCCCCTATCGGTATTTTGGTACTTTATTATGCTCCCCGAAAAAATTTCGGGGGAGCATATAGTCGCCACGCTGTCCTTCCGTCCGTCCGTCCTTCTGTCCGTCCGTCCACAGCCAGATCTCAGCATCCCTTGGACCAAATTCAATGAAACTTCACAGGTGAACTCCTGGGGTCAATCCCTAGAGACCTTTTTCTCCGTTTCTTGATTTGAGGCTGCGTCATGGAGAAAGGGGCCTTAATGTAAAAATTAGTTTTTCTCTAATTTCTTTTCATCTAATGGGCAGAATTTAATGAAATTTTGAAGTTATGTGATGAATGAGATGTTCTAGACTATATTCTATAAATAATGTGTGTACAAAAAATCCGTCATGGGAAAAGGGGGCTTAATGTATGATAGTTTTTATTTTGTGACAAACACTTATTCGGGGAGCATAATCCGTCTGTGACGGCTCTTGTTTCAAAATGGCTTCAATTTCTGGAGAATGGCTGTAATGATCAATGACGAATGATTTGGCAAACACATTGCTTGCATTTATTTGAGAAATCAGTCTTGAACATTAAAGTTTCTGTTCGCAGAAAAAAACCATCAGACAAACGAGTTGTACCGTAAAAAAGAAATGGTCGGAACTAGTTTTGAACCATCGGCGTTCAAATTCCTAATTAAACTAGAAGAGTGGACGGCGGTGCTATCCCGTTTAATCTATCGCTCCGCCGCGATATGACCCTGGTAGTTGAAAACGGCGTAAAACCCCAAAAAACTCAAACTCAATTGATCTATCGCTGCAGTTGATGACGTAGGGAGTTTGCAGAATTCATGAATACTGTAAATGCATGTATCACACCTTCACAAAACAATGGTTATATCGAAATAAGATCAATAAACTTGGAAAACATGACATTTATTGAATCGGGTGAATTGTCTTTTATTGCTTGTTCATAGAAAGTAATTTAACCCTTTCCCAAACGACAGGATTTTATGGTGATTCATTTCAAAAACTGCCACAAATGACAAAATAGATGTTATCAAAGATAGAATTAGTGTAACATAATGACATAGAAATATTGAGACAAAAGGAGAAACTGATGGTTATCAGCAGTTTCTTCTTCTGTTTCAATGTTTTCCAAAGCAAATTGTATTAGGGACGTCAAAACCAGGTCTTGTTTGGGATAGGGTTAAAAGACTCCGTAGTTGTCCTGTATGGCAATCAAATCAGTTTTGAATTTTCACCAACTGGTAATTAAGTCTGATGAGTTTTTATACGCCCGAAGGGTCGTATTATGTTATGGCCCCGCTCGTCTGTCTGTCCGTCCGTCTGTCCGTCCGTCCGTTAGCAATTTCTTGTGTGCGCAACTCCTCCTACAGTTTTGATCAGAATTTGATCAAACTTGCCACAATGAATCTCCATGGTGTCTAGTTGTGCATCCCGCTTACGGAATTTAATTAACTCTTTTCGTTCTTGAATTATCTGCCCTTGAATTAAAAAAATGCCCATTTTCTTGTGTGCGCAACTTCTCCTACAGTTTTGATCAGAATTTGATCGAACTTGCCACAATGAATCTCCATGGTGTCTAGTTGTGCACACCGCTTACGGAATTTAGATAACTGTTTTCGTTCTTGAATTATCTGCTGTGTGCAACTCCTATAGTTTCAACCAGAATTTAATCAAACTAGCCACAATGAATCTCTATGGTGTCTTGTTGTGCAAACAAAAGCTTTTGATAACTTTTCATGTTTGAATTAACTGCCCTTGAATCGAAAAAATGGCCAATTTTACTGACAAGCCCCTCTCGGGCGTATATGCGCCGCTTTGCGAAGCTCTTGTTTGATAATTACATGTACTCACATCTTGAATGTCCCAAACTGGTTTTAAGTGTTTGACGTCTGAAGACGTCCATCTAAAAATCATCACAACCGACCAGAAAAAGTAAGAACAGAACTTTTTCTGATCGGTTGGATCATTTTTATGCCCCCGTATCGAGAGATCGGGGGCATATTGTTTTACTCGTGTCCGTCTGTCTGTCTGTCCGTCTGTCCGTCCGTCTGTCCGAAAACTTAACCTTTGCCTTTTCTCCAAAAGTATTTGACATACAAAGCTCAAATTTAGTATGCAACTTCCTTTCAATGATATCTATCTGTTCCATGCAGTTTGACCTTCCTCAAGGTCATCCATTAACCCTTATCAACCCTTTACTCTACGAAAACTTAACCTTTTACTCCGAAAACTTAACCTTTGCCTTTTCTCCAAAAGTATTTGACATGCAAAGCTCAAATTTAGTATGCAACTTCCTTTCAATGATATCTATCTGTTCCATGCAGTTTGACCTTCCTCAAGGTCATCCGTTAACCCTTATCAACCCTTTACTCTACGAAAACTTAACCTTTTACTCCGAAAACTTAACCTTTGCCTTTTCTCCAAAAGTATTAGACATACAAAGCTCAAATTTGGTATAAAACTTCCTTTCAATGATATCTATCTGTTCCATGCAATTTTACCTTCCTCAAGGTCATCCCTTAACCCTTTATAACCCTTTACTCCACGAAAACTTAACATTTTAGAAAAATGGCCATTTCGGGGGCATTTGTGTTTCACAAACACATCTTGTTTTTATTTTTATTTATTTTTTTTTTTTGAAAGGTACAAGCAGAATTATACATGCTTCTGAGCGAGGAGCTCAGAAAGGCAGGTACATGCAACAGATTGCTTGTAAATTGACGGAAGAAATAAGAAGTTGATTTGTTTTTTCTTACCAGACGCTTGGCTAATTTGACCGAAGTTGTTATCCATTCCATGATTAATAATCACCATCGTGTGTTTGGAGTGGTCTAATACAAAATATGCATCTTTCCTCAAACTGTATGTCGAAGGTACGCATTGGGATCGTCTCATCGAGACGATTAAAATGTGAACCATCAACATTTGGAATGAAATGAGAAATGTATAATTTATCCTTCCCTTCTTTTCTTTTGCTAGGACAATAATATTATATAAATGTGGATATCGAATCTTAAGTGAGGTGTGCGAAAGATAAACACGAATCTTTGCTCTCAGAATCATTTATTTTTTTTTTAAGTTAATTACATTTTCTTTACTTTGAAATGTACATCTTAAGGTTTTCCATCCCTATGATTATTACGCGGTGTCGGAATTATTCGGGCGACGTCGTAAACATTCGACGGTGAACCTTTCCACTGCCGAATGTTTACGACGTCGTCAGAATAGTGCTGGGTATATTTAACGAATGTTGACGACGTTAAACGAAAAAATCCCACGTAGCTTCAACCTTTGGATTGAAATGAGAAATGTATAATTTATCATTCCCGTCTTTTCTTTTGCTAGGACCATAATATTAAATAAATGTGGAAAACACTAATCTTTGCTCTCAGAATCTTTTATTTTTTTAAGTTTATTACATTTTATATACTTTGACAGTGATTAATCTACCTTTCTGGGTCAGTGAGTCAATCTGACTCACTGATCTTGAAACTCTGAGTCAAATTTGAAAACCGCGAGTCAAAAATATCGTAATTATAAAAATATGGTTTAAGTTCATGATAATTTCATTTGGTGAATGAAAGTAATAAAGGAGAATGCTTTTTAAATAAAATTTGCCAAAAAAAGAATTTGAATTGTGAAGGAAAGAAAACATTGTGATTATCTTAAAAGCAGAAATATAACCTTTTCTATTTTCCCAATATAGCTTTCTCTATGATTTCAAGAGTATGGCTTATGTTTTAAATGGTGCGGAATGATACCAAGTCAATCATTGGACAGTAGACAAATATAACCAAAATTGGATTAAGTTTTGTATCAGAATACCCTTAATATCCTTAATTAAGACAAATTAGAATAGTTATGATGCACTTCACTCGTAATTCAAACTACTGAAAAATTATATAAATGCTGGAAATGAGATTACGGAAAAAGGTACGTTGAATTTTGAGGACGAATACACAAAAATACGTAATTTCAGATCATGGTTCACACATCCAACCACAATCGCCCTAAAAATATTCTATGATGTATTTTTAATCGGATCGGTCTGTTAAACGAACATCTGGATGGACATTATTTGTAAACTTGGTGGTAGAACCTAGCATAAATTGTCAATTTGTTGTCATTCGTTTCACTTCCGGTTTCGATTCATCTGCTCTGTCGGGTCAGAAAAATGAAAAATTAAGGCATTTTGCATAAAGAAACAAATGCAATTTCAATCTTATTTACTAGAAAAATGAATTTATAACTTCCATACAATAACTAAATTTGCGATCGCTTCTTTGAAAAGTTGGATTTCGAATTTTTCTCTTCCGATTATTTTGCCCGAAAACTCTTAGTTGATAACAAGTCCCGCCCATTTATGCAAATTTCTCATTTGGTTATCCTGCAATATGTTCCTTGTATGAAAAAAGACGAACCTTTCGGGGTTTTTTTACCAGACACCAATTGTGCAATAATTAGGACCTAGTATGCGTGGTGGTTGATACAGATGAACGTGCGTCAGATATACGCTCAGCTTTTTTTTCTTTGCGTCATCTTGAATTTTTTTGCGTAAATTACGCATGACGCAGAGGTAGATAAATCACTGCTTTGAAATGTACATCTTAGGTTTTACATCCCTATGAGTATCACGCGGTGTCGGAATTATTCGGGCGACGTCGTAAACATTCGGCGGTGGACCTTTCCACTACCGAATGTTGACGACGTCAAACGAAAAAATCCCACGTAGCTTGAATCTCAGGAGCTGACAGTCTATAGTAAATGTTAAATGGTATTCAAATAATTAGAAAAACATAATATAATGATTAAGTTATAAGCTTGAGATCAAAATCGATTCATATTGTCATTTCCGGTTTTCAACTGGAAATAGTTTTGAAACAGATTATTATTTGAATGAAGATATCGATTTAGCTGGTGAGCAATTGTTTCAGACCAGTGTTCATTATCGCAATTCTTTCTCGGATAAAATGAAGTTGTAAATTACTGCTAAGATGTGAGAGGTTTTTTTTATATTTTTTTTTTCGTGGATCCGTCCTACTTCATTGGCAATAATTATGTATATTACTCGAGGTCTTGGTTTTCAAAATAATGAAGGTAAGAGTAAAACACTTGTTACTACATTTTCATTTTTCTTGAATGCCTTTGCATACTCGTGTTGACAATCTAAATGTTGTTGCTTAAAAATGAATGAGTAAGGATAGAATGACGAGTACATGTATAAGCATTGTAATTTCCTTCTTACAATGTTTTAAATTTCTTAACATGACTAAAGCTTTTCCTTTTCTTTCTTGTGGATAATCATCATTTTCTTCTTTTGTATGTTTTCTGTGTTATATTGTACACAAATCCAATCTTATTCAACATCCATTTTGATGTTTGTAATAGCTTTTGAATTTGACAACCTAAAAGGTGTTGTTTCGGAGTGGGTTAAAATATCTCAACCCATTCTTGCACAGTGACGCCTTTTGGTTTCCTCAAAAGAAAAGGCCTGGGAAACATTAAGGAAAATGAAGAAATTGCTTGTCACAAGAAATTTCTTCATTTCCAACAATGTTTTCTAACCCAAAATGGAATTGTTTTTAAATGTCACCATCTTGAATTAGTCGGCTACAACGTCTTTCAATTTGAACCAGCCTAAAATTTTTCCGACTGGTAATGGGTTAAGACCTTGGCCCGTATTCACCAACGTTTCTAAATTGAATTTTTAAAAGAAAATTACAATATAACCAATCAGAGTTACCGAAAAACTTGAAATTGTCTGTGATTGTCTCGGGCACTCTGATTGGTTGAATGTAATTTTACCTTAAAAATCAATTTAGAAACGTTGGTGAATACGGGCCCTGGTCACACACACACGCTAAAAGATGCCGTGGCTCTTTCAACGTATGGCTGTACGTGATGTGGACGCGGAGCTGTATTTGACCACGCCTTAACCATTTCCCGAATGGTCAACATTAAGACTTTGCAATTTGAAAGATGGTGACGATGACAAAATAGACGTTTATAAACAGAGAATTGGTATAACAAAGAAAGCAGAAAATTCTGAAAGAAAAATGAGAAATAGCTGATTATCGGCATTTGTTTCTTTTGTCTAAATATTTTCTGCAGCCTTCCCTATAAGGAACACGAAAACCATGGATCATGTTTAGGATAGGGTTATGAAGTGAGACGGTCCATTTTTGCTGATGTCTGTCTATTTCTTTCCAAGTTCTTTTTTAAACCACCATGGTGGATAGTTGATAGGTGGAAAACGTGGATAGTTTGGAAAAGGAAAACGTGGTCTAATAATTCTTCTAATAATTTGTCGACCAACTTGTCTAATAACCCGACCAGCTCCTCGAATAACTCTTCCAATCTTTCTACCAAATCTTCTGAGGCGAAATAATTTCTTCTGGGGCCCAACACCTTTTTCAGTTCTGCAAGATTAAGAAACTTAAAAAATAAGGTGTTCCACCCATAATTAAATGCATTCGGGCGTCATCCGTGGGAACGGAAATCGATAAATTTTTCTGTTGCTACGAATGTCGCCCTATTATGCTAGGTTCCCACTGCCGATCAAATTCACTCGACCAAACCCGATCGAGCGATCGAGGTCGGTCGGCAGTGGTGATCGGGACAAGTCGAGATGATCGAGTATGGTCTGCAAAGATCGGCAATCCTGCCAATTTGTTTTGACACGTCAAAAAAATCCGTGTAGCGATCGAGTAGAAAGCACATCGGGAAGTTGCTCGAGTATCGATCGTTTAGAAGATCGAGCTGATCGACTATCACTCGTGTAGAGATTGTGTGTGATCGAGTCGATATCTTTTACTGTGATTTGATTAGATATATAGATGGAGCAGAAGTCGAGTTGATCGGGAAAGCAGTCGGGAATTACTCGCACAAGTCGAGGTGATCGAGTGTTTCCAACTGCTCTATGGCAGCGGATCAACTCGATCTACTCGATCCCTTAAATGCCCTCGATCAAACCCGACCCTATTAATTCTTCTCGATCTCTAGTCGATCAAACCCGACCTCTTCACTCGATTTGGTCGAGTGAACAGATGAATCAGAGGTCGAGTTGATCGAGATGTGGTCGGAAATTACTCGAGTACAAGTCGAGGTAATCGAGTGCACGTTCGGTGCAGGTCGGAATACAGATTATCAACCCGATCATACTCGATCTCCAGACCCGAGTGATTCTCGATAAGGTCGATCTTCTACCCGATCAATACACAATCGATTCTCGATTATCTTTGTACTCGATCGCACTCGACTATTTTTGCATGTCAAAAAAACTCGAGTAGGAAGCCCGAGCGATGCAGATCACCTCGACCTCTCCCGAACACCCTTGCAGATTGAGCTCGACCTATATTTAATCGCTTGATCGAGTTGATCTGATCGGCAGTGGGAACACTAGGTCGTGTGGTTATAAATGTGTACAAACAGGAATAGATCCCGCGCAGATTATATTAACAGAAATATTGAAAATTATCGGAAACGGTGTTTCATGTTATTCCTTGATTTAAGACATAACACGTACGATTGAAATAACGGTATTTAATGCCTAAAAGAAAACATAAATCGTTATATTTAATCGCATTAAGGGTGAGTCAATAGCTAAAAGTATTTTACGTCACATTTTAATTTTGCATATGTTTAAACCGACAATATCATGAAATGATCATGAATATGTGATAATCAGAAACACTGTAGAAAGATTTTTATTCAGAACACCTAGAATAGAATCAGCTCGATCTGGTCGTGTATAGATCGAGATGGTCCGGTCTAGGTCGTGTAGGGCCCGAATTAAGGTCGGGGTGATCGGGAAGAAATCGGAAAGATGGTCGGGCTTTAATCGGGAAATGATCGGGAGTGCTCGGGTGGGGGTCTAGTTTGATCGACTAGAGATCGAGAAGAAGTCGTGTACAGACATTTGGTCGGGCTTGATCGGGGAAATTAGGAGGTCGTGTTGATCGAGTTGAACAGATCGGCAGTGGGAACCTAGCATTAAATAAGTTGGAAGAATCATTTGGTAGATAATAATGGATGGGAATCCTTAACCCTTTCCCAGACAAGACCTGGTTCTGACCTCCCTGATAGAATATGCTTGGGAAAATTTGAGGCAAAAGAAGAAAATGCTGATATCCAATGTTTTCTTCTTATGCATGAACATTTGCTGTGCTATATTCTACACGATTCATACTTTTATGTAGATCATTTTTGTCGTCTGCAGTAGCTTTCAAATTTGACCACCCTTAAATTTTGTTTTTGGGTCTATTTGAAAGTGTCAGAAGGATAGAAATAGCTTCAGGTATTATCTTGACTGGGTCGGTCTGTAATAAGATATATTTTACCCGTGGTTGCTTAAGGTAAAATACCCACTATGAGACTTGCGCGACGTCGGAATTATTCGGGCTACATCGAAAATTCACGACCGCGCCCGAATAGGTTCCAATACGTAACGACGCCGCTTGAAAAAGCCGATGTTTTATGAATCTCAAAATGGTCGCATTACGGGTATTCTACCTTAATATACTAATAGTTGAAAGAAGATGTAATAAGAACTTCACGAGAAGAGGCAGGTTTAAATATTGGTTTGCATTTTTTCTGCTTCTTTTTATCCACATTTGTAATATGCTTTCAGCACTTAGTCTACAAAAACAATAGTTTGCTTTAGATGTGAGAGGAGACTCGATCAATTGGACATTGGATCACGGCGGGGTATCACGTGACACAATATTTTTTCCCAAAAAAGTCGTCAATGATTTTTTTACACTTGACCAAATGGAATTGTAAGCTACAATAACGAGGTTGTGATCAAGTAAGAATTCACATCGTCATCTTGTCGATGATTTTCTACAAAAACCTCGCAAATGCAGTTGAAAAGCGACGATATCTAAAATATGCATAGAATACAAAAGGGCGATTTTTATTATTGAGTCTAATTTCAAAAGCGTTATCAATATAATATCGTCGGTTACTTTTGAAATTACTGTACATGTAACTACAGTTTATATATTAAGGTTTACGAACGGAGAATGAAATGCAGAGCCAGAGTCGAAATTTGAAAAGTGCCAGTAATTCCTAAACTTCGTTACATTTCCATTCCAAATACAAACAGAAGCATTTTGTATGGTTTAGAATTTTGAATTAATGCATACTTATGGAAATATCCGACCAAAATGTTCAAAATTAGATCTACTCCTCTTGCTTATGAATATAGAGTAAAATAATTTTTGTAAATTATTCTTCTTGAAGTATGATCTTGAAATTCGACACGGTGAATCAACTTATGTGTAGTGTGTTTTTACAAGTGTGTGTAATTTGATGAATTTCGTATGACGAGAAAGAGGTGTTTTCATTCTCAGTTCGTAAACATTAAAGCTGTTTTTACGTCGTTGTTTTATTTTTATGTCCCCGTACCGAGAGATCGGGGGCATATTGCTTTGATCGTGTCCGTCACTCTGTCAGAAAACTCAACATTTGCATTTTCTCCAAAAGTATTCAACATACAAAACTCAAATTTGCTATTTAACTTTCCTTCAATGATATATATCTGTTCCATGCCATATGACCCTCCTCAAGGTTATTCATTAATCCTTATCAACTCTTTGCACGAAAACGTAACATTTTAGAAAAATGGCCATTTCGGAGGCATTCGTGTTTAACAAACAAATCTTGTTCTATTTTAAGACGGCGATATACTTACGGTTGTTCCGCCTGTTTTTCCTCGTTTTCTAGTTCACCACCAACTTCTCTCGCAGATGGTTCTGCGGCTGCCCATGCTTCAACACATTCCTCTACACAATCGTCGTCGTCATCATCGCCGTCATCGTCTTCGTCATCCGTATCTGCGCAGTCGACTTCACAGATATCCTGTAAAGATTATCATTCAAATTACATAATGCTGTCACTCCATGCAAACTAATAGGTCACGTGATTTAAGATGAGTGATAGTCCCTAAAAATTGGGCGGGGCGACAGCTTTGTTGTTGTTTCTTCATTCCTTAAAAGCACGGAATTCAAGCAAACAACGACAACAACTACAAATGAATTGTAAACATATACCTGAAAGCTGATTGACCATATTTCTAAAACATGTAATCTGAACCACTTGCATAATCTAAATCATTCTTTGTTGTTGTTTTTCTGTGTTGGTTTCCTTTTACGACAATTATCCGTTGTGAAATGTCTGTAACGTAGAGAAATAAAGGGAGACATGTCCTGTACAATCAATTTCTTAATTCTTAAACTTTAAACATAATACAATTTTACAATGCTCCAGTTAGAAAGCTGATATAAACGACAAAGATAATGTTGATGAAGCTAGAATATGTGTTCGATTGAGAAAGGAAAGTATAGAGGCGAAAGGACAGAGTTCATGTTATCAGCATTTTCTTGATTTGACTTAATGCTTTCCTATATACCTTAACCAATTTCAATATGGCAAACATTTTGATTCGTTCAATTCTGGAATCTTTTTTTGTTGTTGTTGTTGTTGTTGTTGTTTGTTTTTTTTGTTATAATGATGGAATTTGTGTACACTTTAGCACAGACGGAGTAATGTGATATTGAATAAGCATTTTCTCCTTTTCGTGATGTTTTCCTGTGTCTTTTCTTAATGGATCATCAAAATCATTTTTGAAAGGGCTCAAATTGTAACCCATGGATAAGTTTAAATGAGCTTTATATAAAACTTATGCTTGGGAAAGATTGTTACCCAGTATCGGAAAAGGCACTGATATCAGTATGAAAAACATCGGTCTCACAAGAGACCGACCCCAATTTAAAAATAAACTAATGTAATGTAGAAAAAATAATATTTTATTTCAAGAAAACTTCGAGGGGCATTAGAACCAAAGTGAGTGGTACGAGACGGACTAGGATTGATACAATTCATACTTCCAAGATTGTCGAGTTTAGCAAAACAAGTTAGTCCCATGTGTAAATAGTTCAGGTGGTCCAACCCTTATGTGATTCACGGGATGTCCGAATAATTAGGGTGACGTCGTAAACATTCGAATGTTCAATGGTCCACCGCCTTACGACGTCGCCCAAATGAAGTCACCTTCGCTAGTCAAGCTTTAACCCATCTACGTTTTTATTCACCTTTCGAGGATATAGTCCAAACTTCTTGGTATCGCGATACGCCGTCTGATGGATGTTTTGCTGGTTGTTATAGAGAAGTAACGAATCAAACGTCGCGTTCTAAACGTTTTTGACGTTTTTAGGACTAATACTGACGAAGTCATTATTAAGCTCGCACTCTTTCGTATTCTACGCGATGCATAGGAGTTACAATTTAGCTGCTTTTTAGTGGAGTTGTCGCAAGTATAGTAGTTTGTCTAAACGGAATTGAAAAAATGCGGTATATTGTATTAAAATTGCATAGCTTTTCTCGTTGTTTTTAAACTGCAAATACGAAATATTTTCCAACCCATTGTCATGTTGTACTTTTTACGGATAAGAAGCAGATGTAACGAGTCATCTGATAGGCAACGATGATACCTAACATAGGTAGTAGCCAATGAAAAAGCTAAACAGGACGACAAGAAAATCGGACTAAATATGCCAAGGCTGAACAGAAACGACAAACGTCGTAGATTTCACCTTTGAATTGCGGAGAATGTAGGATACATAACAAATGGCAACGACGCCCCTCGAATAAATCGGACATCGCGTGAATCTCATTAGGAGTGGACTGCCTAAACGAGAATGACGTTGTACGTACCTCTACTTGTTCTAAAGTAAAACCAGATGTACGTTTATCGTCGTTATTAGGGTCATCTAGAGACTTCAATAATTTGTCGATCTCTTCGTCAATTTCCACGTCCTCTGGCTTGTAGGTATCTGTAAAAGAAATACGATAATCACTTTTTAGTCAAACCCATTTCAAAGTGATATCTATCATTAACAAGAGATAAATAACATTTGCACAATTCGCACCTCTTATGATTTTCATTGTCTCAAATTAAAAAAAATTAACGTCGGATAAAGTCGGAGATACGAGTGTGAATAAATTTTCGTCGTCCAATATGTTAATTGATAAGATACGAGTATGAATTATCTTTATGTACACATAGCAAATGGCATAACGTTATCTAAATATCGATGCTTTTCCTGCAATCCTCAAAACTTTGAAAAAGCTCATTTTAATTCAGTAGCGATATATATTTTGATCAGTTTTGGATAGAGCACCGTTATCTTTTAAATCATGTTCTGTACCATTTTCGTTTTTTATATGCAATCATAATTTAAAAGAAGTTGATTCCAGAAAAATTGGAGCATTTCGATTGCTTGATTTTTAGTTCCACTGGCCGAAGGCCAGCGGGGCTTATAAATGTCATGACCCTGTGTCCGTCGTCTGTCCGTGCGTAAACTTTTTCTTTTAACATCTTCTTCTCCAAAACTACTTAACCAATTTCAACCAAACTTCACAAGAATCTTCCTTGTATGAACCTCTTCCAAATTCCTTCAAAAAAATAAAATCCTTGCAGAACTTGAATTTTGATTAATCAAATTAAATTATTTTTTTGAAAAATCTTTAAAAATCTTCTTTTGCAAAACTATTGGACTAATTTCAACCAAACTACAAAGGAATCTTCCTTACATGAACCTCTTCTAAATTCCTTCAAAAAAATAAATTCCATGCAGAACTTGAATTTTAATTAAATAAATTAAATTAAATTTTCAAAAAATCTTCAAAAATCCCAAAGTCTCCAAAACTACTGGACCAATTTCAATCAAACTACACAGGAATCGTCATTACATAAACCTCTACCAAAATCCTTCAAAAAAACAAACTGAATGCAGAACTTAAATTTTAATCAAATAAAATAAATTTTCGAAAAATCTTTAAAAGTCTTCTTCTCCAAAATTATAGGACCAATTTCAACCAAACTTCACAGGAATCGTTCTTGTATGAACCTCTTCCAAATTCCTTCAAAAAAAAAAATAAATTCCTTGCAGAACTTGAATTTTAATTAATCAAATTAAATTAATATTTGGAAAATCTTTAAAAATCTTCTTCTCCAAAACTGTTGGACTAATTTCAACCAAACTACGCAGGAATCTTCCTTACATGAACCTCTTCTAAATTCCTTCAAAAAATAAATTCCATGCAGAACTTGAATTTTAATTAAATAAATTAAATTAAATTTTCAAAAAGGCTTCAAAAATCCCAAAGTCTCCAAAAACTATCGGACCAATTTCAACCAAACTGCACAGGAATCTTCATTACATAAACCTCTACCAAATTCCTTAAAAAAATCAAACTTAAATTTTAATCAGATAAATTAAATTTTCGAAAAATCTTTAAAAGTCTTCTTCTCCAAAATTATAGGACCAATTTCAACCAAACTTCACAGGAATCTTCCTTGCATGAACCTCTTCCAAAATTCTTTCAAAAAAATAAATTCCATGCAGGACTTGAATTATTATCAAATAAATTAAATTAAATTTTCGAAAAATCTTTAAGTCTTCTTCTCAAAAACTATTGGACCAATTTCAACCAAATTAAACAGGAATCTTCCTTGCATGCATCTCTTCCAAACTCCTTCAAATAAATAAATTCCGTATAAAACTGAAATTTTAAATCATAATCTCAAAAATTACTGGACCAATTATAATCATACTACACAGGAATTTTTCTTGCTAAATCTCTTTCAAAATTCCATCAAAGAAATTAATTCCGTGCGGAGCTTTAATTTTAATCAAATGAATTAAATTAATTTTTTGAAAAATCTTTAAAAATCCCTTTTCTCCAAAACTTCAGGACCATTTTCAACCAAACTACACAGGAATCTTCCTTACATAAACCTCTACCAAATTCCTTCAAAAATTATTCTGAGTGCAGAACTTAAATTTTAATCAAACAAATTAAATTAAAATTTCGAAAAATCTTTAAAAGTCTTCTTCTCCAAAATTATTAGACCAATTTCAAACAAACTTCACAGGAATCTTGCTTCCATGAACCTCTTCCAAAATTCTTTAAAAAAAAATAAGTTCCATCATCCAGGACTTGAATTGTTATCAAATAAAATAAATTAACTTTTCGAAAAATCTTTAAAAGTCTTCTTCTCCAAAACTATTGGACCAATTTCAACCAAAATTCACAGGAATCTTCCTTGTATGAACCTCTTCCAAATTTCCTAAAAAAATCTATGCAGGACTTGAATTGTTTTCTAATTAATTAAATCAAAATTTCGAAAAATCTTTAAAAGTCTTTTTCTCCAAAACCATTGGACCAATTTCAACCAAACGTCACAGGAATCTTCCTTGCATGAACCTCTTCCCAAATTCTTTCAAAAGGAAAATTCCATGCAGGACTTGAATTGTAATTAAATAAATTAAATTAAATTTTCGAAAAATCTTTAAAAGTCTTCTTCTCCAAAACTATTGGACCAATTTCAACCAAACTTAACAGAAATCTTCCTTGCATGCATCTCTTCCAAATTTCTTCAAATGAATAAATTCCGTATAAAACTGAAATTTTAAAAAAATTAATCAAATTAAATTTGCATGCATCTCTTCCAAATTTCTTCAAATGAATAAATTCCGTATAAAACTGAAATTTTAAAAAAATTAATCAAATTAAATTTTCAAAAAAAATATTTAAAAATCATCTTCTCCAAAATTACTGGACCAATTATAACCATACTTCACAGGATTTTTTCTTGCATAAATCTTTTTTAAAAATTCTTTCAAAGAAATAAATTCCGTGCGGAACTGAAATTTTAATTAAATTAATTTAATTAAAATTTCGAAAAGCCTTCAAAAATGTTCTTCTCCAAAACGCCTGATTGGATTTCATTTTGATTTAGCCTAAATCTTCAATGTACAGTTCTTCATTAGATTCTGTGATTTTTTTTTATATCGGATGAAAAACTAGACCTCTATTGTATTCCTTGAAGAATTTCGTAGACTTAATAGTGTAAAGTCTAAAAGCCAGTGGAGCGTTACAGGACCATCATGGCCCTCTTGTTTTCATAACTCCATGAAAACAAAATGGCATTGCCGGAACTACTTTGCCTACCAAATATGATTTTGTATTACATCGCATAATTAACTTGTCATATTTGTCCAAAATTAAATATGAAAGGTTGTGTTTTGTCGGGGATTTAATCAATGAATATTAAATCACAAGAAAGGAATGTTATTTTCTTTCATGCAGATAAGAAAAAAATGAATCATACTTTTGTATGAACCGCTTCGCAGATTAAGTGCAACATCACAAACAAAAAGTTGAAAGTAGTAATTAAAACAGACAAGATGCGGTTCACGTAATCAAATGACTAGTCTATATGTCCTATATTATACTCGATTCACTCTTTGGCATGCACTATATTTTGTACTTAATCAATTTTCTTTTTCAATACAAATATTTATTTCAATGAAAAATAAACACACTGCAAATAAACAACGAATAAAATTTGTTTGAAGTCAAACAAATAATATCAGGAATAAACAAAACATGGATGGCGGCAAAACAATAGAGAGCAAGTGTGTCAATTTAGGAAATGGCATCATATAATCTAACTGAAAACTTCCAGGCTTTACACGGGGCATTCGAGATTCTTTGTCTTTCTTGTTTCGATCAAATAGATGTACACATTTATGACATATTAGAGAATGTTGAGAAGATATCTTCTATTACTTTAAAATCCATGCTTTCTAAGTAAGAGATAATAAAATGAAATAAAAACTTACTTTTAGCGGAGACAAAGACCGCACAAATCACCGCAAAGATACCCAACAAGTAAAGTTTTGCCATGGTGAAAGTAGTTCAACTTTAAGAAGCTGTAACTGATTGAGCAGGCATCGGAGCTACTTTAAATACTGTTCAATTGTTAATTAAATCTGTTAATTGGCCATGACCAAAGTTCCCAAGTTACATTTTCGTGATTTTGAACCAATAAAAATAGTATGTACCTTTATATGCACGTCCCCAAAAAAGAATATTAATATAATATTTTAATTAGGATTTGATTTTGTATGAATGCGTTATTGATTACCCTTTTGCAGAAGTACTAAACCTTGTTTACATAGATATATATGTAAGAAGTTGTCTACTATGTTCAAGCCCCTTTCTTCTAAGTCGGGTATATTGTTAAGTCCGTGTAGATCAGTCGGTCAGTCCGTTTGCTGGTCGATCGCTGTAGCGCGCGGTAGACCATATCTTGTCCTAGTATCATCTTGAAAGTAAGACGAGTAGGGCGTTTGACTTGATTTTGTAAAAGCAAATCATATTTGGACCACATTTCACTAAAAGATGCGTAAACTGTACTTTTTGTCTGAAAGAGCATATTTTCTGATGAAAATTCTGAAAATGTCAAGCCAAAGTATTGCGCCGTTTACGAGAAATATATATTTCTGTGTTGAAATTAAACAAATTGATGTCGACCACAGTTCAGATGTATATGGAATTTCTCCATACTGTCTCAACTTTAAAGGCATGTTTTTTCGCTTATCGGCAACAAATTCAAATAAACTGATAGCAATTATATGCATTAGCATAATCAATCTTGGTACAGTGGCGTAGGAAGGTTTATAATATTGGGGGGGGGGGGGGCAAACGTTCAAGTAAATGGAAATATGGGGGCCATATGGGGGCCAGGCCCCTTTTTCAAATTATTGGGGGGGGGGGGGCCCCTTGCCCCCCCCCCCTCTTCCTACGCCTATGTGGTATGAAAACATGCTTTAGAAAATAAAATTAGATGTTATGTCCATATAAGGCCGAAATTCCGACGGAAATCTTCCGAATGCTCCATACTTTATACAGATGACGCCATCATCACGGTGTTTCACGTGACTTAGAATTTCCGATAATCTTCAATAACTTTGTCAATACTTGACCAATTTGAATTCGGTTTGAAGCAGAGAATGTGGATAAATGTCAGGAATAACATGGTTGTAGTTGATTTTCAAAAATCAATTGATAAAAAAGTTATTGAAGATAAACCAATGTTTTGGTTTATCTTCAATAACTTTTTTATCGGTTGATTTTTCAAAAATCAATCACGCCCATCTTATGCGTGGCGTCTGTCCACATTCTATGCTTCAACCCGATTCAAATCGGTCCCGTATTAACAAAGTTATTGAAGATAATCAGTGATAATTGCGTCACATGATTATCCACCGTGATTATGGAGCATTCTGAACACCGCGGTTAGTAAAAAATGGAACATTCTGAACGACTCGGCCAATTCTCTCTTATATTGTTTCCACATAATTGTCCGAAGGTTTCTACAAGAAATAAAGCAATGGCATTGTCCATTGAAATGCTTTAAAATATTGTTCGAAAGAACGATTTATCTTAAAACATCTTAAGGAATCTCGCTCTGAAGAAGGCACCCCTCACTTTAAAACGCAAGGTTCAATTACGAAATTCGAAATGAAGATCCAGCTTAAATGAAGGGGTATATTATAATGCAATCATAGATTCAAAATTATTTTCAATTGGACATGATTTACAATTTACAAAGTACAATTCTTGAAAAATGTTTGTTATTCAAAAGTGTTTTAACCCGCTCACAAACATCAACACTTATGACAGTTCCATTTTAAAAGCTGCTTCAAACGAAAATATGATGTTAGTAAAATGAAATAGGTGAACAATATAACACGAAACGTTTTTAGACAAAAGGAGAAATTGATGATCATCAGCACTTTTTTCTTTTTTTTTTTTTTTCTAAGACTCAAATCTGAGCACCGTACTCAAATCACACGAAGTCCACTGTGTGAACTTCAATCGAATACCCTTCAAAGTTGGAGAGTATTCCATTGAGGTTGAGCTTGTGCTCATGTGTATATACTTAAGGTATACCACCCCTAATGAGATCCGTGTGACGTCGAAATTATTCGTGCGACATCGTTTAACATTCGTTACGTATCCGAAGCTTTTCGGGCGACGTCGAAAACATTCGGCGGTGGAACGTTCCACCGCCGAATGTTTTCGAAGTCGCCCGAATAATTACGACGTTGCGTCAAACTCATTAGGGGTGAACTACCTTAAGCTTTTTTTTTTGATAAACCAGGTCTAAGTCTTGTTAAGGAAGCGTTAAAAGGGGAATTGGTCCCTTTCGAAATGGTTATTTTTTATGTTTAACGCCCGTTATTGAAGAATTGCGTAGAAACAATGGAAAATATGCTGATAACCAGCATTTCCCATTTTACTTTATTATTATTGTTCAGCATCTTTTTTGTTTGTCGTTTACATCAGCTTCTGAATGAAAAGTCAAATGTTATTCGGGTTGAAAAGGGACAGGCAACACGCAATAGTGACACGGTCCATATTTGTGCTGTATCCTATTTCTTGAAATATACGAGCCAGTGTAGGATAGGTCTAGGCCGTACTCTTCGGATTAAGGTAGAAATACCGTAATGAGGCCATTTAGAGATTCGTAAAACATCGGATTTTTTCGAGCGTCATCGTTACGTATGATGACCTATTCTGGCGAGGTCATAAACATTCGGTGGTGGAAAATTCGACCGCCGAATGTTTTTCGATCGCGCCCGAGTAATTCCGACGACGCCCGAATCTCATTCGGGGTAGACTACCTTAATCTGTAAGGTTGGCGGAGAGTGCGCCGGAATCGTATTTTGCGGATAGCAGGGCAGCATCAAAATCTGCGGAATAGTTTCTCATTCAGAGCCAGGCCTCTTTCAGTCCTACAAGAAATGAATATATTATGCGTTACATGCCACCGCTTTTCTTATTATTCCTCGTTACCCAAGGTTGTTTAACTCTTTCCCAAACAAGACCTTGTTTTGACGTCCTTATAAAAATGGCTTGAGAAATAATTGAGGCAAAAGGAGAAAATGCTTATGACCAGCAGTTTCTCCTTTTGTGTCAATATTTTCTCTGCAATACTGTACACAAATCCTATCTCTTTTCACATAATAATTTGTCCACTGCAGATGCTTTCAAATTGGACCACCTTGACATATTTTTGTTTGGGAAAGGGTTAAAGCTGCAGTTACGATATTTTCGAAGGAGAGTGGTGATGCATTGTTTGAATTAAGTTAACTTCCCATTCAACAGCTAAGTTCAAACAGAGACACTTACTCGTTGTTTAAAACATTGTCCGTAAGATAGGAGTTGCAATGAGCAAGATTCATCGAAGCATTTAAGACTTATTTTTGTGTTACCTATAAATGACTTACAACATGTTTAGGGCAAGACCATTCGAAATAAATCCAGATATAACTGGAATTTTCAATAACATCTGAGGAATACCCGTTAGGGGTCATCTTTTGTGACCTTTCTTTGCACCAATCGAATTATAGCTTTGGAAAAGTTGTAAATAATTTTGCATGTGCACGGACATGCGCACCACATGTTTGTTTCTGACGATAACAAGATATCGATCGAATAATGCGACACACGATGAACTAAATTTTCTGAAAGACGTATGCGTTCTCTGTGGTTTTCCTTTATACAGATACAAAAACAGAGCGATGGGTCTATGTTCATATGTCCATGTTCATACAACTTTATTGCATAGAATATAACATTTTCATAGCACATAAAACAATACAAATGGTAGAAAATAAAAATGGTAGGATCTGAAGAAGTAATGGTGTATAGAAATAAAATGCTTCGACCGATGTTAGTTTACGAAAACTTGTAAACACCCTTTTTACGAATCTAAAATAATTTGGACATGCAAACCTGAAGCTAGAGTGGTCAAATGGTATCGATCAAAGACTCGAATCCAAATTTGTATTTTTGTGTAGTTGCGAAACTCACAGTCGACCAAGAAATTTTGTGTTTTTCATCTATGAGCCAAGAAAAAAAAGTTTTTAGTCTGTCATTATTATCGACCAATCGATAATTTAAATGGGTCAACGCCTCAGTCTATCCAGCTCTATGAAGGGGATAGCAGCGAGGTAAAAAAATCAAGATGGCGTCAAGTGCGTGCAATTTTTGCTTTGTTTCCAGGAATAACAGAACTGTGTTTAAAACGAGCAACATACCTATGTTTGCAAAGAAAATCTAAACTTTCCGAAGTCACTGAAGATGACCCCTAATGGGTGATTTTCAGATGTTGCATTATGAAATATCTGAATTCATTCAGATTGGGGTAAGACTCGCGCATTATTAATCGTCCACGACCTGGGTAGTGTGGTTGGTGTTTTTAGCGTTCCGTAGGTGAAACAAAAAAAACGTATTAAATACTTTGGTGAAACTGGTCCCAGGGTCTAAACACCACATACACATAACCAGGCAGGGTGTTTAACCCTTTCCCAAACAAGACCTGGTTTTGACGTCCCTGATAGAATAGACTAGGGAAAACATTGAAACAAAAGAAGAAACTGCTGATAACCAGCAGTTTCTCCTTTTGTCTCATTTTTTTCTCTGCCATATTTTAGACAAATCCTATCTTTAATAACATCAATTTTGTCATTTGTCGCAGTTTTTGAAGTTGATCACCCTGAAATTCTGTCGTTTGGGAAATGTTTAATCAAACTGCATGTTTTGTGTGTGATTGTTGGCGGCGGAGCACGGATTGCTCATTTTTCGTGTCTCGCAGCCAAAGTGTATAATATTGGTATAGCAGTCATTTTGGGATTCCGCTGGCAACAGTATAGAAAGCATACCGTCCCTTGACAGTCAGAAGTGGCTATCAGCAGTTAAATTTTAACTGCTGATTGCCACTTCTGGCTGGCAAGGGATGATACTTCATTTTCTCTTCAACTTTGAACCTTCTCTGCTGAAGTTCAGATTTCAATCTTTCAACGTAGGAACTTCGTGCGCTTGGGTTCGAGGTCTTGACTATACAAGACCTGGATTTTAGGTACCTAAGCAATTAGGCTCGTGAAAACATTTGGGCAAACGAAGAAAATTTGGATAATCAGCATTTTCTCCTTTTACCTTAATATTTTCGTTGCAAAAGTAGTAAACAAAACCTATCTTTAGCATTATCTAATTATAGTGGTCTGCAGAATCTTTCAAATTGACAACTCTAAAATTTCGTCGTTTGAGAAGGGATTAAATAGATCTTCTAAACCATGGGATAAGTAATAATTGGGCCTTGATGAGAAGACAAGTTTTCAATACCATAATTTTGGCGCATGTTCCGTATGCCGTTTGTCATACTATTTGGGACGTCAAAACCTGGTGCTGTTTGGGAAAGGGCTAAAATGGGTAGGAAAGGCAATTCTTTAATGTGACAAAATAAACAAAAAACAAGGTTTTGCTCTCACATTGAAAATTTATTGTATAATTTAGTCCTGTAAAAAGCAACATTTTAACAATCGTGTCACATTTCAACATTTCCAAAAGAATACCTGTCCTGAAGCCCCTAGTACTTAGTTTATGAAAGCATTAAGGAAAAAAGTGCTCATTTTAAGCAATCTGTAATTTCTCTCAATGTTTTCGATTACATTACAAATGTATATTTATTTTATTGCCTGCATGTCCTAACAAGATGTTAATGTCGTTCTGATAAAAACTTAAATTATCGTTGTGGAAGTTTTTGTTTTGATGTTTCTATGTTTCGCGTTTGTTTATACAGAATTATATCACTTTTTAAAGTTAAACCATCAAATTTTGTCAAAAAATGAGCTTAATTAAAAACAAATAAAGTTCTTCGTATCCCGCTCAGATGTAAGATGTTTTTTTGTTGTTGTTTTTTCGTGGAACCGTCTCACTTCATTTATATTAGAGCATTTCTTTGTTGGTTTCGAGAACAATTAAGGATTTAACCGTTTCCGAAACAAGACCTCGGCTCGTGTTGACGTCTTTATAAGATCAAAGCTTGTGAAAACATTGAGCCAAAAGAGGAGAGAATGCTGAGTCAGCATTTTCTCTTTTTCCCTAAATATTTTCTATGCTGTTATTTCACAGATTTGCTATGTTTTGCATTTATTTTGGTTTCTGCAACACATTTAAATTTGTATGATTATATTGTTTTGGAAAGGGTAACCTAAATACTTCTTACTTCAATAGTTTTTATTTCTTGCTTACATGTACTTTAGGTTTTACTTTCTAAACCAATCACGACTACAACTCGTATTTCGAAAAATTAAAGAGAAAGAAAGAAAAGACATTCAAAGGATTTTTTCAATTAACTTGTCCAGAGATGAAACAGTCGCGTTCAAATGAATGACCTGATTTGTTTTATTTATGCCAAAAATTTCAAGCAAATATGTCATTTTAACCCATTACCACATAGTGATTCTTTTTGACTCCCCACAAGATAATGACTTTGAAGACATTGTGGAAAATGAAGAAATGGCTTGTCACAAGCAATGTCTTCATTTACAAAAATGTTTTCTACACAAACAAAACAATGCCCATATGCAAGATCTTTGAATTTGGAATAGCCCATTTTTTCCAGTCTGGTAATGGATTAACATTCGTCATGCTAATGTTAGATTAATCTGACGTCTTGGTCATGAAGCGTAGAAAAGGATCAGCCTGTCTGATTATTTCATATATCGTCTGTGTGTTTCTTTCAGCTTTTTTAGTAATTCAGTATGACAAGAGGGAAATTAGTAAAGAAGTGAAACGGTCCATTTTTGTAGATCTTTGTCTATTAGATTCCACGGCATTTTCGACGCAAATAGTTGCGGAGGTATCGTGGAAGTCTTCGAATGGCTCTTCGAATGGCTCCACCGACTTTACGAAAGATCCCGAATAATTTCTTCTGTGGGATGTCACCTCTTTCAGCTCTGCAAGATATAGAAACATGAGGTCATAATCTTGTGTCAAACAAGAACTGACGTTGCTGTCATTAGTCAATAAGAAAATGATGATTATCAACATTCCACCCTTCGTCTTAACATTTTCTGACCAATAATGTACGCATCTGTCACACTTATTTACTTCCATTTTGTTGTTCGAAGAAGTTTTAGTTCAATTTGAAACAATCTAGATATTAGCCGTTCGGTCAGAGGTAAACAATGATTGATATGACTTAAGGTAGTATACCCGTAATTTCGCCATTTTTGAGATTCATAAGACATCGGCTTTTTCCTAGTGGCGTCGTTACGTATCCGAACCTACTCGGGCGCGTTCGTAAACATTCGGCGGTGGAGAGTAGATGATGATAATTGGACAACAAAGAGGAAAATGTACCATAATTTGTGCCCCTAGAGACGGGGCTGTTCTGTTCCAAAGAAGATTTCCTTTGCGTAGCCGTTGGTCCTATCGCTGTCTGTTTATCAGAGCACTGATCGCCCTACCACTATTCCTTTTACGTTATAGATCTTAATACGTCTTTAGTCCAACATTGTTTTATTCGCATTTTGTTCAAATGTAAACATATGTCATGCTCTCATGAATGCACTGCAAACGGTTTAAAGGGACTTTTCATTCCAATTTCAATTTTTTAAAGTATGTCTTGATGCCAAGATTGGTTATTCTAATGAGTATAATTACTATTAGTTTTTTGAAGTTGTTTTCAATAAGCGAGAAACACGCATTTTAAGTTGAGACATAATCGATAAATTGCATATAAATCCGAACTGTTGTCCAAAACAATTTGTTCAATTTTGACACAAAAATATAAATTTCTCGTAAACGGCGCAATATTTTGGCTTGAAATTTTCAGAATTTTCATAAAGAAAATATGCTCTTTCAGATAGAAATAAAAGTAGAATTTATGACAAAAAAATTCTGAAATGTCTCTTTAAAGAGACGTGGGAGAATCAATGATTAAAAGTACATTTGCGTGTCAATATTTGTGGTTGCATTATAGTGCTTTATTTGTCAGAGATTGATGGAATTGGACGCGACTGAATAAATAATCTGATTGGATGATCGATGATTTTGTACAAAAGTTCATTCGAACCAGAATCTGGGAAAGGAACAGTTTGTGTCATTTTAAACAATCATGGATTCAGATCAATGTGTACCTAAGTACATGCTCAAAAAGGTGCCTTGCGAATCCTCGATACTTGGGACTTAGAATGAAGACGGCATCAATGATCTTGATCAGACTATGCATGTGCACTGGCTGATTTTGAATCATGCTTGTCTAATATGTTACCCGTTATGGTAAAAGGGGCTTTCTAGGAATTGTGAAAAGTATCGATCCTAGTCAGTGTGCGCAATCCGCGCAGACTGATTAGGATCGAAACTTTTTCACTCTGAGGTAATTTTCTGGATCTCGATCGGTTTCTATATCTTACGATATGTTCATTTTGTCAAATGCGACATCTGGTTGGTGTCTTCAAAGTCCCATCGGTTTCTTAAAATTTGGTTGTATGGACCCCCCAGAAGGTCCGTTTTAGAGGAACGGGTCACTCGTTTATTTAAGAGCCTTATTTTACTGAAAATATAAATTGTTGATGGGAGATCAAAATTTGATTTTGATTTTATTGGAGTTTTACCACTGGTGGGGAACTCGGCCAAAGCGATGGACGTTTTTTCGCGAACAATGTATTCCGTCTGTGTTGTTATAAGATATCATAACTACGGCTTTATCGAAGCCGTAGATACGATATTTTATAACAACACCGACAGTTTGTCAATACAAAACGGTAAACCCGGTCCGTTTTTTAAACAATTGCATTGTCATTAGAAAAAAATATATTAACTCACATTTAAACGCAAAATATCTATACCTTGTTGTAGCGAAAATTGTTTTAGTTCACCATCAGTGTTTACGCCGTTTTTCAACTTCTATGGTCATATCGAGGCGGCTGAGCACTTAACAGTTGGTTCCTGGTATTTCTCGCACCAGTACAACCACGATATCCAAACCGAGCCTCCAGCTGCTCTCTCACATAGATGGTTCACACCCATTGGTGAGAGACAAATGACTTTTGTCAAGTGTCGGAATGGATACTGGCCGAGTCGGAGTTCGAACTCGAGACCCCTGGATTGACAGACTCCGACGTAACCGGCTCGGCGGGGTGGGGGTGAGATCAAAAACTCGTAAATCCAGTTTTTTTTTTTCAAACTGTATTTACGTACTTTTGATCTCCAATTACGGATAAATATCATACGGCTGCTTTTTTTAATTGTACATGTAATTGCAGCTTAAAACAAACTGCAGTTTTGTTGTAAAGTGACGATATTTAGTGTAATTATGTTGAGGTGACAAAAGGCATGTTTTATACTAATGAGCATAGTAACAAAAGTGTGACATATATCTTTGGTTTCTTTCGAAAATGGCGTAACTGCAGCATTAATAAGCTGCATTTTCGTCTTTTTGGAGTAAATATGGCGATATAGCCTACTTACGGTTGTTCCGCCTGCTCATTATCGTTTTCTAATTCACCACCAACTTTTCTTGCATCTACGTCTCCAAATTCAGCAACACAATCATCTACACAATTGTCATCTTCATCGTCATCGTCATCGTCGCAGGATGCTAAACATTCCACCTGTAAAATACATAGGCTCAGGGATGATTCTGGCTCAGATATCTAATGCGTAACACCTGCAACATTCGAACCAACACATGCAAAATTACAGTTATTTTGGAGTTCGATATTGTGTTGTTTAAGAAATATTCCTTTTTTACCTAGAGTCAAGGTTTATTTAACCACGGTTCTGAATTATGCGGCACAATTAATAATCCACGAGGCCGGAAGCTACATGTAATAAAGATTATTTCTTTTATAACATTGTAACAAATCAGGGTTCCCAAAACCCCCCATAAAATTATTGGGGTTTTGCACCCCCAAATTGAATCTTGCACCCCAATTTTTGCAAGCAGCCTTCTATAATCCATAAAGAGAGGGTGCAAGTATGCTGTAAAATGTCTGTTTTCACTCCCAGATTTAAGTCAGTGTAAACCCTGCAAATCTTCACAAATTAAGGAAATATAGTTTACGAAATGTCAACAGTAATCGCGGATTAATTTCCTTTGATTCTTTCCAACTTCCGCTGATGAAAATCCCCAATTTTTCTTGACCAGTTGTATCATTTAAACAACCTTCATCATAAATAGGAAGTATTCAACTTCAAGAAACAATTGAAACTGCGTAATTTCAAACATTTTTCGTTCAATTTTACTCACGAATACTACTGGAATTCTATTACCATTGAAACCCTGATCACCAAGGATAAAAATGGACTCGTCTGGCCTCCGAGTTTTCAATTCACAAAGTATCATGAAAGGATGGGTTGCAACAAGGGATCAAAATTGCTCAAAGAATAGATTTTCTTTAAATTCTATGAATTGATAGGGTTACATAATATCTTTAATTTGTATGTGTAAAACATCTGATAAGGCTTTACTTTGGGAGATAATGGCTAGCAAAGTGTGTCGGGTAAATTGACACGACGAGCAAATTTTTACTTTGAAATTGAATAACTTTTTCTGTATATATCAAATCGAATTGAAAATTTGCATGTACTTTTAATGTAGTAAAGAAAGAAGATTTTTGGAATCATTAATCATGTATATTAGTTTGTAGATTTTCTGTACTCGTCCTTCTCTCAATCTCAGATTTGGCTTATTTTTTTATGTACTAACTTTACGAAACTATCTCTACAACCTTTATTTTTGTATGGTACAAAATGATATTTTGTGAACTTGGTCCTATATGATGTAACTAAATGTGTAAACTTTGAGTCAAATCCATAACAAAGAAACAAAGTTATTTGACCTTGAACTTCAAAGGTTATTCTAAAATATCAAATTTTAAGATTTTGAGCTACAATATATCATAAAAATTGTTATATGAAGTGAATTTTAAACAAAAAAGTTTATTTTCATAATACCATGGTAGTAATCAGTTAGTTCAGTGGACAATTCACTCATTGATAGTGACTTTTATGCATATAAAAAGGGATTTTTGAAGGGGCAAGATGACAATTTCCTTTTCAATAGTCATAATTGTTCTGTATGTCAAGATCAAAGTCTACTGTGAAATTTGCATTGAACAAACTTAGAACAGCAAGAATATATACATGTGGCTTTATTTATTTTTAAATATACTTTATAAGCCCATTTTTTATCAAGATATAGCTGAAAATTATAAAAAATGATTTTTTAGAATGACCTTTGAAGGTCAATGTCAAATAACTTTGGTTCTATGCATTACATTTAATTTAAAGTTTACACATATGCAGTGTTGAATCTAGCTGTGTGTTCAAGGGGGCCAAATGGGCCCACAGCTCTTGGTCAAAGGGGTCATCCAATACAAATACATAGCTAATTTGACCCATACTTCATTCTCAGTGGGGTCATTTGAGATTTCAGGGGGTCATTTTGGCCATGCCCCCCTCTAGATTCAACACTGCATATGTAGTTACCTTATATAGAATCATGTTCACAAAATATCATGTTAATCTATACAAAAGTAAAAGCTGTAGAGATAGTTTCGCAAAGTTAGTACATCAAAATTAAGCACAATCTGAGACTGACAGAAGGACGAATACAGCAAATCAACAAACTAATACACATGGTCAATGATTTCAAAAATCTTCTGTCCTGAGTACATTGAAAGTACATTTAAAATTTCAATTCGATCTGATCCATACAGAAAAAGTTATTCAACTTCAAAGTAAAAATTTGCTCCTCATATCAATTTACCCCACCCACTTTCATAGCCATTATCTCTAAAAATAAGCCCTCATCAGATTTTTTACACATACAAATTAAAGATATTATGTAACCCTATCAATTCATAGATTTTTAAAAAAATCTATTTTTTGAAGCCTTGTTGCAACCCATCCTTTACTTTGAAACTGTACTACTTGCACAAATTTTACTCGAATTGCGTACTTTTAAACTAATGTGTGCATAAATTTACTCGAAACTTTCTATGAATAAGATCTATCCACTCTTCTGTCCGTGCAAAATGATACAAGAAAACGAAAATGGCTTCCTTCAGGTTAATTGAATTTTCTTTGAAGGAAGGTCGTAGTTCTATGACGTCATTGCTATATCGTAACGTCACAGTTCTTAGAACGCGTCATAAACGTGCAGCTTAGTGCACGTGTATGTTATAATTATTAATATAAAAAATAGATATGATTTTGTAAAAATGTACCATAAAAGAGTGACTGGACTATACAGCTTAGATACTTATCAGATGGTCGCTTTTGACCAGACGAGTCACATACGAGTATATATCGTCGGTGCTATTTCAAAACCTTGTATCTACAGCTTTAATCAAGCTGTAGATACGAGTTTTTGCAATAACACCGACGATATATAGGCCTACTAGGAAAAAGATGTTGTACATACGAATGTGTCTCCAAAATCATCTCCAGACGTACGTTTATCGTCGTCGTTATCGTTGTTATCATTGGACTTTAATAAGTTGTAAATCACTTCGTCAATGTCCTCGTTCTGTGGCTGGTAAGTGTCTGAAAAAGAAACACGATAATTAATGGCTTGTTAATCACGCCAACTTCAACGTGAGATCATGTAACAAGAGATTCATAACCGTTTACAAAAATGGCAACTCACAACTTCTTGCAAACAACAACGTCAAACTTGAGCGTATTTCGGCATTTCAGGCATTTAAACGCACACGTAATTGGTAATATAATGGAACAAACGTCTTATGTTGGCTAGGGAAATCCAATACTCCTTATTTGGACAGATAGTATTCACTGGTGGTGAACTCGGACAAAGCGAGGAACGTTTTTCGCGACTACAAGGTACAGTTACTTCATTGCACATCCGGATTTTTTGTAAACAATACGCGTGGCATTTTGTTATACTTCTCTTTCCGTCTTTTTTCAAAGGATGCACTCAAACAGAAGTTTCTAAGGTATGTAGATATGATTTATAATACGCACGAAAATATTAGTTATATCGATCATTATTTTCAAATGGTATAAACGGATTGCAAGTGCACAAGCACATATTGAGATCATGTGGGTCGATCTTAATCGCCCGAACAAAATGGTACGATAGCACTGGTTATGTTAATCTATTTGCATTACATGTAAACAAAAAAAAATATAAATGTACAAATAAAGGCTGTAAATGGCAGTTTTCGGTGTCATGTCATTGAAAATCATTGTGCGGTTTATTCGTTACAACGCTGCGGCATTTTTTCGACGTTATCTTTTCCAGCTACGGTGTTTTATGAGAACTTGTTTGATAAATTAATCGATTGCACTGAGCTTAACGGCACATTTAAACATTTATCATCATCGTTTGATAGTCACCTTGGAGTTTCACCGATAAGTTTTCGTTATGCCTTCTTAAATTTGGTACAGGTCGTGAATAAGCTATTAAATGATAACAAGATGGATCTTGATCAGACAGTGCACATACAAAGTCTGATCTGGATCCTCGTTGGTCGCAAAAGCCTAAATGAACTTTTCCAGATCTATACTGAAATGTTTGTCATTACCATTATCACCATTTATTCTGAGGAAGATCCAATGTTTCACACATCCCAGGCCCGTACGAACAGGGGGAATAAGCCCCCCCCCCCTCATAGTTGGCAAAAATGCCGAAATTTCATCATTTCAAATTTAAAACTTATGGAAAATCTAATTTAGTCCCCCAAATATTAGACACTGGCCCAGACAGGGCCCATATGGAATCGCTTCCTACGGGCATGCGTTCTAAAGTATACTAACGGAAAAAGATAACTGTGCGCATTTCCGTTTTGATTAACACCTTGACAGCATACGGTACATGAATAAAATTTTACAAATGCACATTTAATCTTTTACTTTCAATAATTGTCAATTTATTACTATACTTGTTATTACCGTAACAATTCCTGAAAGTGGATAAGGGTAAGATTCGCGTTTACAATATTGTACATAACCCACGAAATCATTGTTTGGGAAAGGGTTCAAGGGTTTCACTCATGGGAAAGGATAATGATATTTTTCCTTTTAAGGCACCTATCAATAGGAAGAACACATGATTAAGAGATATCGGTAATGGCAATCAATTGTGTGCTAAAAATAGACTTGGTTAACAGTACTGTTTTACAAACCGTCGGTATTGGTATAAGATGTCGTAACTACAGCTTCAAACAAGCTCTAGTTGCGACGTTTTACATTTACGGAATGCCGTCGTTTGTCCGAAATTACATCACTGTTTTCTCGATAAAATTGACCCCTATTCAAAGACGAAGCAATGATAAACATTAAGTATTTCCGAAACAGTATCCCCCATTAGAAGGGTTTGGAAAAACATTGAATCAAAAGAAGAATATATCTATACTGAAAATAATTTGGCTCCTTTTTCCTTAATATTTTTTCTTTCATATTTTCTTATTTAGTACACACATCTGAACTTCTCAACATATAAAATTAATGTATTTTGGCATCTAGAGCAGTCAGCCAGACAAATTGACGGACGGGTGGAAAAACGGACGGACGGGCAAACGAAGCACTATCTACATGGTGGTCATTACTGAAAGCCTTCTAATTGGGGGCTGCAATACTAGATATTGTTTTGGAAATGATTAGTGTATACCATTAATTCGTCTTTGAACAAAAAATAGATTTTATCTACTATATATAGACCTAGTGACGGACAAACACCAGTGCTTCGTCGGTGAAATTCTTAAACGTCACAAACTCAACTTTATTGAAGCTGTAGTTATGGTATTTTATAACAACACCTACGATTTGTCCATATTTAACCAATTACCCATTCTATTGTTAGGGCAAAAGTCATTGCAATTCTAACAGCCATTGAAAATGTTCACGGTATCATAAATAAACCGTACACGCCCCCTTCAAAAAACGTTAACTACGATTTTCACGTCGCAAAAAAAAACTTGTACTCCAAGAATTGTAATACCAACTTCAGATTATCAGTCAGAGAAATAAAATAACAAAACTAAAAATAGCCTCCAAGTGTCTTTCCAATTCGCCCATATTGTTTTGGGCGGATAAACACGTTCAAATCGCTGTGCACATGCTCAAACTAGTAAAACTGGTTTTTAAACGCGCATTTAATCATGAGGTATCTGTACCTTGTAGTCGCGAAAAACGTTCCTCGCTTTGTCCGAGTTCACCACCAGTGGTACTGGAACCGCGCTATTGGCATTTGAAACTTCATGAATGAATCTAACGAAAAATGACTAATATTCTTGTACCATGATTTGTAATATATTAATATCAATATGGTGTTGGTCCTGTATAAAAAGGATTGAGAGAGCGGGCTCGGGGGACGAAGAGAGAAGAGATATAGCATTACAGATGTAGAAATATGTTAATATGTTCTGGGCCTCAAGCCATAGAACAGAATTATGAAGTAATGAAACGGACTAAGTAGATTGCACGGAATATCCGGGTAAACGGTACGGAAGGTTTTCGGCACGAATTCTGGACAATGAGAATGGTTTCGGTATACTTAATGAACTAACGGGGAACACTCCACGATATTTTAAAAATCTATTCCCTGAATCACAGTCATTTTGGGCTACAGAGTAAATGATATTTTGATTATTATTATCATTATTTGTATAAAAACATCGAGGAAAAGAAAAGGTATTTTCTTCATTTTACCGTTTTACATTTTCATCTAATACCAAAAACAATGCTAGCTTGATAGCTAGCCAAATCCTTTCCAGAAAAGTGGCGTCGTTTGACGCATACATGTAACAGTAACTGTTATAGTGTCGAAATAATTGAAGAAAATGGAAATATGATGATCACCAACACTTTCTTCCTCAACATGTCCCACGTCATCGCAGAGATTGTTCAATCTAGCAGCACTGTAACGTCTTTTAATCTGGCTGTTTGTTTTTGCTTGTTTTTTTTTTCATAGTAGAGTTAAAACGATAGTTGGTTCTAAGTCCAAGTTGGTTTGCGGAAAGGAACGCCAATTGAATTCGTCTAGATAATTATGTTCTATGGTTACAGAATATCATATATAGCCTTAACATGCATAGTGAAGGGGACATTCAAAAAGAAATAACTATACTAATAATGATATTTGAAATTTTCATAGCTCTACTATTCTGGTATAAAATAACAATTGAAACATACGAAAATCTGCGATGTTTTTATATCATAGCTTAGAAACAATATTGAAAGGAAAGAAACAAATGTCGTAACCAATATGATTTTATATGTTTTCTACAGTTTTATTCTCTAAAACGTGTTCAACCCGTAGTTCGTACGTAATGCTAGGTTCCCACTGCCGATCAAATTAATTCGATCAAACCCGACCAAGCGATCGAGTAAGGGTGATCGGGATAAGTCGAGATGGTCGAGTTTGGTCAGCATCGATCGGTAATCCTGCCAACTTGTTTTGACATGTCAAAAAATCCGTGTAGCGGTCGAGTAGAAAACACATCGGGAAGATGCTCCAGTATCGATCGTATAGAAGATCGAGCTGATCGACAATCACTCGAGTAGAGATTGTGTGTGTTCGAGTCGATATCTTTTACCTGGATTTGATTGGATGAACAGTTGGAGCAGAAGTCGAGTTGATCGGGAATGCGTTCGGGAATAACTCGTACAAGTCGAGGTGATCGAGTGCTTCCAACTGCTCTATGGCAGCGGATCAACTCGATCTACTCGATCGCTTAAATGCCCTCAATCAAACCCGACCATATGACTTCTTCTCGATCTCTTGTCGATCAAACCCGACCTCTTCATCCGATTTAATTGAGTGAACAGATGAATCAGAGGTCGAGTGGATCGGGGTGTGGTCGGAAATTACTCGAGTGCAAGTCGAGGTAATCGAGTGCACGCTCGGTGCAGGTCGGAATACAAATTTTCTACCCGATCACACTCGATCTCCAGACCCGACTGATTCACGACAAGGTCGTGTAGGGCTCGAATTAAGGACGGGGTGATCGGGTAGACATCGGAAAGATGGTCGGGCTTCAATCGGGAAATGATCGGGAGTGCTCGGGTGGGGGTCTAGTTTGATCGACGAAAGATCGAGAAGAAGTCGTGTATACACATTTTGTCGGGCTTGATCGGGTAAATTAGGTGGTCGTGTTGATCGAGTTTATCAGATCGGCAGTGGGAACCTAGCATAAGGGTTTCATATTGCCCGAACTGACGCAGTCTTTCAATTGTAAGTCATGGCCAAATCCACCATCTATATGGCGTCGTCGACGTCTATAATTGTTAACGTATGACATCTTCATCGAAAGATGTTACTCGATAGTAAAGCAGTCTGTATAGACTCAATCTTCTGAAAACGAATAAAATACGTGTAACATTGGCATTTCATTTAACAACCAACTCGTGCGTGTTTGATCTGGATTTCTGAAATCTTTCCGGATGCAATCCTAAACTAGTTTACGTTGTCTGGAGTATGTCGCTGTTTATTCGGCATCATCACGGATTGTATACGCGGACAATACTAGGTATGAATGCGCTAAGTTCATGGACAGTGCGCGGATAGATTAATAATGGCAAGTTGACAATTTCCTTTTCAATAGTCATTATTGTTCTGTATGTCAAGGTCAAGGTCTATTGTGAAATTGACATTGACCTAACCAAGGATATTATACCTGTGACCTTATTTATTGAAATATACTTTAAAATCCAATTTTTATATCAAGATAAAGCTGAAAATTATAAAAAAAAAGTGATTTTTCAGAATGACCTTTGAAGGTCAAGGTCACATAACTGGTTCTATTCAATGGATTTGACCCAAAATTTACACATATTTAGTTACATCATATAGAATTATGTTCACAAAATTTCACGTCAATTCATATAAAATTAAAATCTGTAGAGATAGTTTCGTAAAGTTCTGAGGTTGACAGAAGGACGAATACAGAAAATTAATAAACTGATATACTTGATTAATGTTTCCAAACATCTTCTGTCCTTGGTCCATTTAAAGTACACGCAAAGTCTTATTTTGATCTGATTCATGTAGAAAAAGTAAAAATTTGCTTTTCAAGTCAATTTACCCTACCCAATTTGTGAGCAATTATCTCCAGTCATTATCTCCAAAAATAAGCCCTTGTCAGAATTTTACCTCAAGCAAATTAAAGGTGTTATGTAAACCTATAATTCACAGAATTTAAAGAAAATCCATTTTTGAACCCATGCTGCAACCCATCCTTTAATCAAATCCACATTCACTTAGGTGTGTGTATTCAGAGAGCATATTATGTAGGCCTATGCATTAGCCTCTCTGTCTCTCATGCCTTTTTTAGTCTTTAATCCATACCTTTTCGAATTTTAACATTTTTCTTTACATAAAGGGCATCTCCACGAATAAAATGGATGAAAAAAATGCAAGATTTTCTCCACAGAATCAAACGACTTTTTGTAGTTGTTATTGTTGTTTTTTGTTGTTGTTTTTTCGTATATAGTACTTGCTTTATTTGGCAAATTAATTCGTTGTATATTTAATCATATTTCTTAACAGAAAAAAGACAGTTTGTAATAATAAAGATCACATGATTTCCCCACATTTCCCCATTTTCACACACACTAGCTTTACATTTTATTCATTTTCTTTCTCATCAAAGCAAGCTCATGGAAAATGCATAAGCAAACACAATGTGACTAAGATTTTCTTTTAAAGGGGAATGCTCCAGTTTCTTAATTTTTTTCCAAATAATAGAATTTATTTATATGTTGTATGTTGAAATTACATGTTATTACCAATTGAAAAATAAAATAAAAATGGATGGTCAGCAATCTTGTTTGAATTATATAGGCATTCGTATCACATACCCCTACATCGTAAAAATGCACAATTGCTTGCATCTGTTCAAGGTCACTAAAATGCTAATAGAATGCTGTATATTCATTTTTTAGTCCCGAAAACGGACTTAAGGTAACGTCTTACATTTAGTAAGAACAGAAAACCCAAAATAGTGCTTTAATAAACCCGTAAATGTATAAAACAGCATGCTCACGTGTTCGGTTAGATCAACGAAGCTGGAGTGTTTTATGTCAAAATTTGCATATTTTTGGAAAAATTTCAAGTTCTACAAAATAGAATTTGATAAAACTCACTCATTGTATTTAGCAACATGTCCTGATAATAATTCAAAAGGAAAATGCATAGCTCAGTGCACTTATTAATGAATTACAGCAATTTTTCAGCTACAAATGAATAAAATGACGCAAAACAGTGGTAACTACGTACACACTTACGACTGTATTGCTCTAAATAATCGATTTTCATTTTGAGGAAATCAATTTCGCATAATAAATACACTTTTGCCGTCGAAAATGGTAAATTGTAATGATGTGTCATATTATTGAAAATATGGTAGCGAAACATATTGGTACGAAACATTTAATTTACAACTTTAGGAGTGACCCCAGTCAACCTTTTGCTTCCGGGTCGTTGTACTAGAAAATGGTCCTAGAAATTTTTGTCTCTGCATGAAGAGGGCTGTTTGGAGTGTTAAACAATAGTTTAAGTACTGTTTTCTTTGATAATTTAGTATTTTTGCATCTGCTCTTTGGTTTTATAGCATATTTTTTTGCATTATTTGCTGGGCTACTTTCTGCGGATACTTCCCAAAAATGTACATATAGTTTGGCGGAAAACAGCCATTCTAAAGTGAAAGTAAATAGTGGCCATGTTCTTTGTTGGATATTTTCAGATTTTCCTTCTCAACCTATATTGAAACTACCATAAAAAGAGAGTATAGAGGCAGTAGATGAAGCAACCCAAGTCACGAGAGTCCGCGAATGTTGTGGAAGGTGCTGTGACAGCGGTAAGTTGACCATTTTAACATAGGCTAAAGAAGGGAAAAGTTACGCCGGTGTCACTCCAGTAATGACCGAGTGTTAAAAAAACTGGAGCATTCCCCCTTAAGTTATACCAATAAATTTATCTAAGTTATTTTTATTTGTAAAATGAAATTCCATAAAAAACCGATGCATTTATCAAACATAATAAAGCAATTGTCATTGATCACTGCAAAATGCTTAACAAGAAGTTTGTCATTGTAAAGTACAATCGAAATAAAACGAGAATCGTTACATTTTTTTTTTTTTTTTTTTTTTTTTTTTTTTTTTTGCTTTATCTTAGGTATGCCAGGTATTGCAAAACTATCAAACTGTTTTAGTTGTTTCTATAAATAGTCATCTGTATCAACTTGCTTTGCCTATTTCAAGTTATCGGTCTAACCCCTCATTCATAAAAGATTTTTCAATCGTTTATAAGGAGCAGTACCATATAATCATACTACAGAAATTACACACTATACATACACGAACGAGTAAATTTTATCATTGCGTACTGTTTTATTATTTTTATTCTTATCTTTTTTCTACTTTTTTCCCAAGTATATTTTCGTGAATATTGAGAAGATTGTTTTATTTTCCTTTTCATTTCAGGGACATTTCCTTCTCATTTCAATTTTTCAAAAGCATGTCTTGATGCCAAGATTGGTTATTCTAATGAGCATAAATGCAATCATTTTTTTAAGTTGTTGCTTATAATCGAAAAAAACACGTCTTTAAAGTTGAGATAGATATGACAAATTCCATATAAATCTGAACTGTTGTCCACAACAATTAGTTTAATTTTAGCACAAAAATATATATTTCTCGTAAACGGTGCAATATTTGGTATGAAATTTTCAGAATGTTCATAAGAAAATATGCCCTTTCAGATAAGAATAAAGTAAAATTTATGAAAAATAAATGTGAAATGTATATTTAATGAAAAGATAAAATTAAATTGAAATTATATAAGAACTTACTTCTGGCGGAGACGAAGACCGCACAAATCACCGCAAAGGTAGCCAACAAGTAGAGTTTAGCCATGGTGAAGGTAGTTCAACTATCAGTAGCTGTAACTGCTGAAACATGCACCGGAGCTGCTTTATATACAGTTCAATTGTTAATTAATATTCTTAATTGGCCATAACAATTAATTGCATTTTGAATTTCCGCAATCTTACATCAATTAAATTATTACGTATTTTGTAGATGTAAGGCCAAATTTAATAATTAATTTAATTCAGTGATTAAGGATTTGTTTTGTATAAATAACTTATTAATTACTTTCTGCAGAAGATTTTACTTGGTCTCACAAATATAACATCGCTTTTCAACAAAACAAACATTCGTACCTGTAGCTTAACACAAGCTGTAGTTACGAGGTTTTCGTTAAAAACCATCGATTAACTTATTTCACAAACATGTCTACAAGTCTTCTTCAACGAAGTTGGGCATATTGGTTTGTTTATGGTTGTCAGTCGGTCAGTCCGTTTGCTTACCGGTCGGCCTGTCACTCGGTGGACAAAACTTTGTCCTTATGACAGCTGGTAAATAAGACCAACAACTAGGTTGACTTTTGTAAGTCCAAATTATCTTTGAATGTAAGTATAACTCAAGATAAATGACCAGGCAGAGCATCTCTAGCTATTAGGTTATTTATGGTGAGCTATTACCTGTCAAGGTCACATGATCACCTTTATTTTTCATAAAATATTGACGAAACCGTTTGATAACTTGACAAAAACTTCGAAATTCATCTTTATTCGCCCTCCGAATTCATTTAGATGTTACATATGGTTAATTAAAATGTTACTTTCGGTCGCATAGATGTTACATACCGCAATGCAGATGTTACTTTGGTCATGAAGAGTGTGCCTGCGCGTTTGTAGATGTCACTTATGTAATGTAGATGTGACCTGTGTCATATATCCTTTGGTCATGTAGATGTTATCTATGTCACGTAAATGTTATCTATGGTAATGTTGATGTTATCTATTGTTTTGTAGGTATAATTTATGCTCGTGAACTTGTTACATATCGTCGTGTAGATGTTATTTATGATCATGATGTTGTTATTTATCTCAATGAAGACGTTACCTTTCCTTATGTATGAGGGGTGTTCCGAAATACTGTTATTTGCGCAATATTTCGACAACACTGTACTAAATCAGCTTGTATCGTCCTCGTAGTGATAACGTGACATCTGAAGCATGGTACCTGTCAGTTTCTTGCTCAAAGGTACACTGGACTTGATGCTGTATATGTCTGAATCCCCCTGGCATTGGCCGAAAATTTAATTTTGACTATATAAATTTAGTGTAAGGTTACATGTTTATTGCATTTTAAGTTATAATTTGAGCTTTGACCCCCCCCCCCCTTCCCGAAAAAAATTGGGCTTGGAACCCCCCGGAAAAAATTCCTGGATCCGCCCTTGGTAGCGCTTTTGAAATATGACCAACCTAATTGTTTGTCGTTTGGTAAAGGTTCTTACATTTTCAACGAAACTGTTAATGCTTTTTGAAATGCGTCAGCATCTTTTAATCTAGGGAAATTACCTAAAGCCACGCAGCCAATCAAAACCTTAATCCGGCTCAACGCTAATTTGAATAGTAAAATGTTTTCATTATTAAAGATTGTAATCTTTAAAATTGGTGTAATGGTAGGAGGCAAAATAAGCAATTCAAAACACCCACTCTCGTTGAAAAGAGAAGAAAAAAAATAATTCTACAAAAATATTCCAATAACAATTTCGTGTGTGTCGATATACAATCGTTACCTAAAGAACACAATGTTATAGACTTGTATAATTCAAAGAGATGCAGACAGCAATGTCTAGTAAACAAAATTTTGATTTGTTGCCTTTTCGGGTAGGAAACATAGTGGAAAATGAAGAAATTGTTACAAGCAATTTCTCCATTTTCCACATTGTATTCCCTAGCCTTTATCGACAAGGGAATCAAAAAGAGTCAACGTGTCAGTCCCTGGACTAGGCTCCATTTGTATGAAACCGTGTGAGATGTAGAACTGATAACACAGAGCACCGTGAAAGTGCTAGTTGGGGAGCCTAGTCTCTTATCTGGTGTGGTTATAGGTAAATCTCAGGAAGCTGCATGCGCGATATTAGGTTGAAATATCATTTTACGCTTTGGGTTCACAAGGTACGGTGAAATGGTCTTTTGCAATGAATTCAACTTTTTCGACTCAACTTAACCCTTGTGCAGGGCTGAAATTGTTCATCTTCGCTTTCCATCGTAAACATCGCAGTGATATTCTGTTATTGTCTTATAGCTCACAATAAATTTACTGGCAGAGCAATTCTAGCAAATAGCTAGAGATGCTCTGTCATGTCATTTATTTCGAGCTATTATATCGAAACGGGTTTTTTTTTTGTTTGTTTTTTTTTTTTTTGTTTTTTTTTTTTCGCTCTCAAACAAGAAGCGTTTTGATGTTCCTAAAATGGAGGGCTCTCAGAGATATTTTGTCCCAATATTGATGTAGTCGACAAAGATACAAAAACAATTTAGTATTACATGTATGGAGCGAAGAAACTATGCAAAGGGAGAGAAAACTGATTGTCAGTAATGTGTGTCCTTAACCACAATGTTTTTTCACCATTTTCTTTAAAAGTGACATTTCAGAATTTTTTGTCATAAATTTTACTTTTATTTTTATCTGAAAGAGCATATGTCCTTATGAAAATTCTGAAAATTTCAAGCCAAAATATTGTGCCGTTTACGAGAAATTTATATTTTTGTGTTAAAATTGAACAAATTGTTGTGGACAACAGTTCGGATTTATATGCAATTTATCGATTATGTCTCAACTTTAAATGCGTGTTTCTCCCTTATCAGTAACAACTTCAAAAAACTGATTGCATTTATGTTTATAAGAACAATCAGTTTTAGTATCAAGACATACTTTAAAAAATTGAAATCAAAATGAAATGTCCCTTTAACTTTGTCAAAATCAGGGCTTGTTTTCGAATGTTACATAGATTCTATGCAAGAATTTAATAATGCAACGAAATCTCTTGTTTTAGAAAGGGTTAAGACCATTTTTGATCCAGAGTTAATGCCCTACATTTATATTTCGTTATGTTACATTTTTCATATTAAGAAGATTTATTTGCTGATTAAAACACTAAAATATTTTAAAACGCATTTAAATGATTTTCGTATGAAAGATTGCGTAAATACCTTTGGTTATAAAATTATTATTTAAGTAATAAATTTTAATACTGCTACAAAAAAGGAAACCGTTTACTATTGATAAACCATTTCCAAATAAATAAAAAAAAATACGCCGTTTGATCCCTTAGTATTGAAGTGACATTTCACAAATATGTTTTTATAAATTTTACTTTTATTTTTATCTGAATTAACATATTTTCCAGTGAAAATACTGAACAATTCACGTTCAAAGAAAGCGAGGTTTACAAGAAATATTCACTTTTGTGTTAAAATTAATAAAAATGACATGGACAACAGTTCTCCATTTATGTCTAAACTTTAAAGGCCTATTTTTCGCTTATAAGCAAAAACTTCAAAAATCTGATAGCATTTATACGCATTAGAGTAACCAATCTTGGCATCAAGACATACCTTTAAATAAAATTGGAATGTTATGTCCCTTTAAAGTGACATTTCACATTTATTTCATTTTTTAAAAGTATGTCTTGACGCAAAGATTGTTTATTCTAATGCGTAGAATTACTATCATTTTTTTTATGTTGTTGTTTATAAACGTAAAATATGCATTTAAAGTCGAGACAGAAATGACAAATTCTATATATATCTGAACTGTTGTCCACAACAATTTGTTTAATTTTAGCACAAAAATATATATTTCTCATAAACGGTTCCATATTTTGGCTTGAAATTTTCAGAATTTTCATAAGGAAAGAAGCTCTTTCAGATAGAAAAAAAAGTAAAATTTACGTGAAAGTAATCGTGAAATGTCACTTTAAATCTTTCGAAACTGGACAATATTACCCGAGAATTTTCCATTTACTTTATACCTTTCCCAAAAAAGAAAGACACAATTTTGACGTTCCTATTCAAAAAGGTGTTGATAAAATATTGATAATCAGTATTTATCTCCAAATGCCTCAAAGTTTTAGCGCTATTTTTTCCACATTTTTTAACTTCATCAGCATCCATTTAATTTTTCGAACCCTAACATATGTCGTTTGATAAAAGGTTGATTCTGTTCAAACTCAACATAACTGAGTTAAAACTTTAGTATTTTTGGATTTAATTCTGTCGTCTGGTAGGTCATGTGCACTTTTGCATTTGGATAGTTTCATATTTTGTCGTTTGGGAAAGAGCAAACGATTGTACAGAAAAAGAAGTGGGCATAATAAGATGCCTTTTTAAAATAAATCTTTCATACAATCATCCTGCTAATGTGCACATTTTGGACCGGTAATCACTAACCAGTCTAATTCAAAGAATACATTTAAAATCACACAACAATCCATCCGATTGGTCGAGACATGCGTCTCGTCCAATCAGATGGATTGTTCTGTATTTTTTCTTTGGACAATTTATTTAGAAATGTTGGTGAATACAACCCAGCTGATCTTAACCCAGGTTGATGTAATGCTCATTATTATGCGTAACATCAATAGGAGAGCAAAATGGATTCTGACCATGACTAACAGTAGATATAGGCTGGTCGGTTGAGATCACAAAAATTCATAACCAATCCCCACAGATTGATGTTTTTACGCTAAACAAGATAAATGTTTTGGAAAATATTGTGGAAAAGGAAGAAATTGCCTGTGACAAGTAATTTTCTGTATTTGCCACAATGTCTTCTGCAAATGGTGAAAACATCATTCAATTACAATTGCCGTCTGAAACACCTTTGCATTTAGACCTGTCTAAAATGCTGCTGTATGGTAATGGGTTAAACTCTTGCCAACACAAAACATGGTTTTAACTCGGCGGGGAATCACAAGGCACAACCATTTCAGAAAAGTGTTAATATTCATGTTAATATGCGATTTGAAGTTGAGAAAACAAGAAGTAAATGGACGTTGTGGTAGAGCTATAAACATCTGCTGATCAAAAAGGTATTGGCTACCAAGTAAAATTTCATACGTTAACTTTTTCATTTAATTCTACCCGGAAAACCAGTTGATTTAATAATACCATTTATGTTTAATTAATTAGTAATCAATTTTATTTTAACATCGTGCGTCTCGTTTAATTTCACATTATTTAATTAACAAATAAACTTAATTGATTATAGAGTTTTACTCTAGAGCAATTAACCACATTGTTTAATGTTTAAAGCCTTTCCAAAATAATAAAAAAAAATACGTATTTCACTCAGTATACGTATTTTAGGTACTAAACACCATGTGCAACATCGGCGATTTACACGGTAACGTAAATTGACAAGGTTATCTGGATTTTTGAAATCGTAAATCGTTGTGACGGATGGACGCCGAAGCAGTACTACGTTATTGGTATCTTATCTAATGATGGATGGAAAATCTTAAACCTTCTGAATTGGAATGAGCTAACAGACGATATTATCAAAATTGAACATTTCCAAAGTCACTGCTCAAACCCGTTAACAAACAACAGAATTTTAAAAGACTGATTCAAATTCAAAGATAGACGTTGCACACGACAATTTCAAGTGAATTGCATTTTGTATATTCTAGCCCTTTTTGACAGAAAACATTCACAAGAAATTTCTTCATTTTCCACAATGTTTTGTGTAGAACTATTACCTTTTGAAGGCCCCGAAAAAGTGCCAATTATATGGAAATACATGCATAGGTTATATTTAAGCTAATGTTCCGGTCCAGAATAATTCTGAATAAAATCCAGTGTTAACTTACAGAACAAACCACAGGCACCAGTCAGGGACCGTCTTTTATGACCCTTGGAAAAACCAAAATCGGTTTTATTTACCCTAACCAATTAAATATTGTTATATATGTGACGCGTCACGCTGAAAGGGACCTTTGTTTGTGTGAAAAGTATCGACCCAAAGCAGTCTGCACAGTCCGCGCAGCCAGACTAGGGCCGATACTTTTCACTCTAATATACTTTTCTAAAACTAGAATGTTTGACCTTTCTTAACATGTGTTCTTTTTCCAAATACGCCTTCTAATTGACATCTGCTGGGTCTGACAAGTTTGACAAAATTTGGATTTTTTGAGTTCGGATAAGGTCCCTTCTAGCGTGACGGGCCACAAATATTATACTTTTTCATGACAAATACGTACAAATACATAATTCTGCAATGTGACGTCCACGTGGCCTAACTTTCGATGTTAATCGCTTTCAGAATCTTGAAAGCGTTATTTGATTGTTCAAAAGAAAAGGTCAATGAAGATGACCCCTTACTGGTGCCTGTCAGATGTTACTGTAAGTTAAAACCGGATTTTAATCAGAAATGATTCCAGAATGTGCCTCAGTGCTACACGTAACAATACAGAGGTGCGTTCTTTAGAGCGAGATTTTTAAAGATTTCTTAAGATGTTTTTGATACAGCGTCTTTGAGACCGAGATTATAAGCGAGGTGTTCCGAATGTTCCATACTTCATACAAATGACGTCATCATGAGGTCATTTGTATGAAGTATGAAGCATTCGGAACTCCGCGGTTTTTGAATCACGGAGCATTCGGAACAACTCGGTCAATTCTCTCCCATATAGATTCTACAGAATTTACCGAGGGGTTCCGAAATAAACTTGTATAGAGTAATGGCGGCTCTCAGTGATCGTCTTAAAAATCTTGCTCAAAAGAGCGCTTTATCCAAAAACATCTTAAGAAATCTCAAGAAATCTCGCTCTAAAGAACGCGGCTCAGGTCATATATAAGATAAGAAAACCATAAGCCGGGATGTTTAAAAAGGGTCCTTATACGGTCACTAAGGCCCTTTTCCATATTCTGGCTCATATCTTGACAGATAATGTTCGTACAAACTATGTTACATCATATTTGTGTAAATTTGAAGGTCAGTTCATATTCTTTTTTTTTATCTTTTTATGTCTTGTTTCGTGTTTAATTCGGTCTTGAATTATTATTATTTGGTCATGCAGCAAATATTTCTGATCTTTATTCAGGAAAACAAATGAGCCAGGATCTGGTATAAACGGCCCTTTACAGCGATTGAGATCGCCATTTTTCCATTTGTATTCCATGCTTAACCTTTTTTAGAATGGCGATATTTTGGACTATTCCAATCTAAAAATATGTTGTAGACGGCGAAATTGGATGTTCATGATAATGTTATTTGTTCTTATTATCGTAAAATAAAATGTTGAGGCAAAAGGAGAAAATGCTGGTCACCAGCATTTTGTATTTTTGTCTGAATGTTTTCGTTAGTCTTCTCTATTAGGCACGTCAAAACCGGGTCTTGATTAAGAAAGGGAAAGGTATAGTCTAATTAGGTTCCATAATGTTATCTTAAAGTTGCTAAATATCAAGAACAATTTATTAAAACAACATGGATCTTGATCAGACTGTGAGAATCAATATGCTGATCTGGATCTACGTTGGTCTAAAAGCCATTAATGCTGTTTTACAGACCCCGTCTCAAATGCATCCATTTGATTATGACCTATATGGCGAAAAGGTTTACCTAAATATTTGCATAAATTATATAAAATCAAATTTAGATTTGAAAAATATTGTTTTCATAAAGAAATTTGTTTAATATTTGCGAACCCTTTCCTAAAAAGTAACTACTTTTGACAACTGCAATGAACATTGTCTAGAAAATCTTACAGGGAAAGAAGAAATGCTGACAATTTTAAATACATTTTTTAACTTAAATCTTTACCATTTCATTGGTTTATTTTATTTTTTTTTTTTTTCAATTATACAGAAAAGCAAAAATGTATATAAGCAGTATTTCCCATATTCTTCTCAAGGATTTCAGTGCTATCCTATTTTGGTAATACGTGTTTTGTCTTACCTAACATCTTTGAATTTTAGTCGCACCAAAGTTCTGCCGTTTTGGGAAAGGGCAAATCATATGCGCGGAGATATGTGTTCCTCTTGACATTTACGACCAACATCGATCTAAATCAGTCCGATCAGAACCCAATATTGTTTCTGACAATTGTTATAGGTATAGTCTATCGGTTATAACTGTAGACTTGTAAACAAATATCGTACTGCTTGTTGATGAAAATTGACCCGGCACAAACCTTTTCTATTTCGAGAATAAACGACATTAATTCGCCCGTATAGCTCACGATAAATAGTTTTTAGTGTTTGTATACAAATCTACAGTTATAACCGATAGACTATACAAGAAGCTTCGAGAGACCAACATGGATATTGATCAGACTGCGCGCAGGCGCAGGCTGATCTAAATCTATTTTGGTCTAAATGCCACGACAATTTTAAATATCAACTTAATTTTTATCCTATTTCTTTCAGATAAACATAAATAGAAACACCAATGTCCGTTTACGCCCCACTGTTACTGTCGCTAATTCTACGCCTCACAAAGGGGAACTACTTGTGTGTTTGTAATTATAATGTGGAACAGGGTGTTCTCCCTTTTGTGAGTACATTTATATTTCGGATATTCTGAATGCATCTTAACGCCATTACTATTCACAGACGGAAATCACGTGACTTTGTTATGATTATTTTCCTAATTTTTGTAAACAAAAACATTCGGTAAGTACACATTTTTCTCAAATTTTGAATCAATTACTAAACACTCAATATTGAGATACGTGCCATTCGATACGTCGTACTCTCCGGTCTATTTTGATACCAAGTTCTTCCCTCAAATCCCTGTCAAAGCTGAGAACATTCGTGCAAAGTATTTTTGAATGTGGTGATATATTTTTTTAAGAAATGTTTGCACATTTCACGAATGTTCTCAGCTTTGACAGGGATTTTAGGGAATATCTTGATATCAAAATAAACCGGAGAGTACGACGTATCGAATGGTACGTATCTCAATACTGAGAGTTAGGTATTTGATTTAAGATTTAAGAAAAATGTATACTTACCAAATGTTTTTGTTTACATAATTGAGGAAATTATATCATAACAAAGTCACGTGATTGCCGTCTGTTTATTTGTACTGTAGTGAATTTAGTTAACTTTTCATGTATGGAAAAATACTTTGGACCGGTGGTCTACTACTCGTGTATACTTTAAAATGATTCCGAATAAACTTCGCTATAACCCTTTTACGATTATATTTACCTTTGCTAATAGGTGCTATAAGGCGGTTTTCAAATAAGAAACATATTATTTAAAGGGACATTTCATTCCAATTTCAATTTTTTAAAGTATGTCTTGATGCCAAGATTGGTTATTCTAATGAGTATAAATACTATTAGTTCTTTTAAGTTGTTGCCAATAAGCGAGAAACACGCATTTAAAGTTGAGACATAATCGATAAATTGCATATAAATCCGAACTGTTGTCCACAACAATTTGTTCAATTTTAACACAAAAATATAAATTTCTCGTAAACGGCGCAATATTTTGGCTTGAAATTTTCAGAATTTTCATAAGGAAATATGTTCTTTCAGATAAAAATAAAAGTAATATTTATGACAAAAAATTCTGAAATGTCACTTTAAGAACTCACAAATTTCTGTCAAACTTGATCTGTCAAACTTGATCTGTCAAATGCATTTTTTTCAAAATTCTATTTCAAAATTAGACGTGTTGTAAAATAAGTTGTCGAATAAGTAATTCAGATCGATATTTTCAGTGCTACATTTTTTAGGGTAAAAAGCCTTTTTTAAATGGCAGGTTTTTTACCAATCATAATTATGGATTAGGATATATATTGCTATTTTAGAATGTTTATACACCCATCGTTTGCTCCTATTTTGTAGCCTGACCCACAAGCTAAACCAATGGGCTACATGTATGAGTTTGATTGTAAGTCGGTCGTTCAACAAGCGGACCTTAACACAGAGCAATGGCATGCTATAGCCTATCGGGGCCAGGTATAAATTTAACCCATTACCACACAGTGACTCTTTTTGACTCCTCTAAAGCAAAGAGCTTGGGAAAATATTGTGGAAAATGAAGAAATTGCTTGTGACAAGCAATTTCTTCATTTTCCCACAATGTTTTCCAGACAAAACAAATGTAAAATTCCATGCAAATGATATTGTCGTCTGCAACACTTTTGAAATTGGAACAGTCTAAAATTTTGTCGTCTGGTAATGGGTTAACCCATTTCAAACCGCCAACTTTTTGACTGATCTAAATTTAGGGATGTTGCAGACGAACATCAGATTAGTTGAAATTATACATATTCGGTCTTTTGGATTGGAAACATTGTGGAAAACGAAGAAATTATTTGTTACAACCAATTTCTTCATTTTCTACAATGTTTTCTAAAACGTCCATCTTGTATGGAATAAATAGGCGCCGCTGTCTGAAAATTGTTAAGAATTATTATATTTCATTCTAACAATGGCCAAATCTTCACTCCGGTGTAAAAGTAATCCGGGTGAACCGATGTCTATAAAACTAGTGTCAACTGTATACCTTGAATGTTGATTTAGACTACGGTCATAAAAAACGAAATGCCACCGCCCGGCGTGATAACTGCCTATTTCGTATAAATTCGACCGGTGGCAGCCCTGCGGCAGGCGGCATTAAGGACGCCGCTAGTAGCCAGTTAGAATTGTAAGAAAATGTCAAATTCTTACTGCCATCGGCCGATTTTTTCCAATTTTGCAAGTCGCCCTGCCACCGACCGGGCGCATTTCGAAGTCGCGCGGTGGCTGTCAAGTGGCAGGCGGGCTGCTGCGCGATTTTAACTCGGTCTTGGTGCTTGAAGGCCTTCGAAAATCGTAACTGCCACTTCCCTTCACCCGGCCTGCCGCCATTATGCCATTGACATGCCACCGTCCGATTTCTAAATATCTGCCGGTGACAGGACAGAGATCGAAAGGCAGCAGGGAGGTGGCCGTTGGTCTTTGTAGGTGTCAGGACGGCGATCTACCGAGTGCAGACCGGGGCCCTAAATATTAATCAGGATACATTAATCAGCTATACAATATTACAGTCATGGCGGTTGTAGTAGTTTCTGTGGATCGGGTTCTTGTCTAAGGCGCGTTTGTGCTGGCGCCTTGCTTTTACCCTTTTTGTTGCATTTAGGGCATATGCACAATTCAACCTTCTGGAAGCTTTAGATATTTTGAGAATAATGTTAACTTTTGAGAGCAGTCTAGATTTTAAATTCCTCGGAAACTAGCCTGCTACCATCAGATTATTCGGCGGACGCCGGGCGGTGGCAGTTAAAACGCCCGATTGCCGGTCGTCGACAGGTGAAATATTGCTGGTCGCCGGGCGGTGGCAGTTTAAAGCTGACGGTGGCAGGCCTACCACCTGACTGCCACCGGCCGACATCCTGATGACGACATGCGAACCTTGGACCTTTGAAACCGCCTGCCGCCGCCCGGTGGCATTCCACAAGCAGTTACTTGTGACCACCCGAAGCGATTCGCAAAAATCGCCCGGTGGCATTCGAGTTTAGGAAAGAAATAACGCGGTGGCAGTTTCACATTGTGACCGTAGCGTAGCATTAGTTCAGCGTTCAACAATTGTCCAGTTATATAAGCGACAACTGGTGTACCCTTCTATAAAGTCCTACGTGTAGTAATGATTGTAAAAGTACAAACATAACAACCATTTGAGCCACCCGCTTCTTATCCACACTTTCATGATTTAACATTTTACCAAAGGACAACATTTGAGGGTGGTTCGATATGAAAGTTGTTGCAGACGACAAAAAGGGGTGATGGAAAGGATAGGTTTTTTGCACAATAAAGCAGACACAATGTTGGAGCTAAGGGAAAATACTAATTATCAGCATTTTCTTCTTTTGCTTCAATGTTTTCCTAAGCAATTTCTGCTTGAGACGTCAAAGCAGCTCTTATTTGGGAAATATTTAATAAAACCTTCATCCGTAACTTAGAAACACGTCACTTCTGTTGAATGTCTGACAGAATTTAGACCGGTATTTCAATGGAGTGATTTTTTTTTTTTTTTTTTTTTTTTTTTTTGCATTAAAATATTTAGTGAATATCCATTCAACCCGACTAATCATTTTATTCAATAAGCAGACGGGCAATGAAGACGTATATAAAGATGTATCCTTTTAAGTGTTCGACCTACTTTTTAGACCAATTAAATTGCTGCATATTGGACCTATCAAATTGCTGCATATTTTAACATTTGCCCATATATTTATTTAACGAGACTATCGGTTAAATTATGTGAGGTCTATTCATAACCACGACCCGTCTCCAATGAACCGCTAGCCAACACTAACTCAGAGATTGTATAGTAGATTCTACGCAATATAAACATTCAATACGCTGTATTTATTTAAATGTTTATTTCGCATAGAATCTACTATACAGCCTTTATCTAGTACTTGGTTATTAATGTAATTTGTATATCATGATAATCTAACTCACCAAAAATGCTTAACATCATTTTACAGATAGCATACTTGCAAGTCAACTCAAATATCCAAGAAACAATGTGTTCGGGCTTCATACCGAAATTTGACCAAAGTAAGTGAACGAGTGTTATTTTTCTGCTTGTGTGGCATGGATTAGGCGTGAGCTCATTCAGCAAGTCGACTTTTCAATACATCTCATATCGCACCTCTTACGTAGGAGCGTCAAGGATCATTCCATTTTTTGTACAAAGTAATACTTTATAAAATCTTGAATACTAATCTTTACAATAGAAACTAATATTTTGATACGTCCTCCTCTCTAAAGCAAAAATAATGTTGAGTTCAAGAAGTCATTTTCAAAAATAGGTTTGGATTTATTTTGAGCGTTTACTTTATTTTCTGTTTCATGTGCATTCAGTAACAACGACCAAACCAAGACCACACGTGGCGTCAATCAAGCCAATACCACACAGCGGATTTAATAGTATGAGAACAACCACAATACAGCCCGCGTTAAATAGTCAGCGGTCTCCTGTCGCTATAAATGCATTGTCAACAACGAATCCAATGATGCAAAATTTAACAACAAAGACTTCAACTTACTTTACAAAGAATGTATCAAGCATATTTACAGCCATACAAAGTTCGCAAGTTATATCAAATAGAAGTGTAACAATGGTAGCGGGAATGTCTATTTCAAATGAACAAACAACTCTCATAAATGTGCTTGGACTATCACAAGTTACATCGATGAGTAATTTATCCAATACGTCGAACAGTGGAATAACTTTCAAGGCACAGTTTAATAAAACATCACAACAATCAACAACGATATTGGCAATGTCATCGCCGTTAACAAGAGCCACGACTACGAGAAGTACGTCGGTGTCTTCTCAGACAACCATTACCACGACGACGCGGAAAACGACTATGACTTCATCTACTAAAAGTACCAGGACTACACACAGCACAACTTCACCAACAACAACTACCATACCAACAACATATTCACCAACCGTGCCTTCCGTTAAAGGTGTGTATTTCAGATATAACCCATGATAAAAAGTGTTTGTCGTTTTATTTGTTAACTTTTTTAACAATTAAAGTTCATTTGGCTTTTAATTAAAAAGCCTAATCATGAACAGTCGATAAATTAATCAAAACAGTGACAGGGCATGATTTATTTCGATTTTAACCTGAAATAATATCAACGAAAGAAGTTTACAAAAGAATTTAACCCGAATGAACGACCAATCCATTCCATATATTCGCTGACCGATTTTGCAAACGAAATGAGTTTTAAAAGCTACTTCTTGTATAAATGTGAGCACATATATTTGGCATTCTTGAATAATTGACTCACACTTTACGGAAGTTTCTATTTTGGTTTAGAAGCATGGTATGTAACTTGACCAGTTCTATCAATCACCCAATCAATTTAAACAAACATATGAGCCGCGTCATGGAAAAACCTGCCTTAATGACAAAATTTCACATTTTCAGATTTTTACGTTTTTGTAAAGATCATTTATTTAGGATAACATAATCGAAAACAGTATTGAAAAATATTGATTTTTCACTGAGTTACAGCATTTTATAGGACGTAGGAGTAAAGAGCATAGAGAACGTCATGAAAACGAATTGCGACGTCGGTAAAAACTCGTTGAAATATTTGTGATTTCTCACCAGACTGTTTTCTTATCACTAATTCAGATATATTGTAATAATGCAGTTGAAATAAAGACATTGATATCTGCATGTAAAGTGCAATTTCTATTTTTGTTGCCTAGCAACCAGTGTTATGGTTATCATATAAATGCATAGCAACCATGCAAACCATGGATACGACATCTCACTAGAAGCTGTGAACCACAAAAAAAAACCCAAAAAACTGGTTATGCTTATTCGTTACTTTATTAGTGTGAATAAAATATATCAGGGTGACCAAAAACCTCCAAATGGGGGTTTTTTACCCCCAAAATGAATCTTGTACCCCCAGTTTTTGCAAGCAGCCTTCTTTGTTTCTACTAGAGGGGGTACCCGGTAAAAGCATGCTGTAAAAGTATGGTTTGTACCCTTGAAAGTCAGTGGAAACCCTGTATATGTTGTATTTCTGTTGTAATGATAATGTAATTTTTGTAGAACAGTAAAGTAATCAAAGCAACATAAACAACAAAGCACGAGTCGGTGATTCCTGTAACGTCATTACTTGTACATAAATGTGCAGCTGGCTCTGAAAAGAAATCATTTTGGTTGGTTGGTCTGACGTATGGTCTCACAAAACGCTGGAGATATCGCTGCCTTTCAACAGTTATACCTTGACAACCGACTCGATATGGTCTTTCAATGTTCTCAAATCGAAAGGCGGGGTCTTTCAGCAAACACATCTTTTTTTCTTGTCCTTCATAATTTTCCTTTACAGTTAGCACTCCAGGCTCGTCTGCTGCGAACCGGAAATACTGAAATTTCCTGAAAATATTGATTACAGTTATTAATCATAATAACACATACCAAAAGAAATATTTCGCAGGTTTAAGTTACAAGTTTGATAAAGAATAAGATTTGAAACTCGTGTATGTAACTTCACGCATTTTATATAAGTTATGTTGTTTGTTGTGTTGTGAAGTCCAATTTGAAAGCTGCAGCAGATGACAAAAAAGATGTTGGTAAAATATTATTTCTGTACAATATAGCATAGAAATTATTGGTACAAAAGGAGAAAATGCTGATTATCAGCATTTTCTTCTTTTGCCTCAATGTTTTCCCAAGCCTTTTCTAATAGGGACGTCAAAACTCGGTTCTTGTTTGGGAAAGGTTTAAACAAAATGAGAACTATAACTCACCTTATTCCAACCAGAGGCTTGAAATATCGGGTAAATTCGACACTGACCCCAAGAATTTGTGTAAGGAAATAATCAGAAAACGATGTTAATATCTCTTATAAACTTCAAATCAGGTGAATATATTGATTATAACGATGCACTTGATTTTTCTTTATTGAGATTTTCACTCTCACCCACGATTCGGAGACAGATCAATTTGCGAAATGTGATTTTTTTAAGTCATAACCTAAACCACAAGTATTCCCTTAAGGCATCTACGAAATATTCCTTCTTCATTTAAAACACCGCGGTCGCCAAAAAACAATGTTTAGAAAGTTAACTGTCTCCTCGAATGAAATGTAAAAGTAATACCTTGTCGCTGAAATATTCCAATTAATGGTTCAATTAATCCATGAGCAAATTGATCTTAACATGCGCAGCCCGAAATTTCAACAACAGTTCCCTTTTAATTACTGTATGGGAATGAGTCTATTTCTATTTTCGGAAACTGTTCAATAACAGGTGTTCCGCGCGTGGCTTCGCGGCTTTGTTTGATGTTTTAAACTCTCCCGTAGACGGTTAGTGGTATGACGATTGTATGACGTCATTTTGTTCCGACAAAGGAATGAGAAATCAGCACGTGGATATCCCTGTCAATCAAGCATATAAATGATCGAATGGGCGGAGACTGACAAACTGTTCCGACCAATCAATCAAACACAATTTACTCAGTAGATTTACAAGGCGGTGCCACGTGAATTAAAAGAACCGCTTTCGGGTTTTTTGATTGTCGCTAAATAAGGAATTTGTGCACCTTCAAACAAAGGTGAAATCTTTGAGTGATATTTGATTTTTATGCGTTGGATTGTTAACTATTGTGGTGGATTAATAAGGATGTTTCTTACAAAGTAAGACTCCTCATATTTAATAATTATATTCATCTACTACATTCGAGAACTTTGACTGACCTCAGAATATGAATCTTATGGAACAGTTTTCCGCGTGAAACGTTTCAGATGCAAATGGATGTGGAATTTGTTAAAAATGCGTATATTAAGATCAAAATTGTTTTTTGGTTGATGAAAAGGGCATCAGCGCCATTTCTACTGTTCAAAATAAGCGCAACAACCAAACTGTAGTCTATTTCTGTCGATGTAGGAACATTCAAATTCAAACAATTTATCACGTTTTAGGGTAATCCGACTCTGATTAGTTTTAGGGCATGTCGAAATTATACGATCTTGAAATATTTTGTCGTATAAATTCTACACCCTTTCTCAAGTTGAAAATAAACGGAGAGATGCTTTTTATCAAATGATTTGTGAAAATATATACATTTCCGGCATAGTATTGAAACATTTATCATATTAAAATGATTTTCATAATTTTTCAAATGTCTTTGTTTAGATCCACTTTCTTACGATAATCTGTAACGGTCATTTTTGCTCATCAGAAAATTCGACTACCTTTTTATTCCGCGATTTTTTCGGTGAAAGAGTGGGTGTTTGGAGGACATGAAATATTTTTATACGTCAGTTATTGCCCCGACATAAGGTGTCCGGTATAAGAATGCTATTATCACATATTGTGTTCATATACTGTAAAAAATATAGAAGGGTGTCGAATATTGACGACTGTCGAATTTACCCGACTTTATTATTATTATAATCTTTAACTCGTGAGTGACTAGAAAACAACATATTTAGGAAAATCAGGAAAACATAATGAATTAAAAAATAAAAGAACGGTTTGGCGGAGATTCGAACCCATGCTCTCTGGGAGAAAACTATTACTAGACCGAAGCTCTACCGACTGCGCTATGTAATCGTCGAGCTACAGGGATAATTATAAAGTATATGAAATCAATATCGGGTAATCGCGAAACTAATAGAGTAAAGATATCGTCATTTTTCTCACAGCAAACATTGCAAATAAAGGATCTATATAGATCTAAATGGAAAATATATTGTTTTAATATTATATATTTCTCAAATTCAAGATAGAAGTGGGTCTTGAAGACTTTTTCAATCTGTTCTTTCGGTTTAATGCCATTTCACTAGATCTACGTCATAATATTAGGCTTCGACGATTCGCCGATTTCTATGCGTAGATCTATGTTAACAAATTTAAATTGCATAGAGCAAAAAAAAAAAAAAAAATGAAATAAAATAAATAATAGTAGATCTACTCACCTCTAATTCCTTATCCATAATTCATTCCAAATTAAAAATAAGCACGTAAACGAAATGTGGATTCAAACACGATCTTATGTTTACACTTCCTGGTTTAACTCTATAAAAAAGTGACGTCACTTTTAAAAGTGGATTTCCCGATAACGTCATCAATGTCATTAAGGCAGGTTTTTTCATGACGCGGCTCATATATAACAATTATCTGGATTTCTACTTGTATAATGAATACAGGAAGAACCAAACAATTCAAATGAAGATGGCAGTAATCTTGCTTTTCTGAATTGCAGGAGATATCACTCTATGTCCGACCAAACTATTACAGTATACAAAAGAGGACAATGGAGCACTTACACAATACGGAAACAAATGTTACGAACTTGTACCTTTCAAACTTATTTGGACAAAAGCTGAGCTAGACTGTCAAGCAAAGGGAGGCCATTTGTTGACAGTTCAAACAGAAACATTTAAGGATTATATCTACACATGGATTAGGGGGTTCGCTAACATTCCTGCAGTATGGCTAGGGATATCAGATAGACGGGGAAACGGTTGGTTTGATTGGACTTCTGGTAAGACTGTTTGTGTACGTCGATATATAAACTGGTACAATTGTTGCAATGATTCTAAATAAAAGTAATAGTGTATAGTCTATCGGTTTTAATTGTAGACTTGAATACAAACACTATACTGCTTGTTGGTGAAGATTGACCCGACATAAACCGATTCTCTTTCCAGAATAAATGAGCTGGGACATTAATTCACCCGTATAGCTCACGATAAATGGTTTGATAAATGTTAAAACTATGTATTTGTTGTTTAGTGTCTGTATACAAGTCTACAGTTATAACCGATAGACTATAGATCATATAAATGTAGTTCTTCAGAACAGTTGCGATTTTATGTAGTAATATGTAAACCCTTTTGTCTTTTAATATAGAATATAACATTTTGGGTACAGGAATCGCTGTTTTTAATGCTAACTTGAACTTTTTCATATATCTTGCTAAAACAACCGGTTGAACAAAAGGACCAAGACATAGATACTTTTATTATCAAACCATTACATTCTGATTCCATCCAATAATTTTAAAATGAAGGACTATTTCAATAATTAAAGTAATACATACAGATACTGGTATTTTCATTTATCATGGCCTACAATTAGTTCAGTCTAAATGCATTTGTTTTACCCCGTTTAAGATGGAAACTAGAATCTTAAATTCTGCCCCTATCTATTCTACATTATGTACTTCATGGGAAACACTTAGTTAATACAATTGAAACTTCAGGTGAGCAATTGGTCTCAACATTTTGGGTGGAAGAATCGTTTGTTGATCATTTCGACAACTGTGGTATAATGTTGCTTGATGAAACATCTAAAGGAGGATGGAAACCTGTAACTTGTGGTAAAACAACAGCAACAGGTGACCAGGGATCGCAATATTCATTCATCTGTGAATATCGTAAGTGTTGTTTTTTGGTGATTGGGTTCATAGCGTATTTGACTAGGGTCAAATCTGTTCACTCTAAGTTCAATATCTAAATCTTCACTCTCCAATGCAAAGTCTTGTTAACTTCTGCTAAGCATAAGCCGTTTTTGTTAAATCTTGTAGTTGTATAGACTGTCCATTTTAGCATGGCAGGAAGCAATTATGATAGAAGTAAAATCTGCAAATGCATGACAGTTGTCACTGATGCTTTTAAAGAATGGAAATAGATGTGACCAAGGTTTTAACTTAAGGGAAACGATTCGTTAAAAGAGAAGTGAGACTCATCACATATACAACGGTCCAACATTAGAAATGGTTATACAAACTAATGAAGATTGCAGTTTCAGGTCAAATTGGATAAAAAGAATATGACTCATTTTTGTAAGTAAACAATATATAGTACAAAAATTGTCAACATTCTAATGCGATTCGAGAGCTCTTTCGGATTCCCTATATACTGGCTTTAACAAGTACTATACAATTACGCTAGTACTAATATACGTTTAAATGTTTGGGTCGTTTGGTGATTCAAATTGGTTGTCATGTGTCTTTTATTTTCAGCTATTATGCCGCACTCTCTGAGCGCTGGGGCCATCGGGAGATGAGGAAACTCCAGTTAAAATATATCACGATTGAACTGTTTTGTACTGCACATACAAAAATAAATAGAATTATTAGAGCATTTATGTTTTGTTTTCGATATGATCGCTTTCCCTAGAGAATAAGAATAAATGTTTATTTGAGAATTTATTAGAGAATACGTATAAGCAGGTTTGCAACCGAACATATAGATGTATATCCACAAGGAATAATAAAAAAGGATCGAAACGCCAATACAATTCAATCCCACTTCTGACACCACATTACGTCTGGAGTTCTGTTGTCAATAAGTGTGATTATTTAGTTCTGGTAAATGAAGAGTATGACACAACACGTGTCTTACATTCAGTCTGTAATAAAATACATCGTGTGACAGGGAACCAGACAATATGGACCCGTTTTATTCGGGCTTGAGATAATTCAAAGATATAAATGTAAACGAATATCTCTGTCCTCTAACCATTGTGGAGATTGTGTATGGCGTTATTGGTAACTTCTACGGTCATATAAACTCTGCTTCAAATAAGGAATTGTGCGATAACTTTCTTTTTTCTGTTGTAATGTTTTTCAATCGGTCTGTTGCATTTAGTCCGCCTTACTAAGTACTGAGTTCTTTCCTTGGATGTATGGCTTAAAATCATTTTATTTTTCAATGAAATAAAAAAAACGAACCCAACCGACCAGAAAAAACGACCATGATAAACGACAAAAAATCCAGATCGTTTTCTGGTCGGTTGGGATGAATTATCAGGAAAAGTACAAGTATTTTTCAGGAAAGTCATATATCTGAGAAAATAGCTCATTTAGGCAGGGTACATGCAAGAAATCGAATGTAAAATGATGCAGACACCAGAAAGTTAGTGGCTAATGTAGCCGTAAAAGTTATCCATCTCAAAGATGAACAATCACCAGCGTTCCGATGCTATTCTTTATTCCACGAATCAAGATTCCCAGAGGATTTCATGATAAAAATCACCATAAATGCACACGCGACATCGCTACTACATAATATCAACAAGAGCCGTCACAGACGGATTATGCTCCCCGAATAAGTGTTTGTCACAAAATAAAAACTATCATACATTAAGCCCCCTTTTCTCATGACAGCTTTTTTGTATACACATTATTTATAGAATATGGTCTATAAATGCACACACAACATCGCGACTACATAACATCAAAAAGTGAAAAAAACTGGTCGAATGAGGTAATAATCAGGCCGTGTTCATCACGACTTGGGCACTGCTTCAGCACGCCTTACCACCTCTTGTCTGTGAAAATTAATGTATGTCAGTGATAAGTAGTGGAACAGCAGTGGAACATCAGTGATACTCGCGTGCAACGGCCGTCAGATGATGTACTCTGACCATGATAAGATACTAACATTTCGTCGCATTTCAACAAAAACATCGTAATTGCAGCTTGTTTTTAGCTGCAGATACGAGGTTTTCGATGAAAAGCATCGATTTGCGTCTAAACTGTGTTTTCCTTAACCCATTCCCATACGATGACTCTTTTTGACTCCCTACGAGATAATTGCTTTGGAAAAAATTATCACGGAATATGACGAAATTGTTTGTGAAAAGCAATTTCTTTATCTCCGACACTGTTTTCTACCCGCCTGTGAAAAGCAATTTCTTTATCTCTGACACTGTTTTCTACCCCCCTCCCCCCCCAAAAAAAAAGATCCATTCAACTTAAATTGCCGTCTGCACGACCCCATCTTCTCTAGCCAAGGTTGAACCCACCTACGTTTGTATTCACCCTTGGCGGATTTAGTCCGATTTTCTTGAAATCGCGAAGCGTCGTCTAGCGGTTGTTCTGCTGGTTGTTTACGTCAATTATTGATGACGTCATTAATGCGCGTTGTTTTTCGCGTCATACGTCATGCGGATTATGTAAAGGTTAGCTGCTTTTTTGGTCGAATCGTCGAAAGTATAATAATTCGTCGATTAAAGTTAGGGAATTCCTGTCTATTGCAGTGAAATTCTTAGGAAAAATCGCCCATCTTCGCCTTTTTTGAGTTGCAAATGCAATGCTTTTTCCCGCCCGTTGTCATGAATTGGTTACTCATAACAAATTTGTCAGTCGACAATCTGATTGGTTCCAGCGAGACCTCGCTGGAACCAATGAAAACTCTTTCCAGGAGACCAAGAAAATCGGACTAAATACGCCAAGGGTGAATACAGAAACGACGTTACGTCGTAGATGTCACCCTTGGCTTGCGAAGATGGCACGACCCTTGACTTTGGACCAGCTTTTAATTTTGTTAGTTAGCAATGGCTTAATGCGACATATACTTGTCAAAACTTCTAACCGGCCACTTTAAAAACAAAGATATTTTTTCTATGGTGATTGGAAATTCATGAAATTTGGTATGCGAATTTTTAAGGACATTTCAGATGATTTTGACGAAAAGTTACCAATGTTTTACTGAATTTAAAGCGCAACGAGAGAAAAGCTCAAAAACCTCTAATTTCACATAGAGCTCGAAATATTGTGTAGTGATTTTGTTCTCGTGGATCGTTAGCTGCAACATAGACTAAGAAAAAAAGGTGAATGTTGACAATTGTACACAGCATTATTATGGCCAAAGAAGAAAATGAAAGAGCTTATGTATGCCGACAGTTCTTAAACACAGCATCTAAAACACATTTTTCTTCGAAAATGCTTTAGATATAGACTGATGATTTCCGGCGGAAATGTTATATCTCGAGCTCTATTAAGATTTAGAGTTTTTCAAGTTTTTCCTTTATTACACATTCAATTTTGATAATTATTGCTCAAATATCATTGAAACCGACGTAAATTATGCTTAAAAATTAACACAACAAATTTCATTAAAATGTAATAACTTTTATGCAAGGTTATCGTCTTTTAAAAGTGGCCGGTTAGGACTTTTGGCCAGTTTATAGAATATTACCATTTTAGGTCGTGGATTTTCTTTTAGAATGATCGATTTGTAAACAGTTATCAGACAAGACTTCTTCAGGGCGTTACATGCAAGCAGGCTACCACATGTGGCATTAGTATCCAGGAAGGCTACTTGCTAGCAATTTTGGAGAAGTCCCGGCTTTTACTTCGTCATTAATTCCTCTTTGCTTATATTCTAGAGGACCATTTATGACACCGCAGTAGTTATAAACGAAATGTGAAATTCGATTCAAATGTGGGAAAATACCGTCGCTTTTCAACGAAAACCTCGTAACTGCAGCTTAAAACAAGCTGCAATTATGATGTCTTCGCTGAAAAGCTCCGATATATATATATATAGAGAGAGGTCTACAATGGATTAACTAAATCTCAGTATAAACCCTTTCCCAAACAAGACCTTGTTTTGACGTCCCTAGAAGAAATGGCTTGGGAAAACATTGAAACAAAAGAAGAAACTGCTGATAACCAGCAGTTTCTCCTTTTGTCTCAATATTTTCTGTGCCATATTGTACACAAATCCTATCGCCAATAACATTCATTAAGTCATTTTTACAGTTTTCGAAGTGGATCACCTAGGATTTTGTCGTTTGGGAGAGGGTTAATGCATATTATAATGTAATTTCAGCAAACTCAAAATATGTGGAGGTGGAATCTAAACTCATGATCACATTCTGAAATTGTCCAAAATATAGGCGATTTACATAGATTTAAAAATCATTCATGATAAAGATAAAGTATTTAAAACAATCATGTTGATAAGAAACCTTGGCATAAATTCGTGAGTATGTGTTCCATTTATTTATTTACTCTTTACTTGTACATCGTATTACGATAATCGACTGTCATAAATTAATTCTCTTTCTTAAAAATGTTTATTTGGTACTTTGTAATAATATTATGATTACATTACGGAACAACATAAAGTTTAAATCAAGGCAAAGGCAATTTTCTAGAAAACACTAAAACACAGCAATGTGTTTAAAGTACGTTTCACTTTACTTTATCCAAAAGACTACATTGTAATCGAAATGAATATAAGTGACAAATATTTGTTGGTCCTTGATATTACTCAGAAAAATTTATAAAGAAAATGTTTTATCGCATCGGTATTCAATTCAGAAGAAGGATAATGACCTGTTGAAATTATTTCTTCTCCCAGCTGAATGACAAATAATGTAAGTCTTCATTTATAGTCAATGTTCATTTACTTGTCTGTTCTAACAGTTGACCATAGAATTAAATAGTTTATACATGTTATGTTAGTACATCGTATTTGTTGCTATTGTCCACCCAAATTAACCCGGGACAACTTAATTTTCGTGTGCAAAGTCCGTTAGTTGAGCGTCAAAACAAAACATTGCCGAAATGGGGTCATTACATATGCAGATGTCCCGGGTTAATCTTCCTGGACAATACGATATGCATCAAGATTTAAGCCAAGTTTACATATAGATACATATCTATTACGGGGACATGTTGTTGTATTTCAGCACCAGGATATGATATAACACGATGAGGAGTTTGCTGTGTGTTGTAGCGGTTGTGTACTTTCTCACATGCAAAATAGTTTTGGCAGATTACGAATGTGTATGTAACTACAATGTTGAAAAAAGCGTGTTGCCCTCGGTGAGTATCAACCAGTAGGCCTATCATGAAGCAATCAAAGTGGCCGATGGTGGCAATTGATATTTTGATGAACAGTGACGGTCAATGCATTAAATTTGAATCTGAATTTTAGATAAAATGGTTTAATGTTGACTAAAGCATTGAATTGAAACCAGAAACATATTCAATATTACACGGAAATGTTAAATATTTCGTTACATTTTAAACAAGTAATTCTCTCCGCACAGCGGTTACCACTTTTTAACTCAACAGATTAAAGGGACATTTCATTCCAATTTCATTTTTTTAAAGTATATCTTGATGCCAAGATTGGTTATTCTAACGAGTATAAATACTGTTGGATTTTTGAAGTTGTTGCCAATAAGCGAGAAACACGCATTTAAAGTTGAGACATAATCGATAAATTGCATATAAATCCGAACTGTTGTCCACAACAATTTGTTCAATTTTAACACAAAAATATATATTTCTCGTAAACGGCGCAATATTTTGGCTCGAAATTTTCAGAATTTTCATAAGGAAATATGCTCTTTCAGATAAAAATAAAAGTAAAATTTATGACAAAAAATTCTGAAATGTCACTTTAAACCTCTGTAGTTTAGACTTGAACAAAAACTACTAGTTTGACCTAGTTATAACTCATCGACCCGTCAAAGCTGTCACATTATCCAATAAGGTTTCCCTACACGGACTCGGTCACATGCTAGAACAATAACAATCTCCCAATAAAAATTTGCACTGCTTGAGTATACTTGTGCGTCAATGAAGGTTCTGGAACCATAATTGCTGTAATTAAATAATACTCTAGCTACAATAAAAATTTAACCGATATTGTTTAATATGGGCGGAGCCATCTTATTATCGCATATCAATTATATGCATGTCAAAACTCAAAGTGACAAGTTATGATTTAAATGGTAAATAATCAGTCAATGTTTCTGACTTGAATATGATTTATTACGGACGAAAAGGCCGCGAAGCTGCATTGAGCCCGTCTATAAGTCGCACGTACGCAATTCAAGTCTGAAAATCTCAATGTAAGGTAATTTAACTGGAAGTTAAAATGTCCGAAATGGTGCGGAAATTGTGTATGCCTTTTACGATAATTCCATAAGCATAAGAAGTAATCCGACATTGTTGCCGGAAGTGGGGTAAAATATTGAGATCAGTTTACGGAAATTTTACGTCATACATGCGGTTATGACGTCAACGTTATTTTTTCTGCTTTCTCGCGATGTTGACGTTCCCGCGCATTATCGTCCAGGTGACCCTTAATGCGACTTCATTAAACTAGCGGTTATGACGTCAACGTAGGCTTTTCGACGTTCCCGAGACGTTTGTGTACCCGCGCATTATCAGACGTCGTGTAAGCTTTTTCAAGTAATCTTACTTCAGGCTTTGGCCAATGCAGCTACCCTCGGACCATGTTTATGAAATACCTATCATACATTGCATGTAACTTTATTTAGACAATACACGTACCTTTGTCATATAGTAACGTCGATTGGCGATGATATAAAATACTATCGCAGAGGCAAATGTGTTTCATGAATTTATCTTGCTTAACTCAGCTGTATTTAACCAGTTTGCAATTCCGTTTTAAAGCGTCAGAAAGGTCAATAAGGTAGATCTAGTCCGATTGTTGTTTTCCATCGGTACAGAAACTTTCGCCCGTATATAGGCTTTGCCTACTTTCATATTATCTCCCTTAGTTATGTAAATTTTAGTGGATTATCTGCACTTGAATCACAAAAAAATCCGTTTTCACAAAATGTTGAGGGTAAACATACTATATTTGTGTATGTTATGGAGCAAAATAATAGTTCAATTTTCTACCATTTTAATATTTCGGAATAATCCCTAGTTTTAAAATCATTCACGAAATAGATATTTTCCCATAGACATCATTGCAAACTTTAATGCCAGTTATCTGTCGTTGGATTCACACAATTCAAAATGTGAAACGATGAAACGGTTTTATTTATTTATGTCTACAACAATTCCAACTTTCATGGAAATCTATCTACTAGAAGTGCTTCTACCAATTACACCCATTATGGGTCCGAAACGTTAAAATGAAAATACTTTATTTGTCTATGATACCACACCATTTGCAAATGCAGTGACTTTGTATAAGATTTTTGCATTGTCATGATATACATGTATACGGCCAATGCTCGGATAACGAATTATCACAGAAGTCAATAGATTGGCCGCTTACAATGTCACGGTGGATAATCACATGATGTAACAATTTCAGAAAATCTTCAATAATTTTGTTAATACGGGACCGATTTGAATTCGGTTTGAAGCAGAGAAGATGGACAGACGTCACGCATTAGATGTAATGCACGTGTTGGATTTTTTTTAGAAAAAATCAACTGATAAAAAAGTTATTTAAGATAAATCAAAATTTTGGTTTATCTTCAATAACTTTTTCATCGGTTGATTTTTCAAAAATCTACCACTTGCAGCTTTTCTTGGCATTTCCCCAACTCCTCTGCTTCAAACCGAATTCAAATTGGTCAAGTATTGACACAAATATTGACGATTTTCTGAAATTCTAAGTCACGTGATTAACCATTTTACAATATCTGCATGAGGCCGGGTTGAAGTTGTTTGCTTTCCTTCGTTGTACTGTGGTTAGCATGTTGGATCAAATACATTTTACCAGACGACACAATTTTGGACAATCCCAATTTGAAAGGTATTGCAGACGAGAATTTCAAATTGATGAAATTTCAAAAGTCTTAACATTTTGGGTAAGAAAACATTGTAAAAAATGACGAATTTGCTTGTCACAATCAATTTCGTTATTTTCCACAATGTTTTAAGCCTTTTCTTGTGAGGGAGTCAAAAGGCGTCACTGTGCAGTAATCGTTTAACTTGCATTTCTTAAATAACTTTTTATATCGAGCTCGTTCGTTTTTTATGCCCCCGTATCGAGAGATCGGGGGCATATTGTTTTACTCATGTCCGTCTGTCTGTCTGTCTGTCCGTCCGTCTGTCCGTCCGTCCGTCCGTCTGTCCGAAAACTTAACCTGAAAACTTAACCTTTGCCTTTACTCCAAAACCATTTGACATACAAAGATCAAATTTGGTATGCAACTTCCTTTCAATGATATCTATCTGTTCCAAGCAATTTGACCTTCCTCAAGGTCATCCGTTTACCCTTATCAACCCTTTACTCTACGAAAACTTAACATTTTAGAAAAATGGCCATTTCGGGGGCATTTGTGTTTAACAAACACATCTTGTTTTATTCTAGAAATCAGTGGTTAAATTTCATGGTTAAATAGTCTTTTATAATTCTCTAGGAGAATGGTCACATTTATTTCCATTTTTTAGTTTTATTTGTTTGACCGACGACAGAAAGTAAAAGAACAATGGATACACGACTCGAAAGTGCAAACAATATGATTTTTCATTTTTGGTTTATACATTTAATCGTACTTTATCATTTTTAGCCTGATGCATCGTCCACAGGCCTTGGATATATGTATGAATTTGATTGCAAACCCAGCGTAACGAGCGAAAATGTGGACACCAGCAAATGGCAACCTGTAGCTTTCGAACATGGGGTAGGTGATACAAATGTAATGTAAACGATTATTTGAACTGCATCAATCTGAAAAAATAAAACGTGATTATTCATTTAACAGTACACAGTTACGAGGGGCGTTCAATTAATTTTGGAACTGAGGTTCTATAAGCCATAGTTATGTCGCAATTCAATTTTAAGTTTCTTCAATCCTTCGAAGTAATCCTCTTTGACAACCACACACTTCTGAAGTTTTAAGATCCATTACTTATATGCCAATAAATTGGCATCTTTTGGAACACCCCGCAGACACTGGTAAATTGGACTGCATATGGAACATGAATGCCTATACCGACGACCAGAGGCTTTTTTCGTCATCATGGGGAACACAAAAAAGCCACACGGGCTTAAGCCCGGCTATAACGGTGGATGAAGACGCTGTGCAGCATGTGTCTCTTCCAGGAAGTCTTGGACAAGAGGACACCTTTGGACAGCTTCATTGTCATGGATTTGGCACATGCCTCTTTAGTCGGTCCTAGACCTGCTCTTTTCGTGCTATTTCTTTACTTTCGTCGACATACATTTCTTGTATGAATGACCGGCGATAGTGGTACTATTTTAAACAGTAGTTTGAACAATACACCCGTTACATTTGAAAATTACCGCGTACAAAACTTTTGCCGCGCTTTTAATTTATTGGCTATTACGGACTTGCCTAATCTTTTCGCAACCATTGCTTGCTAATGACACGCCATTGGTGCTCATAATAGTAGATTATTGTTCAATCATATGTATAAAGCTCAGAAAGCCCACATTTGTTGCATTTATTGCATAATTTCAAAACATATTTTGCCACCTTTACACGGCTGGCTCTCTGTCCTCTAGGCAGCAGGTGGGTGACTCAAAGGGCATAAACCTTTCTGTGTTTCAACCCTTTCGTCAAAATCGTATAACATGTCCCCGATGGAAAACCAACTTTATCTGCTATTTCTTGCACATTGAATCATACGTCTTGTTTGGTCATGTCGGAATCTACTGCAACATTTGCTTAGGTACTTCCTCTACCCGGGTTGCCTCAGAGGTAGGCATCATTCAGGCCAGTTTTACCAATTTTAATTTTTTATTAACTTCCTAAAACCTGGATGTATGTTCAACGTTCGAATGTCCACGAATCTGATATAGTTCATTTTATGCACGTGATGCAGATATGTCAAAGCCTATGCGACCTTTAATGTAAACCCGTACATCCTACTTCAGTTCGTTTTCCATTTTGCGCACAGCGAAATAGCCAGTGTATACGACTGAACCAACTTAAAAGCTCAATAACTTTTGAAAGAGTGAACGAATTCGCCTCAAATTTTGACCAAGTATAGAAAGTAATTTTCCGGTTAAATAGCCGCAAGTACGACTAATTCTATAGAACCGTGAGGTATGGTGGGCCATTAGTACCACTTTTAATTGAACGTCCCTCGTAATGCATGGTTCAGTTAATGCTATCAGTTTTTTTGTAGTTGTTATTTGTAAGCGAAAAATACGCGTTTTAAGTTGAGACAGAAATGGCAAATTACATATAAATCCGAACTGTTGTGGCTTGAATTTTCAGAATTTTCATTAGAAAATAAATTATGCTCTTTCAGATGAAAATAAAAGTAAATTTTATCAAAAAATATCGTGAAATGTCTTTTTAAGTATTTAATGAAAATCTGAGGGAAAGGTAGAGAAAGTTTATCATAACACATTTACTCGATTGCCACCCGTGATATCTATTATGGCAAAATAGTATTGTTTGTCCGAAATTATGTTACGTTTAACTGGATAATACATACATACATAATCCTTTATTAAATATCTAAGGTACAAAAAAGTACAACATTAGACATAAACCAATGTATTAGCTACTTTTGTGGAGAGAGAAAGATCGACCTTGGCTTGCTGAGTTCATGTTTTAGGAGTTTTTCCCGTATCGTTTGTGTGTATTTGAGTTAAGTCGGGAAAATCCCAGAAAAGAGACAAGTAGACTAACTAAGTATAATTTTTGTTAGTGGGAGCATGCCTAGTGATCTGTTCATACATTTCTCAAGCCATGCTGACACTGCTTTCCGTGTGTTATAATGTCGCGCCTGTCACCAACAGGTCACTGGTTACGGTAATCTGGTGGTGACAGCCGCTGCATTACTTTGACATCAATGGATTTATCAATTTTTAATATATGTTTATGACAACAGAGACATATTGAGAACATAATTAAAATTATTAACTGCAGAAAACGAGAGTATAGGACATAGTTCTAACATCTTCCCAAACGGCAACCATTTTGGGTGGTCTAAATCAAAACCTGCTGCTGGTGACAAACTGGGTGTTAATTAAGGTTTGATTTATGTATAATTTTTAGCACGGAGAATATTGAGACAAAAGGAGAAAATGCTGGTTATTGGCATTTCCTTCTTTTCCATCAACGTTTTCCCAAGCCTAGTATATATACTACTGGACGTCAAAACTAGGTCTTGTTTGGGGATGAGTTGAAATATTTACATAAGTAATGTCAATGGTTGGTTAGCAGTACCATTACGAACCCCTAATTATAAGATCGTTCCCTATTCATTGTAGATTGGATATGTACAGATTGACCCGAACATTCAAGTTCAAATATGTCAGGGTTCTCCTTCAAGTTATGATATCCGTAAGTTAATTCTTCTTCCGCACTCACTGGTGGTGAACCCGGCCAAAGCGACGGACGTTTTTCGCTACAATAAGGTATAGATATTTTGCGTTTAAATGTGAGTTTTATAGATTTTTATTCTAACGACAATGAACTTGTTCTAAAAACAGACCGGGTTTACCGTTTTGTATAGACTAACTGTCGGTGTTGTTATAAAATCTCGTAACTACGGCTTCGATAAAGCTGTAGTTACGATATTTTATAACAACACCGACGGAATAAATTGTTCGCGAAAAAAAAAAAACCTCGCTTTGGCCGATTTCACCACCAGTGACACAGTGTGATACATTTTTAATCCTTTCGGTAAACAGCGGTTGCACATTCCATATGTATTTAATATGTTACATTTAATCGATTTGGGTATTAGTGTGCATTTTAAAATAAAATATTCTATTCTATTCATGACGTTTCTTATGGAAATGGATTGGCTGTTTGAAACGGGCTCCCCTAGAGGGGCAATGCAAATTTTTATCATCATTTAAAATGCCTTATTATTTCAGCGGACTGTGTAGAATAGAATGACTATGGTAGGGGTCAGGGTTAGCGTCAGGGTTAGGGTTTACAAAAGTGGGCAAGTCTCATGATTTACCCATTATCCCTCAAGCGGGATTGGGAAAAGTATGCAATGTCCTAAATCAAGAACTCCTTATATATTGTTTAATTCTTAGTTATTAAATGATATGATTATCGTGGTTGATTTCAATAGAATAATGAAATTTGAAACAAAACAAAACTACAAACGTTTGCGAAACAGCAAACAAATGATGTTTACTTGAAAATGGGGTTCAGTCCTTCTTTTATAAGGGATAATTTTCTTATACTTGCTGCCATTGTAATTATATCATATCAACTATATAATTCAGTGACAACTACAACGCCAAAACCGACTACCCCTACTACTACAACAACGCCTATGCCAACAACATCTACTACAACACCTACGACAACACCTACGCCTACAACAACTACGACAACAACTACGCCTACAACACCTACGACAACACCTACGCCTACAACACCTACGACAACACCTACGCCTACAACAACTACGACAACGCCTATGCCTGCAACATTTACGACGACGCCTACACCTACAACACCTACGACGACGCCTACAACGACGCCTACGCCTACAACACCTACGACGACGCCTACGCCTACAACACCTACGACGACGCCTACGCCTACGCCTTCAACACCTACGACGACGCCTACACCTACAACAACGCCTACGACGACGCCTAGGCCTACAACGCCTACGCCTACAACACCCACGACGACGCCTACGCCTACAACACTTACGACGACAACTACGCCTACAACACCTACGACAACGCCTACGCCTACAACACCTACGACGACGCATACGCCTACAACACTTACGACGACGCCTACGCCTACAACTCCCGAACCGAGCATCCTCCCTACAACACCTAAACCAACAACATCTACGATAATAAGCACTAGTTCTACAACAAAACAAACAACACCTACGACGACACCAACAATAACAACCACTCAAACAACGTTACCTCCTACCACAACCGACCCAATAAGAGGTGCGTTTTCCCGTCCTATACAGGACCTTATCAAAAATCAAAATATCCAAATCTTTGCAAACTTGTCAGACTTAGCACAGGTCAACCAGATACCGTATGTGAAAAATGAACATATATTAAGATATGGAAAACATTACAAATTCAGATAATTACATACAAGAGCCTTCAAAGACGGATTATGCTCCCCGAATAAGTGTTTATCACAAAATAAAAACTATCATACATTAGGCCCCCTTTTCCCATGACAGCTTTTTCGTACATACTTTATTTATAGAAAATGGTCTAGAACATCCTATTTAGTACATCAGTACAAAATTTCATTAAATTCTGCCCATTAGAAGAAGAGAAATTAGAGAAAAACTTTTTTTACACTAAGGCCCCTTTTACAATGACGCAGCCTCAAATTAAGAAACGGAGAAAAGGGTCCCTAGGTATTATCGCAGGGTGTTCACATGTGAAGTTTCATTGAATTTGGTCCAAGGGTAGCTGCGATCTGGCTGTGGACGGACTGACGGACGGACGTATGTAGCGTGGCGACTATATGCTTCCCCGAAATTTTTTCGGGGAGCATAAAAAGTGAAAAGTACCGACCCTAGTCTGGCTACGCGGACTACGCAGACTTACTAGGGTCGATATTTTCACAATTCCGATAAGGTCCATTTTAGCGTGATGAGCCACATATCTCTGATGTTTCAAATTCATGGCCTGCCCAACATTGTCAATTGTCTTTATTCAAAACTATTCACAATTGACCATTTCCAAAGCAATAAAATTAAGGCTTGTTGATAAAGATAAGATTTGTAAACAGTATAGACACAAAAATGTCGAGGTAATGCAAGATAATACTGGCTATCAGCATTTCGTCGCTTTTCAATGAAAACCTCGTAACTGAAGCTTAAAACAAGCTGCAGTTACGAGGTTTTCGTTGAAAAGCGACGATTTTCTTCTCATTTCCCTTTTGATCGTGGACGCCACGCTATGTCTTGTTTGGAAAAGGGTTAGAGAAATATATCTTTACAGGAAATACTTATCTATGCCCTGGATCAGTAAAGACAAAATCTGAAACAGACAGGACGCCACTTGGACAGCACAAAACATCATGTTATGAACTCCTGGAAGTTAGCAAGGCTAATTGGAGGGATTCCGAATCCAAATGTAAACAAAGGGGCGGCCATCTTGTTGATATCACCGATGCGGATGAACAAAAGTTTGTGACGAAGTTTCTGCAAAACTTCACGCCGGACCATGCAGTTTGGATTGGATTGAACGACGCCAAATCTGAAGGGGTTTATTCTTGGTCATCGGGTAAGCATAATAATAATCTCGGTAAAAGATTTGAAAATAAATTTTCTGTTTTAAAAGGGTAAGATTTTATTTTCCCATGTTTTAAAACAAATGGTTAGTTTCTGACCAGTTCTCAGTAAACAAGCATTGTCAGGTCACAAATATATGTTAGTTGTCTTCAATGGCGTGTAGGTTCGGGCCTAAAATATGTAGACCGTCATTTTACACGGGTGGTAATCAGAGACACTAGCTCCAAAAAGAGGTAGTTGCATAGAGCGAAAATTTGTAGGTCACGAACACATTTTCTACAATTATTTCTTTTAAAGCGAGTTTTTGAGAAAACTGGCGATGCTGTAGTATGAAGAAATGGTCGAAGTTTGTTGTGCACGAGAATATACGGTATTAGTAAGCAGAGTTTGGATACAATCGTTGAAAAACATTTCAAAATCGAAAGTAAAAACTTCTGAATTTTCGATTTTGAAATGTTTTTCAACGATTGTATTCAAACTCTGCTTACTAACACCGTATATTCTCGTGCACAACAAACTTAGACCATTTCTTCATATTACAGCATCGCCGGATTTTTCAATAACTCGTTGTAAAAGAAATAATTGTAGAAAAATGTGTTTGTGACCTACCTTTGTTTACAGATTTTCGCTCTATGCAACTACCTCGGTAAAGGCCGGATATCACGAGGAAACAAAATACCGTTGACTCTTTTTGGAGCTAGTTTCTCTGTTTACCACCCGTGTTTTAACCGTTTAAATTCGGCATAAATTAAATCAATTATTTACATATTGCTGTTTTGTTTTACTCTGTCTCAAAGTGTCACCATTCGAATGTAGGCCCTAACGTTATGTAGCGATCCACAAATAACAGCTTGCATCGCCACTTGTGAAAAAAGCTACCGCATAATGAAATGCATGCAGTATGTAAAAAAATAATTTGAAGACAATTTTCTGCGAGAAAAGGTTTTGTTCTCCACATTTATACTTATTCTGGTTTATCCCACATTGCAGGGTCCAGGGCGACATTTTATAACTGGTACCCAGGACATTCAGACCACTTCCTGTCTCATGACGTCGAGGATTGCGTCATAATTATACCCTACAAGGACGGCCAATGGGATGATCTACCTTGTCTGACCTACCACAGCAAGCCTGTTGTTTACTCTGCACTCTGCGAATATAGTAAGTTATAGGTCCCTTTAAATGATCTTGCAGAGCATCTCTAGCTAGAGATGCTCTACCAGGTCATAAATCGTAAACTATACCAACCCTATCCAAGACGACAAGACTTAACACTATTTACTTTCAGCTGCTGTTCCACAGATATGAATAGTGTTGAAACCGATACATTCTCCTCGTAATTTGGACTTCACCGCTTTGAATCCATTGAAGATTATCAATACAGCGTCAAAAAATATGATTTATGTAGAACAAAACACAAGGAAACTTGACATAAAAATATAAGGTGATGGTTGCATGATTATATCATCGTTTTTCTTCGAAAACATCGCGACAGCAGCTTGTTTAAAGCTACACACTTGACGATAAGTGAATACATGTAAGGGACATTTTTGTTGAAAAGCAACGAAATGTACTCTCCACACAAATGTTATCGCTCTTACATTGTCAGCGCGTTGACGTCTGTAGTTTTGACATGATTTCGACTACGCATCATACGTTTCCCTTGGCCTTACCTCCCCTGATACATGTACCGGTCATGCGCTCTCAAGGCAACAGATAAGATGGGTGAAGTTATTCTAAATTGTGTGTTCCAAATCCAAATCCTATGTTGTGGGTACTCATTTGAATCGTCTCGTTGAGACGATTCAAATGATTATCCACAGCACAGTGTTTGATGAATGTTTAGTGAAACATTTCATTTTGAAAAGCCATCATTCCTATCTGGAGCTTTGTTCTCGCCCAAAATTCTTGAACCATGATTACATAGGCCTACCAATGATATGTTTGCTGCTGGAATTTGCTGGTACATTATAATAAACAGTCGATTTTATATGTCAACGATTGGGTGAGAAATTTTATAGCCAATGAAAATTCGTAGCATGTTTGATATGTTATTTACAGCGTTAATGTACTCGAGACCTAGTGATCACGGTGTAGATTGTGCATAATGGATAACAAGTTCTACGGAAAAAAATAATCTCGATATTGGTCAATTATTTTGCAATAACTTTTTTTATTACTGAGTCAATTTTCAAAAGACTTCTTGCATGTACCCCACCTTACTGAGCTCTTTATTCTAGATAAAAGAATCAGGCCCGTAGGAAGCAATTTCATATGGGGGGGGGGCTAAAGCCCTTGCCCTGAATATGGGGAGGGGGGGGCTAATTTGGATTTTCCCGAAATTTTCAGTGTAAGATTAAGAAAATTTTGGCCAACATTGGGGGGGGGGGGGGGCTTAGCCCCCCTCCCCCTGTTCCTTCGGGCCTGAGAATTACTTGTGGGATCCTTTTACTATTCCAAAAAAAAAAAAAACAAAAAAAAAACCAAAGGATCCCAACCGACCAGAAAACGAATTGATAACGACAACGGACAAAAGTGCCTCGCTTCAAATAAGACATTATTCAATGACTTTCTTAATTCTGTGTCAATTTTCGTGCGGCTTATTGCATCTACCCCGCCTTACTCAGCTCTTTCCTCACATGTATGACTGCTTTGAAAATTACTCATTATCCCAATCGGCCAGAAAAACGATCTGATTTTTTTGTCGTTTTTCTGGTCGGTTGGAATCAATTTTTGCAAACAGTACAAGAAGGTTTCAAGTAAGTCATACATCAGAGGTAAGACCCAGTAAGGTGGGTTTCGTGAATTAAATCGTTTGAAAGTTGACGCAGAAATTAGAAAGTTCTTGCAAAATTGTTTATCTGAAGCGAGGCAAACTTCTCCGTGGATTTACCCATCCCATCATGTGCAATCTCCACCATAATGACTACGTATTAGATAGAGGCTGTATAGTAGATTCTACGCGATATAAACGTTCAAAAGGCGCAGCCTTTGAACGTTTATGTCGCTTAGAATCTATTATGCAGACTCTATCTGATTTAGTGTTCGTCAACCAATGAATGAGCGGATCTTACTGGAATTACATTATTTTCCCAAAAATTACACCATTTTCCCCAAAATTACATCATTTTTCATAACTGCACAGGAAACGGGGGCGTGGCTATGTATATCCCTGACCTAAAACTGACCGGCAGTGCGTTTACGTGAAATATAACGCCGAAATTTTCAAATATACTGCAATTTCGTTGGTCCAAAAACTAGGACGAACACTAAAGAGGGAAATGGCTTACCGATGGGCAGTATTTTAATAGAGAACCTTGAATATTATGCTTATTGTCAATATTAAATCGCTGCTTTTCAACACAAACCTCGTAATTGCAGCTTGAAACAAGCTGCAGTTACGAGTTTTTATTGAAAGAGACGTTATAATAAAACCATTATTACTCGTAATATAGTACATCTTATTCTTCTTTTGATTACATTTTTTTAATTTCAGAAATACCACAGTGATGCGACGGCGTATGGCTTTCAGTTTAGTATGAAAATGGATCTTCTTAGTGCTTAGATTGTTTTAAAGTGGCTATTTGAATCAAACATATCAAATGAATCTGTGTTGTTTATTCTCGATGACAATATACTTATTTCAAAAAGAAAGTGCGCACTTTTAAATTTTGAATATCTCGAAAAGTATACCCTCCATCGTCAAGACATTTTGTACGACACACTTCAAGACTATTGACAAACGATTTATTGACGAAAAATTCACATAACACACACGAATTTTCGGCTTAATAGCTATGTTGCAATTTTAGTGTTTTACGTATGCCTCACGTGCTGGATGAGTTATTGATCAGAAATTACACTCACTGCAAACCTTTTGCCATACCTTAGCATAAAATCACATTTTCATAGCATTTGTACACATTACATTAGCGTGAAACGAAAATTACAATTAACGTCGGTTAACAAGACCGAGCCTGGTGAAAACAAAAGCCGTTAACAAAATTGAAATTATACGGTATTTATGCTGTAATAGCAAGTGTCCGCTTGTGTGGCATCTTAAAGGCATTCAAAATTGTTGTAGAACGTTGTTGCACCGTTCGACGTCAATTTACTAGACTACTAACGTAGCGATTACTAACATTGACGTACACGTAACGTCTACAGGAAAGTTAAAACTTTAGCTAGGAAATGGATGGGAGGGGCTGATCAAACCCAACAATGGCATATAAGCACGTAACTCTTTCCACAGAAGAAGTTGTAACGAGTGCAAATCTCAACACCATCAACACCATAATGATCTGACTGTGTGTATGCAGTATGAGCATATCTATTGACATCTGTTTTAGTGCTAATTTTCTTTTAGCTCTAATCTGATGTATGATATCACTTTCACTCTCTAAATTGCCATAAACTTCGTGAAAATTAAGGTAAAACCAAAACGCAAAAGTTCACATTTTCTTTTGGAACTGAGTATATATCGCCGCTTTTCAAGAAAAAACACGTAACTGCAGCTTGTTTTAGGCTGAAGTTAAGACGTTTTTTGTTGAAATGTAGCGATATCGCACATTGGTTTTGTTGTATCTTTGTTTCGTATAATGCTTCGTTGTAAAGAAATATAAGGATTGAATTAAGGATCTTTTTTCATTGTTTGAAAGTCAGAGCTTAGGCCGTTGTCGCGAAAGATAGTTGCACAACGGTTACACATTGTCATAAATGGCCATTCAATTTTCAAAAATCATTTATTCTACTAATCAAGTTTGTCTTGATACAATAATATAACAAAACAACAAACGATGAACAGCAAAAAATATTCCATTTCTATCTACTCTTCAAACAGGTAGGTATTCTCTGAAAATATACGTAAAGATGCATTATTGTTTACTTTATGACAAGTCAAAGATACTCGTAAGTTTACATGAATGCCCATGAAGTCCTATTCTTCTTTCGCATTCATGAGATTTGTCTTGCTTGGTACAAAATACGATTCTTATAACTTTAAGTATAAAGGATAATCTATACACATAAAGACAATTGCTTTTTCGTAAATAGTACTAATACACTGTGTATAATCACGTGACTCAGAATTTCCGATAATCTGCGATATCTTTTTTAATACATGACTAATTTGAATTCGGTTTGAAGCAGAGAAGGTGGGAAAATGCCAGGAATAAGCTGGACGTGTTGGATTTTTTAAAAATCAACTGATAAAAATGTTATTGAAGATAAACCAAATTTTTGGTTTATCTTCAATAACTTTTTTATCAGTTGATTTTTTCAAAATCCAACACGTTCATCTAATGCGTGACGTCTGTCCGCCTTCTCTGTTTCAAACCGAATTCAAATCGGTCCCGTATTAACAAAATTATTGAAGATTTTGTAAAATTTTTGCATCACGTGATTATCCACCGTGAATAGACGTACACATGGACAGACCAATTAAATACGCTATTACAGCATGCACCCCGCTAAATCTACTCGAGAAACGTAAACATGACTGTTATAACCCATTACCACACAGTGACTCCTTTTGACTCCCCACAAGATAACGGCTTTGGAAAACAAAGTGGAAAATGAAGAAATTGCTTGTGACAAGCAATTTCTTCATTTCCCACAATGTTTTCTATGTAAAAAGACCAAAAATTCAAAATTTCATTCATTTGAAATTGTCGTCTGCATCATCTTGTAATTTGGACTAGTCCAAAATTTTGTCGTTTGGTAAAGGGATAAAATAAAACTTGGGATTTGAGTTGAAAGATGGTGCCGTAGGTGCTTTTCAGTGACTTTTATTAATTTAACCCTTTCCCAAACAAGACCTGGTTTTGACGTCCCTGATAGAAAAGGCTTGGGAAAACATGGAAACAAAAGAAGAAACTGCTGATAACCAGCAGTTTCTCCTTTTGTCTCAATATTTTCTATGCTTTATTTTACACAAATTCCATCTTAAATAATTTCTATACTGACTGGCTTTAAAAACGCATCACTAAAGTTCATCCGGCATTAATATGCAAAATACTTAATCAACTTTGTAGTATTATATATTAAACAACAGCTTGACATCTTCCCAACATTTCTTGAAAATGTCAGACAAAAATTCGATTAAATGACTGAGATATAGCCATCTAAAGAGATGTGGTGTGATGAATTTGACAGTTTTCTCTATTTAATAACACGTAAATCCGCTCTGAGTATGAAAAACGTTCCACAATCGTGACCTCGTTGACCCTTAAGTTGAAACAAAATTTTTATTCTTTTGGGCTTGAATTATCTACCATATTTTGCTGGAGATTATTCAAAAGTTTTGGCGTTCGTTTTTTTATCATATCTAGGCCCAACGCACCCTGATCTGATGATGACTTTCTGTAAGTATCTGTCACGGGCATAATCGCCAGTAGTGAAAACCACAATATCTTATTCGTTAATTCGCTGTTATGGCAAGAGTTTGTCAGTAGCAACATTTTTGTATTACAATTGCAGTTGAAAACGTTGTTGTAAACCAATTACGTAATTGACGTTGACGTTTGTTGTTATCTTGACGTAAGCTCGTTTTAAACGGTTGATCAAGACGCTGATGCCCAGCAGCAATCCCTGTAGATTGACTACGTTAATGAAAGTGAAAAATCGTCGATTGGTTTACATTTAAACGTCTCGCCCATTCTCGTTGACAAACACCCGCTTAGAACAATTCAAAAATTTGTGTGTGCTCAACGAACTTTGTTCTTTTGGCTTTATTTTTTATTCAATCAAATTGATTGAGAAATAAAAGTAACTCCTGACCATTTGAATATGGAATATGAAAACAAAAATCCAATTGGTCACCTAAGGTGTAGTTACGTAAACGTTATCCATATTTTGCACGTTGACGTCATGGGAAATAACGTGGTAACTGACTGCAATAAATTTCATTCGATATCATGTCTTATTGGTTGAAATATATATCAGAAGTAGAAATTTGATCCTGTTGACTTTAACTACGAAAATATTTTGAAAAACAAGTGATGCGTTTTTAAAGCCAGTCAGTATATTTTGTCATTTGTGGCAGTTTTTGAAGTAGATCACCCTAAAATTTTGCTGTTTGGGAAAGGGTTAATGCTAGGAATAAGAACGAGTAAATAAGCAGTTTGAAAGAATCGTGAATTGAGATGGATTAAATTTGAATAAGTCATACCTATTTTTTCAAGTTATGTTTTGATATAACACATGATGGTTTTGATGCCTCTAGTAAATAAGGTTTGAGAAAACATTGAGACAAAAGAAGAACCTGCTGGTTATCAGCAGTTTCTCCCTTTACTTTAGTATTTTCTGTGCATTTTTTACTTAATTTTATTTTTTTTTCACACATTTTTGTCGTTTGTAGCAGCTTTTAAATAGGACAACTCTATTTTTTGGCCGTTTAGGAATGGGTTGATATAACACAAGAACTACCGTATGTTCAGCATTCTCCTATCCACTGATGTATCCCGAATATGTACCTGAAAATAAATAAGTCGTAATTAACCATTTTACAAACGAAAACGATAAGTAGATCTACTTCTTCATTTTAAAATATTTTATAAAATTCTAAGGCAATGTACAGCTGAATTACTAAATCCATTACCAGAGGGCAATTTGTGACTGCTCCATATCCAAAGACGGTACAGACAATAGTTCCAAGTTGGTAAAATTTTAAAAAAGTATTTGCATTTTGGGTTAGAAGACATTGTGGATAATGAAGAAATTGCTTGTGACAAGCAATTTCTTCATTTTCCACAATGTTTTCCAGAGCCTTTATCTAGTGGGTGGGGGTCAAAAGGCGTCACTGGGTCGTATTTGGTTAAACAAATCTGGCATTTAATATTACAGATAGTTAGATATGTGAAGTGTATATATATAATTCCCCATGATCTGTTATAGCAAGGAGCGATCGAGAGAGACAGAAAGACAGATAACGGACATGCTCGAGAGTACTCTCTTAAAACATAGCACATTATCTCTTCATTCTATTACGATAAGATGATACTCTGTTCCCATGGGGTAATTTCACGTCTAATAATGGGGCCTTGTAGGATTTCGGTATGCAATCGTTGAAAAGCTACCGAAAAAACTGATACAAATTTTCATTGTCTGACGCTTCCAATTACCGGCTTCAGCCAAAAATAGAAGCCACGCAATGTATACCTAATCACATTAGATAAAAGTGAATAATCAATAGACCTCGGCTTTCGAGAGTAGCTCGAGAGAAACAAATAGTTTAAGGATATATCGTCCCTTGACAGCCAGGAGTGGCTATCAGCAGTTAAAATTTAACTGCTTATAGCCACTTCTGGCTGTCAAGGGACGAATTATACTCGTACAGCGCCAAACGCAGCTATGTATGACTATAGTATACCATGCTGTGTCTGTAGAAAATGGATACATAAATGGTTAGAAAACAGCCCTCGTGGTTTTTGTGACCAAGGTGGAACAAGATCATGAAACACTTAGTTTAGTCTGCAGAGCATATGAAACAAGTATCTGGTGTTGTATGCAACACATAAAGTCCCCTACCGGCTTCACATTGACTCAATATGGTAATCAATAATAGATTAAGTTGCAGGATCCATTTTTTGCCATATTTTCAATATTTCCGTTACCATAGCAACCGCACTTTTCGTCAAAGAACAAAGATAAAATGATGTGCATAATCTACACATTGCCATCTAGTCATATACCAAGTCTCATCAAATTAGCTTGCTTACTTATTAACTTATTGCAGGATCCAATATTTTTTGCCATATTTTCACTATTTCCGTAACCATAGCAACAACAATTTTAGTCTAAAAACAAAAATAAAATGATGTGCATAATCTACACATTTCCATATATATATATAGTCATATACCAAGTCTCATCAAACTAGCTTGCTTAGTTATTATCTTATCGCAGGATCCCATTTGTGGCCATATTTTCACTATTTCTGTAACCATAGCAACCTCAATTTAAGTCGAAAAAACAAAAATAAAATGATGTGCATAATCTACACATTGCCATCTAGTCATATACAAACTTTCATCAAAAACGCTTGCTTAGTTATTAAGTTATCGCGGGATCCAGATTTGAGCGGACAGACAGACGGACGGACGGACAGACTGACGGACGGACGGACAGACGGAGGGCAAACCTATAGTCCCCTCCGGTGTGAACACCGGTAGGGGACTAATAAGGCATAATTGATCTTCACAGTCGCACAGTGCGATCTTGAAACATTGTTTTTGTGTTCTTTTTCGTGTTTTTTTTGTGTTGCTTTTCATTTTTTGGGGTGGTGGGGGTGGGGGACATGTGCAGAAAGATACGCATACACACGGACAGACAGACAGAGACGCAAACAGATATACACAGAATATTTGGCTTTTCACCATATTCTCAGAGTGTTGTATGCATATGTGTATATATTATAGTTTCCCATGTTCCGTTTTGCATTCAGGCAGAGTTATAGACATATGTATAGACAGAGATACAACAAACAGAGACACAGACACAGAACAAGTCGTTGGTGGGGAGTCAAAACCTCGTAACTTCAGCTTGACAAAGCTGGAGTTACGAGGTTTTGATCCCCCTCCGGCGAAGTAAAAGTTTGTTTACCATATTCACAGAATGTCGCATGCTTGTGTTGACACTCTACAGTATCCCATGTTCCGTTTAGTGGATATGCCTAGAAAGACATACGTATTGACAGAGATACAACAATTTCAAACGCAGACAGAGACACAGACACAGAACAAGAACATGTTTGTCTACCATATTCACAGAGTGTCGTATGCTTGTGTGTACACTCTACAGTGTCCCATGTTCCGTTTTTCGCCATGTTCATCACCACACAGTCCTTGCTATATCCATGTTTTATCCCGGGCTCTCCAGGACTCCAGTTTGTAAATGTTGAACTTGAACCTTAAACACATTAAAGCTTACGATAATTGACCTGGCACAGCAGTCCTAGCCAATAGGCTAGGATGCTCTGCCAGATCATTAATCGTGAGCTATACCAAAAAAAAATTATTTTAAGCTATATGTTTTGGTAGCGTGTTTGTTTACATGGGTATTGATGTTTCACAATAGTACAATCACGATATTATACCACATGTTTACAAACTCTACGTGTCCAAACAATGGGAAAGGCGTTTTTAATTTTTTATAATTTTTCCATGCTTTGTTTCGAGTTTTGCAAGTGTGATATTCGAGTCCTTTTGTGCGAATTAATATTTCTTGAAGACGAATTCGTGGTTTATGGATCTTCAAATTGTCTTAGCTTAGAGACATAGAAACAATACATAGAAAGAGTAACACAATCTTAAGGTAGTCTACCCCTAATGAGATTCACGCGACGCCGGAATTATTCGCGTGACGTCGTTAACATTTGCTTCAGTATCCGAAGCTATTCGGGGGACGTCGTTGACATTTTGCGGTTGAGCGTTCCGCCACCGAATGTTTACGACATCGCTCGATTAATTTCGACATCGCGTGAATTAGATGTAGACTAATCTACCTTAAATATGAATACCTGATGTCCATTGGAAATTTGATTCAACCACCTGGTCCGTGAATCCAATCAAGACTTTCTGAGTGTACCCTTTGTTTTGAAAAAATCTAAAAATAAAATCCTGCTCCTGTTGGTCATTGATGTCAAGGACGTCTCCATAGTAACCACGACAAAGACCGACTGCGCTCGGCAACGTTGTTTTCTTTGTGTCTGTTGCATAGCATTTGTTTCGGAATTGGGTCACCCAGTTGGTCGAGAACATCGAAGCCAATGTTTGCAAGTTGTCAGAACATAACGATATATCTACACCTACAAAACAAATCAACATACAAGTGAATAGTATTTTGCTGCGATGTATCACTGCATTTCAACAAGAACCTCGTAACTTCAGCTTGTTTTAAGCTGCAGTTACGGGGTTTTGTTGAAAAGCGACGATATATAGATGACAACTATTCTAGAATCTTTAACAAATTATAATATATGAGAACGGTTGATAAGTCATTAGTTAGTACGTAAGACAATGTATATATCAATGGTTTAAGTTACAAAACCGTAAAGGAAAACTAAGTAGTGAGGTGAAAATGCTGATAATATTCCTCTTTTCTATCAAAGACTTCTAAACCCATATGAAGTATGGGCGTCAAAAGGGGGTCACCGTTTGTGAATTAGTAAAAATGAGTTTTAAAATGTGCCTTGTTTCGTTATCTTGCCAAGGTACATAAAATTTTATGAAACAAAAAGTTAGCATATATGGTGATCATTTGGATTCGTTTAACTACAATTTACGGTATCACAGCCATCATAAGATACATTTACCAAATACTTGCGTTTTGCAACTTAGGGCGTCATACGTGGCAACAAAACTGACAAGGGTATCCATCGTCAATGTTTTGCCACGGATGACGGCCGAAGTCGCACGAAGTGCAAGGTATTTATAGGTTTATAAAATGCCTTCCCCTTAAAAACCTTACACTGTATATATGGCCTATAACACATCGGCTATTACTGTAGATTTGTATACAAATACTTTACTTCTTGTTGTTGATAACTGGCCCAACACAAACAATTCCTCTTTTGGGAATAAAAGAATTGGGACAGTAATTCGCTCGTTTAGCTTACGATAAAGGGTTTTGTAAATGTTAAAACTATGTATTTGTTTTTAGTGTTTGTATACAAGTCTACTGTTATAACCGATAGACTATAGTTTTCCTTTCATTCGTCATCTATAACAAATTGCCGTATCTGGCCAGGTATAGACAAATACTTGTCAAACTGTATGAATGTATCACGTTTTGCTTGCTACATAACGTGCTTACAACAATATATGCTCACCGTCATAAGAAAGTAGCCACTTTTCAAAAAGCCATATTTTCCCAATTTTCTATGTCTTTTTGTTTTTACACATTCATACGTATTCACAGTGGTTCTTTTTTACGCTTCAATAGTTAAATGCTTTGAACATGTCCGGAAAGATGCTTAGTTGTAATATGGGTTCAAAGCAGTATTTTAGGATACAAAGTTCAGTTTTGTTTACTTACAGCTGTCATTTTCTGCATAAGTTGGCGCTGTTGAAACGCAAACAAAAGTCCGATTTCAATTTAACAGAAAATCATTCCGTTGAATTGATAGAGTTCTATGAAACTTAAGCACTACCAGTATAGCATGTCTTAACATAAAAAGTTTGATAAAAACCGGACGTGGTTAGTGAGTAAAGTGGAGGGAAACATTTTCCGAATAAGGAACTTGCTAAAGACCAAACAGAAACAATGTTTCAATGAATGGACCATTTAAGAAGAAAAGTGGGGTTTGGTTGGGCTTAAACCGGAAACCGCCATTTTGCAAGGGTCTTGGATGTAATGAATATCACTTTTTGTCACTAAGCATTTTGAATGAAAACAGTATCATAAACACATATCCTTATTCATTTTTGCCCCCTTTCTAGCCCTATATATGGCCTTGGATTTCAGTAGTGTGTTCTGTATCAGTTACGGATTTCCTGGAACTACCACCAAGCTACCATAGCTAATAGGATAATTTGACTGTTCTCGGTACTTTCGCGAAAGCATTTTTACTTGTCTTGTTGCAATTTTTTGTATTCAATACGTTCATGAATAATCCTAAAATTGCCGACCATTTGCATTAGACAAGTGGCTACTTTCTTATGACGGGGAGTATACTTATATTATGTGTGGAAAACTTAAACGTGCACACAACAAAAACACAGCTACATACTAACTTAAACATTATGTATCTACAAAATAATCGCAATATAACTAAGTCGATCTCTAATGAGATTTACACGATATCCGAGTTTTTCGGGCAACGTCGTAAACATTCGGCGGTAGTTAGTTATGTATCGACTATACCTAACTCGTAACGAGTCCGTAAATATCGGATTCATCTTACATGTTTTCGACGTTGCTCGAAGTATTCCGACATCGCGCAAATCTCCTTAGGTTTCATTCACATGAATTAGGTACATTGTACTATCAAATCAGAAGCATCGTGTCAATAGCTGTTCTAAGAATATTGATATAACGATATAATTAGAAGTATGTATCTTATTTATTTGGCATGGCACTGACCTTAGATCTTGATGCGAGACATATTCATTTTTTATAAACAGCTTTTAAAGGTAGTCCACC